>OZ038497.1:75633256-75675756 GCA_964036315.1 Acanthosepion esculentum | reverse complement strand
AACACGAAAAGTGTACAGAAAACGGTCAAATCTCTAATGGACAAAGTCAAAAGCGGGCAACATGAACGAAAAAACAAACCCCGTTCCAAGAGAAATATAATATCGGTCATTATATAAAGTTCTGCTAGTCGGTTGAACGACAAAAAGATGTGGCTTCAGACAATCACCAACATAATAGAAATATTGGCCGACTTAAGCAAACATTGCATATCTTTGAGTTATAGTTATAATTTTTGTTTGACCATTATAATAATATTGATTCATGTTTTTAGAAAAAATATCTAGTTCCCTTCCATCGCTAACAACAGCAAAACATGACTATCTGTAGCCGAGCTCTCAAAATTCATGCCTGTGAATTATCTTTCATTCATACGCGAAATGCTTGTAAAAGCAATGTCTGCACCTTTTTATTCGTACACACGACTTTGCGGTTTATGAAAATTGAATAAAACAGCAATTCTTACGAAGGCCCTTTGTGGGAGGTGGGACTTTTCCAGATTCGTGGGAAAAAATGTGTCATTACCTTAACGCGCTGGCCTATTGCCTGTTGGTAGGGATGGATGTGACCCGCTTGGACGATCTATGTCTCTTTCAATTCTAATAAGAGGGGCTAGGTTCCCCTATCGTCCAGTTCCAAATCCTCCCCTGTCTTTTGAACAGAAGTAGAGTTTTATCCCTTGTTCCTTTCTAGGCCCGGGTTTCCAGTTCTTTCTTAAGTCTTTTTATTCTCTTTCACACTCAGTGACTACTTGCGTCTTAATGGCATTATCGCCTTGCTTGGGGTTAACTGATTAAAAAAAAATTTAAAAAAAGATCTCCGAAGATTATTTGCGCGTAAGCGAATGCAGCAAACCCGACTGGAATTCGAACTCGGCTCTCCGATTTCTTATTCCGAGCCGTTATCCATTACAACACCGGCACATCCCAACACCTGCAGCACCTGGTATTCCCAAGCCGTCACCCATCTAGGTACTGACCAGGCTCGACGTTGCTTAACTTCGAAGATCGGACGGGAACCGGTGTTTCAGCGTGATAGTTGTGGAAAGGAAATCGCCTCTGAGAGCCGAGTTCGAATCCCAGTCGGATTCGTTATATTCACTCTCGTGCAAATACCATTAGGAAAGGTATGAATCCATCACTTCTCTACCCGGCTACGGGTTGAATAGCAGGACAGACTGAGTCCTATCGCCTTTGTTTTCAATCGCAGATAGAAACGGCTACCTACTGCGGGAAAATCTTCTATCTAGTCAGACATGAATCGATTGTTTGGTTGGTTGATTTTGTTTAGCGGCATATCGACATCTCTATGGGCTATTTAATGCGAAAATCTAAATATTTTGAACACAATATATTTTGAACTTATACTAATATGGTGCCCACGGGACATCTTGAAGGCAAGAAAGACAGAGGAAAGCAGTAAATAACCTAACAGCGAATAAACTAACTTTACTAAGAGCCTAAAGGACAGGAAGTTGTAGAGAGCCATGATCGTCCACATTCTGAAGGGAAATGGAACATAAAAGAAGATGAAAGATATGAATTATGAAGCTTTAAAAGCCTTTTGGCCCGATTCGCAAAATAAATTTAAGATATATAAATGAGAAGAGGCGTTTCATAGTCATGATGTTATGGCAAACAAGCCATTATATTGAAGGTAACAGGTGCGGGGGGAGACATCGAATAACCTTAAGGAGTTAGTGTAAATAGATGGCAGAATAGTGACTAGGAGAGATAATAAAAGAACAAGCTTTGCTTAGAACTACAAAGTATAGGAAGTTGTGAAGAGCCATGATCAGTCACGTGCTGAAGTGACACGGCATATAAAAGAATATCCAATCAAAGCCATGTTGGACGGTCGCTTATAGAACTTAGAACGAATGAAAAACAATAGTAAATTCAATTTTTTTAAATCCAATAAAAAGTAACGGTTCTAATAAAAATAAAAAAAATTAAAATAAAAAAAAAACACGCAAATTTGTTATTTCATTCTGACCTGAACATGCCTACTTGCCAAATAAGCATTAACGGCTTTAAAAGAAAAAAGAAAACACACACACACACACACACACACACACACACACACACACACACACACACACACACACAAGACGCCTACTTAACAGACGAAGGCGAAACGAGTAGACATTAAAAAACTTCTCCACTTTGTTTCATTTCCCCACTTTTCATCGGATTCAATATCCCACTCACACGCTTGTTATGTTGATTAACTAAGCGTAGTTTAGATGTGGCACAAGGCCGAAAGAATGGGGAACCTAGTGTGGATCGAACTCACTATTCAGTCGTAATTGATTTAGCGAGGCTAGCTTGTTAACCATTACACCAGGTCGAAGTGCCCACGAAATGACTTTCTAAGTGTAGCTTACATGTGTCACAAGGCCGAAAGTAAGGAGCACCCACTGAGAATCGAACTCTCTATTCAGTCGTAATTGATTTAGCAAGACTAGCTTGTTAACCATTACACCAGGTTGAAGTACCCATGAAATGACTTTCTAAGTGTAGCTTATATGTGGCACAAGGCCGAAAGTAAGGAGCACCCACTGAGAATTGAACTCTCTATTCAGTCGTAATTGATTTAGCGAGACTAGCTTGTTAACCATTACACCAGGTCGAAGTGCCCACGAAATGACTTTCTAAGTGTAGCTTACATGTGTCACAAGGCCGAAAGTAAGGAGCACCCACTGAGAATCGAACTCTCTATTCAGTCGTAATTGATTTAGCGAGACTAGCTTGTTAACCATTACAAGTGTAGCTTACATGTGGCAGAAGATCGAAAGTGTGGCGCATCCAGTTGGGATCGAACTCACTACTCAGTCGCAATTGATCTTGCGAGACAATCTTTTTCACCGTTACATCATGCCAAAGTACCCTAGTTATGTATTGTAAAAAGACAAAAATCATTTTGCTAAGGCCTAGTTTTGCTGAAATAATGCTGACATGTTATGTGTTAATATGGGCAAAGTTTGTTTTTTTTTAAATCAGATTTGTGGTGTTTAATTCGCGATAATTCTAGTTTCCCCAAATCTTGATGTCTAATCTATTCACAAGACAGCATTAAACTTCATACGTCAACGAATGGAAACAGCTTGTCTGCAGTAATTCGATTTAGGTAAGGCATTTTCTCACCGGATTTATTCAACGTATACAGCAAGGCAATGATAAGAGAACTAGAAGACCTATCAGGATTTTTTTATCAGCGGACATAATCTTAAGAATGTAAATAACCCGGTTGGCACTGTATTGATGACGGACACAAAAAGAAATCTAAAAGCACTCTTGGAAAAGGAAGCAATAAAAAGCAATATTATTTACTGTAAAAAGACGAAATACACCGTCCTCAAGAAAACTGACAACCTATCTTATAATAATCTCAAACATATACTGGGAGCAAACCGTCTGCATAGGGATAGAAAATGAATTAAGTAGCTGTACAAAAATAGAAAGGGGAATAAGACAAGGGTGTGTCTTCTCCCCAGATTTATTCAACCTCTTCAGTGACGTTATGCTAAGAGAACTGGGGGTCTTACAAGGGACAATTCTGAATTCAGAACCTCCAAATAATTAGATTGACCAATCCATACTTGGCCAGGCATGGTGAGTACGGTTACACTCCTGAAGGCATAGCCAGTCAGGAGAGATCACATTTTTTAAGTCCCTACAAATAGTGATCGCATAGGGCTCCCACAAGGCAGAAGACAAAATGTCTTTATTTTAAGTTATCTAGGTCGAATGAGGAACAAGGCTTTCCTATTTTGAATCGTTTGACCGTTTCCACGCACGATGGATCTCTGTGACGGAACATTTTTAATGCTATGACAACTATAAATTATTGATCACTTTGTATACATTTCATGATCAAAATAGCATAATCATAACGGATACTTAAACAATATGACCAGATTTTGTTCTTCGTATTCACGAATTACATTAGTGGATTATGAATGTTGTGAATGAATTAAGAGGCTAGACGTAGGCATTGTCAAAAGTATTGGATTTACTCTAAAAGAAGCAAGATGTAGTCGATACCCTGAATTCACAGGCTGAAATTTTGCGGATGATCGTGTTGTTGAATCCAACAATCTTGAACAAACCCCAACTGTTTCTTCTGAAATTAGATACAGCTGCAGTACAAGATGGATGTCATATGAATTAAATTGGAATAGAAACCATGTCTTTTAATCAAGCAGATGGATATCTTATGTCATTCAAATATGACAATCTAAACCAAGTGGATGATCTGCTTTATACCTGGTATCATGGTTGAACTCGTCACAGAAAGACATAGATGTTTAAATTGCAATGGCAGGAACAGCTGTATTAAAATAAATACGTCTGTAAATAAAAAATGAATACGTCTGAAAGTGTAAATCTTTAGGTCAACAGTAGAAACAGTGATCTTTTATGAGCCAAACAGTTGGCCAAAAAAAATACACTGACAGAAAAAGCAATAAACAAAATGGTAAATGCATTCTACTAATGAGGGCAACACTAAAAGTAATTTGAAATTACACATGTCGAATGAAGAAGCATATATGTCTATGACCAAATAATCTGTGAATAGCGAATGTCGGTTAGTTTTTTATGATCTTTACACTGTGTTTCATGTTATTTGCCACTTCACTAGAATTTAAAATTATATTTTATCACGGACAGCAACATCTATCTGCGCAATGAGGATGAAAACAGATTTGTTCTGCGCAGATGTAAACAAGTAGCAGTGATTTATATAAAAATGTTTCAAAGTTGAAGATTTAAAAATGAATCTTAGGGTCGATTTTACAACTGAAGGGAAATGTTTCATAACTTCAGAATTTGTAAAAGATAAAATAATGACGAAAATTGCAAAAATGATCGCCTGGTAATATCAATCTATGGAAGAAGTATGATGGGCCTGTGGCGAGATCCAGTCTTAAAATTACAGCCCAGACATACGTAGAACCCTGATTCAAGAAGAGGGTGCTGAAAAATTCAACCCTGAAAGAAGTGAAGAAAAAAATTATTAGGATTGGTTAGATTCTGGGTAGTGGGTTAGGTCGAGAACTTTTCAGCAATCTCTGACAGGAGAGCGTGTATTTTGTTCGGGATTTTTTGTGTGAGTAGACAGACAGACAGACAGACAGATATATATATATATATATATATATATATATATATATATATATATATATATATATATAGATAGATAGATAGATAGATAGATAGAGATAGATAGATAGATCGGAGAATCCGAGAAAGAGAAAAGAAAGAAAGAAAGAAAGAGAGAAAGAAAGAAAGAGTAGGAGACGTTTAAGTAAAAAAGAAAAAGAAAATCTAATAAAAGATGATTGAGAAAGAAAGCAACAAAGAAAGAAAGAAAGAAAAGTCTGAGGTACATATTAACAGAATGAGATAGATAGATAGATAGATAGATAGATAGATATTGATTCAACGATTACTGAAGTGTTTATCTAGCTAAGGGAATAAAATGCTTGTTTTGTTTTCGTTTACTCAATTTTATTTTATTACTTTTCTTCAATTTTAGGACTACATAAACAATTAACATAATTATATTTTATTCAATTCTATATTCGTCATTATTTGCAGTGACGTATTGCCACTTATCAGGCAGCTATTAGATAACTTTTGAGCAATAATCTGTGTCTTGCAGCGACCGAGAAAGGTAATGAACGATTAGCGCATGGTCAGGTGAATATGGCTGTTTGGGCAGAACAGACGAACCGAATTCTACATTTTTTTCCTGTCTTATCCTTTCTATATGCGGCCTTACGTTGTCATAAAAGAGAATGAAGAAGGCGATTTTCGACCAAACTTTTATAGACGTGTTGCAGCTGTTGGATGTATGAATGTGCATTTAGTGTTTCATTGCGTTTTAAAAAATCTAAATGAATAATACCACATCAAACGCAAAGCATTACATTTCTTCTATGGAGATTTGTTTTTGGGGTCGGCTGTGAAAATTTATCCTTGTCACTCCACTGTCTTTTGCATTGAACATTATCGGACTTAACTCATTTCTCATCATCTGCTATGATTTAAAAAAACGAGTTCTTTCTCTGAAAAGAGACATGTCGCTGTGGATAAAGGATCTGTTTTGTCATTTTCGCTAAGAGTGTGTGGAACCCAAACACCCAGCTTGCTGACTTTCTGTATATAAGTGTCGGCATGTTAGATCGACGTTTCTCTATCTTTTTTTTTTTTTTTTTGCTTACTTCAGGGCAAACTAACGAATAATTAAGACCCTAGAGCGAACTTTAAATTCTAATACGGAAAAATTAGTCATGAAATTTGAAAATGGCAAAATAATAAAGAAGTCTTCGGAAATAAGCGTTTATTTTTATGACATTACATTGTATATTGAAGTATGTTTCTGTGAAATCTGTACTTAATGTACTTCGGTAATTTGTTGTATGTTAGGCTTATATGTTACGTATTGAGGAAGGCAAAACAGAAAGGATTATCCCCTTCTTAAAGATTAAGGAATTTAGCACTCACTTTAAAATATCGATTGCGTTTAGCATGAAACATACTGTTGCTTCTGGGTGTTGACTTCAATGTCCACATTTTATATTTACATACGCTCTATCCCGGACATTGAGTACGTTAACGTTTTTTTTAAATTTAAAAAAAAAAAATATATTTAATATATTTTTAAGCATTTCGCCCCAAGTAGTACTGGAGTGCTACTAGCACGCAAGAGGGTTACAGAGAGTGAACGTGAGAGAAAAGGGTATAAGGGGGATTGAGGAAAGGATAAAAGATGAACGGAGTTCAAGTCAACAGAAGATGGCGATTGACATTGCATTTAAATTTTTGAAGATCGTAGATATCAGAGAAGCAAGTAAGAAGAAGGGTGTTCCACCACCGGGAAGTGCGGGAAAAGAAACTGTTGGGATAGAACAGTAAAAGGGTGGGACCTACATGCTAATCTAGCAGCACGCTTAAATTCCTGTAGTCGGGCACCAGCGAAAAATAATTAATAAATTACTCTTCTGTTGACTTGGAGTGCACCTGGCTACCTTTTAGGGCGCATTAGGGCGAACCAGCTGAGAAATGCTTTGTTACATTGTCATGTGTTTAGCCTTTTTGCTCATTTCCTAAACGTTTGCTATGAATTGCTATATTTGCTATGATTTTGCTATATTTGCTTTTCAGTAATGATTTTGCTATATTTGCTTTTCACTAATGACTTTCCTATATTTGCTTTCACTAATGACTTCAGAGTTTCATATTACTTAATAATAATTCCCATGGTGTCGGTTCGTCTACAAACGACGTTTCTCCAGAACGAAACCGATTTCCTATTTTTGTTTTAATCATTTCACACCAAGTAAGGTAATAAAGCCACTAAGACGCAAGGGGGGGGGGTTACGGAGTGTGAGAGAATATAAAAAAAAAACATTATTAATCAGAGAGAACAATAATAGAACAGGAATTAAGAAGACAGCGGATAACGATTGCCGTTGTACTTAAATTATTGAAGATCGAACGTGACTGGAAAGTCAGAGGCCGAAAGAGAGTTCCACAAGTGAGAAGTGAAGAAACTTGTCTGTTAATTATAATAACTTGACCATAAACACTACATCTTTTTCAAAATATTCCCACAGCGCCATTCCCTTCCTTGAACTCCCATAATGCAACGTAAATGCACTTTCGATTTCTCCATTATTTATTATTGCACATTTATGCTATAATCCGTCGTGTACTCTGCCACTTCTAAGTAATAAGTAAGGTATATTTATTCTAATTTATTCTTAACTACCGTGTCAGATTAGCAGTTAGGAGGATACATTCGTTATTACAATTAGTTTCCAAAAGCGGAAATTATTTACAACTCGACCTCGTATTATCAAAGAATGTGTTAAGGTATGAATTTCTTTTGTTAAGATCTCTGTCATTAATTAGCCAAATTATTCTTAGATTATCAATTTAATAAATTGTTGAAATTACATTTTTGTGTTAATTGAATCGATTAAATAAGTTATAGAGATTGTAATATTATTGTTTGTAAGGTAATTTTTTATTATAAAAAGTAAAAGATTCAACAAAGGAAGAGCACGCATAAAAAAGAATCACATAAAAAGAATGTTTTCCGCAGGCACGAAAAATTACCCCAAAAAAATAAGATGTAGGTTTTTCGGATTTTACTGTTAAGAAATTAAATTGCAAGATCGATTAATTATATTATTCAATTTCTGCAAAAAATGCTGACTTTTCTTTGGCAAGGTTTTTCAAATTTGCTTTTGGGGAAGAAAGGAGGACTTAAAGAAGAAAAATTGATAGATTATGAAAGATTCAATGGTTTTCACAAGAGCCATATGGTTTCTTTGTTTAAATCTAATTTGCTTTTCGTCTTCATATTCACAAAATTAAAAAAAAAAAACAACTCCATAATCATTCGAAAATAGGCAAAAAAGTACTTTGTTAAGGCAGAATGAATGCAACATTAATGTGAAGAGTTTCTTTTGTCTGGCGTGAACTTATTGCAAGACGAATTGAAATGAAGAAATATAGAGAAATGGAGATGAGAGAAACATTGAATATCAATCGAAGTCGATTAATATCGATCAATGAATCTAAGTAAATTCATGTCTATATTAGTCTGTCCCGTTCTTTCTTATTTTATTTGTAAGATTAGATCTATCTATCTATCTATCTATCTATCTATCTATCTATCTATCTATCTATCTATCTATCTATCTATCTATCTATCTATCTCAAACTATTTGAATTTGTCTCATCCTGTTAATATCTATATTGGACACTTCTTTCTTTCTTTTCTACTTTCTTTCCTTCTTTTTTTCTTTCCTTCTTTCTCAGATCTATCTATCTATCTATCTATCTATCTATCTATCTATCTCAAACTATTTGCCTTTGTCTCATCCTGTTAATATCTATATTGGTCTCTTCTTTCTTTCTTTCTTTCTTTCTTTCTTTCTTCATTTATTTATTTCTTAGATCTATCTATCTATCTATCTATCTATCTATCTATCTATCTATCTATCTATCTATCTATCTCATCCGTGGACTGCTCATTTTCTTTCTTTCTTTCTTTCTTTATTTATTTATTTCTTTCGTATTCTATACCGACATACTGATATTCTAAAAGCTTTGCTAAGTACATTACAAGTCGCTTAATGACGATCGAACTGAGAACAGTAATAATGATCAGGGAATTCAATTGGCTAAACTTTTAGTAATTTTTGTCTTTTTGCTTTTCTTCCAAACCCTGTTCTACCATCCACTTATACAAGCCAATGAAGTTTGTTACGCGCGATTTACCTCCTGCCTAAATCAAATTTTCCAAGCCCTCCTTCCTCATTAAGTTCCCCAGAAATTTCAATTGCCTCTTCCTGATGTTTCCTTTTTGCTTCCATTCTCTCTAAAACCTCGCCGTAGTTCACATGTTCGGTGTATGGTATTCTCAGAATCTTTCTGTAGAACCACTTTTCTGTTGCTTCAAGTCTTTTCTTCATCTTTGGGGAGATTGTCCAGCATTCATTGCCAGATATCACATAACAGTTCAATGACACGTGCTTTCTATTTTCCCTTTTCTCTAACTCCCTCTTTCTACTCAAGCTTTCTCAGTTTCTCATTGTCTTCCTCCTCACCTTCTACCATAATCTCTATTTTCTTGTCTCTCCTTTTTTTCTACACTCCTATCTTTATTTCCTTTTTCGCAATTTCTCTCTTTCTTCGTCCCTTAGCATTTCTTTTTTCTATTTCCCGCTTATTTTCCCTTTCTCTCTTTTCCTTTCCACTCTTTCTTTCTTTCTTTCTTTCTTTCTTTCTTTCTTTCTTTCTTTCTTTCTTTCTTTTACATCCACCTCATTTTTTCTTCTCGCTCTTTTTCACTATGCGCTTTTCTTTCTTTTTATGTTTTCCATCTTTCTTTTTGGTATTTTCTTTCTTCCTCTTCACGCCCCGTTTATCTCTTTTATCAGCCCCACTCTCTTTTTCATATTTCTCTTTCCTATATATCTTTATATCTCTCTTTAAACTTCTCTCACTTTTCTCCCCCACTTCTCCCTTTCCCTTACATTCTTTCTGTATCCAATTCTTACTCTTCCTTCCATTATCTTATTTCATAACTCTCTTTTTTTCCGTTATTCTTCATTTTTTCTCTCTTTTTCATTCTCTGTCTTTGTCCGTCTCTTTCTTTCTTCGTATCTTTCTTTTTCCTTCTTTTTCTCGTTTTATTTGTTTTTCATTCTCTTTTTCTTTATTTTCCCCGTTCCTTCTTTTTTTATTTGTTTCTCCCCTCTTTATTTTCCCTTTTCTTTCTTTTTTATTTCTTTCTCTTCTCTTTCTCATTTCCATTTTCACTGTCACTTTCTACTCATCTCTCTTTGATCTCTTCTCTTTCCTGTTCCATCTTTCTCTCTCTCTTTTGTCCTCGATTTAACTTTTCTCTCTGTTGCCGTCTTTTTCTCTCAGTTTCTTTCTATAAAATTTTCTTCCTCTTATCTCTCTTTTCTCTCCTCTCTTTTCCTTTTAATCTTTTAATTCTCCTGTTATCTTTTCACTTTTTCTTATATTCTTTCTGTCTTTATTTTCTCTTTCTTTTCCCCGCCTCTCTCTCTCTCTCTTCATTATTTCTCTTTCTTCTTTCGCTGTTATTGTTTCACTCAAGAGACACTCATATCTTGATTACCTTTTTGTTCGCTTTGCACCGTTGGCTTCCCTGTTTGACGCTGCTCCAACCCACAATACATCCACCCACAGAATATCCCTCGGTGTTCGCTTTACCAAATTTCCCCACCCCAGCTTTTACCGATTCGTATTTCTGAGGGAAATAAAACGAAGTCATAGATGCCTTTGTCAGGTCAGAATTGAGGGAATGGTCGAAACTATAGAAATGTTCTTGAATTCCTGGGCAAAGGACATCAGAGCTGGATATCGCCCTGTGGCAGCTAGCTACCCCCAGTAAAAAAAACCCCAAAAAACGACAAAACAAAAAACAACAACTACAGCAAAAAAAAAAAAAATGAAATAAAAAAAAACCAACAAAAAATCAAAACGTGTACAAACTTTCTGACACAGTTTCTACATGGACCTATACAAAAAAGTAAATACTTTCCTATATATATAGGCAGCTAGTCTTCACTTAACATCGGTTCTTGGGAAGATTTGCAAGCTGACGACGTAAAGCGAAAAAAAAATGCTCTTCAGTCAAATAATAACAAGAATTAAGTTTCTAACTCTACAGCTTGTTGTCTTATCGCCGAATCAGTCCTGGGTATAACGATAAACTACATCCGGCAGCAAAGTCTCTGATCGGGAGACTAGAGGTTTTCAGGGGCCTGGAACCACCTCTCAATTGTTGTTGTTCCTAGGTGCATCCTGATCGGGGTGGTAGCACTTGTTAGGTTCCGATCACCGAAGTTAAACAACATTGACCTTGGTTAGTAGCTAGATGGGTAACTAGGCTTGGGAATATCAAATGCTGTAAGCTTGGATGTGCGGGTGGTGTAATGGATAATGGTTCATAATTGTTGGTTGCTTGGTTTAATAATTGTTGATTTGTTATATTCACGCAAAAATTCCTTTCTTGCACGATACGGTCAGTTTTAGAGCGACTGGAGAGACAGTATGTAATCGATTTCTATTTTTTCCTCAGATTGTCATTCGGGGTGTATGATGAAATTTGTTTAGCTTTGAAAAAAAATTGTTTCTCCGTGATTGCATCAGATTTTTATCACGACCAGACACTATTGTCTCGACTGTCGATTAGTTGTCATTGTCTGCGATTGACGTTACTCCAAGGAAGAAAATTGTAACGCTGTACGAACACATTGGCAAGCCTTATCAGAGAGCAAATCAAAGTACTATAGACATGCCCGGAAACTCTCCTTATTTAAATCCAACCGAGAATCTGTGGTCAATCTGCAAGGAGCGACTTCGTGGGATGCACATCCGAAGTACTAACATGTACATTGGGTCATGTTTCATTGGAAAAATACGAAAAATGTAAATAATAATGGAATTATTCGTTTTTTTCATTAAATTAGCACAAGGGTATATGTTTGAGATGTAATTTTCAGGCTGGATCTCTCCATGAGCCCATCATATAAAAGAAATCTTTACAGCTAGATCATTTTTACAATGTCCATCATTGTTTTACGTTTTGCAAATTGAGAAGTTATGAAACATTTCTTTTTATTCGTAGACTCACAGCCATATTAGATTGTAATTTATGCGCTTCGGTCAAATGATAACAAGCATTAAGTTCCTAACTCTACAGATTCTTGTCTTATCGTCGAATCAGTCCTAGGTATAACGATAAACTTCATCCGGCAGCAAGGTCTCTGATCGGGAGACTGGAGCTTTTGAGGAGCCTGGAACCACCTCTTAATTTCTGTTGTTCCTAGGTCCACCCTGACCCGGGGTGGTAGCACCTGTTAGGGTCCCAGCTATGGTCCCCTAGAGAAAAACACTATGAAAGCATAAAAATATTTTTAATAGTAAAACACGAGCGTTACATTTTTATATAAAATAGACCGCCAATACATGACCAGCAATACATTTTATCTGTAGTTGAGGGCATACAATTGCGTTCAAAATATATTTAGTTGGAACCATATAATTGTGTTCAAAATATTTAGATTTTTGCATTGAATAACCCATAAAGGTGTTGATATGCTTCTCAAGAAAATCAGCCAACCAACATGAAAGAACTCTTTGATGACATTAATCCTTATAATATTCTACAATTTCTCAAAGAAATCAAACTGTATTCCAAAATATAAATATATAAAATATAAAAAAAAAACTACAACAGAAAACGCACATATCACTGCCTGTAGTAATTATGTCCTCACAAACATGTATATGGACTAAAGCTGAGTATCATCTACCATGTATTTAATTGCGAAAGCAGCATAACATATCATATTTTTATTCCTTCAAAGCTCCCAAGAAAATTAAATTTCGGCATTACATGGCCCATGAGGAATTTATATGCCGTTAAACAAATCAACTAACTATCGTATCTTTGTAGCACTCCTAATCTAGTTTCTCATTTTTCACCTGGTTTTCAGCCCACAAAACGCACGTTTAGTCGCAACAACATTATACTGCGTTTTAAGAGACCCCCCCCAGTTTTGAAATGCTTTTCACGATAGCTGGTAATTGTGCGTGAAAATTTGTTTTCTTTGGGGAATAGCTTTTCCTGAATCTTTTAATTTAAGAAAAAAAATCCTTTCACATCAAGCAAAACGATAACGACACTAAGGGGTTACTGCAATAGAAAGAAACTGAGAACATCTTATTGGCCAGAAAGGATAATGAAAGAACAGGTTCCAAGAAGACAGGAGGTAAAGACTGGCGTTGCATTGAAGATTTTGAAGATCGTAGATGACAGGAAAGCAAGAATCCTGGAGAGAGTTCCCCAAGGGAGAGGTGCAAAGAGAAGAAACTCTTAGAATAGAACTTACGGTTACATTTAACAATTTCAATAGTAAAATAATAACTCCCAATCTGAGTAGAGAGATTATATATGCGGTCGAGGTACCAAATATAAAAGCTAATCAGAACAATTGCCATGAAGGTATTTATAGAAAAGGCACAGGGAAGCTATATTATGGCAGGCAAGCTTTGTTATGGCGGTGACTGAAGCAGAGATGCTAGGTCAGGACTGATAAAATCGCGGATTCTTCTTTGTATTTTTTTCAGAATCCACAGCAAAAATATCAGTCCAGATGTAGCAACAATATCCAATACATGGACGAATATTAGACATATGAAGATAGATCCAGACGAGAAATATTGTCTAACACAACACTGTGAACCAACTTTCCTAGGAGCAGAATTAGCAATTGATTGTGCCACATCTGACCGAATGGGGCGGTTGGTAGATATCCAGCAGTTGGAAATTCATTGTGGAATCCACTTGACTCACTTCTAGCAGTTGACTACTATTTCTATGCGCCTCTGGCGAATCTTATATGTGCTGTATGTGTTCTAAGTATTATCACTCATTAGCAACCTTCGTTTGATTATTCTGTTCAGTAACTTTCCCTAGGTTACAACACTATCTATCTATCTATCTATCTATCTATCTATCTATCTATCTATCTATCTATCTATCTGTTGTAGCATACCTACGGACGATAATAGGTATGTCCCCATTTACGTAAATGCAGTAGTAAATACTGTATGTTGGTTTGCAGTTAGAGATCCGTCTCTTGCTGTGCAGGTCAAACTCTGCCTCCGGACAGAGAGGATCTCCAGACGAGGCTAAACAAAGGGCAGAGTCTCGTCTCGGAAAACAGCTACCCGACTACGGGAAATTTGGGCCGAGCCTACGGGCTCGGATAGTTTACATTAAATTCTGCCTTGTGCCACATCTGACCGAATGGGGCGGTTGGTAGATATCCTGCAGTTGGAAATTCATTGTGGAATTCACTTGACTCACTTCTAACAGATGACTACTACTTCTTCTGTGCGCCGCTGGCGAATCTTATAAGTGCTGTATGTGTTCTAAGTATTATCACTCATTAGCAACCTTCGTTTGATTATTCTGTTCAGTAACTTTCCCTAGGTTACAACACTATCTATCTATCTATCTATCTATGAGGAGAAAAATTGTGACTGATAGAAGAGAAAAACAGAAAGGGAGATTGAGAGAGAAATTAGCAAGAAAATCGATGAAGAAAAGAGCGAGATAACGAAATTGAGGAAAATAAACAAAAAAAAAAAGCAAAGAAGACAAAGAAAGAGACGGAAAAGGAGTGTGAGGGTAGCGTTGAATAATGAGGAGAGAGACTTAGCACGTAGAAAGAATGAAAACTAAAAGAGAAGGTGGGGAGAAATGACGAAGTGAAAGAAGCAGGAAGGAAAGGAATAATAGGGTAAAGATGGAGAGAGAGAGAGAGAGAGAGAGAGAGAAAAAAACAAAGAAAAAATAACACGACAAAGTAGTAGAACAAGAAGGAGGAAGAAGAGGAATTGAGATAAAAGAGAAAGATAGATAGATAGATAGATAGAGAGAGAGAGGGGGAGAGAGAGAAGAGAAGAGAAGAGAAGAGAAAGAGGATAAAAAATTAAATCAAAACTCAAAAAGGGAGGATGAAATAGAGGAAAAGGGGGAGAAAATATAGAAAGAATGCAAGAGATAAATAGAGAGATAGATAACGAAGAAGAAGAAGAAGAAGAAGAAGAAGAAGAAGTTGAGAAAAGGGAAATTAGAGAGAGAGAGAGAGGGAGATAGCAGGGAGAGGCACAGTGACAGGGGACAAAGTGAATATTCGCGTTTGCAGCTGGAACCACTTCAGTCCCACTGCTCAACATGAAAATACATTTCCTTTTCGATTTTCGTGTCGACCAAGATGGAATTGTTTATTATCAATATTTTCAAAAAAAGACAGTTCCAAGAGAAGAAGCATCAAAAGAAGAATTCTTTCAAGACTGGACCTGTGTTTTTGCAGCTGACGATTCCGGAAACGAATGAGAATTCAAAACCGAAAAGGAGCGGGGAGGGATGGGAATTAAAAAAATAAAATTTAAATCCACAATAAAACAGAATAAATTAAAAAAAAAAACGTTTGCGAATTCATAATACACCTACTGACGCACAAACGTACAAATACAGTTTCACAACCAAATATTCTCAGATATATACATGTAAACTCAACTTCACAAGCAAACACTCTCAGATATACACATACACAGATAAAAATACACAAAATCCCCACTCAATCACAGGAACAAACAAATACATACATATTTGATTGTAAAAAGAAAAAGTAAGAAAATATTATAAATTTAACATGTTTCGGCATTTATTTAACTTCATCAGAAGTTTTGGGAGGTAAATAATGCGGTGTTGTTTCGAGTTTTTAAAATTTATTTCTGTAGTTATTTTAATAATGGCTGTGTAGATTTCCTATCTATCTATCTATCTATCTATCTATCTATATATCTATATATATATATATATATATATATATATATATATATATATATATATATATATATATATATATATATAAATCTGTTGTAGCATACCTACGGACGATAATAGGTATGTCCCCATTTACGTAAATGCAGTAGTAAATACTGTATGTTGATCTGTAGTTAGAGATTCGTCTCTTGCTGTGCAGGTCAAACTCTGCCTCCGGGCAGAGAGGATCCCCAGACGAGGCTAGACAAAGGGCAGAGTCTCGTCTCGGAAAACAGCTACCCGACTACGTGGAATTTTGGACCTAGCCTACGGGCTCGGATAGTTTATATTAAATTCTGCCTTGTGCCACATCTGACCGAATGGGGCGGTTGGTAGATATCCTGCAGTTGGAAATTCATTGTGGAATTCACTTGACTCACTTCTAACAGATGACTACTACTTCTTCTGTGCGCCGCTGGCGAATCATATATGTGCTGTATGTGTTCTAAGTATTATCACTCATTAGCAACCTTCGTTTGATTATTCTGTTCAGTAACCTTTCCTAGGTTACAACACTATCTATCTATCTATCTATCTATCTATCTATCTATCTATCTATCTATCTATCTATCTATCTATCTATCTATAAAATCGCGAATAAAATACATGCTCTCCTGTCAGAGGTGTTTGACAATTTCTCGACATGATCCACTCCCTAAAATCTGACGAATCGTGATTTTTTTTTGTATTTTTCAGTACCCTCTTGAATCAGGTTTCTGCATATACACTTGTGCAAATTAATTGAAACAACCGTTTTAGTTTCCCTTCTTTTACCATACGGTCAGTTTTAGATCCACTGGAGTGACAGGATGTAATCAATTTCTATTTTTTTTCAGATTAGTTCATTTGCAGTGATGTGCAGTATGTATTTATTTTTCCGGGTGTATGATGAAGTTTGTTTGGATTTGAAAAAAATTGCTTCTCCGTGGTTGCATCAGATTTTTATCACGACCAGACACTATTGTCTCGACTGTCGATTAGTTGTCATTGTCTGCGATGGACGTTACTCCAAGGAAGCGTACGAAAATTGTAACGCTGTACGAATTGGTAAGCCTTACCAGAGAGCAAATCAAAGTACTATAGACTGGCCCTGAAACTCTCCTTATTTAAATCCAACCGAGAATCTGTGGTCAATCTGCAAGGAGCGACTTTGTTGGATGCACATCCGAAGTACTAACATGTACATTGGGTCATGTTTTATTGGAAAATACGAAAGAACGTAAATAATAATGGAATTATTCGTTTCATTCAATTAATTAGCACAACGGTGTATGTTTGAGATGTGATTTCCAGGCTGGATCTCTCCATGAGCCCATCATATAAGAGGAATCTTTACAGTTAGATCATTTTTACAATGTCCATCATTGTTTTACGTTTTGCAAACTGAGAAGTTATGAAGCATTTCTCTTTATTCGTAGGCTTACAGCCATATTAGATTGTAATTTATCCTCTTCGGTCAAATGATAAGAAGCATTAAGTTCCTAACTCTACAGCTTGTTGTCTTATCGTCGAATCAGTCCTGGGTATAACGATAAACTACATCCGGCAGCAAGGTCTCTGATCGGGAGACTGGAGGTTTTGAGGAGCCTGGAACCACCTTTTAATTGCTGTTGTTCCTAGGTCCACCCTGACCTGGGGTGGTAGCACTTGTTAGGACCCGATCACCGAAGTTAAACAACGTTGAGCTTGGTCAATAACTCGATGAGTATTATCCTTGGGAATACCAAATAGATGTGCGGGTGGTGTAATAGATAATGGTCCAGAATTGTTAATCAGAGAGTCGAGTTCTAATTCCAGTTGGTTTCGTTATATTCACTTACACGTAAATATTCTTGTGAAAGATATGAATCCATGTCTTCTCCCCTTAGCTGTGGGTTAATTAGTAAGACTTGTAAAGCCATTATTATCTCCCACTCCCCTCAAAAAATCGTTCAAATATATTTAGATCTCGTTATTAAATAAACCATAGAAGTTGATATGCTGCTAAAACAAAACCAAACAAAAATTTGTATTCGTAAAATCGGACATACGATTCATTTAAATGCATGAAACACTCAAGAAAACTTTAATACAAATGGCTGCCGTTAGTTTACTTTTGCTCAGAAGAAACCAGTTTTCATCCTAATTGCGCAGATAGATGTTGCTACCATTTATAAAATAAACTTTAAAATTCTAGTGAATGGCTAATAATATGAGACGTAGTCTCAAGATCATGAAATGTAGAGGCGAGGGCGCAGAATTTCTCGGCAACGCATCGGATATATTTAATTATAATTAATATGGCTGTTCTCTTCGTATGCGCACACACATACACACAAAAACACACCCCCAAATATATAGGGTGCGATGGATAAATTGTCGCCAGTTTATATTTTTATTTTCGCGCATGCGCGTTGTTGGTTTTTGATTTTGTCGACTGCACATTATAGTAGGGTCAGTTGGGCATCGTCTGTGAGAAAAATGAGCAACATGACGCAATTCAACGCGCCAGAAATTTGGAAACGGCATGCCCTACTGCTTGTTGGCGTTCGCGCCAGAAGTTTCAATGCGAACATTTCAGAATGTTTGGGTGTCAATCTGAGGACAGCGCCGAGGATTCAGAAAGAGTTGGATGAGTTTAATGGTGATCACGAAGGTAGGACAGCTCGGAAAACTCACTCTGATCGTTTTGATAAGAAAATAACTCGCGAATTTGTTAGTGAGGGCCTCAGATTCGACATGGAGGTCTACATTAAGTGCTTTCAGATGGTGGCGCTGCTCTGCGTCAAGAAGGTGACTGCTGGAAGACCCTATATCTGTCAACAGAACTTTGGAGCAGTCCACACAAACAGGAGAATCTAGTCATGGCTTTCTGAGACCACATCACACCTTACATTTGGTCACCTAACACCCCAGACTTCAATCCCTTTGATTATTATGTCTGTGACGCAACTGTGCGAGAAAGTAACAAAACTACTTGTAACAACATAGATGAACTGAAGGTAATGATTATGGCAGTATTCACCAAATTAAACAAGGAGGCTGTCCAGAAGAGTTGCAGGAGATTTCGGAGTCGTCTTGAGGCCGCGGTTGAAGCCAATGTAGATTGTGTTGAATAGGTTTACTCCTTAGTATTTCAAGATTTGTTTGTGAAATTTTGGTAAATATATCTGTTAAAATGAAATGTCAGTACTGTTTTCATTTTTGCATGATTTAGACGACAATTTATCCATCGCACACACACATACTATATATATATATATATATATATATATATATATATATATATATATATATATATATATATATATATGTATATATATATATATATATATATATATTACAATCATATTTGCTCAAAGCTGTTTATGTACATTTGTTTAACACTTTACTTATATTTAATCTCTCAGAATGTCCTCAACTAAAATATTTTTTCGGAATAAAATAATTTAGTAGCATCGTGTTTTCTCATCTGATAAAACGTTATATATATATATATATATATATATATATATATATATATATATATATATATATATATATATATATATATATAATCAGAAATTAAAGCAAAAAATCAAAAAATGAAAATCAAAAAATCGCTCCACACTAGTACAAATGTGTTTCCTCGATCGATGGTAAATTACCGGTGAGTGAACAATTAATTTCAAAACAGAATAATTTCTCTTTTTTTGAAAGAGAGAGAGAAGACGAAAACACAATAAAACAAAACAGAATTAAAATTAGGCTTGTGGGTTTACCGTGATTAACCAATCGTATATAAGGCCTACGTTAAACTCCAAACCAACTGAAAAAAAGGATATAGGTCATGACATGAAGTTGTCTACGCTGCATTGTGTTCTCTTTTAAATTAAATTTTACGAACAGCGGAATTATACTTCATTTGTTCTTAACTTACCTATAAATATATATATATATATATATATATATATATATATATATATATATATATATATATATATATATATATATATATATCAGTTCCTTATTAATGCCTTGTGACAATATATTTTGTTGAATATTTACCAAAGTTTTCCTCCGCGCGTGTCTATATTGGCAGGGTTCCCTGGAATTCCATTCAACACAACCCAATAAAAAACACGATAACAACGTACATTAACAAAAAAAGAGAGAGCAAATATTGAGAAACACCAATAATTTTCTTTTCAAATTATAAAAACACTGCTGTCTTGGTTTGATGCTGGGGATTTTTCATCGACGTATACTCGAGAGATCGCCAAATTCTCAGGGGCGCTAGAATATTTTATGATTTGGTTCCGTTCCAAATCGGGAGCATTGCATAACAGGCGAGCAGGAGTCAGGAGTTGTAGGGTTTGGCAAGCGGCGGCCTCTTGCATATAAAAGATATTATTTCAAGACTTTGGGCCTCTGACAAGGAACACGAGATAGAAGTTGTGTCATGTTTCAATGGCAGAGGAAATAATTGCTGGAGTCGGTATCTTTAGTTACCAAATATTTGACAAAGATCTGCCACAAACAACGAAAACTACATATTGACATTATCGAGATTTACATTGTCTACCAATCTCCCCACCCTCATTCATTCTTTCTTTCTTTCTTTCTTTCTTTCTTTCTTTCTTTCTTTCTTTCTTTCTTTCTTTCTTTCTTTCAGTCTACCGTTATTTCGTTTTATCTCTGTTCATACCTATCCAATCTATTTACCAGAAGGGTACTGAATAGTTCTCGGCCCCTCAAGAAACGAAATACACATCCACGCTAAAAAGGCTGTATTGACATTTGGATCAGATTGATAACTGTTCAGAAAACTTTCTTTGTTTCTTTGTTTGTTTCTTTCTCAAAATGTTCAAATCTATCTATCTATCTATCTATCTATCTATCTATCTATCTATCTATCTATCTATCTATCTATCTATCTCAATATGTTCATATCTATCTATTTTTCTATTTCAATATGTTCCTATCTATCTATCTATCTATCTATCTATCTATCTATCTATCTATCTATCTATCTGAATATATACATATCTATCTATCTATCTATCTATCTATCTATCTATCTATCTATCTGAATATATTCATATCTATCTATCTGTCTATCTATCTATCTATCTATCTATCAAAGTCTATTCGTATCTAAGTTTATACATATCTATCTATCTATCTATCTATCTATCTATCTATCTATCTATCTAGCTGAATATATTCATATCTATCTATCTATCTATCTATCTATCTATCTATCTATCTATCTATCTATCTATCTATCTATCTATCTATCTATCTATCTATCTCCTGCTGTTTGTATCTTGATATCAAAGTCTGATTCAGTTCAGTTTATATATTTATTAGCGGGATGTAAGAATTATTTTTAATACATACAAAGATAGATATTTGAACAAACGAATAAATGAATGAAAGCGGGAAATAAATAAAAGAAAGACTATATATTCGCTTCATTATGCTTCATAATGGCACAGCGCCACACAGGTTAGCGCACCCAAAGAAGACTGCATTCCATCAATCAGCACTTTAACCACTATACACCGACGCCTGTTCCGAGACAGACATTTAAATAGAAGCGGACAGGCTGAGATCGTTCTGAACAGTACAAGACAGATATGAACAAATTGAGAATGATAATACCAGACAAAGCATAAATTAAAATACACGATATCATATACCGTGCATTTTCGTTTGTATTTTTTGCCGATAACTAAAGGATGGCGAAAAGTTATCGCATCGATTTACTTTTCAAAAACCTGACGAAATTATCAAACATCAGTTTGTTTTTCGCTCAGGCAACTTCACCGTACATATACATGGCAATTTCCACATCTTACTCAGGGAAGAACCGCTTCCTCTGACACATACTCAACCACCCACCCATTCTCTCTCTCTCTCTAACACACACACATACACAAATGCACACACACACACACACACACGCACACACACACACACATATATATTTATTTATTAATGTATATTTAGGCAGCAACTTTTCTTTCAAACATCTTTCGTTAAATAGTAAAATTTAATTAATTTTCATTTAGTTTTATATATATATATATATATATATATATATATATATATATATATATATAGTAATGATACAGTATGGTAATCCGTATGGAAATTAATTAATTATATATATATATATATATATATATATATATATATATATATATATATATATATTGTCATACACAGACAGACTATTTCGCTCATCAGTGTGACTAGACGTCCGGTTGCCTCTAGCTAGGATCGACACCCGACTAAATTAGCGTCAGTCAGGGATACTACCACTAAGCCGTTGGCAATCGGCACGGAGGAAGGTGAACTTAAGCTTATTTATTTTTAGATAAACACACAGTCACTGAGAGAACTCGATTCGATTTACTGAAGAGTCTTGCATTATTAGTCACTGTTTACAAACCCACACTTCCTCCCCAGACAGCTCAACCGAAATAATTTTTTCAGGAGCATATATATATATATATATATATATATATATATACATATATATATATATATATATACATATATATATATATATATATATATATATATATATATATATATATATATACCGGTGGAAAGACAAAATTATCCAAAGGCGTTGTATACTAGAAATGATAAAAGATATATTACTGGAATTCTCCGAGGTTGTTATAACACTATTAGACTCTACTTTGAGCAATAAGAATGTATAATTACTATCCAAGCTTAACAAAAGAATAGTGATGAAATCAATCGTAAACGAAATATCTTCGTCATTAATTAATCATAGCTAAGGATCGGAAGCTCATAAAGGGTGGATATAAAGTTCAAATATATATATATATATATTATTTCAGGATCATTTTCCAACTTATTCAAGATGATCTTCGCCCTCTAACCTTCTAACTTGATTAACAAGGAGCCTCACAGTTTTCACGTAGGATTTTATTTTCAAGTATTTTTACACTGAACTCTAGACTGTCATAGCTGAAACTTCTCTCTACGGATTGAGTTGGATCTTTTCTAATTGATCTCTTTAGCTCTAAGTTGAAATGATGATCCCTTTTCCTGTTGTGACCCCCTGATCCAGTTTTCGTCTCTACTGTTCCCTCATTTTAAACTTATTCACTGTTCTCTTGATGATTGTTGTACTTAAAGATGGGGGCCAGAGTATGAATGTTGCTGCCATTACCGAAGGCCTGAATGATCTCTTTCCACTCACTATTGCTCAGTTGGGAAGGCAGTGGGCTGCCACAAACAATTTTCACCTGTCCTATTTCTAGCTAAATAATTAAAAAGGTTTTTTCTTTGATCCTTACGACAAATGGCGTCAAGACTGCTAAATGCCTTATCTGAAAACATGAAAAAAAGAAACTCATTTACTTTAGTGGTAAAGTCATATACTTAAATAGTAAACATTTTGTGGGATAGGCGATTATCCCATGACATTACACGATCTGGACAATTTGCTGTTACACCCGGTATGAGTGTGTGTGTGTGTGTGTGTGTGTGTGTGTTTAAACAAACATTTTGTACCACACAATTTATATATGGCTTTGAAAATGACAAAGCGCGTTCATTTAAAGAAACTTTCTTTGTCCAACAGGTCTTCAGAAAGATTTGTTAGAACAACAATCGGTGAAATTGTAAAAGTTAAACATTGGTTCGGGGTGGGAGCCACAACTAAAATAAATTTATTACTAAAGTCTACAATTCAGTGTAGTACAAAAAATACTCACGACACACGTATGAGACACAGAGAACGAAGAAAATTCTCATCTTGCTTGCACAAAGTCGGTCTATGAAGCTTGATATAAAACCGCTCCTCAAACTCTTAACTGTTTAACTGAACTAGCCCTGAGTAGCAGCCTGAATGCCGCGTCAAAATATTCGGAAGCGCAACCCTGGTTGTTAATCAAATGAAATCCAGACGCTGACTCACAAATTGAGTCAAGCGATTAGTGTTATTAGCTCCATTCTGTCTTAAATAGGCAGACGCTTGTTGTCCTTTGCGCGTCATAATGAAGAAAATTTCAATTCTTTCTTGAATACTTTCTTTCATCAATCTCGATTATACTGATTTCACTGATGGAGTTCCAAGTGAATCAAATACATCGGCCACCACCCCTAAATATCATGTTGCTATTTTTTTTTTAGTTCTCGGCAGTTTTTCACATTTTTCACTAAACAGTATAAATAAGTTTTACCTGAGCCTACTATGCCAATAAGAAACCTTGGAAAGCACTTTAAATCATAATTTATGAGAGTAGGAAAACCTTTTCATTTCGACTGTATTGTAACGTTTTTTTTACGTCTTACAAATAGGAAAAGTATTTACATTATTCGGACTATTGTCCTCATCTTTGTCGCCATATTTATTATACTGTTCTAGTTCCACGTGCCATGTTTTTAATGGATGTCAGTTATCAGTTATTTCCTGTTAATTCTCCTCTCCAAGTTCTCCATTGCCTTAACCAGGTATTGAACTCACACTGTTTGGGTGCTGTCACTGGATCTAACCTTGGACACATGCACAGGGAATAAGGGCGTTGGTTAGATCCAGTGACAGGACCCAAGCAGTCTACCCCAGTGAGCGAAATAAAGGGTTCAGTTCGACATTCCAACCACCTGAAGAAGGCCGGAGCGTACAACGGCGGAAACGTTGTAATAAATATGGCGATAAAGATTAGGACAATAGTCCGAATAATGTAAATAGTGTACATAATACCTCATCTCAGAAATATAGACAGATACCAAATAGGAAAAGTTTATTAATTTAACATGTTTCACTTTTATTAAAGATTCATTAGAGAATGCGATATGGAGAAAATACTGTTGTCCTTTTGAAGTAGTTTCGATATTCAGACAAGATGAGGTGAGAGCAAATGGAGATCATATATGGCTCGGAATCCGTCAGAATCTCTATCTATAAAAGGCAGGATGTGTGTGTGTGTGTGTGTGTGTGTGTGTGTGTGTGTGTGTGTGTGTGTGTGTGTGTGTGTGTGTAATGAATGCACGGCCGCAATTTTCGACGGATTTGCACCAAAATTTACAAAATCGATAGCTGCATTCGTCACAAGTGGGAAAAATTTAAATCTGCATGGCACTTTACTCTAATTGGCTCATTCGCTTGCTTAAACTCAACGTTGATTCTGATTCCGCAGAACTGGGTTGGGTGTGAAAAGATATTTGTTGTTAACATTCTTTTTTCATTCGGTTTTTCCAGTTACGAGTCCTTTTTAAAGCTGATCGTTTTGTGTTCATTTTGTTTAGTTCTTTTTTCGTAACAGATTTAATGTTTAGTATAGAGCTTATAAAATATTCGCAGTGTGAGATAGGCAAGAAGTAAGGCATGAAGAAACATCAGCACGGCAAAGGGCACTCCTTTAAAAGGCAAGGAAGGGCAAAAATATTTTAAGTGATAGCGATTGCTGTATGAGTCGTACGATTTTTGAATCAAGCACGGGCAACGCCGGGCCACGTTGCTAGTGATAAGATAAAGAACAAATAGGAAACGTTTGTCAATCTAACATGTTTCACTTTTATTAAAGCTTCATTATAGAATGAGATATGGAGAAAAAGGAGAAAGAAATTTTGGATAATGGATACCAAGTCTAACTGAAAAACGTAAATATTGATTTATATATATAAGTGAATAATAATTCTAGTTTGTCTATGTTGGATTCAGATGATAATGTATATTTGTAAGTGTGTGTGCGTGTGTGCGTGCGTGTGTGTATGTGAGTGTGTGTGTGCGTGTATGTGTGTGTGTGTGTGTGTGTTTGTCTATCTAGCAGACATGTTTCGTGGTTTTTCGCATGCGGATTTGGTTCTTGCTTACGTAAACATCGTTTGTTTTAGATAAACTCTAGATTCCTTAAGAATGGCTTCAGTGAAAGTTGCTGATGTACTATAGTGTTTTTGATGTGTGTTTATAGTTGGTAGAATATTTGTTAGTAATCCCTCGGAGTTAATCCGTTAATTTCTCCGAGCTTCGAAAGGACGCGTCGTCTCTCCTTGAATTCAGCACACTATGAATTATGCTAACGTTGTTTAAAGTCAAAAGCGCGGGAAAATCGATTAACCAATGGATATCAAACAACACAAAAATAAAAAAATAGCAGAATTTCTTTCTTCTTTTTCTCCATATCACATTTTCTGATGAAGCTTAAATAAAGGTGAAAAATGTTATCTATCTATCTATCTATCTATCTATCTATCTATCTATCTATCTATCTATCTATCTCAACCTGTCCATGTCTATCTCATTCTCTGATGAAGCTTTAATAAAAGTGAAACATATTAGATTGATAAACATTTCCTATTTGTTCTTTATCCTATCATTTTGTCGGATTCTGAACTATATTTCATCCGTACTTGATCCCAATTCAACATGAGTATATTTTACATGCACATTAAGTTTGAATGATTCAACAGACGAGACCCTCACAGCGTTTAAAATCAGTCAAGACAATTGGGGGAATGTTGCTTAAACGGGGGAAACATATTTACGAGGAAGCAAAGCTCATTGAAAAAAAACAGTCGAGGTTATGCAAAGGGGAAAAGGGCTGCAAGAAAGGAGGAGTGCCAAGGAATAATGAGAATACACCTGTTGTGTGTGTTATTTGTAGCTATTTCTGCCTCTTTCTAGCTGGCCTGACCAGCTGTATGCGTAAACATAAACTAAGACCTGCAACTGACTACTACAAGTTACTTCTTTAGAATTATCCCGTCCAATTTGCTATATTTACGTAGAAATAGACCCGGATGAGCTAGACACGTGCAGTCTTAAAATATCAATGTACAAATTCAAAAAGCAACCAAAACACTAGATTTGGTATTGTACTTGTAAAAAAAAATGTGTAAATTTCTTTCAGGACTTAAAAACAATTGCAAATCACAAAGTTTATAATTTATTTGTACATATTTCACTGATTTTATTTTATTCAAATTTTACTAACTTAATAATTCATATTTATATTTAATTTTGTAACCTACTATTTCAATTTGTACATAGTAATTTATGTTGTATATTTTGGTTTCAATCTCAATTGGAATGATTATCTATTGCTTATTTTTTATAAACAATTGTGGTACAAGGCCGAAGGGGAAGTTGAGAGTGGCTGGTCAACATTAACTGTTCTAAACATAGCTAATCAACTTCACGACCCATTCATCCATTACAATTTATTCATTCACCACAAGAACTTATCCATCACCATTCAATCCTACATACACCACAATACCACATGTTTACAGAGAACCGACAAAAACACTCATGACAATTTTTTAAATTCCAATTAGAATGCCAGCAAAATACTTCCGCATCCCCAATTTATAGACGAACCACACAGATGCATGCTGGGATTTCTTCCTAGCCAATAAGATAGTTCACTTCTCGGTTTAATCAGAATTAATTAAGTTTTTTCTTGTCTTGAAGCAAGAACACTGCGATCGCCTATCTGTGTATCCCTTTTGGCGTGTTAACACCATTCTTAGTTTGTGAACTTTTTGCCTTATTACTGTTGCTTTGTCTTATTACTGTTGATTTGCCTTATTACTGTTGCTTTGCCTTATTACTGTTTCCTTGTCTTATTACTGTTGATTTGTCTTATTATTGTTGATTTGCCTTATTACTGTTGATTTGCCTTATTACTGTTTCCTTGTCTTATTACTGTTGCTTTGCCTTATTACTGTTGCTTTGCCTTATTACTGTTGATTTGCCATATTACTGTTAATTTGCCTTATTACTGTTGATTTGTCTTGTATATATTCTATACTTGCTTAATATTATGTTTTGCTCTGTTCTGTTCTTTCTCTTCTTATTGTTTATTGTAAACATTGTCACTTCCGTTAGTTGGTCATTTCTACCAATTACATTTAACTATGGTCATTTACACTACAGTATATAATCAAATAAATGGATTTTTGTGACGGACATTTTGTGACGGTTTAGTGTAAATTTAATGTGACAGTTCAAATTGTTAAAGTAATGTTTGTATTAGCTAAAATGTTAATGTGTTAGAAATAGTCATACTTGATTAACGATTAGCCATTATTACATGTGCATACAGGTAAAGGCAAAAGATTGCAGTGAAATTATCGATTTTCCGACATTACTTTAACACCTCTTTTAATCCAGATAAAATTGTGAATGGGGCATGGATTTCTTTCAGTTATTTGAAAACTAAATATTTCATTCATATTTTCAGTTCTAATTCTTTAAAGATGTGCATACTTAATGAGAATGGATTATTAAATTATTTGCCCTGTAGGTCTTAGAGAGGACCATCCTTTCTTCGAAAATCGCGAACTGGTGCTACAGAACAACAAACAAAGAGTCTCTAAATAATCCATTCTCATTAAGTATGCACATCTTTAAAGAATTAGAACTGAAAATATGAATGAAATATTTAGTTTTCAAATAACTGAAAGAAATCCATGCCCCATTCACAATTTTATCTGGATTAAAAGAGGTGTTAAAGTAATGTCGGAAAAACAAACTTTCCTTTACCTGTATGCACATGTAATAATGGCTAATCGTTAATCAAGTATGACTATTTCTAACACATTAACACAAACATTACTTTAACAATTTGAACTGTCACATTAAATTTACACTAAACCGTCACAAAATGTCCGTCACAAAAATCCATTTATTTGATTATATACTGTAGTGTAAATGACCATAGTTAAATGTAATTGGTAGAAATGACCAACTAACGGAAGTGACAATGTTTACAATAAACAATAAGAAGAGAAAGAACAGAACAGAGCAAAACATACAGTAAGTGAAAGGTCGTAATATTTCCCGGGGGGTACAGCCAGACTGTGTGATATCTTTTATGTTATTTAGGATGAATGGCTTTTATTCGTTCTCCTAACGTAGTCTACACAGCAACTATCTATCATCTCCCAAGGCCTGTCGTCACTCACGGACTGACGTCATATACGGGGCTGTCACGTGAACCTCATGGCGTTACTAAGTTCGTCCTGAAAAGACGGATATAATCGTTTCTGCATTGCTATACTTGTATTAAGTTTTAAGTTAGTATAAGTTTCTGTTTATATTATGTTTAGGCGAGGAGAAGGCCACTGTGCTGAATTACATCGAAACGACAAATAAGAAATCAAACATCGGTAACAAAAAAAAAAAAAAATTCCGAATTATTAGATTCAAATTGACAATCACGAATTCTAATTTTTTCATTTTTTTTTAATCGAGTTCACCCCGTGTAAAGTAGTAAAGCCACTGAAACACAAGGGGTAACTGGGTGTGGAAGAGTTAGACACAGAATCATTGCTAAGGAGCGAGAACAAAATAAGAGAAATCAAATAGACAGTAGATAATGATTGACATTGCATTTAAACATTTGAAGTTTAAATTTGGCTGGAAAGCATGGAGCCTCGTGTTAGTTACACAAGCAAGAAGTGCGAGAAAAGAAACTGTTAGCATAGAACTTACGATTACATCTAGCCAGCCCAACTGTAAATTGATTAAACCTCATCTCCAGTCTATTACTGCGCTTACATTCAAAGCTCATCCAAGCAATTACTATGAAATTATTTATAGAAAAGGCACAGGAAGGTAACCTTAAGGCGGTTGGAAAGTAACTGAAGCCGAACTGCCAGATCAAGGCCAATAATATTTCTGATTTTTCTTTGTTTTTTTCTTTGTTTTTTTTTTCAAGGAGCTCTAAATCTCTATAATGTTTCTTTTTAAAAAAAAAAAGATTTCCATTCTGAGTTCCTTGGTTGTTGCTTTTTTAGGAGTTGTCATGTCAATAAGAAAACACACGCTGTTTTTGTGGTCTTTGATCACGAAAGTCACACAAAATTGTTACTATCTCTTTAACCCGGCTTAGGTGATGTTCCTATTGGTTTCTTGCAGTTTCAATCCCGTAAGAGTTGCATATTTTCAAGTGCAGATATCGACCCACTCTATCATGCCGAGTTTTATATTCACTGGGTCTCGTATTTATTTTCATTTCAGTTTCGTGAATGCTTTTGTTAAAACTAGCACTTTATCCCCTAGGTTCACTTTCTATTCCTCTTGTCGAAGCATTATTTACGCTCGTATGTTAATGAAAATAGAGTGCTTGTTTTTTGCTATTTTTTAAACATATTTAAACACCCCAAGCAAGTCAATAAGACCACTAACACAAAACATGTAGATGTTAATACCACTAATCAATTACAATCAGAAGTTATTAGGATCATGTAGCATTGGAGCATTATTATTATTATTATTATTATTATTATTATTATTATTATTATTATTATTATTTCCTTTGATTTCTGGTGTGTACACATTTCTCTCCGGGTCCCGCCCAGAGACCTAAGGTTAGAAATGGCATCATGACATTTTTCATTGACCAATTAAAAATACAAAAAAACAAAAACATTACATACACATATTTTACATAGATAAAACCTTTTGTAAGATGTGGGCTGAACTCGTGAGAACAATTTTTTGTATTTATTCAAGGCATGGGCTTCCGAATCCCTTTAATGTGTCTACTGGAATATTTTCCAACCAAACTGAGGGATCCAAAATACAACAGTGATTGTTGATGTTCCCATTTGCCATATTTTTCAGATTTCGATTTCAAGGTCCTTGTATTTTGATAGCTTTTTGAAGATCTTCAAAGATACATTGCAGTCTGCAGGGACTGCCATGCCAATAAAAAAGGCACTTTTTTGTTTTCGGCCTCTAATAACAATGTCTGGGAGGTTAGCTTTGACAGTCCTGTCTGTGTGTATTGTGAAGTCCCATAAAATTGTATGTAGTCCGAGTATTATTATTATTATTATTATTATTATTATTATTGTCTCGTATTCATTACCATTTCTATTTTGATTTCCACCCTTTCGCCACATTATCACAGACGAAACTTTACCAGCCTTTCTCTACTTTATTATTATTTTCAGGGCAGATGTATGGGCGAGCTATAATCCTTGGATCCACCTATCCAGAACTTCACATCAAGGACTGACCAGGCCGCGTATATTGAGTCAACCCATCCTCATTTCATGCATAATCAAGTTTTCGTGTTAACACTTGAGGTTTGCTGATTATCATTGGGGACCGAGTGAAAATCAAATCTCCAACACCTGTCCTCACGGAATTCAGCAGCGTCTTGGTCTAAACAGCCTGAGTTCTTTTCGTGCATTTCAGGTTTCCTTCAATCTCAATTTTAGTTCTTTTGGTATGGTTCCAAGTGCTCTTCTTATTATAGGTACAACTCTAATGTTTATATTCTACAGGTTTTCGGTTCGGATTTTGTTTTACAAGGTTTTTTATCGGCTTTGTGATTTCTTTCCATAAAATCGATTGCAGATGCATCGTGAAGGAAAATCTATTTGTAGTCGCATTTATATTAGATTCGCTTTGAATATCAACGAATTTGGGAAACTTTTCGTACAATTTTCTCTTCGATTATAAACCTGTGGAAGGTTGTGGGGGTGAAAATTTGACCTTACCAAAATATTCAACTCGTCCACAAAGGAAAGATTTCATACTATGGACAACCATGTAGAAATGCAAGAGGTGGTTTTATTTAGATCCCAATAGTTTTTGTTTGATGGACCAGTGGATAGTTCCTTTTGGTTCCCTTAACCGAAGGGGGATGGGAAGTAATGAGGTGGATGAGGGATTTTCGGGGATCAAGTTGTAACAAAACCGGAAATAGGGTATATCCGAGTGTTGGTCTATATTAACAGTCATGCTTGGGATCGGAAAGAATTTTGGTGAAGCATGTGTGACATTAGGTAAAAGGGTGATCTAGCTATGGCAATGTAACTGTGACAGATATGTGATGTGTGCAGGATTTAACAACGTTTGAATGTGGAATAATTGTTTCATTGCCGTTTAGTTTCATTTTCACTCTCACATCTGCAAACTGATAGGCGAATAAAGGGTTCAGTCCGAAATTCCAATCACCTGAAGAAGGCTGGAGCGTACAACGGTCGAAATGTCATGAGAATGGCAAAAACGATAAGGACAGCAGTCCGCAGAATTAAATAGTGTAAATATCTTTTTCTTGTTTGTAACTATCAGTTCCGTTTCTTTTGCTTGGATGAAGTCATCAGTCTGAATGGGCAGAGCTCCGTTTGGTTTGGTTTGTTTTATTTTACGGCAAACCAACCACAATGGGCTATTTTAATGCCGGTAAGATTTTTAATGCTGGTAATATTCCCCCCCCCAATGTATTGCTGGTAATATTTTTTTTCCAAAAATATATTGCCGTTAATAATATTTTTTCAAAAATATATTGCTGGCAATATTCTTTTAAAAAAGGTACTGCTGGTAATAATTTTTACAAAAAGTTCTGCTGGTATTACAGCCTATTTTAAAACTTTAATAGTGTTTTAACACCTTTTGGAGGGTTAACTATTTGCCCATATCTGGGACCCTGGCAGGTGCTACCACTCCGGGTCAGGGTGGACCTGGGAACACCAGCAATTAAGAGGTGGTTCCATGTTCCTCAAAACCTCCTGATCAAAGGCCTTGCTGTCGGATGTCGTTTATCGTCTTGCCCAGGACGCGGATGTTGTTTATCGTCTTACCCAGGACGCGGATGTAGTTTATCGTCTTACCCAGGACGCGGATGTAGTTTATCGCCATACCCAGGACGGGGTAGTGCTCGAAAAGATTGGCCGTTGCTTCATCTCCATTTAAAAATGCCAGATAGTGGCTGAAAACAGAGAAAACACTATCGTGATTGGTAAATCTTAAGTCAGCTTAACTTGGTTTGACAGAGAATCATGAAAGAGAAAAAAAGAAGAGTGTGTAGTATCAATTAGGCGGGTGATGAAGATACATTTGCATTCAAAATTCTAACGTTTTATTTGGCTGAAAGGAAATTACTTGCGGTTTCTAAATAAATTCGATGTTCTCCAAACTCGAGAATTTTCCTTTTAACCAGATACCTCGGCTCGAGAAGAAACCGCTAACACAATAGGGAAATACATAAAAACAATAATAGCATCGACCAGGAGACAGAACCCAACTCTGATGGTCAGATATACAATTAATGACGATGGTGATTAGACGAAGGACGAAAACAAGATTCGGAAAAGAAAAGACACAGAATGAAAAAATAATGGAAGGAAAAGAAAAGAAATATTGTGAAAACAAGGAGAGGGAACACGGGAATGTGGTTGGTTGGTATACAGGTGAGAACTCAAAAAAAAAAAAAATTAATTACAAAACCACGGAATGAAATAAGCAGGAAACTGAAAGAAAATGACTTGGCGAACTGTTAAGATGTTTTTTGTTCTTTGCCAATATTTTACAGTTTTTCGGATGAAAAGAAACCAAACTTAAAAATAACGATGAAAATAAATATAAACACAAACGTATACATACATACATACATACAATATATATATATATATATATATATATATATATATATATATATATATATATATATATATATATGTATATAATTTGTATATAATATATATATATAATATGTATATAATATATATATAATATATATGTATATATAATATATTATATATGTATATGTATATATATATATATATATATATATATATATATATATATATATATATATATATAATATGTATGCATATATAAATACACACACACACGCACACACACACACATATATGTAATTTCTATATATATTATTTATATATTTGTGCGGTACTTATTAGAAAGCGCACAATATCGGCGATAGAGCTGACATATTTAGTTATACTGGTGTGAGTTTGTGACTCTGGGTTATATATATATATATATATATATATATATATATATATAGAGAGAGAGAGAGAGAGAGAGAGAGACAGAGAGAGAGACGTACACACACACACATATATATATGCGTATATATATATATATATATATATATATATATATATATATATATATATATATATATGTATATATATATTCTGTGTATTTAGCCTGCAAATAAATGTTATTTAAGGTAAATATTAAAAACAATTATCCGCAAATTAAACCAATCATAATTTAACATTTGTTCACTAGTTTTATTTATTAAACGCTGCATTCTCAAATATATAAAAAAACAGCAAAAAACAAGTCACCCCTCGCTTACGTCACAACCAGCTTTGCTCACATCACAGCGCTCACTAGTTTTACGAAACTCGTGATTGTCTCTTCCTATCGTGACGATGACTTAAAAAAGTCGAAAAAAGTGGGCAATATTTCTTGTACTTTTCTTTTGAAATGAACTTCGAATAATTTCTGATCGAATTTTCTCCTTGACTGAGAAGAATTATTCGATATTTGAAAATGTCGATCAATAAAATTAATCGATAAAAAACGTCTGTTATTTTATTATTTACTAATTTTAATTAAAAAAAAATATAATTAAGGAAAAACCAAAATTGTTGGTGGAACCAACAGACAACGTGCCAAACCTAAATGGCCTTAGACAAAAGAAAATCTGGAAGAAGAACAGCAATAAGAAAAAGAAAACAAGGCAAACATCTATCTACTCAGTAAAGAGCGCAATGCCTAAATACGAAGAGAGAAGAAAAACACATGACGTTAATTCCAATGAAAGGATCGTCCTTGTTTAATGCTTATGTGATCTGTAGACGACAAAGTTCAAAGTAGAATACACACATATATATATATATATATATATATATATATATATATATATATATATATATTCTTATATAAATATATATTCTTATATATATATATATATATATATATAGCTGGCCTCGTCTATTAGGGAGGATAGCCAATCCCCATTGCTGACGTTCGCTCAGGCACATTTGTGTTTGTTCAACACCCATATGTGGTTTATACTCCGATTATGCCGAGCAGACCTTATATATATATATATATATATATATATATATATATATATATATATATATATATATATATATATATATATATCATAGCATAGCATATATGGGAATTAGTAGCAAACTAAGGAACGGGAACCAACAGCGTTTCACTGCAGAACGATTGTTCGGGTTTAAAGAGGTGGCAAATGCTAAAATTTTATCTCGGGCAATAGAAGCAAGGATCTACCAGGAATTTGTGGATTTCGGACAGAAATTAGCAGCACGTGAAATCAGGTGCTGCAAGAACGCCTCCACCCCGGCAAAAAATAAAGATAAAGATACTAGTCCCCCACCCACGCCAATAAAGAAACATTGCATCCTAGTTCAGCGCTATACCGCTCTACCCATCAGTCAACGTACTTCATTTCCTTTTAGAAATCCACCAACAAGGAAAGCATTATTGATATACCCTCATCCACAATGGCACCTAAAATGAACTGAGGAACAGCGCCATTGAACAATGGGAAACTATCACCCTGTTACCTGATCAGACGGATAATATTTTCAATTCTTTCACGGGCTATAGATTCAGCTTGTTAGCAAGGTATTGTGCAAGCTGAGATAGCTCTGTTATGTCGCGGGGTAATCTCACAAGGATCATTATGCAACATTTTCGTCGTACAGGCTAACAAGAACACAAAACTTAATCTCTCATACGCAACTGCGTTGTTTATTCAACTCGGAACTTTGTCACTTACAGTGAAACAATTAAATGTATTCCCCACTTCTACTCCAACAGCTTTTTCTCTGGCACTTCCCAACAGTGGAACTACCTTCCTCTTACTTGCTTCCCTGATATCTATAATCTTCAAATATTTAAACGTAATGCCTTCTGATGCCTTGAGCCTGATCCCCGTCCTTCTCTTTATCCTTTCCTCAAACTCTTCTCTTTACTCTTACTTTCACTCTCTGTTACCCTTTCTATGCTAGTGGCACTAATGGTTAAAAAAAAGCTGCCGATCTAGTAATTTGTGAAGTCGAGGTAGAAACGAGTAAAACTTATCAGAACAAGTTCTGTGAGATTTTTTTTTTTAGAAAAGACGGCGCTTGGAAAGTCGAGATGCTAGATCAGGACCAATAACGTTGCAGATTCTTCTTTGAACTTTGCATGAGTGCGCATGTGTGTGAATATATACTTTTCTTACCAGTCTAATTCCTTTCATTAATTTTGTGTTTTTCTCTTTTTCCTTATATATATATATATATATATATATATATATATATATATATATATATATATATATATATATATATATATGAAAATTTCTCAGAGTTAACCTGTAGGGAAAACAATCTTTATAAATATAAAAGACAATAGGAAAACAGTAGTAATTGCTGACGCGTTTCGTCCAATGTGGACTTTCTCAAAGCAAAAAACGAAATGAATTTAATTAAACAAGGTAACTAATCAAAACAAAAAACAGCAAGGTCTCATTATTTTACAGTTGAAATGGTTATTATAACCGTAAGTTCTATGCTAATAGCTTCTTCTCTCAAACTTCTCGCTTGTGGAACTCTCTTCTGGCTGCCTGCTTTCCAGTCAACTTTGACCTTCAAAATTTCAAATGTAATGTCAGTCGTTATTTTCTCTTTCCTTAATAATCTTTTTCTTTTTCTCATATTTTCTAACAGTCAGTAACTACCCACATCTTAGTGGCTTTATTGCCTTGTTTGGGGTGAAATGATTAAAAAAAAAGAGAAAAACAGCGAGCAATAGCAGCAACGATGAGGATTGATGAAGTCAGTGAAGAGGGATGCAAACAGTTTCAATCGTGAATGATGAAGAAAGGTGAATCTAACTTGGAGGCAATCCACAAAGCGGTAAACCAGAAGTGATGCCAAAGATGGTTCTACCAAGATGGAATTCGAAAACTTCAGAACGTTGGCGTAAAGGTTATAAAAAGTCAAGAAAACATATTTCAATGATTAATAAATATCCCTACTATAATTTAACTTATTTTAATGAGGAAAAAAGAAACTCTGAGAATTTGCCTTCTCCCACCCGCCAGACACATGCTAGAGATGAAATCTGACAGAATGATTAAATGTTGAACATATAAGAAATCTTAAGGAAGTTAACATTTTGCAATTTATTTAGCTTCATCGGACATTTTTGCTAGTGGAATAATTCTGAGATATGTTTTAATATTTTATGTTTAAAAAAATAATATAACTCCACATTATTTCACTTCTCAGTATTTCTGATGAAACTAAATAAATAATATTTAGCTTAATTATTCTTTATTTAATCACATACACACACACACACATATATATATAATGATTAAATACATCATTATATATATATATATATATATATATATATATATATATTACATGAATCATTCGTACAGAAAGCAGATAGTGAAGTTAATGATATAAAGGGCGAGAATACATCTTCGCAAACAAATTTATTAAGATACAATAACCCACGATCCTGTAGATGAATGTTAGGATCTCTGTTTTTAATAAATTCCAGTTGCACAAGGTCTTTTTATACGAGTACTTTCGCCTGTTCATATAGACATCATCAGGTATGGAAATAGATTTGTTTTGTACATCCAGTTAATATATATATATATTGATACACGTTTATATATATTTATATATATATATATATGTATATATATATATATATATATATATATATATATATATATATATATATATATATATATATTGATACACGTTTCCTATTTGTTGTTTTATTTTATCATATATATATATATATATGTATATATATATATGTATATATATATGATAAAATAAAAGAAATAGGAAACATTTTATCATATATGTATGTATATATATGTATATATATATATATATATATATATATATATATATATATATATATGATAAAATAAAAGAACAAATAGGAAACGTGTATCAATCTAAGATGTTTCGCTTTTAATAAAAGTGAAACATCATAAATTGATACACGTTCTTTTATTTTATTATCCTATTGCATCTTCAACTCATATAAAGGGTGTTTCATTAAGACGGATCAAAATCAGCAGTAAATAAATCCGTGTTATTGATGAAAACTTATTTATTTCTCTATTGGATAATGTTATTTAAATCATGGCAATTATATGTGAAAAATAATATCGCCCAAATGTCCGCCAAGGCTTCGGCGGCACACCTCCACTCGATGGTCAAAATGTTTGATGACGTCTCTGCATATTTGCTCCTTTATATCACCAACATGTCTTATCTCATCCTTCAGCTGTTGAATTGTTTTTGGATTGTTGGCATAGGCCTTACTTTTGGGATGACCCCAAAGGAAGAAATTCAAAGGCATGAAGTCGAACAATCGCGGTGGCCAATTGACTTCGCTGTTTCGAGAGATGTTGCGACATGGGAACTTCTCATTGCATTTCTGTTTGAACGTCCATTTTCATAATAGGCTTCGATAACTTTAACACGTTGTTTGATTGTTAATCTTTCCATGGTTGAAATTGCCAAATACTTAAGTGGTTAAATGTGAAAGAAAAAGAAAAAAAATCATTAGACGCTTAAACTTCATTCACATTTAAAATCGGTCCAAGTTATTGGAACACCATTTACACACACACACACACGCACACGCACATACACACACACGCACACACACACACACACACACACACACACACACACACACACATATATATATATATATATATATATATATGACAGAAGATATCTCTTTGTAGAGAAAAGGAGAACATTTTGCGGTCCCTTCACTTATTCGGTGCTTAGTGAGTGACTCTTTTTCTGTTTTATGCTCTTGTTGATTCATTTCTATTGGTTCTTCAATTTACGTACTTATTTTAATTGTAAATTTATTTTAGACGTTTTTCAACTTTATCTCCAATATCCGCATAGTTGCAGGCCAATTTCGTTAAGTCAGCTTTGCCAAACGATCGGCCCCGGAAGAAGCGTTGGCTGAAAGGTTACCTAAAGTTGAAAAAATTAACACAAAATTGTGTCAATTCAGATCTATTTTTTTATTCGGTGGTACCAGAACAATATATATAAAAATATATAAAATATTTTATTTATTCAAAAATTATAACATAAACATATTTGCTCTGTATTGAGCACTCTTTTAAGAATAGTGTTTTTGGTTATTGGAATTTTATTCCGTCCACACCAATCCTACACTTGGATATATATATATATATATATATATATATATATATATATATATATATATATATATATATATATAGTTATACTCGTTTGGAAAAACCTTAGGTATTTTGGCATGTAATTGAACAAACCAATGCCCAAGGGAAAAATAAAGGATAAAAAATATGAAAGAACTAAGAACATGAAATTGAGGCGAAAACAATCGTCCAGAATCCAAGCTCAGAGTCCAAAGAAAAAAACCTTCAAAACGAGTAAAGCAAAAGTAACTAAGTAAAGTGCTCAATACACTAAGTAGAGCAAACCTAAATATGAACCTAAAGACCCAGGTAACCTACCTAGGTTTCACCTACACGGATCGTCAGGGTAAACTGGCCAAAGAGGTAACGGAGGAACAGAATATATATGCATTCTTGAAATCTGCTGTTGAGATTCCTCATTGACTGCTGCAATATCTCAGCTGGGATACTGTGAATTCCATTCTCGTTACTAAAATGGCGAAATGTTTACTTGCTCAAGGTTACTGTCTCGCAGTGTTGCCACTTGCTCATGTCTAGCAATACGCACTTCAAAAATTCCTGTTTTTTGGGGGTCACCCTCTAGTTCCATCTATCAAAGTTTCTATTAAATTTTTAAAATTTCCGAATTAATCAGAAAATTTAACAAAGTTTGTTTTTCTTTTTTTTCCCCGAATGTTGCTCCTTTCATTTACAAGAATGGTGTTTTCTGTATGTTTATGTCTCTGTTTTAGTTTAAGTTTCGCGTTCCCTCAAGGTGACGTCATTTAAACTGAATTTCTATGTGTATTTTAATTTATTTTTATACACACTTCAATATACGGTCTCCTATGTATCTTTCGTTACATACTGTAATGTATTGAAAAAAGAAATTAAAATAGACATGAAAATTCAGTTTCAGCATTTAACCGGAATTAACCAAAACATACACTAAACACAATCTTTAAAAATGAAAGTAGTAATATTCAAAAGTATTCGGGAAAAATATATATGAACTTTGGTAAATTTACCGATTATATAAAACTAATGATGACATTTGAAAAAGTTAATAAAAATGGATAGACATAACTTGTCGATATTATTCAACCAAGAATGTTTGAATATGTATAATATATAATATATATTTATATATATGCATATTATATAATATGTATTTGTTTTATAAATAACAAAGATCCGATTTTAAAGTGGAAAATTAAACAAAAAAGAAGTCAAATCTTATAACAATTATAGTAATATCGGCAACCTTTGTCAGCAAAAAAAGTTAGCAATAATAACATTTCCACACCCAAAACACCTTTTGAATGAGAGATCGGAAATTATGACTCGTTGCATACACACTAAGAATTTCCTTTTGAGTTGATATGAACCAGGATGAAAAGAAAGTATGTACATTTCATTTACCCCCGACCGATACATTTCCAATACCCTTGCTTTTCTCCTCCTCCTTTCCCATCACACTTCATATCGTCCGTTTATTTATTTATTTAAAAAAAATAAAGCCTTCATTAATTTAAAAAAAATAAATCGTTTAGAAAATCAGTTGACCGAAATCGTCTGAAGATACCGAAAGGTTGAAGCCAAGGTATACCTGTCCAAGAATGTCCGTCTCTAATTGAGTTTTGTTTGTTAGCTATGACTAGAGTGAATTTCATGGGTTCTCCAACATTTGCTATGAGAAAGTCGGTTCACTGTGTCGTGCGAGACAGTTTTTTCTTCTATCTTACATATTTATAAGTGGACCATTCGTCCATGCTTCGAATATTGCTGCCACATATGGTCCAGTGTTCCTGCTATATATTTAGAGATTCTTGTTAAAATTCAAAGAATAATCAGCAAGATTATTGCTTCTGGCCTGGCGCCTCGGATTCAGTGACTTTCCCACCAACATAATTTAGCTTTTTCTGTAAATACTTTCATGGTGATTGTTCGAATGAATTCCTCGCTATGGCACTTAGACTTTACCATTTTAAGCATAGAGTGCCCCACAAACCCATCCAGGAAATTTGGTACAGTTTGTTTAATTGTTGGAATTTTTGTTACAGTTATTTGAAATAAAAGCAACGGACAGGTATTTAGTAGCTTAAAACAGAACAAAAACATAAATGTTAGATGTGTTGTTCAACTAAAGAACTCTGGCAAAATTTCTTGGCATTTTATCAGTCCCCAAATTGGATTTTCTTTCTTTAAAAGAACAATCACCTCGTGTTGAAAATTTGATAACAGCGGCACCCTGGAACAACAAATGGTCAAAAAATGTATATGTTAGTTAATTTTTTAGTTCATTAATATAGTAAAATATCCAATTCATTTTTTTATATGGTAGTTAATTTTTTAGTTCATTCATATAGTAAAATATCCAATTCATTTTTTTATATGGTAGTTAATTTTTTAGTTCATTCATATAGTAAAATATCCAATTCATTTTTTTATATGGTAGTTAATTTTTTAGTTCATTCATATAGTAAAATATCCAATTCATTTTTTTATATGGTAGTTAATTTTTTAGTTCATTCATATAGTAAAATATCCAATCCATTTTTTTATATGGTAGTTAATTTTTTAGTTCATTCATATAGTAAAATATCCAATTCATTTTTTTATATGGTAGTTAATTTTTTAGTTCATTCATATAGTAAAATATCCAATTCATTTTTTTATATGGTAGTTAATTTTTTAGTTCATTCATATAGTAAAATATCCAATTCATTTTTTTATATGGTAGTTAATTTTTTAGTTCATTCATATAGTAAAATATCCAATCCATTTTTTTATATGGTAGTTAATTTTTTAGTTCATTCATATAGTAAAATATCCAATTCATTTTTTTATATGGTAGTTAATTTTTTAGTTCATTCATATAGTAAAATATCCAATTCATTTTTTTATATGGTAGTTAATTTTTTAGTTCATTCATATAGTAAAATATCCAATTCATTTTTTTATATGGTAGTTAATTTTTTAGTTCATTCATATAGTAAAATATCCAATTCATTTTTTTATATGGTAGTTAATTTTTTAGTTCATTCATATAGTAAAATATCCAATTCATTTTTTTATATGGTAGTTAATTTTTTAGTTCATTCATATAGTAAAATATCCAATTCATTTTTTTATATGGTAGTTAATTTTTTAGTTCATTCATATAGTAAAATATCCAATCCATTTTTTTATATGGTAGTTAATTTTTTAGTTCATTCATATAGTAAAATATCCAATTCATTTTTTTATATGGTAGTTAATTTTTTAGTTCATTCATATAGTAAAATATCCAATTCATTTTTTTATATGGTAGTTAATTTTTTAGTTCATTCATATAGTAAAATATCCAATTCATTTTTTTATATGGTAGTTAATTTTTTAGTTCATTCATATAGTAAAATATCCAATTCATTTTTTTATATGGTAGTTAATTTTTTAGTTCATTCATATAGTAAAATATCCAATTCATTTTTTTATATGGTAGTTAATTTTTTAGTTCATTCATATAGTAAAATATCCAATTCATTTTTTTATATGGTAGTTAATTTTTTAGTTCATTCATA
>OZ038497.1:75540756-75630756 GCA_964036315.1 Acanthosepion esculentum | reverse complement strand
AGTAAATTTATTCAATAAAATCGCCACTGGCTTCAACCACGGCCTCCAGACGACTTCGGCATCTCTTCTGGACGGTCTTCTTGTTTAAGTTAGTGAATGCTGCCATAATCGTTGCCTTCAGTTCATCTTTGATGTAACAAAGAGTTTTTTTGGTCTCTTGCTTAACTGCGCGCCACACATAATAATCAAAGGCTTTGTAGTCTTAGGCGGCCAGATGTGGTCTCAAAAATTGTCTAACAGCCATGATTGGATTGTGTGGTATAGTGCAGAGTCCTGTTAACAAACATAGTGCCTTCCATTAGCCACAATCTTGACGCGGGGCAGCACTATCTCCTCAAAGCACTTTATATAGGCCCCCGTGTTGAGTCTTAGGCCCTCACCAGCAAATTCGTGAGTCCTTTTCTTATCAAAACGATCAGTGTGAGTTTTTCGAGCTGCCGTACATTCGTAAGCACCATTAGATTCATCCAACTCTTTCCGAATACTCTGAATTGTCCCCAGATTGACAGACAAACACTCTGGTGCGAATGCCAAGCTGTACAGTATGCCGTTTCCAAACAGACCTTTCTATACTGAGCAATTGACAAAATCAAAAACAAACAACGCGCATGCGCAAAATTAAAAATATAAAATGGCATCAATTTACCTATCGCACACTGTATATATGGCTATGATATTCATTATCTATCTATCTATCTATCTATCTATCTATCTATCTATCTCATCATATTGAGTATCTATTTCACTGTATAAGGAATTTATGGTGAAATGTTGGTTCAAGAATATCGACAAGGAAGGAGAATCATTGTTTAAAATTATTTTTGTAGAAAAGATTTTTCATCAGTTATCTGCAGAACCATTGATTTAGCTACGTGCGTGCGCGCACACACACACACTCACACACACTTATTTTCTTTATTTTCTACTATGTCCCTATCTCTCCAATCTCTATGTGTGTGTGTTTGTATGTGTGTGTGTGTGTTTGTGTGTGTGTGTGTGTGTGTATATATATTGTGCATCCACCTTAACACGATTAGATCATTTGACATTCCACTACCTTAATATAACGTGTTTATTTCTTATTAAGTGCTCTATTACCATAGCCTTGTGTCAGACTCATCTTAGCTAACTTATGCATTTAGGTTTATATTCTGCTTCGTATATTTTCTCTTTTTTTTTATTTGCGTATTTTACTGTGTATTCTTTCTTTCTTTTTTCTTTCTTTCTTTCTTCTTCTTTGTTTCTTTGTTTCTTTCTTTGTTTCTTCCTTTCTTTCTCATTCCTACACTTCTTTCTCATTTCTTTCTTTCTTTCTTTCTTTCTTTCTTTCTTTCTTTCTTTCTTTCTTTTGTACGCGTGATCCCTGTTATTTATGTCTCGTCTCCTCAGTAACTCAAAGCAAACACAATGGCCATGCTTCGCGCCACACCGTATATCATATGACGCGTCAATGTCCACTCTGGTGACCTCAGTCCGTGTACTAACGACATTTCGCATTCCTTTGGCCGGCCCATGACTCTTCTTTTCCTTTCCATTCACCACTGGCTATCGGGACAATTCGAAGCGTTGCTGGAGTCAATATTTTGTCAGCTGTCTCGACAGTTTTTATTTCACAGACGTGTATTTACCGTGATTTCGCGCGTTGGCCGGTATTTGAAACCATATCTTGTCACACAACTTTGAATTTTGTTGATGTTTCTTTCGTCCGCAGCTGGACCGGAGCGATAATCATTTCGGAGATAATGATTTATGTACCCATAATTCCAAGCACATACGTTCGTTGACTCATTTTTAGAGAAGAATAGTATATTTCTCCTGAAGTGACATTTGGTAAGACTTGTTGCACTATGTCGTGTGTTGGTGGGGGTTGTCTGGTGCTTCGAAATCAAATTAACATCGACAGTATTTTATTTCGGACAGCATCTTCCTTTTTATTGCATTTATCATAACATTTTGGTTACCGTACCATGTGAAAATTAAAAATCTCAGATAAGTTGGTTGAATTCTATCAGAACCTAATAACAGAATTTATACACAAATTTTTAATACTAAACTCCCCCAATAAAAGCCACTAAGATAGAGGTTTACTGTTAAAATGATTTTGACGAATGAGGTGTAATTTAAGTGAAAGAGAATTAATTGAGTTATTTTTTTTACAGTTTGTCAACCTTTTTCAGGTTATTTAATGATGGAAAATATTTTTAAATTGTAAGAGATAATAGCGATTTATTGATACAAGTCCTAGTAATTAACAACTAATTAACGTATAGCTGAAAGTAGGAGATATATTTATATATTTTCCAAAGATATTTCAGCTTAAGGGAATATAACGAACCCGACTGAGACTGGAACTCGGCTCTCCGATTTCCATTTCTGAGTCGTTATCCATTACACCATCCGCACATACAGAGTGAAAACGAAGGTTGTAGGAAGTGCATAAAAACTAAGGAGGGGAGATAGCAACCTGAAGAGGTAATGTTTCTAGTGTTAGTGTCAAGGAACCATTCTAGCAGGAGGCTGTTCCTGAATCCTTGTGAAAAGGCTGCCTGAGAAGAATTTTCTTCTTAAGGGAGATGAGAGTTGCACATATTTTATTGTTTGTGTCTCTTGGAATTATGACTGCGGCATATATACCACTTTTTACAGTTTATTGATTGGTAGTTGGGTGTCAGTTATAATTGAGGACGGAGTTGTGACAAATATCAGAGCTCGTGATATTCCCATGGAATTCAATGTCGAATATTCACGTTATGAAATTATAAGAATTTGAATTACATTTTTGTTGATTGCACGTTCCTTCAGGACGTAATCGATCATCATTCTTCATAAATTCACTTTCTTTATTATCAGTGAATTACCATTGATTCTTGGATTCATGGTACCATTAATACTAATTAACCCATAGCTGGAAGTAGGAAATATATTTATATATTTTCCAATTTGCTGCCACACACAATTAGGGACTGAGTTTTGACAATAAACAGTGTACGCACCATAAAATCGAAGCTGTCAGGATATTATCCATATTTTATCAATTAATATATTCATGCTAAAATACTTTAAAGAGATTTCAACATTAACTGCATGTAGTAAATAATAAAAAAATCATTAGAAACTACTAAACAATGGGATGGTCACATCGTTTTTAAAAGGGATTATTAACAGTTCCATTTAAGGTGAGCATTTTTCTTCATGATGGGTGAAACGAGGAGTCAGGAAGATTTCTTGTAAGGATTAAAGGTTCCTAATTTACACCATTTAATCGTTCAACAGGAGAAATTGGTAGATAAAAGTGTTGGTATGCGTGAGTTCTGTCCCTTGATTTTATTTTAATTCCATCTATCTATCTACCTACCTATCGATCTATCTAAAGCCCTCATCCAATCAACTAGTGTGACGTGCCACTCTTTTCCCTCTATAACTTGTCTCTCTCCACTCTCTTCTTTTTTAATTTCATTTTTTTAATTATTTTTTGTCTTCGGTCGACATGTTGGGTTGGTTTAAATGATGTCAACTATATACCTGGCTAAACCACCCAAAAGAGATCAATATCTTATAGCCTCAAATATATATATATATATATATATATATATATATATATATATATATATATATATATATATATATATATATATATATGTGTGTGTGTGTGTGTGTGTGTGTGTGTATGTATATAAAAAAACATTATTTACTATAAAGGACCAGGTAACTGCTTACAGATTCAATTATAAATGATCGTGCCTAAATTGTAAATTGTGCCTGAAGTAAGTAAATGCTTATAGACGAAAATCAACAATATTTACTATCCCGGAATCATGTAAATGCTTATAGGCTCAATTATAAACGATTAATATTTAAATGTAGCTGAACCAAATAAATGCTAATAAACTCAACTACAAACGAAAAATATTTATTGAATCTGTAACAAAAGACCAATATTTAGATGAGACATTTATAGCCCAGAATGATGGTGATATTTCATCATTCTAAAAATAGCATTGTCATCAGTGATAACAGAAAAAAAGGATATTTCATCATCCTACCATCATTATTATAAAACCGACCCTTCCATCACAAGAGAGTCAATAGAGTAGTATAGACTAGGGTGCCCCCAGCAGTAGTCAGTAGATGAGTAGTTAAGTAGCAGTACAGAAACACACGTCTGCCAGCGCTCCTGAAAGATCGAAAACAGTAGATTTCAAACGCATTCTAACAAACAAAATTCTCGGAACCAAACAAGTAAGCACTGACTTCTAAACAAAAGAAACACTGAGAACATTTTTCCAAACACCATACCAATATTATGTAATTCACATCACAAAAAGAAAATACAAATTCTTGCTATTTATGTTAATACCTGTCTAGTTCTTATTGTTGTTATCGTTGTACGTTTATGCATTTTAATTTCTGTCAATAATATCAACCCCATTACATTCAACAAATAATAAAAAGGGGAAAATAATACATCAACACCCATTTTACCTACCCCGTTACAGTAGTGACCCCTCTACCCCGTTACAAGACCAAAGTAAGTACAGTGTAACCCGGATATAAGAGAGTTGTCGGGACCGGAGAAGAAGTCTCTTATATTCGGGTTTGGTCTATTATATATACAGTGTAACCCGGATATAAGAGACCCGGATATAAGAGAAACTCGTATATAAGAGAGATTGTCTCTGGTCCCAAATTAGAGCCTGTGTTAATGTATATATAATAGACCAAACCCGGATATAAGAGAAATCCGGATATAAGAGACTTCTTCTTCGGTCCCGACAACTCTCTTATATCCGGGTTACACTGTACATTAACACAGGCTCTAATTTGGGACCGGAGAACATCTCTCTTATATCCGAGGTTCTCTTATATCCGGGTTTCTCTTATATCCGGGTATCTTATATCCGGGTTACACTGTAAATGCTTTCAGGTCTAATTATAAGCGGCCAGTATTTAGCTACCCTCGAACGTAATAAATGCTAATAGACTCAAATAAAGAAGAAATACTTTTCGAAATTAAATAACAAAACATAATTTTATATGTAAAATCCTCCAACCAATTTCTTTGTTTCTTGTATTTTACATTTTCTTTTTTTTTTTTTTTTGTAAACGAAAAGTGAGAATTAGGATATTTAAGGTCTTTGCGTCCAAGTCTCAATGCGATGTTATTCCCAGCTGAGCAACTACCCAACTCCTATTCAAATTGACCGTTTTTCGAGCGTTCTGCTTTGGAGGGAAATTGTTCCGGAAACAAGCGGCTAAGGACAAATAAATATCAGGAATTAATGATTGGGCGTGGATGTGAAATAAATTGATGAAGGTAATGAGTGAAGGCAAAAGAAAAACAAGCAAAGTACAAGGGACAAAGAGATGAAAGAATCAGAGAAAGAAAATTATAATTTAGAGTTGGAGAAAGAAAGGAAAACGAGAAAAAAATGAAAGAAAGAAAGTGAGAAAGAAAGGAGGGAGAAAAACGAGAGAAAAAAGAAAGCTAGGGATAAAGGAGAAGAACGTTTAAGAAAGCGGAAGAAAGAAAGAAAGTGACAGAGAAAGAAAGGAGACAAAAACGTGAGAGAAGGAAAGTGAGAGAGGGGAAGTAAAAAAGAAAGTCTGAAGGAGAATGTTCGAAAGAAATAAAGAAAGAAGAAAATGTCAAAGAAAGAAAGCGAGAGAAGGGACGAATGCAAGCGAGAAAGAAAAAGAATGAAAAAAGAAAGAAAGAAAGTGAACGAGAACGACAGAAAACGGGAAGAGAAATATAAAAGATAAAGAAAGCCTCTAGGCGAAATAAACTGTTTTAAAAAACAGTGCGTCTACTCATATACTGGTAGCCACTAAAAATAACCCATGATGTTATATAAATATGTCGGATTAAAAAATAAATCTATTAATTCTTTATATAGTCTTGTCATCCCCACTACATCTTTTCGAAACTGTAGGAGATCGTATCAGTTATCTGAAAATTATATTATGTAAAGGTGACAAGACTTTCAGACCACACTGTAATTATATATATATATATATATATATATATATATATATATATATATATATATATATATATATATATTATAACTTTTTCATATAGATAAAAAGAAGTCGAGGTGCAACTAAATGCACCAAAATGAGGTTGAATGTTTGTAGCGAGTAAATTGTTTTTGTTTATATGAAAAAAGTTATAATAAATAATTATTGCTCTACTATCGGTATTGAGCCCTCTTTTGAATTAATGCTATGAACGTTAGAATTTATATATTATTTTCGTTCTCATACATTCGGATATATATATATATATATATATATATATATTTTTTTTTTTTATTATAATAAATTACAATAAAAACATTTTACATCGCTACTCAAAAACTTTCATGTTTCGGTACTGAGATGGTACCTCTTCAGGCGATAGTAGATAACTAATGATAATAATGATTTATTGCGGAAATTTAAAAAACAAATCATTTCCTCTTTTCGTAAGTTAAATGGGTGCATAAGGTCAGGATTAGAAATTTAATTATGGTATGTCTAGGTTAACCAATGAACGTCACGTCTACGCTAACATGATGCTTAGACATATCCTTCAACGATGCTAGGGAACAATTACAGCGACAAATGTAATAGTGTTTGATTTGACAATTTGTTGAAATATACATAAATTTATCAGAAACGAATTTTTTAAAAATTATTTAAAAAAAAATTAAAAATCATACTCAGGAAGCTTCTTAAAGAGGCCTTTGGATAAAATTAAATGTGAAAACAATCATATAAGTTGTTAACTATACTGAATAGATAGTTGAATAACCAAATAAATGTTGCGTGGACCATTACATACTAATACAAGGTAACCAAAAACGTTCTGTCCGTTTTTAAAGGAAAAAAGAAAACGCTTCACAGTAGGTGTAACTTATATTTAGTCTTCGAAGTAATCGCCATCGGCATCCAGCACCTTCTGCCAACGTGTCTCCAGCTGTTCAATGCCCTTGCGGTAGAACTTGGGGTTTTTGACGCAAAGAAATCCGTGAGGGCTTTGCGCAAGTCTGCTTCATTGGTGAAGGATAACCCACGAAGATGATTATCTAGGGAGTGGAAGAGGTGGTAATCGAATAGCCCAAGGTCAGGTGAATAAGGTGGATGGCACAAAGTCTCCCACCCAAGTTGCTGTATGGTATCCCTGACCACTCGCGCGACATGCGGCCTGGCATTGTCATGGAGGAAAAGCACACCTTTGCGATTCACAAGTGCTGGCTCCTTCTGGCGCAATGCCTGTTGCACACATTTCAATTGCTGCGAGTATAGGTCTCCAGTGACCGTTTGGCCCGTTGTTAGCAGTTCATAATGAACCACTTGACGACCTGTCCACCAGACACAAAGCATAATCTTGCGTGGGTGCATAGGCGGTCTTGCGGTGTGAGGGACAGCATCCTGAGGAGACAACCAATGTCTGGAACGCTTGGGAGTTTCGTACAGAAGCCACTTTTCATCAATGATAAGCACTCGATTGAATAAGGATGCGGTACGCTGGCGAGAAAGCCGCGATACGCAGGCTGCCACTCGTTGTTCCTTGTGGACCTCCAACAGCGTTTGTGGAACCCACTTGCTCAGTTTGTACGTCTTACCTCGGCGGTGCAGGTGAAGTCTAACTGTTTCATCGGAAACGTTGAACTGTCTTGCAAGTTCACCACACGTTAGACTACTGTCCTCTTCAATGGCCGCCTTCAGAACTCCGTCATTCAAGACCTGTGGTCGTCCACTGCGAGGCTCATCATGGAGAGACAAATCTCCCGAATTGAATTTTCGAAAGCAACGCCTTGCAGTACGTTCATCCACAACACTATCCCCAAACGCTTGACATATGCGGCGACTTGATGCAGCTGCTGATAAGCCCACTTTGAAGTCGTAAAGCAAACAGCCCCGAACGAGATCTCTAGACACTTCAATCCTTCTCACAGCTGTCCGGCTTAAAACTGATGGCCGGGCACGGTGCGCGTGTTTTTTATAATGTCTGATGTTCCTACTTCCGGCTGTCCGAATTTGAAAACAATTGCTACACGCATTTCGTATATATTTCAACTTAATTCAATGCCTAATCAAAAAACGGACAGAACTTTTTTGGTTACCTTGTAAAATAATGGCTAAAGAATTATAATTCGTAATTATTTAAAAAAATATCTATATTATAAGGTGAAGGGTAGACAATAGCAGCATAGCACTGTTAATTCATTTCTTTGATTTAACAGGTTTTTATTGTTGGGAAACTTTATAATATAGCATTTTTCTTGTAAATATAACGGACATGGATCATATAAGGATTTACAGATTCCAGTTATTTTTAATAATTTTTATTTTAATATATATATATATATATATATATATATATATATATATATATATATATATATCTACTTGGGTCACTTTACCAGCGTTGTCACGTGGCTTCACTCGGTCTTTTCTATAAATATTTTCATGGCAGTTGTTCTAATGAACTCTCCTCCTTGATAACTCAACCGAGTGGATTTAAATGCACTACTAGATTGACTAGTAGGTTCCATTGTTTTACTGTTGAAATAACTAGATGTAGCCGAACGTAAGTTCTATTCTAATAGCTTATTTTCTCACACTATTCAACTGTAGACCTTTCTTCGGGTTCCTTGGTTGCCTGTCACCTAAAATGTTAAAAAAATTATATGCAATATCTATTACAATATTCTGTCTTCCTGAAAACTGTTCTTTTGTTATCCTTCTTCACCAAAGTCTTCTCATTTACTTACACTCCCTGTAACCCCTTGCGTCTTAGTGGCTTTATCGCATTGCTTGTTGTGAAATGATTAAAAAAGATAAATAGATAGATAGTGAGATAGACAGACAGATACATAGATAGGTAGGTAGGTAGATAGATAGATAGATAAATAGAGAGGCAGTAGACGGTAGGTAAGTGTGTATAAAGTTAAGCAGAATTAATTTTATATTTTCTAGTCATAACTTGTCACGTGGCTACAATCGTGGAACATCCAATGGGTCTCGAACTTGCTTACCATTGAATCACGGTGAGGTACTCTCTTAGTTATTTAATAAACTTAGTTGAGTCTGGCACAGCGTCACTACAATGGGTGTTACCAATGCGAACATGTTCGGTATTCAGAATAAATAACATTAGGAAGTATCCGAAAATTGCGTTGGAGTCAGGAAGGAACAGAGAAAGAAACAAAAAACAGGCGATGAAGCAAAAAGGGAAGAATAAATTAAAATGGAGATTCAAAAGAAAAGAAACCAAATGAAAAGACACACCAAAATCTACGATTCCTTTCAATTGGATAATTTATAGCCGTTCTTCAACACGGGGGAAAAACCCTACCATGCTGTCCAATTGCAACGTGTTAATTAGGAGAGAGAATTAAAAGTATTGGGCCCCCATATCACCTCTTCCTCTTCCATGTTTCATTTTCTCTTGGGCTCAACCACTTCTAGCTGACAATTTTTTTCTTCAGTCCCTATCTCTCCGCCATATCGCCCGATCTATTTCCAAATTCCCATTAAAATTTTCCGAAAATTCATTTTTCATTTGAATTTTCATTTCCTCATCTTTTTTCGTTGCTATTATTGTGTAATTCCTACTTTTATTTCATGTTTAAATTTCCATTTGAAATTGTGGCGGGAAGTTGTTTCATTCATATTCTTCCACCATTTTGCCCTCCATAAATTCTCCGTTGCAACAAGGACTTTGAGAAAATTAAAAGCATAAATTAATTAATTAAGTCAAACAAATAATTTAAGAGGAATATCGTCAACCAAAGAGTAACATTTTCGGAAGTAACAACGATATTAGTTCACCAGCATATATGGTTAAATGGTTTGAGCGTATTCCTGCGGAGGAAGAGTTTAAGAAACATGCGCATGCGCTGACATTCATAAGTACAATGTAGAGTGAGTGGCCATGATTAAATGTAAATAAATGGCAGAAGTTCCCAACAAACGGAATTGACAAAGTTTGCAATAAACAAAAAGAAAAAAAAGAAAAGAACAGGGTAAAAATTAATATAAAGCAAGCAAACAATATCTGCAAAGCAAATTGACGGTAATAAGACAAAGCAACAGAAGTATGGAAAAAGTTTCACAAACTAAGAATTGAGGTTGACACACAAGAACAAATTCGGACGAACGAGCGCAGCGTTCTGATTTCAAAGCAAGCCAGACCAGGAATGAGACAGATGAAACCGAGAACGGACCTATTTTATTAGCTATATATTTAACTATTTTATTAGGAAGAAATCCCAGCATGAATTTGTATGCTTATGCTTATAAATTGGGGAGGCGAAAGTATTTTGTAATCAATACCAATTAGTATTAGAATGAACATACAATTTTAGAGTAAAACTGTAGAAATACAACGGGAACTCCACTCTCAGTTTTTCACCGACCGGACAATGCCTACCTCACGTTGTATCTTTTTTTCTCGTTCGAGTCAGTATGCTGCAAAAAACTGGTAAAGACTCACTGTTTGCTCACAAGGAAACTAAAGGTGAAAATAAACGGCACGACGAGTAATGAAGAGTTGTATCCAGTATATTTCGTGGTTTATTCAAGGATTGTCTTGAACGGTCTGGGTAAGTAGATAGGTACATAGGTAGGTAGGTGAAGCTTTAGGAAACCTCTGCCACTTCTTCCATCTCCCAACAACACGCCATATTTTCTTCGTAACTCTTATTTATACCTATTCTCTACACATCTCAACATCACGACACACGATTGTCAACTCTAACAGGCAACATCGGAACTACCCCGAAGAACAGTCTGTCACATCTAACGGGGCGTGGATCCAAAAATCTCCTTAATAGCAATATACCTTTCATATAGAGCTGCACCCGGATAACTTGCACGTCCGCTGTCTATGTTGCTTGACCCAAAATGTTTTCATTTATTCACCTATTTTTTCTTTTTTGATCATATCGCTAGCCATAAAACACAAAGCACTCAAGAGGGAGATAAAATTACACGCCATCTCCTATGATTCCCGCATAGGTTGTTGGGTTTGCTTTCACGTAAATCTTCTTGGGAGAGTAATACATTCATTACTTCTCTCTCTACTTGTTGGTTAAAAGCAAATTAAAACTGAATTCTTTAGACTTAAGTCATAGCCACCCAAAGAGGAAAACCAATGTAAATTCAAAACTCTAGAGATTGCAACAGGAAACCTCTCCACTATCTTTTGGAAGAAGTCATGACAATTCGCAATTATTAGGAAAGCCATAATCAACTACACCTTGAAGGTAGATGTATGTTAAATTGTTTGTATCTATGAACTACAAAAAGAAAAAAAAATGGTATATGCGTTTCTTTATATAATTAATCGTACAACATTTTATAGTTTTTTTCCCAAACTAAAACTAATAACTAGAATATAGGAGGTTGTATGATTGACAGGCCATATTTGGAAGATGTAGGTTTTTGATACTGGGTTGTTTTTGTTTTTTTTGACAATCGCTCGAACTTGGAGAGCCGAGTTCAAATTCAAGCCGGATGTGTTACATTTCACTTGGGAAAGCTATGAATCGATCCCTTCTCTCAGGTGTGGTTTAAATATCAGGACAGAATGGGTGCTATAGCTTTGGTTTGAAATCAGTCTACCACAGAAAGAAAAAACAATACTGTGGGAAAATCTGCCTAATTAGTCATCATCGAACGAGAATTGATCATCCAAGGTTGTTTCATATATGAGACGAAGAAGAGACTTGAGGCAATAGGATTGTGCTTCTGCAGAATAATGAGATGGAAAAGAGACTTGAGGCAACAGGAATATGGTTCTGCAGAAGAATGCTGTGAATACCACATAGGGAACATGCAATCAATGACGACGTTTTGGGGAAAATGGAAACAAAAAGAACACTTCTATTTAGAAGCAGACAGAAGGAGTTGATATTTCTAGGGCACATAATGAGGAAATAGGACTTAGAAAATTTGACACTCGCAGGACATATTGAAGGCAAGAGAGACAGAGAAAAGTAGCGAATAACCTACCTAACGAGACTGTGTAAATGGCTGGCAGAACAGAGATTAAGAGAGATAGCAAAAAGAAACACTTTACTAAGAGCTACAAAGGACAGAATGTGTCTAAGAGACATGATTGCTCACGTTATAAATGGATTCAGTACGCTCAGAGAATCGGATGCATAACCATGCAAAATGTTCCAAATTGTAAAACGTTCAATGGAAAAATGAAAAATTTTCTATTGGAAGGAGTTCTTTAGTTAAAAGTGTCTAGCAAACTAAACCCGCAAACATTACGTATAATCCATGGGGACATCCTGTTTCGCATTGTGTCAAAAACATACTAGAAAAAATCCTTTCGAGCTAGGGATACCGTCATTCTTTTCAGAAAGATCACGTAACGAAATGCAAAACTTAAACCATTGGAATCATCTTGCATTAAAAAAATCTGACAGACCTCTGGAAGCCCGTGAAATTGAAAGTAAAATTATTTATCAAAATTGAACAACCTTAAATCAATAAGACAATGGCATTATGATATTACCACCCAGTAATTTTGTGTTGATCATCTTGCAAGTAGATCTATCTATCTATCTATCTATCTATCTATCTATCTATCTATCTATCTATCTATCTATCTATCTATCTATCTCAGTGTCTGTCCATATCTATCTATATGTCTATATATCTATCTATCACAGTGTCAGTCCATATCTATCTATCTATCTATCTATCTATCTATCTATCTATCTATCTATCTATCACAGTGTCAGTCAATATCTATCTATCTATCTATCTATCTATCTATCTATCTATCTATCTATCCCATTGTTTTCTTCTATGTTATTTTATTATTTTTGTAGTATTCATCTCAAGCCTTTTCTCCAATTTCTTAGTGAATGTGTAAAAGCACAAATGATTTTCTGACAACAAAACAAATAAAACAACAACAACAAGAAAAATACAAAATAAAAAATACAAAAAACAAAACACAAAACAGAGAATTGTTTTTCGATTCTAATTGTTGTTACTTTTAAGACAATGATTCCCACGGGAAAAATCATTTTGTTGAAAAAATAATTTTATCAACTTTTGTAAATACGCTTTGTTTATTCCTAACAACACACACACAAACACACGCACACGTTCACACACAAAACATCTTCACGCATACGCACCTAAACATGCTCAAACACACACTGATACGCACCGGCACACTTACACATATGCATAAACCCACCCATACATATCGATACAGATCCACCTCCACACAAACACAGATTCACACTGGTAAATGCATGTGTAGCTACACACACTTTACCTATACATCGGCACACACTAACATACCTACACGCATATACATCTGCACACACACAATAATACACAACGATACGCATCTACACACTTACACCTATACATGCGAAAATATACGCATACACACACACCTATAAACATCCATCTGCGCACAAACATACGCAAAAACACACACACATCTACATACGCAAAAACACACACTGAAATGCACCTGCGAAATTACACATACACATAGAGCCACACATACAAACCGATACAGATCTACCTGGACACACACACACACAGATTCACACTGACAAATACACATGTATGTAAACACATTTGACCTATACATCGGCTCACACTACCATATCTACATGCGCATACATCTGTACACACACCAATGCAAACCAACACGCATCTACACACTTACACCTACACATGCACACATACACACACCTGCAAACGTTCATCTGCACACAAACACACACACACGACTACCCTTTGATTAATGCTATATGACTATCTTGAAATAATTTCGGCTTGACTACCGTTTAGCCGGAACACTTAGGAATCCGTTTAATAGGTAGCTACGCTTACTAAATATTTTTTGTAAAGAATTGAATTAAATTTACAATGGAAGAGTTATAGCCCAGACGTAAACCACAGAATTCACTTGGTTAATGTTAAAGAGGTCTCAAACAAGACACCAGGTTCGTTCTCAGGGTACAGTTTCTTACAGTCAAACGTTTGTGGCTTAAAAAATAAGCTTTGGCCAGATCGTGTTACCCACGAAATAAAACCCGAAGAAGAGATAAAGCGTAGGCGAGGGAAGGTGAACAGTCTAACTCTGGTCTTTTGCCTATGTGTGGGTCCCTTCATCTCTATCTGGTAGTGGTCACTGTCTTAAAGAGAACTTTGTCTGGTCATCTTTGTTTAAAAAAGTCATTTATCAAGTTCGGGCTTGATTCAGTAACCCTCTTTGTCAGAGTCATTTGCCATGGTTGTTTTGAAGGCTAGTTCATTTAGCTGATAATCCTCAGGACAAATAAATGTCTGAAACAATTTTTGCGACAACTCAGATGTTTCCATTTAACAAGTTATCGGCTGACACTGATATTGCTACAAATAAAAATGCTAAAAATGCCTTCATTCTGAAGAGAATAAATTTATCGAGTTCTTGGAAAGTTAAAATATTCTATGCAATCGCAATAACAAAGAGGGGAGATAAATATTTTGATGATTAAAATTAAGAGATAAGCATGATATTAATTTTGTGATTGTTATTTTAAGAAATTGAATTCAGTTGTTTCGTGTAAACAAATTAATAAGCTAATAATTCAATTGTTTTTTTTATTATCATCATCGCCATCTTGAAAGCTACGGATTTTCTATGTGTTCCCGGTAAATCCTAGTCAAGTCATAATTTGTTGATAGCGTTTATTGGGTAGCCAGTCCTTCTCGACGCTAATGAAGTATCCATAAGAAGAAAGTAATGACGCTTGGTCTACCTCGATTAGACGAACTGCAGAGGAAAAGAATGTAATTCCATTATAACGGGAGAGAAACATGAAAGAAAGTTTTATTCTTTCTTTTATTTCCCCCTTTATGGTCCTTATTACATCCATGATATAATAACAACGTATTTCACGGAAATTGTATATTACTATGACACACACACACACACACACACACACACACATATATATATATATATATATATATATATATATATACACGACACGTGTCCCACGCGGAGAATAATATATCACATACATCTCTACGGCAAAGCAGAGTGTAAGGAGAAACAAAAATGAAAGGTCTTACATATAATTTGGAGATACTCCTTTATCTGGAGAAGCCATGTTTAGGACTCCAGAATCAGATTCATCTATTATGCACCAGGTGAGGACATATTCCACTAACGGAAAACGGCGAGACTTTGGTTTTCTGAAATTGGGGACTTCAAGCTGGAGTTTCTTTCTATATCTGTAGAGGAAAAGAATGTCATTCCATCGTTAAAACAATATTTTGAAGTATTGTTATCATCATTGTTGGGATTACGGCCACAGCAAGTCGAAACAGCCGTTCTTGTACGACCACCAAAGTCAAGTAACGTCGTGCCGGGTCAGTAACTATATGGGTGACCGCTTGGGAATACCATGTCCTGTAAGCTTGGATGTGCGTGTGGTGTAATGTATAACGTCTGGGAATGAGAAGTCGGAGAGCGAAGTTCGAATTCCAGTCTGGTTTATTACATTCACTTACACGCAAATACCCCGATGAAAGTTATGAAACCACCACTTTTTCTCCAGTCTATGGGTTAAATAGTAAAACTTATCTTAGAGAATTATTATCATCTCCAGAAAAGTTTTAATACAATATTCACTCACAAAAACAAAAGAATTATTCTTACCATCACAAAATATGCTTCGGTTTTAAATAACCCTCCAAAGGTTGATAAGCCGTAACAAACAAATCAATGAAAAATTCATCATTGTTTGTTTCTATTTCTGAGATGAGGTATTATGTACACTATTTACATTGTTCGGACTATCATCCCCATCTTTGTTGCCATATTTGTCACAACGTTTCGGCCGATGTACGCTCCGGCCTTCTTCAGGTGGTTGGAATGTCGAACTGAACCCTTTATTTCTCTCGCTGGGGTAGACTGTTCTAGTTCCTCGTGCCATGTCTAATGGATGTCAGTTATCAGTTATCTTAAAGGGTTCAATTCGACATTCCAACCACCTGAAGAAGGCCGGAGCGTACAACGGCCGAAACGTTGTGATAAATATGGCAACAAAGATGAGGATGATAGTCCGAACAATGTAAATAGTGTTCATCATTGTTGTTTTCAATATAACGTTTACACTCTTCAATCTTCCTCTCGTTGTCTAAGATATATTTTTATATTTCTTTCTAAAACGTTCTTTATTGTTTTAGGACGACTCATAGGTCGATTTATTCTGTCTTACTCATGTGGTCTAAAGTTCTGAAATGAAGCATTGTTATTATTTAAGATAATTTTTAAATTACTTATTCAAACCCATATTTCTACCGTTTGTAGTTCTTAGATGAATATTGAATATGCGATCTAGAAATTCCTATTTTTTTGCCCTTCATTCGTTTCATCTGCTCAAGTGTAATGCATTGAAATGCATTGGCTCTAGTCTGGGAATTCTTGAGCCGGTCAATGTATATTAACTCCGAGAGGAAGGCTGAAATATTATCCTTTAAGCGATTTAAACAGTAGTCCGAGATTTGAATGGAATAATGAATAACCCATAACGTCGGTGAATTTATCAGCGTAAAAAATAAGATACACAGATGACACCGCGCTGATGGCAGAGGCAGTAAGAAAACTACAGGGACGCCTAGGAGAAAGGAGTGAAGGACAGCGCGAAGAAAGGACTAACCTTCAACTGGAAGAAGACAGAATGCTTGGTTATCATCAAGTAGAATAGCCAAAGATGCCAGCTACAAAATGTACATGTCAAAATCAGGCAAATATTAAAATCTGAGAATGGTTATAATAAAGGAAAATTTGACGCAGAAATGACCGATTCATTTTTTACGGAATATCAACACTTTTCAGTTTATTTAATGCCATTAAATATTTTTAGATTGTCTTTTGTTTTTAGATAATAATGGTTTAGTGATACAAGTCTTAGTGATTAACTCACAACTGGAGTGGGGAGTGGAGGTTGATTAATATCCAAGTGAATAACGAACCCAACTGGAGTTGGAACACGGTACAGCAATTAACAATTCCAAGACATTATCCATTACACCAACCGCATATCCAAGCTTAAAGCAACTGGTATTCCCAAGCGGTCAGCCCTCGAGGTGTTGCCCAGACTCGATGTTGCTTAACTTCGGTGAACGTACAGGAACTGGGGTTTCCTTGTGATGCGGCCGTAAGTTACGAGTGTGATAGAAATACCTCCAATATTTTAAAGCTTGTCCAAAAATCAAGGTGACTGTTATGAAAAAAATAAGAAGAAAAACATTAGAACAGAGATTGTAAGAAGACAACATGTGACATTTGTAATATCTATCATTCTATATGTCAGTGAAATGCCGAAGTCATTTCTCCAAATAAAGAGAAGACGTGGTAACAGAAATGTGAATATATAGAAGAATCGTGAGATTACTATGGACTGAACATGTGAGCAACGAGGAAATTTTAAGAAAATAGGAACAAAAACGACGTAAGAAGACAAACGTTAGAACAAAGATCGTAAGAAGGCAAACGTTGTAGGAGAGGTCGTGAGAAGGCAAACATTGGAACAAAGATCGTAAGAAGACAGACGTTAGAACAGAGATCGTAAGAAAACAAATGTTGGAACAGATCGTAAGGCAAACGATGACACAGAGATCGTAAAAAGACAAAATTTGAAACAAATCGTAAGAAGGCAAACATTAGAACATAGATCTTAAGACAAACGTTGAAACAGACCGTAAGAAGACAAACATTGGAACAGAGATCGTAAGAATGTAAACTTTGGAACAGAAATCGTAAGAAGACAGAACAGAGATCGTATGACGGCAAACGGTGGAACAGAGAGCATAAGAAGACAAACGTTAGAAAAGAAATCGTAAGAAGGCAAACCTTCAGACAGAGATCGTAAGAAGACAAACGTTAGAAAAGAAATCGTAAGAAGGCAAACCTTCAGACAGAGATCGTAAGAAGACAAACGTTAGAAAAGAAATCGTAAGAAGGCAAACCTTCAGACAGAGAGCGTAAGAAGACAAACGTTAGAAAAGAAAACGTAAGAAGGCAAACCTTCAGACAGAGATCGTAAGAAGACAAACGTTATTTAGAATTGCTAAAGGAAAGATGTTGCGGAAAGCCATCATCGCCCCGGGTCCTAAAGCTAAAATATGATAGCGAAAAATGACAGCATTTCTTTTCAGAACTTTAGGCAATGCATGAAGGTAAAAGAGCATGAGTCTGAACGTGTTTAAAAATGACAAAATGGAAACTATTAGTGAAAATAATGTAAGACCCTGTCAGTTTGCATTCCCCATGCAGAAGAGCAGAATACAGAAGGCACTTTTTCTCAGAAATTCAGAAATTTTCCTTCTCCATGGTACTTCTCGAAAGGAACTTTTCACCTTGCCATTTTCGGATATAACTTCATAACTTTCTTCATGATGCACACGAATCTTGAATAAATTTTGGTTTTTATTTAGCGGCTTCTCATGGTCTTTGCCGGAATCGAATTATTTTGTAGGCCATTTTATTTTTTGGGGGGTGGGGAAGAAGAGGTGGATTCATACCTTACCCAAGGGTATATACTCGTAAGTGTTTATAACGAACCCACGTGGAATTGAAACCCAGCTCTCTGATTAACAATTCCTAAGCATTATCCATCCACAAATCCAAGCTTACAGTACTCGGTATTCCCAAGCGGTCACCTATCTAGGTACTGACCAGGCTCGACGTTGCTTAACTTCGGTGATCCTAAGGGAACCAGTGTTTCAATGTAGTGTGGCCGTAAGCCAATAAATAATAAAGTAGTAGCCTTCATGTAATTTAGGGTTAGACCGCAAAGGTCACTGTGCGTTGTGAAATTGTGAACTTAACAATGGGAAAATTGCCATTGTCCCATGACCTTCAAGAATTCTTATTGAAATATTAAAAAACGTGCTTCTTCCTTTCTTTCTTTCTTTCTTTTTTCTTTCTTTCTTTATTTTCCATGCTGTTCATATCTATCTATCTATCTATCTATCTATCTATCTATCTATCTATCTATCTATCTATCTATCTATCTATCTATCTGTCTGTGTCTCCCTCATATTGAAATCGAGATGTGTTGTAGGGCTCTGGCGGTCCCAGGACCAGGCACGCCTCATTTTTGGCATGTCCTATCCAGAAAAGGGTTTGAGGAGGAAAAGATTCATTCTTTCTTTCTTTCTTTCTGTCTTTCTTTCTTTCTTTCTTTCTTTTCCATGCTGTTCATATCTATCTATCTATCTATCTATCTATCTATCTATCTATCTATCTATCTATCTATCTATCTATCTGTGTCTCCCTCATATTGAAATCGAGATGTGTTGTAGGGCTCTGGCGGTCCCAGGACCAGGCACGCCTCATTTTTGGCATGTCCTATCCGGAAAAGGGTTTGAGGAGGAAAATATACTTTACTTATATTCCAGCACGAATTTCAAGTGACTATGCCCCAATATTTGTATTTACTTTCCTCCAAACACGCTGGATGATGAGGTGATGGGACACATATTCGGGGTACGTAGAGTACCCCTTACACGTACATATGGTCGAAGGAAATTAATGACCGGTTTCCACAACCACTGTGAGGTCTGTATCAGAGAACTGGAACTCTTTTTATTTGACACTCCATGACGATGCTTCCGCAATTGTTAACTTTCCGAAGACAAGGAAATTGAACAGATACTACACACTGTTCCCTTCCGGAAAACACTGAGCGATCTTTTCATCTAGAGCAAAGTGCTTGCATACTACACTGATTTACGATCTAGTTCTGATTCATATGTATATAACCCTGTTCTTTTTGACGGGTTGTATGCTATTGGGGATGTTCATGTAATATATCATATGACGTCGCGGAAATTTGAATCGGCATGCTAAGTTTAAGTTCCGGGCTGGCCTGTAGCGTTCACTTTTACATAAATGCTCTTGGCGAAGGCAAGAATACATCTCTGCTTCACCTACACTTTTGGGTTGAATAACAGAGTTATTCTTGGGTGGAGTCTAGGAGGAGGATAAATCAGGATTCAGAACCGTGGAGAAGACAACAGGAAACCACTATATGTGGCAAGAAGTCACATCAGATGAGAGAGAGGCGGTATCTGAACACAGCCATGATTGTTGTGTTCTGTGTTGCCACTGGGCCCGAAGCCACTCAGATAGCATCAACGAAAATCTGTTTCTTCTTCTTATTCGCTTTATTAAGGTAGAGGGACAGAGGTGGCAGCATGAAGTCTAGCAGGCAGTGGGATTAGCGTCCATTCACACGTCTAAGGTAATGACCTGAGGCACTGTCTGTGAGAAAAAAAAATCACGATGACGCAATTCACTCCGCCAGAAAATTTTGGAAACGGCATGCTGTACTGCTTGGCATTCGCTTAGGAAGCTCCAATATTAACATTTCAGAATGTTTGGGTGTCAATTTGAGGTCAGTGCGGAGGAAAGAGTTGGATGAGTCTAATGTTGATTACGAAGGTGTTTGGCGTGATCACTGGTGATGGCAATGTTATACCTCCTTTAATTTTTTCACAGGGCCTCAGACTCAACACGGAGGCTTACATCAAGTGCCTTGAGGATGTAGTGTTGCCCTGGGTCAAGAGGATCGCTCCTGGAAGAACTTATGTCTGGCAACAGGTCACTGCACCATGCCACACAAGAAGGAGAATCCAGTTATGATTGCCAGACAATTTCTGAGACAATATCATTTCTTACATCTGGACACCTAACACCCCAGTCTGCAACCTCCTTGATTATTATGTGTGGGGTGCAGTTGAGCGAGAAATCAACAAAACGCCATGTAACATCAAAGATAAAATGAAGGCGAGTATTATGGCAACATCCACCAACTTAAACAAAGAGACCATCCAGAAGAGTTGCAAGAGATTCTGAAGTCGTCTGATGGCCGTGGTTTAAGCCAATGGCGATTTTATTGAATAAATGTACTCTTTAGTATTTCAAGATATTTTTGTGTAATTTTGGTAAATATATCTGTTAAAATGAGATGCCAATGTTATTTTTATTTTTGCGTAATTTAGACGACAATTTATCAATCGCATTATGTATGTATGTATATGCTATACGTTATTTATATAGACATAAATATTTAAGTAAATGGTCTGTTTATATTAATTATAATAACAGTATTAACAACATTTACCGACCTGAATGTCCGAGAAATCTCATAGAAAATATGAATCCTCCGACAGAAATCGAACCTGTATCATACGCACAACCGTCATATAGCCTGATGTAATATATCAGTTTAGCTACGAAAGAAACGTCTGTTTAGCAAGGTTGAATTACTGCTTTTAAATTTTGTCGGAGGACGCATATTTTCTATGAAATTTCTCGGACATTCAGGCCGGTAAATGTTGTTAATACTTTTTATTATAAACAGGGCATTTATTTAAATATTTGTGTCTATAAAAATAACATATAACAATAAAAAAATAATTGTCGGGCTTAGTTCGTTTCAGAATGAATGAATGAATGAATGAGTGAGTGAGTGAGTGAGTGAGTGAGTGAGTGAGTGAGGCAGGCAGGCAGGCAGGCAGGCAGGCAGGCAGGCAGGCAGGCAGGCAGGCAGGCAGGCAGGGTGGAGTAATGGATAGCGGTTTGGATTGAGGAATCGGAGAGCCGAGTTCGAATCCGTTACATTCACTTACGTGCCAGTGCCCCCTCCAGTTATGGGTAAATAGCAGGACAGACTGGGTTTTTGGATGACAACTGTTCTAGGAGAAAGACAACTCCGAATTCAAAACCTGCGGGTGGTCGTTTGGGGATCTTGTCGCACGTAGTGCACCAGATCTCTGTATTCGGCCCTTCAAAAAGTGTGGTTGGTTCTACACAAAATCTTCACCACTATAATGAAATCTCGTGTGCTGGTGTCGGACTGTCGGTTTCCTAGGAACTGATCTGCTTGACCCTCATACGTCGAATTCGACGGGAGAGAGTCGAGTATATACATATATATATATATATTTAATGAAATTCTATCAATTTTTCTTTGTGTACCTGATGAAGATTGTAGAAATATCGTGGTAACAAAAGAAATAAATTCAAACCAAATCAATGAGATCAGTACTCCGAACAACTCTTGGAATGTTACTTTTCAAAATTGAACAAGGCTTGAACTGGTTAAGATTGTAGTGGTCGTTGAAGCATCCTCTTGGGAGTCGGTTCCACAAGGCATTGGTTCATGGGAAGAAGCTACTCGAGTGAACTTGCATCTCACAAGAGGAATACGAAGGGAATGAGGGTACTTCGTTACAATCGGCGTCACACGGCGGGTTTTAGTTGTTAAGGTTAAGACTGGTGGCACTATGAAGTGTTGATTATCTAAACAATCTCCATTGGAACCTAAATGCTCATAAATATAAATTTTGTGCCTGAAGACAAGATAACTTTAAAACATTGTTTTTTTTTGTTTTTTTTTCTAAAAGAGGGAAATTCAGAAATGAAGGGTTGACCTATCCAAAACATCGACGCATACAAGAGTATACACGGTAATTATTTAAAAAATAAAGGAAAGAAAAAAATGAAAAGAAAGCAAACACAAGTATGCTTATTGCATTCATTAGCAGATCGATATCGAATGAGTGTATCGATATTGTTTTGAAATTTTTGGCATAATGGGAAGAATTTTATGGACCGAGAAATGTGTACGATTGTCAAAGAAAGAAGAAAGCGGTGAGGATCGACGGAGCATCGATTAGACTTAAAAATCGCTAAGCATTTTCATTGCTTCGTCTCCTTTCCGTTCAATATTGTCAGAGTTTATATGATTTCTTTTCTATTTTCTTTGTTTTTCCTATTAAAATACATCAAGGCATAGAACAACGACATCCCACCCAAAAACTGGCATTGAAGTAGTGATTTTAAAGGTAGAAGTATTGACAATGTCAACCATTTTGTTTTATAGATATTCGCGTTTACTGATGCGTATACTTCATATATCGGTCGTTGAATATCTATATTCAGAGAGAGAAAGAGAGAGAAAGAGAGAGAGAGAGAGTCAGTATGATTTTATATGTTCGATTTTTTCAGAAAATACATCCAAGCACATGTGTCTTGGTAAGAATTCATTTGTATACTTGTTCAAGCGTATTGTTCGAAATATTGATGTATATCTCAAGTAATGTTGACAAGATCGTGTCAGTTTTTGCAAGCTTGACACACCCGTCCTTACAAAAAGTGAACTGCCGTTGTGTAAACAGATTCAACAAGGGATAAAAAAGACAGGGATCAATTATTTGCACTTATATAAAGGGAACCGTAGGTCAGCGAAAGTTAATAGTAATAAGTGTATGAAAAATACAATTGGTGAATGGGTTTACTTAGAGATTGTTGCAAATTTCGTTATTCGAACCCAGCTAAATTCCAGGATTTTGAATGCCGATTTTCGAGGGCTGATTTTGAATGCCGATTTTCGAGGGCTGATTTTGAATGCCGATTTTCGAGGGCTGATTTTGAATGCCGATTTTCGAGGGCTGATTTTGAATGTTGATTGTCAATTAGAATATTGACTTAATATTATATTCCCACTACATTGTGTAAAACGATGAGACCTAATTGACGATCTAGTTTTACATTTAAATTCATGCGGTCGAGGTACCAATTAAGAAAGCTCATGAGAACAATTATATAGAAAAGACAGACGGCATTGGGAAAGTAACTGGAGATACAAGTATAATTACAGACCCTTCTTTAGATATTGTTGAAAAACGCGAGACCAAACTAGACAAGACCAGACCAGACATGGAAGACTTATTTAATCCACGGATGAATAGTAGATTTCTAAATGTACAAAAAATCACGTAAAAAATTGCCGAAAACAACCGCAGTAATGAAAATCTGGGAATACAAAATTTCAGGACAGCGGGTCTGGATACGGCCGTGAATACTTTTGATTTGCTTACGGAGTTGGCCTGATCCCAAAATGGTATGATATGTTGGGAGACGGCCTCTAGGAGTAAGGTTGAAAAAGTGTGACACACTGACATTCGAAATTTATTATATAGATTTGTTCCTTTTAAATTAGTTTTCATTTACCTTTTCAGTTCGATGTTAAAAGTGCTTATTATTAATCCTTGACTTTTAATGAAAATTACAAGAGCGAAAGAGAAAGCACAAGGTTCATAGAGATCAAATTGGACACTCAGTTCCAGCGAAATTACGCTACAAACCCCACACAAGCCGTGTTAATATCTGTGTGGGGAACAATGTTATTAATGACAACAGGAATCATCTTAGAAAAAACATTTCATTGTTTAGACTTGTTGCATGCAACCAAAGGGCCAATGTGGACGTATTCTGATGTGTTTAAATCAAACCTTATTTGTTTATCAATGTTTTCCATTAAACCCTGTGGGACTATCTTCATTCTTTCATCTTTTTATGAATTTTTACGTGCACAGATTGTTCATGGGAACCCTATGTGTGATGTATGCAGCGAATGCTGGACAATCTGCTCAAAGACGAAGAAGAGACTTGAAGCAAGAGAAAGGTGGTTATACAGAAGAAAGCTGAGGATACCACGGGCCGAACATGTGAAAAAACAGCGAGATTTTGGAGAGAAACGAAACAGAAAGGAAACTCATGCTTAACATCAGGAAGAAGCAGTCCAGATTTCTGGGGCACGTAATGAGGAAAGCGGGATTGGAAAACCTGATACACACAGGACAAATTGAGACAAAAAGGGACAGCTGAAAGCGTGCTTGATGAGCTTGAGCAAATGGATGGCAGAACAGACTGGGAGAAATAACAAAAAGAGAAAACTTATTAAGAGTGACAGAAAACGTGTGAGGGCCATGATCGCCTAGGTTCTAAAGGGACACGTCACATAAAAAAAGAAAGAAGAAGAATATCTAACAACAAAAACATAATTCTCGGCATTTAGCTTGATACCATCATCAAACATGGAGGGACTTACAATTTTACTGCCTACAATTTTGGAAAAAATTAGTTTTCATGTATTTTTTTTGGTAGCCAACGTACATGTTTCTCTTTGTAATCTTTGCTAAAATGACTGCCTTTCCTCTTCTTAGCGAATGTTCTTGATATTCGGCATTTTCTTTTTCCGATTACATTCGCAACGCCGGTTCTTCAAATATTTTCTGGCGGATCAGTTCACTTTTCTTGCTTATTTTCCGAGATTTAATTTTTCTTAAATCTCTTTTCTTGTGATTTTTCTTAAAGCCTGTTTTTCCCTTTCTCTTATTTTGCCAATATTTGTAATGTTCTCTGATCTGACTTCAACGTTTTCACAATTCCCAACATTCTGTCTGCATCACGCAATATATATGTTTATTTTTTTCGTGAAAAATCTTTCATATAGGCCATGACAAGCTTCATATATCAGAAATTAAAAACAAATATCAACTAAAGTATTATATATATATATATATATATATATATATATATTATTATTATTATTAGTAGTAGTAGTAGTGGTAATCTTATAAATATAAGTAACTACACTCGTTTCGGAAAACCTTCGGTTTCTTGATTTGCAAATGATCAAATCAATATCGAAGGAAAAAAAAGGTATAAAAAAAGAAAGAGCCAAGAACATGGACGCCTGTCGAAAACAATCGTTGAGCATGCAGGTCACAAAGAAAAAAACCCGATACGAGTACGCAACTAACTAAATAAAGTGCTCAATACAGTAAGTAGACCAGTCCCAATTAAACCTAGAGAGCCAGACAACCTACCAAGGTTTAACCTAAGCGGATCGTAAGGGAAGTCGGCCTTCCCTGACGATCCGCTTAGATGAAACCTTGGTCTGGCTCTTTAGGTTTAACTATATATATATATATATATATAATACAAAATATTATATATAATACATTCTCTCTCTCTCTCTCTCTCTCTATATATATATATATATATATATATATATATGAAGAGTGTTAAATAATATTAATTTCTATAATAAAGAAATGATTTTAAAAATGGGAACCTATAAGTCAGCGAGATATTAGATTCTGCAGAGTCTTCTGACCTGGTGGATTTGTTTATTATATATAATCGAAGTGTTTATGATGATGTTAGTGTTGATAATATAGGGTTATATAGAAGATGGTCTTATTTCAGTAAAAACTACTACTAGAATTAGCGTTGATAAATTAAGGAAAATGATACATAGAGAATTAAAAAGCTCAAATCTTAAAGTTAAAATCATTACAAATGTTAAACAGGTAGATTTTCTGGATGTTACGTTAGATCTTGTGAATGATGCATTCCAACCTTATATGAAGGCCAATGCCAAGCCAGTATATATTCACCCGAACTCTGACCATTCTCCATCTGTAATTAAACATATACACTCCTCTATAGAATATAGGATTAGCAATAACTCTTCTAACAAAGATGCTTTCAATAAGTATAGTAGTGTTTATAATAATACCTTAAAAATAATGGTTACAAGTACACAGAAAAAAAGAAATTGAACAGAAAACTCATTTGTTACGCACCTCTATTTAACCAAATGGTTAGTAATAAGTTAGGGCAGAAGTTTCTCCGTTTAATTTGATAAGCATTTCCTTATAAATAATCCTCGTACTAAGAATTCTTTTAAAACTAGGTGGTACCAACATATCCTATCTTTCACCAATAGCACTTATAAAAATAGAACATCTCTTTCCAAATAATTTGGGAATTTAAAAGAGATTGTCGTGTCCACTAAAATATCAAATACAATATTTATAAACCAATCACACTCAAGAAAATACTTACATCATAAAACACACCAATAAAATCATAGAATACAAATAAAACAATTTGTTGTATTAGTCATCATTATTTTTAGGTAGATACTGCCCAAATATCACATGGCTTTTTATGGCCAATTAGAAATAAATAATTTAATTCTAGGGCCGATTGTGTTACGAAAAAGTGTATAAAAACATACGAAATCCGACCTTAAACAGGATACACACAGCTGTCACCAAACCCCACGCAACTCTCACTTATGATCTTCACGACCTCATGCTAAAAGCGACAGCGTTGACAAACTTCAGACAACGGCAACGCCGCTAACAGTAAGAAACAATTTCTAACTATCTCTTGACTTCTTCACCCAAACACACATATAACAACATTTCATTGTTTCTCACATACGTAGAAAAAGACAATTTATATTTTATTTCAGAACTTTATTAACCCAAACAAAAAGACATTACTTTCCAATCTATCATCAACTGCTTATATTCTTGTCGTTATATTAAATTAATATTTATTTATTTATTGTTTTTAAGCTTTTCACCCTAAGCAAGGCTGGAAGCCACTAGCACGCAAGGGGTTACAGAAAGTTTGGAGGAAGAGCAGATAGGAGTGGTAAAGGAGAGGATGTGGAGAAAGATAGTGGATCGATCAAGGCAAGGGGGTTACAGAAGATTTGGAGCGAGAGCAGATAGGAATGAAAGGGGAAAGGATGTGGAGAAGGGGAAGTGGATAGATCAAGGCAACTGGAGATGTCGATTGACGTTACACTTAAATAGTTGGAGATTATATTTGTCAGGGAAACAGGAATAAGGAAGGGAGCTCCACAGGCGAGATGTGCGAGACATGAAGCTATTGGAGTAGAAGAGACGTCTACATCTAACAGTTTCAACGGTGAAGAGGTGGGGACGGGATGCCAGCCTCGTAGGACACATAAATTCATGAGGCCTGGGAACCAGCGGAAGCAGCTGATCGGAGCAGCAATTACCGTGAAAGTATTTGTAAAAAAGAGCGAGGCAACGGCGCGTCTGTGAGAGAGCGACTGCAGACGAGATGACAGATCAGGGCCAATTACATTGCATATCCGTCTCTGGATCTTATCAAGAATCCTGAGGCAAACAGCAGTGACTCCAGACCATATATTGCAGCAATACTCCATGTAACGGCGAATGGTTGATTTATAGATTTGGAGGATCGATTCCGGGGAGAAAAATTTCCTGGTTCGGCACAGGGAGCCAACTTTCCTTACGGTGGATGAAGCAATTGACTCGATGTATTTGTTGATACCGTGTTGTCTTTTCTACTGAATTTTATTCTTTCAATGAAAATCGTGTGATTATTCTTGACGGCCAAATTACGAGCGATCCCGTAACGATATTTTATTATTGTATCGAATCCCGACGCTAACAAATTTTAACATTCAACGAAAAACCGAGTAGAAGGATTTCTACAAGGTTAATAAAACTCCTGCGGTTAAATGGAAAATTAAAAATTAAGCTAGAACTTGTGAATCCTTAAATGAACCTTGCTTCCTATGCTTACACGAGAAATTAGAAATTATTAAATTTGCCGATAAAATTCTCTAAATATAACTATGTATTGCTGTTTAGTCGGCATTATCAACAGCTTGTATGAATGTTACCCATTTTTATTCTTAAACATTTAAGATGCATTTAGTGGTTTCTTTAAAAAAAAGTATTTTTATTATCAACTATAAAATATGTTGCAATTAGATATACGTTTGATTATCTTCTTAGCCCTCTCCTTAGCCTCTTATAAAATTGAAAAAGTTACATTTGTTTCATAATTATGATACATAATTGCTATTCGCTTATAGTTTGTATTAATTTCTTATCTGCCACTCATAACCTTGTCTACTTCAAATCACATTTTACCATGATCAAAATTCCCCCCACCGCTTTTTTAGGTTATTTTTTTTTTAATTTAGCGTAGGTCTGACACCTAATCCACAAGCCATATTTTAATTTTGATTTGTTGTTATCTGATTTTGAAATTTAAAATAATTTTTTACTCACCAGTTATTTACCATTTCCTGAGGCGGCACAGTTTTAGTTTTAGACATAAAAGTTATTGTGTAGCGATTTGAAACATTTTTTTCTTTTAATCTTATATAATAATATTAAGGTCTACTCTGTACTGAGCCCTTTTTAAAAAATTAAATGCTATATTCAGTGAATTTGTTCTTATCCCATACCTGGGTGTATCTATATCTATATATATTTGCATGTACATTTATTCTTATATCATACCTTGATATATTTATTTCTATATATATTAGCATGTACACTTTTGTATATCTACGTGTATATATATATATATATATATACCTGCCCAAATGTCCGAGAAATTTCATAGAAAATATGTATTCTCCGATAGGAATCGAACCTGCATCTGCACTATACAGTTCAAGAGTTTATGAGAAGCCATGGAAAGTTTTTAAATTGGTCTCAAAAGTAGTTGTTTTGTACTTTAAATAAGTAAAAATTATTGTAAATGGTAAGCAAAAAGGGGGGACATGATTTTTTTTATTAGAAATTTTATTTTGACAAAAGTAGCGTTTTATGATTAAATTTTGCTCTCATCAAAATATCCTCCTTCAGCCTTGATTACTGCACCACAAATTTTAGCCGTTAATTGCAAGAGTTTTCTCAAAGTATAAGTTTGATAATTGATTTCATTCTTTTTTCAATCACTCTAAGAGCTCTTTTACATTTTTTTCACATTTCTGTCAAGCTAATTATCGGGGTACCTTCTAAATTTTGAACTGTATTATATATATATATATATATATATATATATATATATATATATATATATATATATATATATATATATATATATATATATAGCATAATGAGAAGCCACGTATACTTTCTTGATATGTATATAATATGGAGAAAACAACTGAAAAGTTGCAAATTAAAAAAAAAATTGAATGTTTTTTTTGTGAAAGTATTTATTTATATTTATATATATATATATATTTAATATTTCAGATCTGCCCCGATGTTTCGTCTTTAAATAACTGTATTCAGAAGTTTGTTTTCAAGTAGCGTCCATCGCGAGACGTGGACGTCACGTGATGTGGAATGCAACTGTGTTTGAATATTTCTAACATAAATCTAACGATAATATTTTAGATGTTGTTTAAAAAGTTTTTTTTTTAACTATATCTAAAAAAAATTATATATACATATATATATATAGTTGTGTATTTGGGCAGCAATATCTTTTTAATATGCTTAAATCAATGACTAAGTATTGCTTCTAAGATTTTATTGTATTTTTCTTGTGTGTAAACAAGAGATTTCTTTTTTTTGCGTAGAAATTGTTCAAACAGTTGTTCGTTTCCAGCGCTTTCGACTCATCTTTTAGCCATTTTCCAAAAAAAAAAAAATGATTGAAAATGATATGCAAATGCTACTGTAAGCGCTGTAGACGATATATCAATTGATGAAATGTAAGAATATTTTAAATTCCCGAATACGGCCAGTATATTGCGGCTGTGTTCATAGTTAATTGTTAAGAGTTGTGTTTTTCCTAAGAACTTCAACATCGATACGTAAACATATATGTCTGGACAACAAATATGATACTCATCTCCAACTGCAAAAAGCATCCAAAATAACTGAAGCCGTTATCATAAAAAAAGCAAGAACAGACATTAAAAACATCAACTGTGAATACAGCCATAATATACTGGCTGTATTCGGGAATTAAAAATATGTATATCTTTCAGAAAGTTACACATCGTTTATAATATTGTACGAAGAGTGTTGGTTGTAATAAAAGTACTTGATGGAAAATAAAAAAAGCTAAAATTTATACTGTTAATAATAAATATATATAATTTGGTACACACAGTGATCCTCAGCTACGGATTGAAATTTAAATATAAATATTAATAACTTGCTGTTCAAAGAGTAGAACAGTTCATTTTTACTTATATATTTGCATGCAGTAGAGCAGGCCTTGCTTTCAACTAGCGGAAACATGTGATAATTGGTCCTCAGGCACTCGAGCAAAATGGCTCAAAACCATGTTCCCTCTGTCTGAATATTTGCAAAGCATCAGCAGACCTTAGGTGACACATGCGTGTCCATAAAAGTGAATTGGTGCATCTTTTTCTTTTACTGAGCCATCATTTGTTGTCCGCGACGAAAGAGTCCACCATATATATATATATATATATATATATATATATATATATATATATATATATATATATACAGTATTGGGTCAGCAGATCATTATTCACTAATAAGTGGCCTGACAATTGCATCTAACATGAAACAGACTGTCGCCTCTAAGTGTTGACTTCTATGTATACTTTTATATTTAGACACATTCTATCTCTAATATTGAGCACTTTATCCCATAAATATAGCACACTTTAAGTCTATATTTCTTCATATATATATATATATATATATATATATATATATATATATATATATTTTAAGACATTTTTTACGTTTATAGTTCTATTTTTGAACTTTGTCCATTTCATAATATATATATATTCAATATATTCACACACACACACACACATATATATTCCCACACACACGCATACACGCACACACACACACACACACACACACACACACATATATATATATATATATATATATATATATGTATATGTGTGTGTGTATTTATTCAAATTTATAACATATATAAGATCGCTACAATATATATAATTAATATATATATATATATATTTATATACTAGCTTAAAAGCTACTCTATCAGGCGGCATTTCGGCTCGCTCTTAATTGGGTCTTCATGACAATAGCTAGGGAGGAGAAGATGCGATAAGCAACAATAAACTACAGAAGAACTAAAAATTGATCACTGCATTTAAGTATTGCATTCATATTTAAGCTTAACTTTACAAAGTTCAACGATAATTCTTCTGTCGACACTTAATTTGAAGTACGTAGGTCCTTATTTTCCATACAAATATTTATTTTTATTTCATGTTGGACTTTTGCTGGATTTTGCAATTTATTTCGATTATTCCCAAATTTATTTGCCAGTTATAAAGTTGTCATCGGACAAAAAATTTGTCGTAAAAAAATCATATAAGAAAAATAGCCAAAAACAATCGCACTAATTTCAAAATTGCGCGTCCGGATCCGACCCGGAATGTTTTTTAATTTGTTCACGATGCCGGCCTGATTCCAAGATAGTTTCATATGTTGGGCAATGGCCTCTAGGAGATATGCTGAAAACACGGACAATTTTATTTTGGAACAGTGTAATTTGAAAACAGCAATTTCTTCATTTGAAATGACCTTTTGAAAATTAAAGAGAAGTGTCCATTTGAGTTGAAAAAATGTGACACACTGACATTCGCCTTTCATATATATATATATATATATATATATATATATATATATATATTTGAATTGGACAAAGTCCGACAATTTATTTAAAGACATTTATGATATGTTTAACGTTCTTTTTATAGATACAAGTATTTAAGCAAATGCTCTGTTTTATAATAAACAGTATTAAATAACATTTACCGGCCTGAATGTCCGGGAAAGTTTTCATAGAAACATGTATGAAATGACCGTTCCGTATAGGATACAGGTTCGATTCCTGTCGGAGAATGAAAGTTTTCTATGAAAAAGTATATATTTAAATATATATATATATATATGTGTGTGTGTGTGTGTGTGTGTGTGTGTGTGGAGAGAGATAGAGATAGAGAGAGAGAGTTGGGAGTAAGAGAGAATCGTTGATCATGAAACACCGTCATCGATGGTCAGGACATTTAGCTAGAATGGAAGAGTGAAGGTTTCCACGTCAAGTCTTATACAGTGCGCTCACATCAGAGAAAAGACCATGAGTTTGCTATCTTCGATGATACAAGGAGTAACTCAAAATAATTTTGAAAACCACTGGACATAATCCTTTGAAACACATGCACAAGACCGTACCAATTGGCAATGTTCCATTACCATCGGAAGTCAAAACTTCGAAGGCACCAGAAAAGAAAAGGAAGAAGTCAAACGATAAGAGATAAAGGTTCGACAGAATCGAAACGTTCTCCACCAACATTATTACTATGCAGTCAATCCCATCGGTTCTTCCAGGCAAGAATTGGTCTACTTAATCATCAACGCTACCATCAGAAAGGAAACGATCAGAAAAGAAGAAATTCTTGGATACGAGATATAGCCGCCGCAGATATATATATATATATATATATATATATATATATATATATATATATATATATATATATATATAATGAACCACCCTCGAAATGCTTAATAGCATCTCAAACTACCCAATACATTATTTTAAATATTTCTCATAAGACAAATATAAACTGAAATTCCCTTAAGAAACATAATTTATCATATAAATATAAGTCTATTCTGAAATCTTTTACAAATATCGGTTCGTGAATAACAATTAAAGCTGAAGCCACATCACCCACACTAGTGTGGTGAGAGTGTAGCCCTTTGCTCTACATAGTGTGGGAAGGACACTCTTCTTTCTTTTTAGAGAAAATACCCATTTACACTGTTTTTGTAAAGTGGACAAATATGACTTTGGAGAGTGTTTCTCTAATACGTTTGAAAAACATCAGAAAGAACATAGGAAATCTTTAGTTATAGCATGGTGTTCAGTTTGTATAACAAGGCGGCAACCTTGTTTGGATGTTTATTGATGCATGAAAGTTGTAAACAATAGCTTCCGTCAGTGAAGATTAAGAAGAATTCTAATTAAAACATGGATGAACGTGAAGTTTAAAAAAGAAAGTTTCAAAAATATTAATTTGAACCATAAAATGAAGATTGAGGGGGATATAGTTTCTAGAAAAACAATTTTATGTAACCCAAAGGGTGAAACATTTATCTGATTGGAATGTGTCAAAAAATCTTGGCCAGGAAAACTAAAACTATTTATCTCCACCATTTAGCAGGAAATATATCATTTTTTTTAATTCCGCCTCCCATAGGGTGTTAAAATAAATAATATATTAGATATTTGTGAAATCGCGACGTGTTAGTTCAACGTTGGTTGAGAAAAATTAAATGTAAGATCAGTGTCACTACTATCCCCCGAGATAGAGTACGCTATTTGTTTTCACGGTATTTTTTTATTGTAAAGACTCGATGGTTATTGACAGATAGTCGGGCCTTAGGTCGAAAAGGGAAGTTTGGACTCATAACAATAGAATTTAATGTACCCCGACGAAATGTAATTGTTAGCAAGCTTGTTTCATATGATCAGTTACGACTGACCAGTAAGCTTGATCCTCAATGGGTGCTCCACAATTCCGGCCTTGTGTCACATTTAAGCTACGCTTAGAAAATCATTAGGGTACTTCGACGTGGTGTAATAGCAAACTTGTCTCGCTACACCAATTACAATTGAATTATGAGTTAGGTTCTCACTGGGTGCTCCACACGTTCGATACTTTGCCACGTCTAAGTTACGTTTAGAAAATGATTAGGGAACCTCAACCTCAGATTAAACAATATGCTAGAACAATTACGAGTGAGTAGTGAGATTGATTCTCACTGTGTGCCCTATACATCTAAGCTCTGTTTAGAAAATCACTATAATAATAGAATTTCAGCTTCTCGAGAACATTTGCGAGGTTAAATTTAAAGGTGATGATCGATTTTTTTTATATAAGCCAGCGCTAGATGGTAGAAGCAAAAAAGCAAAAGATAATGTTTTGATTTGTGACGAGAGTGGGGGCGACAAAGAAGAAAAGGTTTTTCTCCGTCTGCAGCTAAAGAGCTGGAGATAGAACCGAGAAAAGGGGTCCAGTCGTTCGTCGCAGGCACCGAGAAAGTTAATATACGAACCATCAGAGTGGTTAGAGTTGGCAGTAGGTGAGAGTGGAAGCCAGTCATCAGTACTAGCACAGCCGGTAGCAGACATATTTTTGGAATTGAAAAGTCATGGAATGCTCGAGGCAATATTAACATTTAATTGTTGCTAGAAAATTCTTTAACCTTGCGTTGTTTCTGTTTCTCCCTGTCACCACTCCCCTGAGTGTGGCGCAGTTATAGCTCAGTTTTAGTAGGAGGCAGACGTCGCTTTGTCTTATTCGGGACGTCCTGTTACCCTACCTGACTAAGAAAGGAAAGTTTTCATGATTTATATATATAGAGATATCTGTATCATAATATATATATATATATATATATATATATATATATATATATATATATATATATATATATATATGCTATATTTATAATACACACACACACAGACACACACACACACACACATATATATATCCAAATGTAAAAGAATGAAGAGTACGATTTCAGCATTCAAAATATTAATTTAAAAGTGGGCTCAATACAAAAGTAGAGCAATAAATATTTATTTATTATGCAGTGTTACATTAGAACATGCACATACCCACTACAAAACTGTACATCATATTTCAACGTTAATTTTTTTAGCGTTTCATCAGGTATCGTAATTGCCCACCTGATGAAACGTTAAACAAGATGTACAGTTTTGTAGTGGGTATGTGCATGTTCTAATGTAACACTGCATAATAAATAAATATATAAATATGATATATATATATATAAAAATATATATAAATCATGAAAACTTACCTTCCTTAGTTAGGTAGGGTAACAGGACAACCCAAAGAAGACAAAGCGACGTCTGCCTCCCACTAAAACTGAGCCACAACTGCGCCAAACAGCACCCTTTATGTTGTATAGAAAGACGACCGACCTTCGCTACACTAAAATGTTTAACATAGACTCTTCCATTCACTATGATTAGAACATCCGCTTATATGAACAGGAGGTCGCAAAGTGTGTCAAACGCATTGCTGCACTAACTACGGTATTCGCCATAATTGTACTATTAATCCATGTAATTAAATAGTTTCTTCACTAATTTTGTTCCATTGCTATCCTTGGAATATTATTTACAGAACTATAAGCTTATACGAGCGTCATAACAATATATATTATTACTCTTTCAGTCCTGTAATTATGAGTTTGGCTGATGTAATATTTTTCTATTTATGGAAATATATTGTGACTATTTTCATTTCAGTGAATAATTATATCTTCAGTTCAAGTTTTGATTTAATGTATATTATAAAGGAAATTGCCTGTTGTGCTATTTTTTTCAGTAGCACCAAAATATTTTACATAATCGTGACACTATAAACATTTTTTGTAAAGGTGTATGCAAACACACTAACCGACTTTCGGAAATCGGAGGTAACTAACGCAGTATTAAAAATGATTATTGCGCTATTTGAATATAGCCGGAGTACACGCACACCCAGGTGGTAAATACTCTCACATTAAAACTCTGCCAGAAATCACTTAAAGTTTTAAGGCTTAAACGTTTGTCGTGTCTCTTACACTAAACCGGATGTTGACTGCTTAACGACCCAAGGCAGAAGGCGAAAACGCATATCTGCACACCATGGCTCGACACATGTTTTCGGTATTAAATGATAAGATGAACTTTATATATTGACCAGTAGAAATAACTCCCGCTAAAAGACACAGACTGTGATTTGGAGCCGATACGACGGATATAAATTGCCTGATTCAACGCTGCAGAAGAGAGAGAGAGAGAGAGAGAGAGAGAGAGAGAGAGAGAGAGAGAGAGAGAGAGAGAGAGAGTCCCGGCTGAGATGTCGACATGCAGAGGTTGGTAAAGAACGCCGCAGGTAGACTGAGACTGAACCTGATACTTTTCAACTTTCATCCGCCGTCTTCACAAAACATCAGCCGACAGCCATGACCAACATTTTTTCTCTTTCTTTCTTTCTCCCTTCCCCACTCTGTCGCCTTTTACAATAGCAATGAGTACTATGCTAGTTTTGTATATATGTAAATAAATTATACATTTATTTACGCAAAATACGTGTATTCCTTTTTCCTCGAATTTACATTTGCTGAGGCGAAGAAGAAGTTAACCTCTTCAACAGAAACAACAACAGCGACAAGTTCTTCCCTCCAGGTTATTCATTCTTCATTTCCGCAACACGTTTTATATTAACACTTCTACCTGTTCACCAAGAAGTAAAATTCCTTTATTCATACCCTGGCGTTGGTCATTATTGCCAACGAGCGAATTCACACCCATTGAAACAGCAAACAGAAAACCCTGACATAAGCAGTTTCTTCGAGTCTTTTTACATTATTTACATTGTTCAGAGTGTTGTTCTCATCCTTATTTTTGTAATACGACGTTTCGGCCGTTGTATGCATCAGCCTCCTTCAGGTGATATACGTTGGTATTTTGAGTCGAACCCTTTATTTCGTCCAGTGGACGAAATAAAGGGTTCGTAGATTGTTCTAGTTCCTCGAGCCATGCCATTTCTGGATATTTTAGGTTTCAGTTATTTCCCTTTTTATCTTATTATCGATGCCTTTGTTAACCTCTGCTGTTGTCAGGTATTGAACTCACAACTCTTTGGGTCAAGTCATTAGATTACTTAAACTGACGCTTCTGTCCACTAGGCCAAATAACTTAAATATACTCTCTGAAGAAGGCCGGAGCAAACAACGGACGAAACGTTGTGAATATGACAATAAAGATGAGGACATCAGTCCGATCAATGTAAATAATGCAAATAGATACAATCTCAGAAATATATACAGATCTTCGAGTCTTGTTAGGTTCACAATGACTTCACTAGATGCTGCAATCATAAATGAGTCTGGCTGTGAGCGAGGAACCGAAAAAGTCAAAGGCGGAGAAATAGCGCTTACACCAATGTCAGAAATCTTCCCACAGCTACACATCCGTATTTATATTGTGGCCCTGGGGAACATATACACATTTATATTTGGAATATTACGTTTTTAAAGCTTTATTAATTCAAAAATCAAATATAAATTCTGAAGGTGTTAACCGCCCACAAATCACCTGAAGACTGAGAGATGAGTGATCCAACCCCGGGTAGATTATGCAACCAGTCAGTCCAGAAGCCGCTTCACATATGGAGGTCTTCTATATACATAGCTGGATTGCTAGACCTGTCGCGTATCTTGCAGCACCTGGTATTCCCCAGCGGTCACCCATCAGAGTTACGATCAGCGTCTACTTAGGTAATCTGACGAGGAAATGTTTTTTAACGTGCTGTGATTATAAGCATCAGAGAACACCAAACATGAAACGTGTTTTAAGTAACTCTTAATGCTAAGTCATCATATAAAATTAGGAAAATAAAACGTAGAAAAATGTTATTCGTGTTTTATAAGTAATAAAATAAAATACGTCAAAAGGAATAATAGCAGATCGAATAAATGTGATGTTTAAAATTCTAAAAAACTCATGAACATTTGTTAGAATATAAGGAGAAGCTATTCATGGACGATGGGATTAGTAAGATTAAATGAAAGCATAAAACGATTATGGATTTTATTGTTTCTCCGACTATGCTTCTATGGGTTGTTTGATCAGGCTTTTATGGAGGGTTCACGGATTATGCTTGTATGTGATGTTCGAGCTATTATGCTACTATGGTTGGTTGAGCGATTATGCTCCTATAGATTGTTTGATCAGGCTTCTTTAGGTTGTTCCACTGATTACATTGCTGTGGATTGTTTCACCGACAATGCTTTTATGGATTGTTTCACCGACTATAATTCTATAATTCATCGACTATGGATTGTTTAAATTACTACGCTTCTCTGGATTGCTTCACCGCTTATGCTTCTATGGGTTGTTTGATCAGACTTCTATGGACTGTCTCACCCATTATACTTCTACTGATTGTTTCGCCGACTATGCCTCTCTGGATTGCTTCACCGCTTATGCTTCTATGGGATGATTCACCGCTTATGCTTCTATGGGTTGTTTGATCAGACTTCTATGGACTGTCTCACCCATTATACTTCTACTGATTGTTTCGCCGACTATGCCTCTCTGGATTGCCTCACCGCTTATGCTTCTATGGGATGATTCACCGCTTATGCTTCTATGGGTTGTTTGATCAGACTTCTATGGACTGTCTCACCCATTATACTTCTACTGATTGTTTCGCCGACTATGCCTCTCTGGATTGCCTCACCGCTTATGCTTCTATGGGATGATTCACCGCTTATGCTTCTATGGGTTGTTTGATCAGACTTCTATGGACTGTCTCACCCATTATACTTCTACTGATTGTTTCGCCGACTATGCCTCTCTGGATTGCCTCACCGCTTATGCTTCTATGGGATGATTCACCGCTTATGCTTCTATGGGTTGTTTGATCAGACTTCTATGGACTGTCTCACCCATTATACTTCTACTGATTGTTTCGCCGACTATGCCTCTCTGGATTGCCTCACCGCTTATGCTTCTATGGGATGATTCACCGCTTATGCTTCTATGGGTTGTTTGATCAGACTTCTATGGACTGTCTCACCCATTATACTTCTACTGATTGTTTCGCCGACTATGCCTCTCTGGATTGCCTCACCGCTTATGCTTCTATGGGATGATTCACCGCTTATGCTTCTATGGGTTGTTTGATCAGACTTCTATGGACTGTCTCACCCATTATACTTCTACTGATTGTTTCGCCGACTATGCCTCTCTGGATTGCCTCACCGCTTATGCTTCTATGGGATGATTCACCGCTTATGCTTCTATGGGTTGTTTGATCAGACTTCTATGGACTGTCTCACCCATTATACTTCTACTGATTGTTTCGCCGACTATGCCTCTCTGGATTGCCTCACCGCTTATGCTTCTATGGGATGATTCACCGCTTATGCTTCTATGGGTTGTTTGATCAGACTTCTATGGACTGTCTCACCCATTATACTTCTACTGATTGTTTCGCCGACTATGCCTCTCTGGATTGCCTCACCGCTTATGCTTCTATGGGATGATTCACCGCTTATGCTTCTATGGGTTGTTTGATCAGACTTCTATGGACTGTCTCACCCATTATACTTCTACTGATTGTTTCGCCGACTATGCCTCTCTGGATTGCTTCACCGCTTATGCTTCTATGGGTTGTTTGATCAGACTTCTATGGACTGTCTCACCCATTATACTTCTACTGATTGTTTGCCGACTATGCTTCTATGGAATGTTTCAGCGAATATGCTTGTATGGGTTGTTTGTGCAGGCTTCCATGGAATGTTTCACCGATGATATTGCTATAAGTTTTTTGACTAATTATGTTTCTATTGACTCTCTCACCGATTATTCTTCTATGCATTGTTTGACAGATTATGCTTCTATAGATTGTTTCAGGTGAAACTTCTGTTGCCACTGTTTTTTCACCATTACTTTTACGTTTTATCGTCTGTACTTGGTAGTGACAACTTATAATTTTCAACTATATCATCGTTAGAATTTCTTTTTCATAGTTTGTATTTGTATGTGAGATTAGACAGATAAAGAAGAGACTTGAAGCTATAGAAATGTTGTTCTGCAGAAGCATGATGAGAATACCATGGACCGAACATTTGAGCAAGGACGAAGTCTTAGGGAAAACTAAAACTAAGCATACTTTTACTTAACATCAGGAAGAGACAGTTGAAATTTCTCGGACACAAGAGGGCTTGAATAATTTGACCTTCACACGGTTTACTGAAAGCAAGAGGGTCTGAAGAAAACAATGCATAACTTACCTAACGAGCTTGGGCAAATGGATGCGTAACAAAGTTTAGGAGAGATAACAAAATGACAATATTTACTAATAGCTACAAAGGACAGGAAATTATAGAGAGCCATGATCGCCATCGTCCTGAAATGAAAGGGTACGTAGAAGAAAAACCAGACTCGTTTCTTGAGCCTAAGAATTATACTTAGAAGATGCCTTGAAGATACATACAACTCTTGATGCCACACATGCAGACATTGTATAATAACAATAACTTCAAATTTTAATTTGCATAATAAAATATTCTTGCAGTGTTTAGCACGTTGAATAAAGTTCCTTGTCGCAACATATTTCTGTCTATTTATTTTGGTCAGGTCTTTGTATTGATGTTTCAGCATGTGCGTGTGGATTCTTTCATTCTTTGATAACTCCTGTTTTCTATTTCTCACTTTGGAATCTTGTCCTTCTAGTGATCACGTGTTCAGCACATGTGATTTTCTCAAGGTTTCGTGTGGAGCTACACAAGACGTGATTTCTTTGTTCGTTGTTCCTTTCATTTAGACTTGCATTTTCTTCCATTTTTTTTCCTTTTTCTATCATATTCTTTAACGTCATACTTTTTCCAATTATATATCTTTTATTCATGCTTTGTGTTCTTTCTTTCTTCCTTTCTTTCCTTCTTTCCTTCTTTCTTTCTTTCTTTTTTCTGTCATTCTTTCTTAGTTTTGTACTTTTTCTTTTTTTAATTCGTTAAAGAAAATTCCTTTTTCCATTTCTTTCTTTCTTTCTTTCTTTCTTAGTACTGTACGTTTTTGTCTTTTTTATTCGTTTTATATATTCTTTCACTTTTCCGTAACTTTCTTTATTTTTGTATTCTTTCTTTCTCTCTTTCTTTCTCTCTTTCTTAGTTTTTTATGTTTTTTCCTTTTTAATTCGTTTCATATATTTTATTTCCCTTTCCGTTTCTTTCTTTCTTTCTATCATTTTTCTTTCTTTCTTAGTTTTATACGATTTTCTTTTTCCTTTTCGTTTCATATATATTATTTCCTACATCCGTTTCTTTCTTTCTTTCTTTCTTTCTTTCTTTCTTTCTTTCTTTCTTTCTTTCTTTCTTTCTTTCTTTCTTTCTTAGTTTTGTACGTTTTTCTTTTTCTTTTTAATTCGTTTCATATAAATTATTACTTTTTCCGTTTCTTTCTTTCTTTCTTTCTTTCTTTCTTGTGAAGTTTGATATTAATTTATATTGACTAATTCTGTAGGTTTTGTTATATTAAAAAAACAAATTTAACAAACAGATACAACAACACTATTATTTCCTGTAATGATTGCATTCATAGTAACATAGCAAATAATCAGATGCCAAAATTACTATAATACGTTTCGCGAATGAACAGATATATAGAAGGCAATGTATCTGATCGAGAAATTGTAGCAAATTTCGACAATGTTGTGCAATTAGAATCGCAAAGAAAGAGCTTTTCACGTTACCGTAAAAATTTAGTATATACAATGCGAATGTATAGTAAATGATTATATAAAAGAAATGTGCTGGAAATTAGGAATAAAATGTTTGTCTGTGGCCAGTAATATAAAAAGAAAACGTCACTGACTGATCAGATATATAATATTAATTCACTGTTGGTGGATTTTACAATAGAAATTTTACTATCTTCTCTTTATGCCATGCGTGATACACGCTTTTCCCGCAGTAGGTTGACATGTCTTTCTGGGATGGGGGGGGGGGAGAGATGAAGAGGATCCATACCTTTCCCAAGGGTATTAGCAAGTAAGTGAATGTAATGGATTCGACTGGAATTCGAACTCGGCTCTCCGATTCCTCAATCCGAACCACTATCCACCGTGCTTAGAAACGAAGAAAAGTACAGTAAATGCATTACTCCTGGTTTTACTATAGAAATGAATTGAAATCAGGATTGAAAGGCTTACAAGTGGTTAGGAATTAATTTCAGAGTTACTGATAGAAAATGGCGATTGTATGTATAATGTAAATGCATTGATAATTTTACTATTTATTGAAAATTGAATTTACTATTTGATTGATAATCAGGTTGAAAGGGATTGTGGAAGGTCAGGAATTAATGGAGACATTTGATGACGGAATAAAGATATATATAATATAAATGCATTGCTAAAGTCTTATTTTAGAAGCATTATTGAAAATCCGTAAAAATAGGCATTGTCTGCAAGCGTTACTGACAGAAGAGTGCTATTACTACTACTGCTACTGCTACTGTTGCTACTACATTATTGATTTATATACATTTATGTTTATTTTGGGGAATGTTTTTAAAATTTTCTGGTTTCCTTTCCTAATTTCTTTGTTGCAATTCCAAGTTTGTCAATTTTCTAGTTTCATGAGTCTTATAAAAATAGTTCATTTTTTTTCTTCATTTATTTCTTTCAGTGTAATTTTCCTTCCTGGCTGCTTTTTATTCCCTCAGTCATTTCTTCCTTTTATCCAAACTTCTGTAGTTTGCCTTTTTTTTTCAAATATTTAATCAAAGTAACAGAAAAACTTCCAATTACATGCAATGCACTGATTGGACGAAACGACAAAAGTATGACCAGAATCGTAATTACAGTCTAGAATAGATAGATAGATAGATAGATAGATATACATACATACAGACAGACAGACAGATAGACAGTCAGAGACACAGATAGACAGATAGATATGAACAGTCTGATAGATAGACATACATACATACACGCAGATAGATAGATAGATAGATAGACAGACAGACAAGCAGATAGATAAATAAATAGATATATAGATTAATAAACAGCCAGACGGACAGGCAGATATATATATATATATATATATATATATATATATATATATATATATATATATAGATAGATAGATAGATAGATAGATAGATAGACATACCTACATACAGAGTGATAGACAGATAGATACACAGTCAGAAAGACAGACCCCCCACACACAGACACACACACACATATATATATAGAGAGAGAGATTGACAGAGAAATAGATAGATTGACAGAGATACAGACAGATAGATAGACAGAGTCATTCATTCAGTTATACTTTATAGATAAATCCAGCAAACATCATTGCTCGAAACATATTTGTTTACCAAAATATCTTGTACACCTGTGTAAAATTATTGTTTTATTATTTTACACATTGATATGATGACCTTGACATTCTATAACCTTAATGATTTTTTGTTGATTTATTTCTAGAACTTTTCTACTGTTTCGGCATTAACATTACTTGCTGTCGATTTTATTCCTTTCCTTGAGATTAATGCTTGAACAGTGTTTTCTGTTCCCATATACATCTCTTTTAAATATGGACCACAAAAGTTATATTGAATTAATATTTGAACAAGCGGACCGCTCGAGCAATGTAATATCGCTACCCCCAGTGGTAGTCAATGCTGAGCAGATAATTTGGTTTGGTTTGGTTTGTTTTACGGCATATCAACCTCAATCGGTTATTTAATGCCGAAAATTTTTTTATTGTTGATAATATATTTTTCAAAAATCTATATCTGGTAATATTTTTTCCTTAAAAAAAAAATCTATTTCTGGTAATATTTCTTCTCCAAAAAATCTATTTCTAGTAATATTTTTTCTTCAAATATGTATAGCTGATAATATTTTAAAAAAAAAATGTATAGCTGGTAATATTTTTTTTCCAAAATGTATTACTCGTAATAATTTTATTTACGAAGTATTTATGATATTAAAACTTATTTTTACACTTTCATAGTGTTTTGGCACCAGTTTGGGGGTTAACTATTTACCCATAGCTGGGACCCTAACAGGTGCTACCAGCTCGGGTCAGGATGGACCTGGGAACACTAGCAATTAAGAGGTGGTTTCACGCTCCACAAAACCTTCTGATCAAAGGCCGTGCTGCCGGATGTACTTTATCATTGCTGCCGTATGTAGTTTATCGTCATACTCAGGACGGGAAAAGTACACGACCTCTTAGACTGGATGTGAAGGAGAGCATGAAACATAAGAAAACAATGTATGGTTGACAACAACAGAAAACGCCTAAAATGTGAACAATGGTAGTGGTTTTCTAAGCCCCAAGATACGACCTATGAATTGGACACCAAACTATTACAGACGTAATGAGGAAAGTGTAAAAATAGGTTTTAATACCAGCAATTCATTTTTGAAAAAATGAAAAATATTACCAGCAATAAAAAATCTTGTTGGCATTAAATAATCCATTGAGGTTGATAAACCGTAACCCAAAACAACCAAACCAAACGAAATGATCATCTAACATGGAATTAACAAGATTAGCACGATCGTCATCATGTTACTTCACTTAATTCCATTGATTAATGAGTTGGTAATCCGAATAATTAATAAAATTCTCAGTAGAATTAGGGGGATATATTTTGTCTTTATATAAATTATTCAATTTTTATTTTTTGTTGCTCTCTTCAGTTATGAATTGAGCACTCTGGCAGCTGATTTCCTGTTTGTATACATCCCGTATATAATACGTTAAAAGATTCCCTTTCTCTGCCGTGCGCCGATAGCTTAGGGGTAGAGTCTCTGACTGATGCCAAATCGGTCGACTTTCGATCCCGGGTTGAAGCAATCGGATCTCTAGCCACACTGATGAGCTATGATACAGGCTTGTATGTAGGTAACTATATATATATATATATATATATATATATATATATATATATGTGTGTGTGTATGTGTATGTGTATGTGTGTGTGTGTGTGTTATCAATTCAACGCTATAATAACGTCCTGGCGATAAACAACATCCGGCAGCAAGGCATTTTATCGGGAGGCTTTGATGGGTGTTGTTCCAAGGTCCACACTGACCTGGTGTGGTAGCACCTGTTAGGTTCCCTGCTAGGGGCAAATAGTACCCACAAACTAGGGTCAAAACACTATGAGTGTATAACAGATTTTTATAGTAAATACATTTTTGAAGAAAAATATTACCAGCAATACATTTGACTATCGACAAAAACCTCCATATAAAAGTACGTCAATGAAACCTGATCTACAAAATGATTTCATAAAATGAATACGTTTTATATTCATACGATCTATTGTTGAAAAATCTTGTCGGCATTAAGTAACCCATTTAGATTGATATACCGTAAAACAAAATAAACCAAAACCAACCTGTACTTTTCTTTCTGTCAACCGTCCAGACAGTGTCACCTGCGTATCTTAGATTATGCCCACCGATTAATAAGTCTTGGTAGCATGACCATCTCCCTTAGGATAGGCGCGTTGTACAGTTGAGTAAATCCGGTAAGAAGACAAATGCTTATCTTACACCGCTTTCTATGTTTGTGCACCTATTCAATTCGTCTTCTATCCGTACGCAGGGCCATTTGCTCCCTGTAGGTTAGACACTTTAATTCTCACCACTGCCGGACAAATTGCTTGCAACTTCTAACGCACCAGTTCGAAATTGCGACAACAGAACTCTGCTGTCAAGGTTGTAAGATGGTGTAATAGGTTACTAAATGGGCAGGATGATCTAGTGAAAAGATTTGATTTGGAGAAGGTTGATGGGGAAGCAAATTACTCGATCAAGACAGAAATACTTTACCAACGATAAAAAAACGTGAAAAATATTATAAAACAAAATATTATAAACAAAAGATCAAATTACAGCAAGTGTCATACCATCCATACCAATATTCAACAAGTGTCATACCATCCTTATCGATATTCAGCAAGTGTCATACCATCCATACCAATATTCAACAAGTGTCATACTATCCATATCGATATTCAGCAAGTGTCGTACCATCCATACCGATATTCAACTAGTGTCATACCATCCATACCGATATTCAACAAGTGTCATACCAACCATATCAATATTCAGCAAGTGTCATACCATCCATACCGATATTCAGCAAGTGTCATACCATCCATACCGATATTCAACAAGTGTCATACCATCCATATCGATATTCAGCAAGTGTCATACCATCCATACCGATATTCAGCAAGTGTCATACCATCCATATCGATATTCAGCAAGTGTCATACCATCCATACCGATATTCAACAAGTGTCATACCATCCATATCGATATTCAGCAAGTGTCATACCATCCATACCGATATTCAACAAGTGTCATACTATCCATACCGATGTTCAACAAGTGTCATACCATCCATATCGATATTCAGCAAGTGTCATACCATCCATACCGATATTCAACAAGTGTCATACCATCCATATCGATATTCAGCAAGTGTCATACCATCCATACCGATATTCAACAAGTGTCATACTATCCATACCGATGTTCAACAAGTGTCATACCATCCATATCGATATTCAGCAAGTGTCATACCATCCATACCGATATTCAACAAGTGTCATATCATCCATACCGATATTCAGCAAGTGTCATACCATCCATATCGATATTCAGCAAGTGTGATACCATCCATTCTTCAATCAAATCATGGGTTAAACACTTCTGTGTTTTCTTCACTTTGCTTATTTCTGTCATATATCGTTCATCCCCGGATGTGTGTTTGAAGCAAAGCTACCGCTAGTTTTGCTTCAAACACACTAGTATTTCTCCGGATAGGTTGTTCGGCTGCCGTTGATTCCTTATTGTCGAGTCGTGTCCTGCGATCAGAACCACGATCATCTTGGAGCTTCCGATTGCTAATAGCGAAGTTTTTTCTAACCAATGACACATGGTTCATTCTGAAGCTAGCCGAAGACCAAAAGATTGTGGCTTCAGCAGCACAGAGCAGAGCAGCGGGGGAGTGTCATTTTGCTAAGTCACGTTTATATTTTTGTTTCGATACGATATAAATATGATAAAATTAAAAGTAATCAAGACAAAATCCGATCGAAGAGATACAGAACTTTAAACCGAGATGAAGGTGTATACATGAAAATAAGGAAACGATATGAAAAACACCGATCAAATAAATTGTTATATACGACATAAATAAATGAGCGGAGTCAAGGAGAGTTGAGGAGAGTTAGCATCAGGTCTTAGCCGCGCTCTAAGCTCTTAGTGCTTGTTGAACTCTCTGCCTTCTGGAGGAGAGAAACCTAGACGAGGCTATGCCGAAGGGCAGAGTCTCGTCTGGAGAGGTAGACAAACCCGACTTCGTTATTACTGGGCCTACAGGGAATTTATGCCCGAGACTACGGGCTCGGAACGTCCCACGTTGAAAAACAGGCCTTGTGCCACATCAAGTCTTGTGAGGACTACTTGGGTAAATACCGACTTTGCATCAGGGCTTAGCCGCGCGCTAAGCTCTTAGTGCTTGACGAACTCTGCCTTCGGGCTGAGAGGTAGCCAGACTAGGCTCTGTGGAAGGGCAGAATCTCGTCTGGGGTGGTAGACAAACCCGACCCCGTTATTACGGGGTCTACGGGAATTTTTGCCAGGGTAGTAAAACTGCTATTTCATAACTTACCTACGAATTTGTCTTCATAACTTACCTACGAATTTGTCTTCTTTATTTACTTCCCTATGTTATCTCGAAAACACGACATACAACAGACACTTAATGAACAATGCAGAACATACATAGGGAGTGTCATGTAGGACATAATGAATGGAATCGTCCGTTTATATAAATAAGCGGAGTTGAGGAGAATCAGCGTTAGGACTTAGCCGCGCTGTAAGTTCTCAGTGCTTGTCGAAATCTCTGCCTTCAGGTGGAGAGGAACCCAGACGAGGATATACTGAAGGGCAAAGTCTCTTCTGGGTAGGTAGATCAAACCGACCCCTTTATTACGGGGTCCACGGAGAATTTTTGCCCGGGCCTAGGGGCTCGAAAAAACTCGAGTTAAACCAGCCTTGTGCCATATCTCGCTCTGTTGGGGGCTCGGGTAAATAACAAGTTAGCATTAGGTCTTAGCCGCGCGCTAAGCTTTTAGTGCTTGTCGAACTCTATGCCGAAGGGCAGAGTCTCGTCTGGGGATGTAGACAAACCCGACCCCGTTATTACGGGGTCTACGGGGAATTTTTGCCTGGCCCTAGGGTCTCGGAAAAACTCACGTTAAACCAGCTTTGTGCTTCATCCCGCTTTGTGGAGAGCTCGGGTAAATACCGAGTTAGCATTAGGTCATTTGTTAAGTGTACCTTCGTGTAGTAAACCTGATTTTTCTTTTCTTACCTATGAGTTTGCCTTCCTTATTTTTTTTCTCTCTGTTATCTCAAAAAGACGAGATAAAACATAAATGTAATGCAAAAAGAGTATTTCTTTTAGTCCAGCCTCATATTCAGTTCAGTTAGCACCTCGTTGAATATACGGCGTTGACATATGAACACATGCAAAACCGGCCTTCACTGACACTTCATTAGAAAAGGAATAATTTTCCTTTGCTAGGAACTGAAACAGATAAAAAAAAATGCATTGGATTCTGTTGATTTATTTATTTGGTTTAACGTAAGGTCAACCTATATCTATTATTTAAGCCGAAATATTTTGAATGCAATTGTATACCTTCAACTACAGGTGATACCCTCCCTGGCGGTAATGGCTGTCTCTGGTGAAAGATTAAAGAACACATCAGACAAATGTTGCGACAAAAACAACCAAGATGGTGTTACGAGTCTAGACAGTTTATGAGATGAGGAAAATGTTGCATGCTAGATCTTCATGCACGGCCAGGGACGCTGGAGAGAGTATAGGTCGAAACGTCGTAATTAAAATAATCCTTATAATGCCATGAAGGAATGACAATACCAGACAAAGCTGAAAAGTTGATGAAGTAAAAACTGTATTTACTTATAGAGACACTTGAAATTTCTGGGATATATAATGCGAAAAGAGGGCGTGAAGAATTTGGCATTCATATAGAATATTGAAGGTAGGAGATATGGGAAACAGCGACTGACCTACTTGATAGCAAAACAAGCATAAGAAAGAATGATAAAGAGACAAAAATCTATTTAGAGAAACAAAAGCAGGAAGTTGTAGAGAAGCGTCGTCATTTAAAAGACGACTAGCAATACTTAACCTTATAGCTACAGACAATTCTAAGAAGGTCAAAGAATATACTGTCAGAGATGTTGAGTTAAAAACTACAAAAGAAAACTTTTTTTTTAAACATTTCATCTCAAGAAAGGCGATAATGCCACTAAGATGCAAGCGGTTACTGGGAGTAGAAGAGGATTAGGGAAGAAAAAGAAAATTAAAAGAACAAGTTTCAGGATGAAAGAAGTCGACTGCATTTTAATTTATTGGAAATTAAAGGGGATATGGATGCACGGAATCGGAAGGGGAATTCCACGGGTAAGAAGTGCGACAGAAGAAACTATTAGGTTGGTGCAAAAATAATGTCGTTTTTTGACGTTCAAATTCATGTGAGAAAACGACATTATTTTTGCACCAACCTAATATTAGACTAGAACATACAGCTGCAATTAGCTAGCTCAACAGTAAAATGTGAGACATAATTGCTAATCTCGTGGCACGTTTAAATTCTATCAGTCGAGGCACTGAGGAGGAGAGCCCGTCTGATGAATTGCCACGGAAATATGACAGAGGTATGTCACGTCACATCGTTAGGAAAGTGACTGAAGTTGAGATGCCAAGTCAGGATCTATTATATTGCAGATCCTTTGAATTTCTTTTCAATAATCTCAAGATATATACGAGAAACACCAGACCAGATATGGCAGTAATGTTCCATGCACGGTAGATTTATGAATGTGAAAGATGCAATCTGACGAGAGAAACTGTCTAGCACTGCAGTGATTCAACTTTCCATATTAAAATTAAATAAGCGATTTATAATCATATATAATTACAGTGTAACCCGGATATAAGAGACCCGGATATAAGAGAAACCCGGATATAAGATATATTTCCTCTGGTCCCAAATTAGAGCCTGTGTTAATGTATATATAATAGACCAAACCCGGATATAAGAGACTTGATCTCCGGTCCCGACAACTCTCTTATATCCGGGTTACACAGTACAAACTATTTTTTATATACTCTCTCTTTGTTACAAACATGTTTTCTCCTCGTCTTTCTTTTCTCTCTCCCCCCTCTCACTTTCCCGTTCTTCGTCACCTCCCAGGAAATATTTTGCTCCTTCTTCCTCCTCTCTATCTCTCCTTCTCTTAACATATTTTCCTCTCGTTTTCCTCTTCGTTTTCTTTCCCACTCATCCTTAATTTTTCTCTTATCTCCCGGCAAATGTTTTTGCACACTTCTCCCTCTTTATTTTCTCTCTTTATATTCTACAAAATTCCCCCTCTTTACTTCTTTGTGGTAACCTCTTACTACCTTTCATTACCTCCCACCTCCCACCAGCGCTTCGATTTCTTTTTTCTCTCCATCAAATCCCTCCCTCGTATCTATACCAGATTGTCTGCCTTCGTTTTCTTTCTCTTTCTCTTTTCCTTTTACTTCTTTCCTCTTCCTCCTCACCCCCTCAACGACTCTTTGATTTCTTTCTTTTTGTTGCCTCTCTTTTCTGCATTTTCATCGCTTCACCATAATTTCCCACCATCTTCCCTTTTCTTACTCCATCTCTCTTTACCATCGTTCTCTTTTTCCTTCCTTACTTTCACACTCTTCTTTCTTTCATGATATTCTCAATTTTTCCTCTTCCTCCAGACTTTATTGATCTTTTTTCCATATCATACAACCCATCCAAATTAAGTTTTTTTTTTCATTTCCAATCTTCTTTTTTTTATATGAGCTACCAATTTTTTAAAGCCATCTCCTCCCCTTTTCTCAACCCCCCTATCTCTCTCTTTACTTACCCTCTTTCCACATTTTTTTTACCTTACTTTTTTAATGCTTTATTTCTCTTCAACTTCGGAGTCTTTCTCTTTCACTTAACATGGTCAATTTTTATCATCCTAACCCCAACCTTAATCTTAATTTATTCCATCTCTTTATTAACCCTACCCCAAGCATTGCGATCTAGATAAAAACTTACGACTCATTTCTGAGGCTTACTCTCTTATCCGCCAACCATTACAGTCTTCCGTTCAGTCTCCGTTCTCGATGGTGTCCCACCTGAACAGAACAACCAAGGAGAGGCCGATCAATATAAGATCTTATTCGATTTCTTTCATTTCCGATTTTTTTTTTTTCTGGGAGAGAAGTTTTTTTTTCTTCCGATTTAGCTTCTAAGGTGTTGTTTTTATTTCTTCGGCTTTTCCTCAATTGACTTCGCTAATCAATTTTTTTTTCAATCACTCCCCCACCCACAGTTTTTTTTCCCGTGGAGTGGGTGGTTGCGTAAGGGAGTAGGATTTTTTTCCTTCAGGATACACTGATTAACTGAATGAGACCGTAATTACAAAGATATGGGATACGATGTTAGCCATTCACTCGGAGCCTTTCTCAAGAGAGAAAAGTAATATAACCAAGATGCAAACAAAAATGTGAGGGAAATTAGCAAAATAAACTCTGAAAAAAAAAAAAAAATAAATAAAAAATTAAAAAGTAAGGAAGGAACTAAGTGAAACAACCTTTAAAATAATAATAAAAAATACTCTCAACTGTTTTGGTATTGCTATTTTCATACAAACAAAACAGAGTGTGGTAGATGTTTGTGAACAAAAGACCAGAATGCAAGTATTTATGGTTATCCACTTAATTCGTTGCTAACTAAAACAGATTTAGGAGGCGAGCAAATTCGAATAATTATTTTTGTTCAGATAATGATCAAGAAAAGGAAGACATAAACGTCCTTTCTCGAATAAGCACCCGCCATGGAATAAGGTCCCATCCTCGAATAAGCACCAACTATCGAATAAGCGTCATTTCTTGAATAAGCTTCAACCATCGAATAAACACCCAGCATCGAATAAGCGTCTTTTCTCGAATAAGCGCCCACAATCGAATAAGCGCCATAACTCGAATAAGTGCCCACAATCGAATAAGCGCTTTCCGTTTAATAAGCGCCCTTTCACGAATAAGTGCCCACAATCGAATAAGCGCTTTCCGTTTAATAAGCGCCCTTTCACGACTAAGTACCTCTGCTGGAATAAACCCCTGTTAATTTCACTCTGAAAGTTCTCCTTCAGGACACATGGCACAGTGGATAAAGGCTGTTGGTTAGATCCAGTGACAGGACCCAAAGAGTGTGAGTTCAATACCCGGTTAAGACAGTGGAGAACTTACAGAGGGAAATTAACAGGAGATAACTGATAACTGACATCCATTAAACATGGTACGTGGAACTAGAACAGTCTACCCCAGTGAGCGAAATAAAGGGTTCAATTCGACATTCCAACCACCTGAAGAAGGCCGGAGCGTACAACCGCCGAAACGTTGTAATAAAGATGGCGACAAAATGAGGACAATAGTACGAATAATGTAAATAATGTACATAATACCTCATCTCAGAAATATAAACAGATACGTCATTGTATTTTTGTAATTAATTTATGTATTGAAAGAAAGCAGAAATCTCACAATTCCAGGGCTCTTTCTCAGCGGTTCCCAACCGGTGGGCACAGACGCACTAATAAGCCCTAAAAAGGTAGTCAGGTGCGTGAAATTTTATCAGAAGAGTAATTTATTAATTATTTTTATATTAAGAAATCTTTATTTAAAAAAAGAAAACAAGCTACAGGCACCGAAACATATGGCTACCATCATTTCTTTATCATTTGATATTTTAAAACTGGATGCTAAATCCTTAATCTTTAAGAAGGAGTGGATAATCCTTTCCCTTTTGCTTTCCTCAAGGGATTTAAATCAGTCATTATCGGCTTCTCAAAAAACAAAAACAAAACAAAAACAAAAAACAAAAAACAAAACAAAACAAAACAAAACAAAACAAAAACAAAAACAAAAAACAAAACAAAAAAAAAACCTGATTATTTTCTAAATCCCTTTAAATGAAAACTTTACCGTTAAACGTCTTTGGGAATGCAAAACCAAAATTTCAAATTTCCAAATTTCATGACTAACTTTCCTCATTAAAATTTAAAGCGTGAATCAGAGTTTTAATTATTCTACATGTGCGCCCTGAATAAAAAGAGAGGTTGAGAAACATGATTCTATTTGATTGCTATTTAAGTTAGCCATGACCTTGTCCCAGTCATGACACAATTGTGGCTAGTAAAAAGAGTGGGAGATTATATAAAATCTTTCATAATTACATTTCTTGTTCTAACACACGGTTCCCGAAGTTAAGCAGCTGTATTTAGATAGGCGACCGCCAGGGAACATCGGGCACTGTAAGCGACTTCCTACAATCAGAGATATGTTGCGGCTTTTAATAAATCTCAAAGGGTTGGTAGACCCGTAGGAAAACAGCCCAGTCAACGGTCAGTTGTTCGGGCATTTGCTATTAGGTCTCTCCACTAAGAAAAATTACCCGAGCCCCCCGCAAGCATCAGGTAGCTGTTTCCCAGGGCTGGGCACCTCTCAGTATAATTTTCCTCAGTTAAGACTCTGTCCTTTGATGGAGCCGCCCCTGAGCGCTCTGTGCCCAAAGACAGAGACGCAACTGAGGGATGATAAAGCAGTCTATTATATTCACTGTCAGTCTTTCATATCCCTTCAAACTTTTAATAAGCCTCAAAGGAAAAAAGCCCAGTCAACAGTCAATTGTTCGGGCATTGGCTATTAGCTATTTACTCTGTCTCTTCACTAAGACGTGTTGTGAGACAAGGTCAGTTTTTAATGTGGGGACCCGAGGACGTACACTTGGGCTAGAAACAAAAAATTGCCCGCCGTCGGTTGCGCTGGCCTCGGTGCGAGCACCGATCACTCTCTTTGGTGTAATGAGAGGGCGCGGCCTCGGGCAGTTGTTCTCCAGGGTGGGCACCTCTCAGTATAATTTTACTCAGTTACGACTCTGTCCTTTGACGGAACCGCTCCAGACAGAGACGCAACTGTCTATTATATCCACTGTCAGTCTTTAATATCCCTTTAAACTCAGAATTCGCATTAAAAAAAAGAGTTTGTCTTCTTTTTTCTTCTTTAAATAATTACGTTATATATACGGTCACAATGACTTCATAAGTTTATGCAAAGCGTCGCTTTCTACCTGTAATCACCGAATTCGCATCCGGAGCGTCTAGCAATATTTTTTTAATATCAATATAAATGACACTTTTATTGTTCTTTGCGTTTCTCAAAAGATCGCCTCATAACTTATTCTCTTATACAGTGGTAATTATCACATATTGTCACGTCGTAAATCCTCCAGTAAACAAGCTGTTTTTTTTAAATATATTTTTCTTATATATTTACTGTAATATTTCACAGAGTTGCGGTAACACTGTGTTGTCAGGTGTCGAATCATGCGAGCAACATTCAAAGTGTGACAGCCATGCTTTTTCTCTCTCTCTATATTTTCCCCAGAACGAGTAAACATGGCCGATCGTATCGTCGTGACTCGACTGGTTGTGGTAGGAAAGATAAGAAAATAGCAGACAACACTAAACGGAACACGAGAAGCGATGAGAAAACCCCAAAAATGGATTTGTGATAAATATAATTAAACCTCAGTGGGTTAAATATAATTTTGAAAATAGTTTTCAGAAAGAATAAACTAGCCTGTTTTTTGTCTTTATTTCTTAATATATCTTGCAATAAATAACGAAATAACACGTTCGTGTTTGATAGTCGTGCATATCTAATTAAGACTATAGACTCAACTCTATACATACACGCACGAACATACAAACACACGCGTTTATATATAAGAATACACACAAGAGTTCTATATGCAGATAGTATACTCGACTATACAAACACACTGGATATACCGGGTGTAACAGCAAAATTGTCCAAGTCGTCTAACAGCATAATTATCTATCCTACAAAATGTTTAATTTTCACAAAAGGGAGAAGGATCATCATTTTAACCTAGACCTAAAGAGATCAATTCGAAAAATTCAACTCAATCCATAAGACATTTGGCATGTGAAAGAGGAGTTTCAGCTATGACAGTCCAAAGAGCAGTGAAAAAAAAAAGATTTGAAAATGAAATCGTACGTGAAACCTGTGGAGCCCCTTGTTACTCCAGGACAGAAAGTTAGAAGGTTAGAGAGAGCGAAGATCATCTTGAATAAGTTGGAAAATGGTCCTGGAATAATATATATGTATTTGAATTTAATTTCAATACTTCAGGAGCAACGGATACTTAGCTATGATTAATTAATGAAGAACGTACCATTTTCGTTTATGATCGATTTCATCACGATTCTTCTGTTAAGCTTGAACAGTAATTTTAATTGCTCAAAGTAGAGTACAATATTAGTATAAATCCTCGAAGAATTCCAGTAACATATCTTTAATCATTTCTAAGATACAAAGCTTGATCTAACAAATGAAAAATATTGCTGTTACACGATTTGGATAATTTTTCTGTTACATCCGGTATATTTGTATTGCGTAATATATGAATTCGACTCTATATATACACAGGTTCACACACATCGTCATATAAATGGACACTGAAGACGACACCGTCCGGTGACAGTCTGTTTCGTACTTGAACACAATTGCCAGGCCCTGTGTGTTGTGTTTAGAGTAATCTGTTTTCATATGCTGGATAATGGTGTCTTGTGAGTAGCGAGGTCTATTGCATTATTTTAGCGATTACTGAGGCAGGCGATATCAGTTATATTTCAAATTAGGCTAGAGGCTCTTGGGTAGGAATAATGGTGGATTTGAAGTTGTTATTTGTAGCTATTTTATAGGGTTTTTGTTAACGTTTTACTCATTAATGATGGTCGTCCCTTGTCGTGGTGGGGAGGCTTGCGTTGCCTATTGTCTCTCAGAGCGGTGTCATCGGGTGTTCTAAACACCTAATAGAGGCACTCGTGGCGGCAAGATCGAAGACGAGGACACACGCGAAGCGTGACAAATTGCAAAGGCCCCCCCAACGGTGGAAAAAGCGGATGACGATTACAACAGATCCCAAAGTTTGAACCAGCGGATGAAGTGGGCTACGCATGACGGACATGCTACAGAAGGCACCACTGGAAATTATAAGAGTTAGCAGCAGTTCGTTGCTGTTTCATAACTGGAGTCTGTATGTCTCTTTCCATGTATGTCGCAGAGGAAACTAATGAAATCAAAATTGTGGATCACTTCCTGTCAAGTTGAGGTCAACCTTAAAAAAGTTCACGTTATTGGCACTTTCTTTTACTCTGATTTTGTTTCACCTGTTACCAAATCTTGCAAATCCAAACGGCGATAGGGGATGGATGACGGGAGCAGGTTTTGGGAAAACTGGAAGATTCGAATCCTGAAACTGCAAACTGGCGTCAAATTTAGTCATAAAGGAAGCGATCAACAAGGACGAAGTTAAATTCTTGGATACGAGAGAATGCCGCTGCCACCGACAAATGACAACTCATTACACTGTGTAAAATGATTTTTGTCGTTGGATAGCAGCTGTTATTTATTATTTGCTAACGGCTAGAAAATATGAAAAATGGCTAATATTTCCTTGAAACTTTACATTAACGACCAGGATAATAATATTTCTGAAGTTTATCTATGCCCATTGGGAAAACCAGTGATATAAACATTCTCGTTAACGCAAAGTAGGGACAAAACGACATATAGCGTTTATTTATTCTAGAATTACAAAGAAAAAAAACTACAAAAAATGTTGTGACCAAATATATGCTTAAAAAATAACAAAACAAGAGGTTGCTGATAAATAGTGTAAATACAACAGATGTGTGAACACGACTTGGGAGTGTGTCAGTTGACCAGCGTTCAGGCTATATTACTGTTGATATTTAGTAGCCCCTCCACACGAGGGTATATGTGGCACAAGGCCGAGTTTAACGTGGATCCTCCGAGCCGGTAGGATCGGCCAAAAAATCCCCGCATAAACGGGTTCGGGTCTGTCTACCTCCCCGGACGAAACTCTACCCTTCGGCCGAGCCTCGTCCGGGTTCCTCTCTGCCCAAGGCAGAGATTTCGACAGGAGCTGCGAACAGTCATAGCCTCGGTAGAACAGTCTATATCACAGTTCCCCCGAGGCTTACTACTTTTATAATAAGTGGAAGAGTTCACATTAACCTTATTAGAGGGAAGACACCATAACAAACAATGTAGAAGTGAGTAGTTTTTCGCGATTTGCTCTTATACTGTAAATTACTTTCACAAATGGGACCTCAAGTATAGTCACCGATGATTTCTTTATGATCCTTAGTTGCGGCGTTCAAATTCCATATATGCTGGTGGAAGCGCTCGCCTTGCTCCTCTGAGTTTGTCCCCACATGTTCTCCTTGAATCTGTTAAGATGACCGTCAAGAAGATGGACTCTGAAGGACATCCTGCAGCCTATTTTACCGAAGTTCTTCACCAGTGATTTCCCAGGAAGCCTCGAACAACAGCGAAATTGTGCTTTCCCCGTCCTAGTGAGCTTCATGGTGAGTTTCTTGCGATCTATGACCTTCTTTATTTGTGGCTCGACGAAAACACCGGGAAGAAGTCTTGAAGTCTTGAAGGTTGCAGATTCATTATCTAGAGCTGTGACAAGTTGCTTCATAAAGCTCAGTTTTAAGTGCAGTTGTGGAGACATTACTTTTCGGGGGTTCAACAGTGGTTCTCATTTGAAGTTGTACCTCCCCACATTGAACACTTTCCCCAGTTCCGCTTATGGTAATGTGTTGGAGTGTCCCTGTTGTCCCAAAGGCATAGATAACACGGAAACATGGTAAAGCCGCCTCGGAGGCCTTTCAGGAAAGCTATCATTCTGAAGTCTCCGATAACTTCCCAACCATACTCTTCATATGTCAAGACATCTAGCCATATCTTGACACTCCTGTATTCATCTATGAGCCGCATCGAGTGAGCCAGGAGAACCGAAGGACACATGTTCCTGTCATGAAGCAGCAAGGCTTTGAGTCTCCTGGGTGAGCGGATGATGAAGAGTCGCCACTCGCTGGGGTTACAGGTGATTCCGCTTACCTCGAACAGACCAGACTCATTGTGGTAGAAGCAAAGCCCATCTTAACCGGTGCAAAAGCTTGGTGAAGCTTTCTCTGACCTAAGAAATTCCACTGCTCACGTCTCGACGTGAAACGCTCGAACTTTGTGAGACCAAGATTTCTAAACAGGTTGTTGAGGTCATTTTATTTGGGGTAGTACGGGTTTCTCTCCTCGGTTGCGCCTCTGTAATCTGGATGAATGACTTCATTCGCTTTTGAACTGCTTTTCTCTTCTGACAAAAAAAAAACAAAAAAAAAAACGGCTGCTCTCATTTCAACCATGAAAATAGGAAGCAAATTCGTAGGATTGCGAGTTTCTCCTTACCATCTTGAAAAATAGCAAAATTAAATATATATATATATATATATATATCCCCAGTGTTATTGAAAAATCCTAAAAAATCACATTTTTGATTTTTGAAATTTCCAAAAATCGCTGGAAAATTATGTCCTTGGACCCCAAGTAATTTAGAAAATGCCACAAAACTACCTAATCTTGAATACTGAACATCCCTTATATTCCGTATTTTAATAGCTCTTCTCAGTGATTCAGTATAGAAAACATCTATAATATTGTGGACACTAATGTGCGATTGCTATTTTTCAGTATCACTGGTGTTAGGAATAATAAAGAGTGGTCTCCCCTTGTTTTGTTTCTCTCCTCTTTGAGTGATTTATTTCTGTTTACTGGGACTATAAAAGGACACTATACGCGAACCTTGTTTTATTCTCAGTTGAATAAAGCTTTCTTAAAGCCTACACCTGCGTACTTTTGTCATTACAACTGCTTTGAAAAAATAAAAGTAAAAAAGAATATTTAAATTAAGAAAATTCTGAAACATTATCACTTAGAAATTACACTATCCAAACAAAAATTGCTCCGAGGAGCTGCTTTCGCATGTCTTTAGGCCTCATGAATTTAAACGTCCTACGAGGCTGGCATCCCGTTCCCACCTCTTCACCGTTGAAACTGTTAGATGTAGACGTCTCTTCTACTCCAATAGCTTCATGTCTCGCACATCTCGCCTGTGGATCTCCCTTCCCTATTACTGTTTCCCTGACAAATACAATCTCCAACGGTTTAAGTGTAGCGTCAATCGACATCTCCAGTTGCCTTGATCTATCCACTTCCCTTCTCCACATCCTTTCACCTTTCATTCCTATCTGCTCTCGCTCCAAATCTTCTGTAACCCCCTTGCCTTGATCGATCCACTGTCTTTCTCTTTCTCCATATCCTCTCCTTTACCACTCCTATCTGCTCTTCCTCCAACCCTTCTATAACCCCTTGCGTGATAGTGGCCTCCAGCCTTGCTTGGGGTGATACGCTTAAAAAACAAAAAACAAAAAACAAAACAAATTTCCATCCTACATTGTAGAGTTCGCACGTGAAATAAGGTGCCTAGGGTTTGTCTTGATCTCTGTCAGGCATGCCGAAATATACCTTGTAGGCCTCACACATTTTAGCAGACGTTGCCACAGAGCACATTGTTGAAATTAATAAATTCGTCACAGACAGAAAAATGGGTCTGCCGGATGCTAACAACCTCTTCAAGACTTCTGTAACTGATGCATATGTCAAGAACAACTTGCCTGCACTTGGACAGCTAAATGTAAATGAGCTGTTGAGGTTACTTTCTCTGTATTTATACTGACATCTAGGTTGCCAGAACGTTCTAGAAATTCTTGAAACTTTTAGAAACGATTCGAAAGTTGTTGAAACTTCTAGAAAGTTCTCCTTCAGTAACTCAGAGCTGAATCTGTCTGGAATGTAATGGAAAATAGGTTAGTTTCAAAACATCGATGTCCAGGTCACAAAAGCAAAGTTTGAAGAGAATAATAATCATTTCCTTTGCTTCCTAGACAGAAACAATTGGGAAATAACACTTGCTGACCAAAAACAATAAAAGTCAAATTTTTTGTTACAGTGTTATTTATTATTGATTGCTAAATTAGTTGTTGCTAATACATTTACTTGTGTTTATATGTGGATTCGTAGTTTGTTAATACGTTTATTATTTGCATAATTTGTTTAATTATTTTATATATTTTTTCGGGACTTGGTTTATTTGTTTAGTTTAAAGTATTTGCTTTGCCTAAAGCATGGGTTCTCAACAGGGGTGAATTTTTGATTTTCAGGGGTGAATTGCGAACACATTAAGTTTAAGGTGGAGAGAGCTATTATAGAATTCGGCCTATTTGGACTGTCACCTTGAAAAAAAGGGGTAATTGCCTTCTGATAAATGGTGAAAGGGTTGCATGGGGCAAGTAAGGTTAAGAAACGCTGTTTCAAAGTATGTTGCATTATCTGTGTTGTATATAGTGCATATATTTGAATTTCTGATGATGGTATTTTACAAGGTATTCGTTTTTAGTTTTCGTACCTGCATAAGATCTGATCGTCTATTTAGCAGTTTGTGTTGGTCTGGGAAGGTGATTATAGCTACTTTCTCCTAAGGACAGAGTTTACAGTTTTTGCATTTATTGTTGTAGTCTGATGCCGTTTTCGTTATTTTCCATGATATTTTTGGTGTGATTTTTTGTTTTTAATCTCCCAGATACGTTTAGAAAGGGTTGCGCTGTTTGCGTATATGTGTAAAGGATGATTGTGTACGTAGTTTATCTCTTTCCACCGGCCTTCAGTTACTCCTATATAGATTTTTCTTCGTTTTCTGCCGATGTCACAGGGACTTGGTATATTATATTGTTTTACAAGTAAGTGCCATTGTCTATCTATACAGAGTGCGATGGGTAAACTGTTACCATTTTATATTTGTAAAATTTATACATGCGCGATCTTTGTTTTTGGATTTCGATTGCCCAGTATATAGTAGAATCAGTAAGACACCGTCTGTGAGAAAATGACGCAATTCAGTCTGACAGAAATTTAGAAACAGTATGCTGTATTACTTGGCATTCGGAAGCTCCAATACGAAACAATACGTGTTTGACTGTCAATCTGAATTCGTAAAGAGTTGAATGCGGTACAGCAGCTCGGAAAACTCACTCTGACCGTTCTGATAAGAAAGAAACTCCTGTATTTATTGGTGAGGGATTCAAACTTAACACGGAGGCCTACTTCAAGTCCCCTGAGGAGGTTGTGCTGCCCTGGGTCAAGAAGGTGGCTGCTGGAAGACTCTATATCTGGCAACAGAACTCTGGACCATGCTACACAAACAGAACCCAATCATGGCTGTCAGACAATTTCTGCGTTCACATCACCCCTTCCATCTGGCCACCTAACTTCACAAGCTGCAGTCCCCTTGATTATTATGTGTGTAGCGCAATTGAGAGAGAAACCAACAGAACTCCTTTTAACACCGAAGATGAAATGAAGCCAATGATTATGGTAGCTGTCACCAACTTAAACAAGGAGACCGACCAGAAGAGTTGCAGAAGAGTACGAAATCGTTTGGAGGCCGTGGTTGAAGAAAATGGCGATTTTATTGAATAAATTTACCCTCTAGTATTTCAAGATATTTTTGTGTAATTTTGGTTAATATATCTGTTAAAATAAATAAGATATCCGTGTTATTTTCATTTTTGCATAATTTAGACGACAATTTATTCCCTGTATTTTGTGGGGCTGCATATATATATATATATATATATATATATATATATATATATATATATATATAGGGTGAGAGAGAGAGAGAGAGAGAGAAACAGAAAGACTTGACACTACACAGGCACACACGTTATATATGCGGATATAGAAGTGACTACACACACACACACACACACACACAGGTTTGTATATGTGGCTATAGAGGTTTTTCAAACACAGGTACACAAATCGTGAACCTATACGCGGATATGTAGACTCCTTTTGCGGGTGGGGTAGTGTTTGTCAGTGCGAAATGTGTAATCTGCGGGTTGAGTTCATGTTCAGACCTAGTCTGATTCGTTCCCTTTCGCGTAAATACTTTACGCAAAAGGCATGAATCCATCTTTCCACCTTCCAGATTCGAGTTAAACAGTAGGCCAGTCTGGGCTGAGTACTGCGAAACAGAAGGATTTCTTTGTTGGCAAAGAAAAGAGTACTGAGCTTCTACGCGGCACCTGTCCTCCTATACGGCAGCGAATGTTGGACGGTCTCCTCAAAGATGAACAAGAAACTAGAGGCAACGGAGATGTGGTTCTACAGAAGGATGCTAAGGATATCATGGAGTGATCGTGTGAGCACGATGAGGTCTTGGAGCGGATGCAAACAAGGAGGAAGCTTATATTTGCCATAAGGAAGAGGCAGATGAAATTTCTGGAACACGTAATGAGAAAGAAGAGCCTGGCGAATCTGATACTCACAGGTTGAATAGAGGGGAAAAGAGACAAGGGAAAGCAACGCATGACATATCTAGCGGATTTAAGCAAGTGGATTGCAGAACGTGGTCTGGGGGAGATGGCAGAGGCACGAAACATTGAGAGCCACAATGGATAGGAGGAAGTGGAGAGCCATGATCGCCTGAAAGGACACGGCACATAAAAAGAAAGGCTGTCATCCGTTTTGTTGAGTTTAGGCATATATTGTGTGCTAAGAAATCACGATAGAAATTCTGTGGTGCAAATCGGGATTTTCCAGTTCTCATCTCACTTGCCTGCCTTGATAGAGTTCAAAAGCATCTACGCAACCCTGTGCATGGTGAATTTTTCCCAAACTCTTTCTCACGGTTGAAACGTCACGAGCCTATCGCTGCTTTATCGTTATTTCCATTGAATGTGTTCTGGCAATAAACATTACTTCGTCCCAGGAGCCCTGACCTTCGTAACTGGGACCCGCCGTACCACGTGCTCAAGGGTTAATCAACCCTCGCTTTGTATACCACCAGTAAGAATTAAGTTCCACCCGGACAGCCGTTTCTCAAGAACTGCTACTTTGTGGAACATACTTTTATACATGTCCACCGTAGTCTGAATGTAGAAATCCAATGTACGTAATTTGTTCAATGAAACAGCACCAATATAATTCTTAAGGTCTTTCATATCAGAGGTTGGCAGTGGATATTCAGAGAGAAAACAAAATGGCCGCCTTTATACATGTCGGATTGAGTATTCCAAGTCTTAACACCTCCCCTTTTTGAGTACATTATGGAATCTTCTTTTCAAAATATTAGTAAAATCAATATTCATATGGAACAAATGCTTTAGTATTCATAAAAAAAAATTTTTCTCTTTTTTTTTAAACTTTTTATTTTAGCATTCATAAAATAATAATTTTTTTTTAAATTTAACTTTTTTTTTTAAATGAAAAATTTATATCCACAAAAATTAGTTATATCATTTGTCCACTGTTAAGTACTTCAGGTTAATAAACATTAACAACACTATTATAAATTTAGGTTGTGATCACAACAAAAAAGGTAGAAAAAGTTGTTATTTTACCCATAGCTGGGACCCATTAAAATAGACACTATCACTCCGGATCAGAGTTATTCTGAGAGTTATTCAGGGGGAGGATTGGGCTAAAAGTAGGACTATTCACGTTTATACCCCAATATAAGACAGTAACTAATGGATGCAGTTTTACGTCTTAACCAGGACTATTAGAGAACCTTATAAGTCCGTAATTTCAATTTTGTAATTGGCTTTGTAAACAAATCCGACACGTTATTTTCCGATTGAACATATTCAATTTGTACTGTTTTCTTTTGTACCTGATCTCTAACAAATTGATATTTAATATCAATATGCTTTGATCTTTGATGTATTATTGGATTTTTAGCCAAAGCAATACTGGCTCGATTATCACAGTAAATAGTTATAGGCTCACTTATTATTAGTGTTTTAATAGTTTTTATTAGTGATTTAAGAAAAATAACCTCTTGTGTTGCTTGCGATGGAGTAGTCCGCGTTTTACAATTTTGCATGCTGAATTTTGATAAGAGTTTGTCGATGTATCTGGATTGATTCATTGTAATAGTATTATCCTTAAATTCGAACTGTATACCAAGAAACCATGATTGTCGACCCAAGTCGGTCATTTTAAACCTTATATTTAAGGAATTTTTAATTTTTAATAGAGTAGCTTTACATTTTGAAGCAATTAACATATTGTCAACCCAAATAATCAGAATTGCTAATATTTCATTATTAAATGTCCTTGTGTACAGGCATGGGTCTACTGGGGAGGGTTCAAAAAGTTGTTCAATTAAATAGGAATGTAGTAATTTATTCCACGTTCTTCCGCTTTGCTTCAGCCCATATAATGACTTTTTGAGTTTCCATACATAATTGTCACCTTTTTCAAAACCTGGCGGTTTTATGTATATTTCATAGTCAATCGGTGCATTCAAATATGCTCCTTTGATATCCACATGGTGTATATCCATGCCATAATGCGCAGCCATTTGCATTAAAATTCTTATTGTTGTCATGTTTGTTGTTGGACTGAATGTTTCTACATAATCTTCCCCGTATATCTGCGAAAATCCTTTAACTGCAAAATGAGCCTTATACACTGGCGAACCATCCTCAGTTCGCTTTACAGTATAAACGCAACGGCTGCCGATAATATTTTTATCATCCGGAGCCTTTTTCAATTCAAAAGTATCATTTGATAGTAGAGATTCCAATTCTTTTTGCATGGCGGCTATCCATCGTTTGGAATTCTCAGAATTTATGGCTTCTTGATAGTTCTTCGGGATACAGTGCACCGAATAGCAACAGTCAATGTCACAGATATTACATTGACCCATTCCAAAATAGTCTGGCTTTCTTCTAATTCCGGTCGGATAACGCGGAATCTGTTCCCCCTCATCGGTTGTATTTTCTTTTAATTCAAGGTTTGCGTCTGATTTTTCCTCGTCTGTATCGTCTGATATAACACCTTCTTCTAATTGTGGATCTTGAACGGGTTTTCTATTTATAGGCCTTATCTCATAATTAGGCCATACGGGTTATGTGGGACCAGTTCCTCACAATTAATATTCTTTTTTTCGAGATCCTTTACTTGCTCAAAGGAATCTGTAAATCTGATGCATCTTATTTTCCTTATTATTTTACTTTCTGGGAAATAAATCATATAGGCCGGACTTGATTTGTCATAACCAATAAATATGCCTCGTTCACTTTTTAGATCAAGTTTTGCCCTGTGATCGACATATGTGTAGCAAATTGAACCAAAACTATGCATACAACTTATGTTGGGTTTGTAATTCGTATAAGCCTCGTAAGGAGTCTTTTTAATGTTACTATTATAGCAATGGTTTCTTATATATACGGCGGTATTTAATGCATAGACCCACAGATTTTGGGGTCACTTAGATTCTATTAGCAAACATCTAGCCATTTCGAAAAGCGTCCGCCAACTGCGTTCAGCGATTCCGTTCTGGTGCGGCGAATAGGGACTGGTCTTCTCATGTTTAATGCATTCATTTATTAGGAGGTTTTCGTAATCATCAGAAGTAAATTCTCCACCATTATCTGTTCTAATTATTTTCACTTTTCCATTAGGTGAAATATCAGATAAATACATTCTTGTAGCTTGTAAGGTATCAGATTTGTTTTTCAGAAAATATATCATAATAAGTCCTGAATATTCGTCCACAAAGTTTAATACATATGCATAAGTGGCTATACCCAATGGTGAAATTGGACCCGCTAAGTCGCAATAAACTCTGAACAAGATATCTGTTGATTTTGGGATTCGATCCCTATTTATATACTTTGTCATTTTTCCTTTAAATGTGTCACAATGTTGTAAGCCATTTGAAGATGCAATTTTCATTCCAGTAACGTGTTCTTGTAATTTTTTAACATCCGAACTATTACACTGACCTAATATTTTATACGTCGTGGATAGCTGTTTTCACAGATTTAATACTTTTCAAATAATATAAACGTCCATTTTGTTGTATATTAAATTCAGTTCCGTCTGGGTATATTAACTTTGAATTGTCTCGGTGAAAATTAACTTTAACACCAGTTTTAACAGCAGAGTGAACCGTGAAAATATTTTGTTTAAAATTAGCGATATATAAATCCCTTTTTAATAAACATTTACAAATATTTCCATTAGTATCTCGTAAATAAATACAGGCATCGCCTCTTTTTAAAACTAAATTGTTAGCTCTAGTTCCGTCAGCCAACACTATAAAATGTGTATCAGTTACGAAATAGGGGTCAAAATTAATAGATTTTGTTTTATCTGTAATTACATGATTTGTCGCACCCGTATCGACTAGGTAAGAAATATTATTATTGGGTATGGTATCCAACTCAAACGAAAAGGCATATGTTCGCTCATTCGAAAAAGCTTTTACATTTTTACAAAAATCACTCCTTTTATAAAATTGACATTTCGCACGTATATGCCCGACTTTACCACAGCGAAAGCAGATGATATTTGATTTTCTATTATTATTATTATTATTCCTGCTGTTGTTGTTGTTTTTAGGCCCCTTATTTTTAATATCATAATTCCTGGTCTGGTAGGTTGGAGGGATTACTTTTCTGGATATTTTAAATGACGTCCTTAGTTGCATTCCGTTTTTTCCTTGATTTGGGGGGGGGGGTGCACATTTTTTCAGTTTCTTCATAACTACGTAATGCAACTTTAAACTCCGTGAAAGTTAGTTTTTTTATCTTTTTGAGTTATGACTGTCATGAATAGTTTAAATGTCAGTGGTAATCCCTTTAAAACCATGGCTATTAACAGAACATCTGAAATAGCCTCACCTGATATTTTTAAGGCATTTGTGACATTCTCAGCCCGTATAATATAATCTGTTACGGATTCATTCTCTCGTCTCCTTAACGCGGTTAGTTCAGTATATAAAGCAATAAATTTAGGCTTACCTTTTGGTAAGTAGTGTTCACGCAATATCTGTAGCGCTCGGAGTCCATTGTCCTTGGCATCTCGCATTATTAAAGACAAACTTCTGTCATCCAGGCATTGTATTAATTCAGCGAACACGGTCGCATTTCTTTCCATAAAATCATCGTCTTCCTTCTGGTCATCTTGGCAAAGGATGATGTCATGAAGTTTTTGTATTCTAAGGTAGCCTAAGAATTTCTTTTCCCACAATTCATAACTAGATTCATTTCCGTCAAAATACAGTCGTAATCTGCGCTCATAACCAATGTTATACACGTCCACCGTAGTCTGAATGTAGAAATCCAACGTAAGTAATTTGTTCAATGAAACAACACCAATATCCAGTAGCAGCTGTTCAGTAATTCTTAAGGTCTTCCATATCAGAGGTTGGCAGTGGATATTCAGAGAGAAAACAAAATGGCCGCCTTTATACACGTCGGATTGAATATTCCAAGTCTTTTGATTGGTAAACCTTCTATTGGTGGACTATAAAATGAGTCAGCTCATTTTGGTTTGCTCACTAGTAAACCAAGGGACCCAAAAAAACTTAACACATACTCCCAGGCAGGATGTTTTCTCGATCACTATAATCTTGACCTTTTCAGATCTAGAGTTAACCGTGATCTTCTTCCTGCTTACGTCTACTTCTTGCTATTTTTTACGCTCATACAGCATCAAACAGTGACCTTCTATATTGAGTGGCTCTTGGGCCTTGTGTTGGGTGAACATTATAGTACATACAAATAAGTATACCACATTATTTTGCATGAACTTTTGTGAGGAAGAGTTATCATTATTCATACTATTTATTTTCGGAGTATTGTCCTCATCTTTGTTGTTGTCATCACAATGTTTCAGTTGTTGTGCCATCTGGATTTCATCAGGTGCGTATCGATCTGGGTAACCTACAGGGAATTCTGAACAGAACCATATATTTAATCTACGGGGGTAGACTATTCTCGTTCCACTTCCCATGTCTAGGCATATGTCGTCTATACCATTTCAAGTTCAATTTGGAACTAAGCAAATTCAAAATGAAATAGCCAACTTCAGAATGGGACGTAGCAAATTCAAAATGAAATAGCCAAGTTCAGAATGCGACGTAGCAAATTCAAAATAAAATAGCCAACTTCAGAATGGAACGTATCAAATTCAGAAAGGCCAAGTTCAAAATGGGTTGTATCAAATTCAAAATGAAATAGCCAAGTTCAGAATAGGACGTAGAAAATTCTAAACGAAATAGCCAAGTTCAAAATAGAACTTAGCAAATTCAAAATGAAATAGCCATGTTCAGAATGTGGTAATAACAATTTCAAAATAAAATAGCCAAGTTCAAAATGTGGTAATAACAATTTCAAAATAAAATAGCCAAGTTCAAAATGTGACGTAGCAAATTCAAAATGAAATAGCCAAGTTCAGAATGGGACGTAACAATTTCAAAATGTAATAGCCAAGTTCAGAATGGGACGTAGCAAATTCAGAATAGCCACGTTCAGAATGGGACGTATCAAATTCAAAATGAAATATCCAAGTTCAGGATGGGAAGTAGCAAATTCAAAATGAAATAGACGATTTTAGAATGGGACGTAGCAAATTGAAAATGAAATAGCCAAGTTCAGAATAGGACGTATCAAATTCAAAATGAAATAGTCAAGTTCAGATTGAGACGTAGCAAATTCCAAATGAAATAGCCAATTTCAAAATGGGACGTAGTAAATTCAGAATTGCCATGTTCAGAATGAGACGTATCAAATTTAATATGAAATAGCCAAGTTCAGAATAGGACGTAATTTAATAATGAAATAGCCAAGTTCAGAATGGGACGTAGAAAATTCAAAATTAAATTGCCAAGTTCAGAATGGGACGTATAAAATTTCAAATAAAATAGCCAAGTTCTGATTGAAACGTTGCAAATTCAAAATAAAATACCCAAGTTCAGCATGTGACGTAGGAAATTCAAAATGAAATAGCCAATTTCAGAATGAGGCATAGCAAATCCCGAATCGAATAGCCAACTTAAAAATGGGACATAGCAAATTCAAAATGAAAAAAACCAATTTCAGAATGAGACACTAGCAAATTCAAAATAAAATAGTCAAGTTCAGAATAGTATGTATCAAATTTAAAATGAAATAGCCAAGTTCAGAATAGTACGTAGCAAATTCAAAATGAAATAGCTAACTTCTGAATGGAACGTAGCAAATTCAGAATAGCCATGTTCAGAATGGGACGTATCAACTTTAAAATAAAATAGCCAAGTTCAGAATGGGACGTAGCAAATTCAAAATTAAATAGCCAACTTCAGAATGGGTCTTAGCAAATTCAAAATGAAATAGCCAAGTTCAGAATAGGACAATAGCAAATTGAAAATGAAACGGCGTAGTTCAAAATGGGACGTGGCAAATTCAAAATGAAATAAGCGAGCCTAATTTGGAACGAAGGAAATTCATAATGAAATAAGCAAGTTTGAATTTGGACTAAGCAGATTCATCATGGAAAAATGTTTCGAACTTATCTGCGCGTTTCAATAAACAAATATCATGGATTAAAAAATCATCTGGGCGGTAAATCAGATAATTAAAAGTCGAAATGCAGCATTGCATAGATTTTACTCTCAATTCCTTACAAGAGGCTATTCTTGATCGAAGAAATTTGTGTCAAAGTTAGAGCTTCTGGCACTTTCATTGGTAAGACAATCAGGCAGTAGAGAAGAAGAAAAAAAGAGAGGGATAGACTGTATATAGTGTTAAAAAAAGAGAGAGAATAAGAGAGAGTTATTCAAAATGAAATGATTTGGAAGACAACAGGGCAAATCTAATCCTAAGAAAAAGCAACAATACTGAATGCAAATATCAAGACAGAGTTTGAAAAAAGATAGGGTATAGTGAGAGATTTTAAGCGCTGAAATTTGAATCCAGAAAACATACACCTTTCATGAATTTTCTTGATTTATTGATTGCCCCAAGAAGATAAAACATTTCAGTAGTTAAGTTTAGTTGAACATTATTATTTTATCATGAAATTATTTAATTTTAAAGTTTTTTTAGCAAAATAATTGCTCAGTCCCAATTTGAATTTGTATTATCCATTTTGAACTTGCTAAGTCCCAAATCAGATTTGCTTATTCCATTTTGAATTTGACTATTTCCTTTTGAATCTGTTTAGTCCCATTTTGAATTTAACTATTCCATTTTGAATTTGCTATGTCCCAATTTAAATTTGACTATTCCATTTTGAATTTGCTATGTCCCAATTTAAATTTGACTATTCCATTTTGAATTTGTTACATTCCATTTTGAATTCGTCTACTCCATTTGGAACTTGGCTATTTCATTATGAACTTGTTTAGTCCCAAAATGACTTTAATTAGTCCCAAATTGAACTTGAAATGATATTGTTCTTATTTTTAGTATTGCACAGTTATTGTTCGCCCTCTTTCCACTGAGCAGTACTAAAAATAAGAACAGGGACTTTCTATATTCTTTCCACGTGTATACATAACGCTGGGATAAGGGTGTAAGAGATCAAACAGTGTACTTTGAAGTGGACTAAAGCAGCATTGCCCTAGGTAGGGCACATGTTAATAATAAATGGCTGGATAGTTTATAGACAGACATCATACTTATTTTGAGTGTTGTCTTTACTTTATACATCGATTCCTTCTTTGCTGTATTTGTTTTTTTTTATTTGCATAAAATGTTCCAATAAAAAAATAAATCCTATTATTTTCGATTTTTGGTTCTTTCTCTGTCTTCTGCTTCCTCCCAATCGACTTTTTTCTCCTTCCTTTTTATTTCATTTTATTAACTTGGCAATCTTTGTCTTCATCTTTCGTTGTCCCCTAACCTCATTGACAATATCTGATATGACTCCGTAAGTATAAAATTGATTTGAATGCTAGATTCGATTTTTCCCACTTCGTAGCAAGGAGTCACGAACGGAGAATCGAAGAAATCATCCCCTATCGAAGAAGATAACGATTCCCCACCCCTACCGAGTTTTTTTTTAAAATTTCGCTCAGATATTGAACAGCAATTCTATTACATCGCTGTTAACACTTTCTTCATTTTCTTAATGCACTTTACCTGTGTTTGTCGTCGAATTTTTCATATGGCTTCTTTTTTTTATATCCACAATTTTTCTTAGCTTTTGAAGCGTGAGTGAGATTTTATCAACGAGTGATCTGGGAACGGGCGCTCACCGTTGCGCGATTCTTAAACACGCAGATCAATTTACAAATGTTGTGAACTTGATCCGTTTTAAGTATCACGCAACTGTGGCCTTACTGATTCCTGGGGTAGTATAATTCTTATTAAACTCGTCTCCATCCACATATGTATTTTTGTTATTGCAGTTCACACTACACAAGGCTCAAGAACAACTCAAGGTAGAGGGTTAGTAAATAAGGCGTGTGATATGAACATAAGAGGATGAAGCAGGAAGATTACTGGGATATGGCGGATAGATAACGACTGACAATAGATTTGAAGATGTTAAGATTATAAGAAAATAAGATTATAAGATTTGAAGATGTTAAGATTATAAGAAAATAAGATTATAAGATTTGAAGATGTTAAGATTATAAGAAAATAAGATTATAAGATTTGAAGATGTTAAGATTATAAGAAAATAAGATTATAAGATTTGAAAATGTTAAAATTATAAGAAAATTAGATCTGAAGATTTGAAGATATTAAGATTATAAGAAAATAAGATTCAAAGATGTTAAGATTATAAGAAAATAAGATTATAAGTTTTGAAGATATTAAGATTATAAGAAAATAAGATTATAAGATTTGAAGATGTCAAGATTATAAGAAAATAAGATTATAAGATTTGAAGATATTAAGATTATAAGAAAATAAGATTTGAAGATGTTAAGATTATAAGAAAATAAGATTATAAGTTTTGAAGATATTAAGATTATAAGAAAATAAGATTATAAGATTTGAAGATGTTAAGATTATAAGAAAATAAGATTATAAGATTTGAAGATATTAAGATTATAAGAAAATAAGATTTGAAGATGTTAAGATTATAAGAAAATAAGATTATAAGTTTTAAAGATATTAAGATTATAAGAAAATAAGATTATAAGATTTGAAGATGTTAAGATTATAAGAAAATAAGATTATAAGATTTGAAGATATTAAGATTATAAGAAAATAAGATTATAAGATTTGAAGATGTTAAGATTATAAGAAAATAAGATTATAAGATTTGAAGATATTAAGATTATAAGAAAATAAGATTTGAAGATGTTAAGATTATAAGAAAATAAGATTATAAGATTTGAAGATGTTAAGATTATAAGAAAATAAGATTATAAGATTTGAAGATATTAAGATTATAAGAAAATAAGATTTGAAGATGTTAAGATTATAAGAAAATAAGATTATAAGATTTGAAGATATTAAGATTATAAGAAAATAAGATTATAAGATTTGAAGATATTAAGATTATAAGAAAATAAGATTATAAGATTTGAAGATGTTAAAATTATATTGTTCGGGGAAACATCCACACAGCAGTCGGTTTTACAAAGCAGCTTACCAAAGGAATACATAAGGAATGAGTATCATGGACGTAGCAAAATCAATTTTTACCGTCAAGATCTAAGTTGTTGGCACTAAACAATGGAGGTGGTTTGAACATTTGCCACAGAATGAGCGATAGAGTAACAATAAGCTAGCGACATGGCGTCGGTTGGATAGAAACTGTAGAACAAGAGAATACTGGAATACTATGAAGATAATATTAGTATAAAAACATAATGGAATAATATAATATAGTTAGTTTTATATTAGAAAAAGAGAATAATGGAATAATATATAGTAGTTACCGTGATATTAGAATAAAAGAATAATGGAATAATATATAGTAGTTACCGTGATATTAGAATAAAAGAATAATGGAATAATATAAAATTTATCGATATTAGAATAGAAGGACAGTGAAATAATATATAGTAGTGTGAATATGAGAATAAGAGAATAATGAAATAATAACACGGAGGGAACTGAATAAAAGAAATAGGTTTTCAAAGATCTTGAAGAAGTATTTTCATTATTCTATAGAATTTTCGAAGGATCTTATTTTATTTTTTAAACTCAACTTTAAATCAGTCGTGTACACATTATCCTTTATAGGCGTATAGGGACACATCTTTACGACTTTAGGTGTTGCTGCTGTTGTTTCCCTAGCAAATGGCTTTTCAGCCCCACACTCAACCAGTTTTTGAAATAAGGGTAGATCTTTTCTTAGACGGTTTACCACCTTAAGCTAGAGAGTGTAGTCTGCTTAATCTATAGTTGAAGGTATGCCGATTGACAACTGAAGAAGGCGGGTAGGTACATCGACTGAAACGTAGTGGCTATAACAACCAAGATAAACATGCTGGATCAAATATTAAAATATATAGTAATTCATTTTGTTTTGAAGCAAACGTTTCGGCCAATATATGCTTCAGTCAAATGTTCAAAATTCTGAGATAAAATATTATTTTTTCCATGTATATTTCAGGTGATTATCAGATTTTTGGCTGATACATTCTATCCATATTGTTCAAAGTGGTGAGATCTTTATTATATTCTGTATTCGCCAGGCCATTATCTTTCATTACACAGCTCTTCAACCGATATATTCTTAGTTCAATTGAATTAAGTGGCGGTATGTTAAGATCTTTTGTTAGACGCGAGAAGGAGAGGACAGACGAGATTAAACTGTCCATCGGTTGAACACTTAAAAGTAGATAAAGAAAACTATAGAAGCAAACGGTCAAGTTATGCTAGAATCAGCGGTTTTGTTCCTTATTACCTAGGTTAAGCAATGTTTGACCTGAACACTATTTGAATGAGTAACCACCATTTTCTATCTGCCAGTTTAAAAAAATATTTAGCGAATAATGTAGAGGACCAAACATTTTGTAAAATCTGGACCAAATACATTGGGTTAAGTTTTAATATATATATATACATACTGGACCAAATACACACATATATATATATATATATATATATATATATATATATATATATATATATATATATATATATATATATATATATATATATATATATATATATATATATATATATATATATATATACTGTCGTGCGACGATGGCCGAGCGAGGGTAAGATATCTGACTGATACCAAATCAGTCGGGTGTCGATCTCGGCTTGAAGCAATCGGAGCTCTGATACTGCAGGACAGTCTGTCTGTGGATAACTATATATATACAAAGATGTTCATTGAATAATATATACATATAATGTCTATTTATTTTTAGAATAATCTTTTCTACTTCCCTAATCAGTTTCTGGACATTAAGATGAAATTCATCAAGGAGTCGCCGTAGCTTGTTTCTTACTCAAGTACTTTCGATCGCCTCCGAGATCATCCTTAGGGTTATATTGCAAAATCAAACTGATTGTAACTTTGATCGTTGTGAGAGCGATTTTTGAAAACACGCGTGAACGCGCTCTGTTATAATCATTTTAAATTTTTTAAATTTATCCGGTGTTATTTTTACATAACAAGCGTCCCAATATAAGGTAGTTAACCAGTAATTGTTCTAGCAAGACAAGCTTGCTAACCATTACACCGCCTCGAGGTGACCATTTTTTTCTGGTATATAAAGATATATATCATCTTCTCCTAAACACACACACACATATATATATATATATATATATATATATATATATATATATATACTAGCAGCATGTCCAGGCGTTGTCCCTGCTTGAGTCAAAAATCGTACGACTCATACAGCAATCGCTATCACTTGACTTAAAATATTTTTGCCCTTCCTGCCTATTCGTGGCACCCAGCTATAGGCTCTCACTCTGGCCAGTAGAAAGTGACCGCAAACTACATGAAAACTACCGTAGAAGCATGAAAAAATCGATTATTTCCACTATCGATGGGAGTTGGGAAATGCAAAGTCGGTCTTGGCCTTGTCAATAACTTGGAGCATGTGCATGTAAATTTTGGTGCAAATCCGTCGAAAATTGCGACCGTGCATTCGTTACACACAGACACACACACATCCTGCCTTATATATATATATATATATATATATATATATATATATATATATATATATATGTGGATACTGAGGTCTAAATCAGACTATCGTCATGGCCTGAAAATTACGTTCAAGCATGAAACAGTCTGTCGTCACTCGCTGTTCACAATGTCCACTCTTATATATATATATATATATATATATATATATATATATATATATATATATATAACCCACTATTTCTGATAGAACTTTTACCGATAAGTATAGCTTTGCTTAAATCTATAAACTATTTGTTATTCATAAATATAGTATATATAAATATATACCTTCAAATTATACATACATACATATGTACATATACACTGTTGGTCGAAATCTTAAATTAAAGAAAAAATATACCTTTTGCGTTGTTAGACTGAATAGTGCTGGAAAAATGAAAATAAGGAAAGGAAAAAACTTAAAACTTTTTCGCATTTAATAGGGAACATTTGAATAATAGGAAATTCGGCTAAATATTAGCTGGTCAAAAGTTTAAGACTATACCTACAAGAAGTTCTAAACAAAGTAGAAAATATTCAACTAGACGTCTCAGTAGAGAGTCGCACGGCCGTCATTGGGAATAATTTTTTGGCATGGCCGATATAAGCGTCTGCAGAAGGCTGGCTGGAATGTTATTCCAAGTTGTGAAAATGGCTTCGCGAAGATCATGTACTGTTTGGAATTGACGTCTGTTTCTATAGACTCTTCCCTTGCCAACCCTAACCCCCGGATGGAGTTCGTCGGGCGAACTCGCTTGGTATTCCAAAAGACTGTCCTGCGGGTATTATGGATTGCGGCGTTGTCCTGCTGAAAGATCCAGTTATTTCCACACAAGCGGGAGCCCTCAGTCAACAAGCCTGCTCTCTCCAATACATGTTGGAGAGAACACCCTTGTTGATTGAGGGCTCTCTAACCAACCGCGGTTTGACACCGCTCTATTACCCGAAACATCATTGTTTCTTGAATGGAGATAACACCCTAGATCATGATGGAACCTCCTCCACTGTGTCGTGTATAAAATATTCGGTGGGATATCCTTATCGTACCAGTAACGTTGGAAGCCATCTGGGCCATCCATCAGAGAACAAAGCTCTCTTCCACTTTTCTATGTCCATTGTTTTGTGCTTCTCAGCGTGGTGTGGAATGAGGCGTGGTCTTAGATGAGGTTTATAGTTTTTAAAGCCTTTTTTCTCGGAGATGTCTTATTGTTCTTGAGATACATTCTACGTCCTTAATGGCCTTAATATGGTTCGGTTATCGCCTGGTGTCTTGCCGGACAACTCGTCGAATCTATCTGATCAACGCCGACGAAATTGTCATGGACCGACAACTTGAAATTCTCGTTCCCTATCCCTCAGGTTTTTAAAGAAATTTTCAACAGCAATTTTACTACGTTTAATCTCACCAGCGACTTGCACATTGATAGAGAGCGTGCTTTTGCAGCTCGACAATTTTGTCACGTTCAAATTCTATCAGACATAACAAGGTAGCGACATATGTACACCGGAAGATATGCAAGAAGCACAAAATCAAAATCACTGAGAGATGGTATGAGCCCCAAAGAGTTACCCAAAATAACGATGGAACTATTCTCTAGAACATGTCAATTCAGGAACTGTATGCTTATTGACGTAGCAGTACGATATGAGAGAAACGCCTCTATAAAAACTATAGAGAAATCGTCCAAATACATGGACATGGAGATCGAAATTAACTGGATGTGGGCAATGAAGACTGGGACTGTACCAATAGTAATCGGAGCACTGGGACTCGTGAGAAAAGGAATGGACAATTTTATTAACAGTGTTCCAGGTAACATCAACATACAAGTTGACCGGAAGATCGCCCTACTAGGAACATCCCATATACTAAGAAAAGTGCCATCAATTAAATGACAAGCATTCTATAGTGCCTAAGGAACATAGTTTGGACCCGGCTATACAGGATTCAGAACAGGACACATACACAAATAATAATAATAATAATAATAATAATAATAATAATAATAATAATAATAATAATAATAGGTATGACTGGATAGGAAAGGTGGTACATTGAGAACTGTGCAAGTGATTGCATTTTGAGCACAGAAACCAATGGTGTAATCACAAACTAGTAATAGACTTTAAGAATAATGTATATAAATCCTCTGAGATTTTGAGTTTCAAATCAATCACCTAACTCAGGTAGGTAAACGCATTTAGTAAACACCAACCCCCAAGAAGGAAAAGTAATGAGTTTCTCTGTTCCATCGTGCCAAAGATTAAAACTAAAAGATATTGAAAAAATAGATAAGTGTTTCGGCTATGCCAGTGAGCCTAGGAAATTGCGAAACATAAAGTTGACATCCACCTATTATCAGAGGCAATAGAAGAGGCGAGGAAAAGAAGTTGGTAAAAGTCGAAATTGTGATAGAACTGAAATAACCCGGACAAACGTGAGGAGACGTGCTGCCACTTGGAATCTGGCGAAGAACCGCTATTGATTCTGGGGTGATCACACGAATGGAAAAAGATAATAAAAACGAAGGAAGACACGGACAAAAGAATGGAGAAAATAAATGTAAAAGAAAAATTTAAAAAAATAGAATGAAGAAAATAGAAGCGGGAAAAATATAAGAAGAAAAATAAAAAAAATAAGCAAGATCAAAAAAGGAAAAAAAAAACGAAAGGAAGAAAAATCAATGAATGAAAGAAAAAGACGAAAAAGTATAAAGAAAAAAAGACATTGAATATTGCTGCTATATCTCGTCTGGCGCTCCTATAATATATGTCGAGATTCTCGACAAAATCCTAAGAAGTGTCTGTCATATTATCGGTCCTAACCTGGCATCTCGACTTCATTCACATTTCCATCCACTTCACTATAACTATTTTCATGGCAATTTTTCTGATGAGTTCTTCTGCTTGTTGATGTTTTAGTTTCTTTTTCCAGTTAACTTAGCTAGGGTATATATGCTCATTTGGCCCCTTTTATTTCTGTCCCTATTTTTCTTTAAGTTTAATTCCCTATGCCCTCCCTCGTTAGGTGGTTAGTGATGTCAGTTCGCCGGTGGATGCGGGGCGCCTTTCGTTTCACGTGAGTGTTTTTCGTATTTGTTGAGTGCGTGTCAGTGTGTGTGCTTGGGATGAATGAATGTTTTATACTATTTTTAGCCCCGCATTGATTTCGGCCAGTAAACTGGTATTTCTGTCACATTTAGTGATTGTGTGTGTGTGTGTGTGTGTGTGTGTGGGGGGGTTATTACTACTATTATTTTTCTTTAGTTTCTTGTAAATGTTTTGTATTCATTTTTTAAATACTCATTGGGGTATTTTTTTAGAATTGTTATTTTATTCCCCTCCCCCACAGACATTGAATTGTAAATATGGGGACTAATTAGTATTTTCATAGAGACAGTGAGGTATTATGGTGATTGTAGTAAGAAAGGTACGTATGAATGTGCTGTTTTGGTGTAAGGAATATTGTTCGTACGATTGGGTCAGTGTTTGTGGCTAGCTAAGTTATAGTTAAGACAGAAGAAGACCGTCTTTTACCCAATCCCCCCTTCGGCCTTGTGCCACATTTTTGTAATTTATACAGAATAAATATCGTTCTTCTGCTTGTTATATCGGTTTCATCAATTTAAGCGTACTACTAGATTAACAAATAGGTCTCATCGTTTTACGGTTGAAATAGCTAGATGTAAGCGTAAGTTCTATTAATATAGTTTCTTTTCTCGCACTTCTCGCGTGCGGAATTCTCTACTGGATTCTTTCTTCCCTCAATCGACAAAAATTTAAATGCAACGTTAAACGCTATCTTCTCTCTCTGAATTCTGTGCATTTATCGTCCTTTCTCCTCACCAGCGTCTTCTTGTTCTTTTTTACTCGTTGCGCCTTAGTGGCTTTATAGCCTTGCTTGGGATGAAATGATTAAAAGAAAATAGGAAAAGGAATAAAATAATGAAAAACTTGAGCATAGAATGAAAGGGAATCAAAAAGAAGAAAAAAAGAAGTAACCGAAGCAAAGAAATGGGAAAATGAAGAAGAACGAATTAAAGGAAAAATAATAAATAAAGGAAAGGAAAAATAAAAATAAAATAACGAATAAAAATGGAGATATTGGAATGGAAAATAAAAACACAGAAAGGAGAAAGTGAAACGAAGAAATAAACAAAAATAAAAAAAATGAAGAAACTAAAATTAAGAAAAGGAATTAATAAAACGAATAAAAGAAGGAAAGAACTATAGAAAGTGAAAAATAATGGAAGGAATTCGAAGAATAGAAAAAGAAGACAATAAAGACAGAAGAATGTTTACAGGAAAAATTAAAAGAAATTAAAATGAAAACTGAAGTGAGGAAAGAATAAAAAAGATTGGAAAAAGGAACGAAAATGAAAAAAGAAAACGAATATAGAAAAAGAAAGAAGGAAAAGAAAAAAGCAGTAAAAGAGAAAATAGAAGGAAGAATGAAAATTAAGGAAAGAAAAACGAAAAGGCCAAGACGAATAAAAAAGAAAGAAAGGAGAAATAAAAAAACGGACGAAAGAAAACAGAAAATAGAGTAAATATGTACATGGAAAGGAAAAAAGAATAATGAAGAAAAGAAAGGAAAACTAAAAAGAAGCAGGAAATAGGATGTAATAGAATGTAAGACAGAAACGAGTGGGGGGAAGGACTTAATTGCAGAAAAAAGAAAATGAATAAAAATGCAAAAAAAAAAAATAAAAATATAAAAAATAAAAATAAAACGATAGCAGTCGAAAATAGTATTAAAAATGGAGTCGAATACTGAAGAATAAAAAGCAAAAGAAAATTAATTAAAAAAAAGCAGAAATGAGGGAAAGAAGAATAGACAAAAAAATAAAAAAAGAGAAAGTCAGCAAAAGAATGAAAAAAAAATCAAATGAAAAAGATGTAAATTAAAAAGAAAATACTGTTAGAGAAAAAATAAAATGGAAAAACAAGCAAACAGACAAATAACAGATATCGTTTTCTTGTCAATCGCTAACACAAGTGAATCTTCGATGGTGGCTCTCTTTTTCAGACGACATTTACTTTTTTTCCTGCCTTTTATGTAGACGCTTTCTTAGAATTGGTAACCTGATAAAAATGGCCTTTCCTGTGGAAATTGAAGAAATCCTCAGAGAGAACTAAATCAGCTCAGAGACTTCTCTTTTCAGAGGGGCGATTTGACTTGATTATGTCCTCCTGATGATAAAACCCAGTGCTTCGCCGATCTCTTTCAACAGTGATTACGACTGTAATTTCATTGCCTCATCATATTATTGAATAGGGGTCGATTTTTCGCGGGCTTTTTTTTTCTACCTGACAAGCGTTAGCACAAGGACAAGATTAATTGTGTATGTGCATGTATATCAGTGTCTAAAGCTGTATGTATATGTGTTGTAGTAAGTAAAATACAAATAAGTTGATTAGAGATAAGTTGATCGATAATTATATATATATATATATATAATTATATATATATACATGTATATGTGTGTGTGTGTGTGTGTGTTTGTATAGTGTAGGCGTAGAAATAAACATTGGGTAATGACTATCCGTGTATTATCTGATGATCGATTAAGAGGTAAGACCGATGATCATTAGCGTTGACTTGATTACACTTTCCTCATCTATAAGTATTATATCCACGATACTGAGTAATATATATATATATATATATATATATATATATATATATATATATATATATATATATATATATATATAGTGTATTGGGCAAATCGTTGCCATAATATATTTTTAATTTCCGGCATGAGTGTTGTTTGTTTTTGATTTTATCGACTGCACATTATAATAGGGTCAGTTTGGTCAGAAAAAGAGCACCATGACGCAATTCACTCAGGCAAAAATTTGAACAACATACTGTACTTCTTGCATTCGCACCGGAAGCTCCAATACGGACATTTCAGTGTATTTGGGTATCAATCTGGGGACAGTGCAGATGATTCCAAAAGAATTTGATGAGTCTAATGCTTATTACGAAGGTGTTTGGAGTGATCACTAGTAATGGCGACATTATACCTCCATTCATCTTCCCACAGGGTCTAAGACTCATCACGAAGACCTACATCAAGAGTCTTGAGGAGGTACTGCTATCCTGTGTCTGGCAATAGGAGTCTCCGCCATGCCACACAAGCAGGACAACCCAGTCATGGCAGTCAGTCAATTTCTACAACCACATCTTACATCTGGCTACCTTATCCCTAGACAGAAAACACCTTGATTATTATGTGCGGGGATCAGTTGAGCGGGAGACCAACAAAGATCCTTGTTACACCAAAGAGGAACTGAAGGCAAGAATTATGGCAGCATTCACCAAGTTAAACAAAGAGAAAGTCCAGAAGAGTTGCAGGAGATTGCCGGAGGTGGAGCCAATTTTTAATGAATAAATACTCTTTACTATTTCAAGATATTTTTAGGTAATTTGGTTAAAAGATGTCCATGTCATTATTTTCATTTTTTAAATATATATATATATATATATATATATATATATATAATGCTGGTAATGCAAGATATATATATATATATATATATATGATAGTTGTCTATTTAGGCAGCAATCCTTTTATGCAAGTTTCATTAAAAACGACAGACAATGTACTACTGTTAAGTTGTTTATTTAATTTTCTTGTCTACGAACAAGAGCTTTCTTTGCTGGACAAAGGGTGTGTAAGAACTGTCCAAATGTTTTATTTTTCCGATCGCTTTCGGCTATATCTTTAGTCATTATCAAGGATGATTCGATTTTTCAGCTTAATTGAGTGTGTGCATTATGTGTATGTCTTAGTGTGTAGTAGTGGTGTTTTAATTTCCAAATACGGTTAGCACGTTGTGGCTTTGTTCGTAGTTAATATTGTTAAGGGTAGGCTTTTTCTTTTTTATTATTAAAGCCTCCATTATTTTTAACCATTTTTTACAGGTGGAAGCAATTAATATATTTGTGTTTTCTACTAGTATATTTCTAATGGAGTTTGGTAAATTTTTGTGTCTGTTTAAATGGGTTCTAATGGAGCTGTGATCAGATAGGTGTAACGTAAGACGTCTGGATAAGCATGTAGTTGTGCAACCGATGCAATTATTTATGGGTCCGGTTTCGTTAGGAACGCAATTCCTTAAGGGGCATTTGAACTCATAGATAATGTTCGTTCTTTGCAATTTTGACTTAGCAGGTGTGTTGTTATTTTTGAGGATGAGGTTGGCTGTCTTAATTTTTTTATAATAGATAATTAATTTAAGTTTTTTATTTGGGTCGATTGGGGTGGTGTATTTCTTTATAATATGTCTTAGTGAGGATTCGTCTTGTTTGTAATTCTTATGCATTTGGTTTTTGTAATAAATGTGTATGTGATTTTTGACTGTGTGTTCACTTTCATTATTACTTACTTTAGGGAGAAATAGTCTTATTTGTTGGTCTATAAGATAGTTAGGGAAGCCGTTGTTGATTAGAGTTTGTTTAACGTTATTAAGTTCTTTGAGGAAGAGTAGTCTAGAGGATGAATTTTGGTGTGCTATTTCTAGAAAGTTTTTTTTATTGCAGCTATTTTATACCTAAGTGGACATTCGATTTTAAAGTTTAGGTGACAAGAGTTCTTGCTGGTGGTTTTTTGTATAAAGACCTAATGAAAATGTTATTGCTGTATTCAACGAGGACATCTAGGAATGGAAGTTTGTTTTTCTGGCTAAGTTCATAAGTGAAGTTAAGGACGGAGTTTTTCTCAAATGTGGTCTTAAGTGTGTCTATTTCTTTAATGTTGTTCGGTAAAATGAATATATATATATATATATATATATATATATATATATATATATATATATATATATATATATGTGTGTGTGTGTGTGTGTGTGTGTGCAATTCTATTAATATGTAAAGACATATGTTATTTTATTTCTTTTCTAAATAAAGACAAAAATCACCTCATAGATATTCTAATATTACCAATATTAACCTTATATGCAAGGACATTGTATGGTTCACTTTGATGGCAATACTGATCTTTATGATATGACTTTTTACCTTTTAGCTAAAGATCAAATCTGCTATTCACAGACACTATGTGTCCATTCATTGAGAACTTTCCTACACTTACCGGAAACAGGTTATTGATATTTATCATAAATAATAGTCGTAAATAAATTTGTCATTAACTATTCGGTAATAGTCAAAAGTAGTATTTTAAAGACAACATGTGGACTGTGTTTCCTTTTGCGTTTCCAATTTTTTTTTTATTGTAGATGCTCAACTTTAATGTAAAATTGTGAAATTAAAAAGAAAGAAAGTCTTTTTTTCTTCCCAGAAGACAAAGAGAAAGAAACGGGAAGAAGAAAGAACGATAAAGAAAGAATTGTTTGTTTACGTGTCTCTCTGATTCAAACACACACACACACATGCGTGCGCATAAACACACACACGCATAAAACACACACACGCATATATATATATATATATATATATATATATATATATATATATATATATATATATATATATATGTATGTATGTATGTATGTTATAAATTTGGGTATGTGATTCTGACAGTTATAAATTATTGACAACTGGAAAAACATTCATAAAAGTATAAAAAAGCCCGCGAAAAATTGACCCCTATTCAATAATATGACGAGGCAATGAAATTACAGTCGTAATCACTGTTGAAAGAGATCGGCGAAGCACTGGGTTTTATCATCAGGAAGACATAATCTTATATTTTTGCCGAGTTGGATTTACTTGTGATTAAAAAAGAGAAAAAAAAGAGTGTCTTTTAAAAAACGCATGGATAAAAAAAAACAAAAAAAAAAACAAATAGATAACGTATGGATAATTTTATTTATTTTCTATCAATTCTGAAGGATTCTATCTCTGAATTCGGACACTTAAAGCAAAGAACATAAAATGTTAAACGACTTTTTTAAAAATACACTTGTTTTCTTTCTTTTTTAGTCACGAGCAACGCGAACTTGAGAAAAATATAATATTTCATTATTTTAAGCATACACCGGCAAAGCATTTTCACCTCCGATCTGATGAAGCCTGTTCGGCAAAATGCATAGTCAGATGTTTTTTCGAAACCTACTTTCATGAACGTTTTTCCAGTTGTCAATAACACACACACACACACACACACACACACACACACACACACACACACACACACACACACACACAGACAGACAGACAGACAGACATATATATATTAAACAAGAAGTCCAGTTTAGATGACACAAAAACCAAAATAATAAACCTATCTACGTATACACTTACAAAGGACGAAATCCACCTATTAAACTTAGGCCTAAAATTCTGCCCTGCTCCGAAAAGCAATATAACAGACCTAAAAAAATCCTTAGAGAATTTGAATGCAAACTCAGACTAAAAGAAACATTTAATAATGAAGAAAAACATTACCGATGAATCATTAGTAAAAAAATTAAATCCAATTTCTTCCCAAACAAAAACAATAATACAAATTAGCTGAACACATTTTTTGAAAAACTCTGGAACCTTGATCTACAAAAAAAAAAAAATACAAACCATTCAACAACCTTACATGTAAAGACAAGCCTTAGAGAGCATCCGTAAGAATAACAACATAATTATAAAGGATGGAGAGAAAGAAAGCGCTATAGTGATCATGGACAAAATCTACTATAAAACAAAAATTCTAGAGGCACTAGGGGATAAGAACAACTACAAATTAATACAAAATAGACAAAAATATTTCATCGAAAATTACAAAACTCTGCACAACACATAAGGTATTAACAAAAAAAGAAAAGGATTTTTTAATAAACTTTATAACAAAAACAAGCAATTTCTATGGACTACCCAAAAATTCACAAATCGAGTAACATAAAAGCAACTATCCAGACACAAAAATCTGAATACATTAGCATCCCAAACCCCAGTGACCTTACATTCAGACCCATAGTAGCAGGACCAGCCTGCTCAACTAGCAAACTCAGTAACTTAATAGACACAATACTATTACTATTTTATTAAGCAGATTAAAATCTACATTAGAGATGATATACACTTCCTTAGCTCCATACCACAAAAAGTTGATCCGAGAACACTTATGACAACTTATATATATATATATATAGCAACATAACCCATGAATTGGGTAAACAGGCAATCTCATTCTGGATTAAAAAACAACCAGAAACACTACATTCCAGATTCATTAAGTGTAGACCTAATTCTAAACAGTAACACTTTTGAATTTGACAACAAAAACTATATCCAAACCCTAGTTACCGCAATGGGAATGAAAATGGCACCAACATATGCCATCCGAACATTTGTTTACCTAGAGGAAAACCTGTATGAACAGATAGAACAAATATATGGGGAAAGTATAAAAACCCACTTCACTAAATCGCGGAAACGATACCTAGATGATTGCTTCATTTTCTGGAAATCCTCATGAGGCGATATTAACCAATTCCACACTCTACTTCAGAACGTACACCCAAAAATCAAATTCACCCAAGAATATAATTTTAACGAATTACCATTTTTCGATATACTCATTAGAAAGAGAAACAAACACACAATCACAGATATCTACCACAAGCCTACAGACACCCAAAAATATCTTCATTTCAAGAGACATCACCCAAAAATGTGCCTGAAATCCATCCCCTATTCTCTAGCACGTAAGGTTTGCACTATACTGACCGACAAACACTTCAGAAAAAACTACCTAGAAGAATTATATACAACTCTAAAAATCGAGGCTACCCCTACTATTACTAAGAGACAAAGGTTTTGAACTAGCAGAAGAAAACAAAACACCTCTAGACCAAAATATGAAATCAAACAAAAAACAAAAAACGTAACGTCGAACAAACCCTATCATATGTCTCAACATACAATAAAACAATCCAGAACTATTTACAGAAATTACAAGAAATCTAGACTTACTTAACAAGAATGAGAAAATGAAAAATATACTAAAAACAACCAAAATAATTAAAAGCAAACGCCAATCAAAAACCCTGAAACATACATTAACCTCATCCAAATTTAACAGTCACAATATACAGGGTGTCACAAAATGCAACAAAAGGGTGTGGTATTTGTGATATCATAGAAGGGAACTCCTACACTTTTGAAAACCGCACAACAATATTCACAATAAATAAAAATTTAAACTGCAACTCCAAAAAAATGTGATCTATGCACTCAAATGCATAAAATGCAAGAAGTCATATATAAGCATCAGCCAAGCACTTAACAATAGAGTTGCCCTCCACAAAAGCAACATCAAATTACCCGACAACAGAAAACTCTTTGTATCACAACACATCTACAAATGCAATCAAGGAAAATTTAAAATTATAGCAAACAGGCAACTACTCTTTCCTACAATTTCAGGAAAAAAAACTTCATAAAGAAATTTAAACCAGCACCGAACAGATCATAACCCCCCCACACATGGACACACAGCATGCGCACATCATGGCCAGATACACTGGTCGGACTGCACACATACACGTACTCACGCGCAAACAGGTATCCATCGAGAACAAATATATATATATATACACACACTGGCAAAAACAGATAGACTACTCACGGACACACACACGGATACAGGAAGAGTGTGTATGTGTGTGTGCGGGGTATGTATATATGTATGTGTATATACATATACATATATGTGTATGCTGATTCCTTATTACAAGATAGTATGTATATATGGGGAGAGAATAAACATATGCAGGCTAACAGGAACACGCACGCATACAGGGATAGGAAGACATCTCTTATCAACACATCTATCATCACCACCTATCATACCAAACCTAATGGTTTTATTAACACTTATGCAGAAATTCACTTTTGCCAACAGTCCAGAAAGGAGTTCAAGTCTCACCAACAAATACAGAAAACGAACAATGAGACATTAAAGAACATATGGAAAATTGATTCCTTTTAATATATATATATATATATATATATATATATATATATATATATATATATATATATATATATATATATAAATATATGAAGAAATATAGTCTTAAAGTGTGCTATATTTATGGGATAAAGTGCTCAATATCAGAGATAGAGCGTGTGTAAATATAAAAGTGAACATAGAAGTCAACACTTAGAGGCGACAGTCTGTTTCATGCTAGATGCAATCATCGGGTCACGAGTGCTGTTATTTTTCTCGGCTATTTATATATACGGGTCAGTGGTGCATTGTGGGTAGTCATTTTTGGCAGGTGTTTTACCGGAAGTCGTTTATTTATTTATTTGTATCAAATTATTTTGCTTGTTTTTATTTAATTTTATTTTTGTTTTTTATCCTTTATATTTATTTTATTTTTATTTATTTATTTTTTATCTATTTTGATCGGTGTTTTTATTAACGTAGTAAAAATTTGTTTATATAGCTTATTGTGGGTGGTCTATTATGGCGGCTATTTTACTCATTTATTTGGGTCAAATTATTTTGCTTGTTTTTATTTATTTTTGTTTATATTTTTTATCTTATATATTATTTTTATTTAGATCGATGTTTTTATTAACGTAATAAAAATTTGTCTATATAGCTTATTTAACAGTTTTGTTTTTGTTTGGCAAGATAAAGCTATTTGTTGAATTTTGGGGTTGATTGTTGTGGTTTTTTCTGACTATTATTTTTTGGCGGGAACAAGTTTTAATTTATTTATTTGGATTGATTATCTTTATTTGTTTTTTCTAAACGGCAATTTCTGTTAACAAATAACTCGCCTACAAAAACGCCTGATAATTATGCACCAACCATATATATATATATATATATATATATATATATATATATATATATATATATATATGTTTGTGTGCGTGTGTGGAGAAATATAGAGAAAGAAAGAGAAAGAGTGATAGACACTCTCCTGTAAAAATTAGCGATGGGTATAGAGGTGTGAACATTTGGACTATATTCGTATGATTAATTTAAATATCCAGTCTATTGCAGTAAAAAAGCTGTTAACCTCATTGTTAACCTTGACTGGGGCTGTGATCATCTGCATGACTGGATTCTGTATGAAGAAGCAGCCATTTGTTTTTAGACAACCTTTTAAGTTTTACATTCTAATCAAACTGGCTTTCCAACCAATTCATCTACCGAAAACAAAAACAAAGCCATCTCCCACAATTAATAACAAAGTATAAATTACATTATTTACATTATTCGGACTATTATCTTCATTTTTGTCGCCATATTTATTACGACATTTCGGTCGTTGTATGCTCCGGCCTATCACTGGATTTAACCAACGCCTTTATCCACTGTGCCATGTGTCCTCAAGAGTGTGAGTTCAATACCCGGTTAAGGCAGTGGCGAACTTGCAGAGGGGAATTAACAGGAGATAACTGATAACTGACATCCATTAAACATGGCACATGGAACTAGAACAATCTGCCCCAATGAGCGAAATAAAGAGTTCAGTTCGACATTCCAACCACCTGAAGAAGGCTGGAGCGCACAACGGCCGAAACGTTGTAATAAATATGGCGACAAATATGACGACAATAGTCCGAATAATATCAATAGTGTACATAATACCTCATCTCAGAAATATAGACAGATACTAAAGTATTAATTAATTGTTTACTTAATGGATTCTTCCAATTTCTAATGAAAAGAAAAATAAGACGAAAAATGATATTATAGTTTAGGTTCATGTAAGTAACAAAAAAAAAAAAAGAATGACAGAAAAAAGTATGTAAGAAACTTCTTTATTAAATGACAGCCGAATTATACAAATTATAAATAAGAAACAGCTTTTGTCCTGAGCCACTTCCGACAAATAACTTCTTATGATTCATTTTTGTCGCTTTTTCAATACGCATTGGCGCCACCGTTTTGCACTTCAACAATAAAACGCGCCAAAAAGCATTGTCAGTTTCAACCATTTGGCAAGGGAAAACGTTAAAACTGCAGGAAAAAGGGAAGTGAGATTGTGAAATGTTTCCAGACGCCATCTTTCTTGTCCGTTATCGTTTTGAATTTGATTCTCTTTTGTTAATGTTTTTTGCGAGGCGTTTTTTCTTCTCTTTTGCGTCAGGCCTCTTCAATAAGTCACTGTACACCTGCTGTAAGGAAAGCGACCTCAGTTGACATATTATATATTGTCAGCCCTTTCTACTTTCACTTTCATTTTCAATATTACCACGGATTTATTCATCTTTTGACCTCGCCTTTTGCCTCTGTTCGTTTTGTGCTGTTTTGTATATTTTTCAACACGTCTCCTTTATATATTACATTCTCCTCTTCGCTCTTCGTTTTCTTTAAAGTAACCCGTCTTTCTTTCTTTCTTTCTTTCTTTCATTCCATGTTTATGCATTTCTTTCTTTTTCGTTCACATTCTTTCTTTCTTTTCACGTTTATTAATTTCTGTCTTTCTCTTTTACGTTCTTTGTTTGTTTCATTCTTTCCATGTTTATTTTTTTCTTTTCGTTGACATATCCTTCCTTCCTTCTTTCTTTCTTTCTTTCTTTCTACGTTTATGCATTTCTTTCTTTTTCATTCACGTTCTTTCCTTTTTCTTTCTTTCCAAGTTTATGCATTTCTTTCTTTTTCGTTCACATTCTTTCTTTCTTTTTCATTCTTTCTTTTTTTCTTTCTTCATACGTTTACTACTTTCTGTCTTTCTCGTTCACGTTCTTTGTTTCTTTCCACGTTTATGCATTTTTCTTTTTCGTTCACAAATCCTTTCTTTCTTTCTTTACACGTATATGCATTTCTTTATTTCTCGGCGACGTTCTTCTTTCTTTCTTTCTTTCTTTCTTTACACGTATATGCATTTCTTTATTTCTCGGCGACGTTCTTCTTTCTTTCT
>OZ038497.1:75425756-75535756 GCA_964036315.1 Acanthosepion esculentum | reverse complement strand
CATATAGAAAATTTCTTTTGTCGTTTCCTAGTCTATTATTTTGATCTTATTGTAAACAAGATACCACGTGCCTTTGTTTTCTTTCCATTCATTTCCGCCATGTCTGTTTTTGTTATCCTTTTTTTTGCATTGCTTTCAGAATTTCAAAAGTTCTTTGGTCTGTTGAACTTATTCGTTGTTTTGCCGTTGCTATTCAATGTCGATCTATTCGATGGCCGTCTTCAGGCAAATAAGACCGAACGAGAAAGAAACTTTAGAGACAGTTCTTAAAGAAAAACTTTGGATTTGTTTTCCCTAAAATCCATGGTTGTCCAATCTGACGTTATATTATAGTAAAATTCTCCAACTGTTTCTTCTGCTGACCCAACCTGAAAACATTGTTTACCAACTCACAGATAACTTAAATAAATTTTACATAAATTCCATTCTACTTCTACTCCTCAAACCACTTGAGTCAATTTGTTTTGATATCGTTTGTCAGTTCATTGTCTTGGCAACTTAGTCTCAATTACCTAGCATTAACACTTCATTTAAGTAATTGATAGCAAATTGTTCTTGTTGTCACAATAAATCCTGTTGATACTATATCAACAATTTTGATTCATACGTCTTTATCTTGATGCAGAAGCTTTATTTATTTAGTGCATAGAACTAGTCTCTTCATTATTGTTATGGTCCAAGTTCCTTGTACCACGGTGATGGTCCAAGGTAGAGCCAATGAAGAATAACTCGAACACAGATATAGAATAACACAGATATATTACAAACAGAAATATATACAAAGAAAGTAGAAGTATTAGTAATGAATATCAGATTTGGTTAGAGTGAACTATGTTGTCTCGACAAGTATCACTATTCCAATGTCTTACAGTAATCGTCTGACTGCGACTCTGTCTCTGAACTAAACCTGACTCTGAACTGCTGCTCCTTCTTGAGGCGCAGTATTTATGATGTACGGAATAGTCCATTATTATTATGGGTAAGTTCCCATAACAATTATCTTGTTATTGGAACACTATTTCAGCCAATGCATTCTTCAGCCTTCCTCAGGTCTATACAATAGACAGTTTTTAGAATTCAATTATTAATTTTTTTTATTTTTTTCCATCTTTAGAATATGGTAGAATCAGCAGATTCAAAAGACTGGATGTTAAGATTTCAGGTTAATAGTGAAAACAAAGGATTTTCTTTCTAAATTTCTGGATGAGGCATTATTTTCCATCTTCAGAAAATGGTAGAATCAGCAAATTCAAAAGACTGGATGTTAAGATTTCAGGTTAATAGTGAAAACAAAGGATTTTCTTTCTAAATTTCTGGATGAGGCATTATTTTCCATCTTTAGAATATGTAGAATCAACAGATTCAAAAGTCTGGATGTTAAGATTTCAGGTTAATAGTGAAAACAAAGGATTTTCTTTCTAAATTTCTGGATGAGGCATTATTTTCCATCTTCAGAATATGGTAGAATCAGCAGATTCAAAAGACTGGATGTTAAGATTTCAGGTGAATAGTGAAAACAAAGGATTTTCTTTCTAAATTTCTGGATGAGGCATTATTTTCCATCTTCAGAATATGGTAGAATCAGCAGATTCAAAAGACTGGATGTTAAGATTTCAGGTTAATAGTGAAAACAAAGGATTTTCTTTCTAAATTTCTGGATGAGGCATTATTTTCCATCTTTAGAATATGGTAGAATCAGCAGATTCAAAAGACTGGATGTTAAGATTTCAGGTTAATAGTGAAAACAAAGGATTTTCTTTCTAAAATTCTGGATGAGGCATTATTTTCCATCTTTAGAATATGGTAGAATCAGCAGATTCAAAAGACTGGATGTTAAGATTTCAAGTTAATAGTGAAAACAAAGGATTTTCTTTCTAAATTTCTGGATGAGGCATTATTTTCCATCTTCAGAATATGGTAGAATCAGCAGATTCAAAAGACTGGATGTTAAGATTTCAGGTTAATAGTGAAAACAAAGGATTTTCTTTCTAAATTTCTGGATGAGGCATTATTTTCCATCTTCAGAATATGGTAGAATCAGCAGATTCAAAAGACTGGATGTTAAGATTTCAGGTTAATAGTGAAAACAAAGGATTTCCTTTCTAAATTTCTGGATGAGGCATTATTTTCCATCTTCAGAATATGGTAGAATCAGCAGATTCAAAAGACTGGATGTTAAGATTTCAGGTTAATAGTGAAAACAAAGGATTTTCTTTCTAAATTTCTGGATGAGGCATTATTTTCCATCTTCAGAATATGGTAGAATCAGCAGATTCAAAAGACTGGATGTTAAGATTTCAGGTTAATAGTGAAAACAAAGGATTTTCTTTCTAAATTTCTGGATGAGGCATTATTTTCCATCTTTAGAATATGGTAGAATCAGCAGATTCAAAAGACTGGATGTTAAGATTTCAGGTTAATAGTGAAAACAAAGGATTTTCTTTCTAAATTTCTGGATGAGGCATTATTTTCCATCTTTAGAATATGGTAGAATCAGCAGATTCAAAAGACTGGATGTTAAGATTTCAGGTTCATAGTGAAAACAAAGGATTTTTTTTCCAAATTTCTGGATGAGGCATTATTTTCCATCTTTAGAATATGGTAGAATCAGCAGATTCAAAAGACTGGATGTTAAGATTTCAGGTTCATAGTGAAAACAAAGGATTTTTTTTCTAAATTTCTGGATGAGGCATTATTTTCCATCTTTAGAATATGGTAGAATCAGCAGATTCAAAAGACTGGATGTTAAGATTTCAGGTTCATAGTGAAAACAAAGGATTTTCTTTCTAAATTTCTGGATGAGGCATTATTCTCCATCTTTAGAATATGGTAGAATCAACAGATTCAAAAGACTGGATGTTAAGATTTCAGGTTAATAGTGAAAACAAAGGATTTTCTTTCTAAATTTCTGGATGAGGCATTATTTTCCATCTTTAGAATATGGTAGAATCAGCAGATTCAAAAGACTGGATGTTAAGATTTCAGGTTAATAGTGAAAACAAAGGATTTTCTTTCTAAATTTCTGGATGAGGCATTATTTTCCATCTTTAGAATATGGTAGAATCAGCAGATTCAAAAGACTGGATGTTAAGATTTCAAGTTAATAGTGAAAACAAAGGATTTTCTTTCTAAATTTCTGGATGAGGCATTATTTTCCATCTTCAGAATATGGTAGAATCAGCAGATTCAAAAGACTGGATGTTAAGATTTCAGGTTAATAGTGAAAACAAAGGATTTTCTTTCTAAATTTCTGGATGAGGCATTATTTTCCATCTTCAGAATATGGTAGAATCAGCAGATTCAAAAGACTGGATGTTAAGATTTCAGGTTAATAGTGAAAACAAAGGATTTCCTTTCTAAATTTCTGGATGAGGCATTATTTTCCATCTTCAGAATATGGTAGAATCAGCAGATTCAAAAGACTGGATGTTAAGATTTCAGGTTAATAGTGAAAACAAAGGATTTTCTTTCTAAATTTCTGGATGAGGCATTATTTTCCATCTTCAGAATATGGTAGAATCAGCAGATTCAAAAGACTGGATGTTAAGATTTCAGGTTAATAGTGAAAACAAAGGATTTTCTTTCTAAATTTCTGGATGAGGCATTATTTTCCATCTTTAGAATATGGTAGAATCAGCAGATTCAAAAGACTGGATGTTAAGATTTCAGGTTAATAGTGAAAACAAAGGATTTTCTTTCTAAATTTCTGGATGAGGCATTATTTTCCATCTTTAGAATATGGTAGAATCAGCAGATTCAAAAGACTGGATGTTAAGATTTCAGGTTCATAGTGAAAACAAAGGATTTTTTTTCTAAATTTCTGGATGAGGCATTATTTTCCATCTTTAGAATATGGTAGAATCAGCAGATTCAAAAGACTGGATGTTAAGATTTCAGGTTCATAGTGAAAACAAAGGATTTTTTTTCTAAATTTCTGGATGAGGCATTATTTTCCATCTTTAGAATATGGTAGAATCAGCAGATTCAAAAGACTGGATGTTAAGATTTCAGGTTCATAGTGAAAACAAAGTATTTTCTTTCTAAATTTCTGGATGAGGCATTATTTTCCATCTTTAGAATATGGTAGAATCAACAGATTCAAAAGACTGGATGTTAAGATTTCAGGTTCATAGTGAAAACAAAGGATTTTTTTTCTAAATTTCTGGATGAGGCATTATTTTCCATCTTTAGAATATGGTAGAATCAGCAGATTCAAAAGACTGGATGTTAAGATTTCAGGTTAATAGTGAAAACAAAGGATTTTCTTTCTAAATTTCTGGATGAGGCATTATTTTCCATCTTTAGAATATGGTAGAATCAACAGATTCAAAAGACTGGATGTTAAGATTTCAGGTTAATAGTGAAAACAAAGGATTTTCTTTCTAAATTTCTGGATGAGGCATTATTTTCCATCTTTAGAATATGGTAGAATCAGCAGATTCAAAAGTCTGGATGTTAAGATTTCAGGTTAATAGTGAAAACAAAGGATTTTCTTTCTAAATTTCTGGATGAGGCATTATTTTCCATCTTTAGAATATGGTAGAATCAGCAGATTCAAAAGACTGGATGTTAAGATTTCAGGTTAATAGTGAAAACAAAGGATTTTCTTTCTAAATTTCTGGATGAGGCATTATTTTCCATCTTTAGAATATGGTAGAATCAGCAGATTCAAAAGTCTGGATGTGAAGATTTCAGGTTCATAGTGAAAACAAAGGATTTTCTTTCTAAATTTCTGGATGAGGCATTATTTTCCATCTTCAGAATATGGTAGAATCAGCAGATTCAAAAGACTGGATGTTAAGATTTCAGGTTAATAGTGAAAACAAAGGATTTTCTTTCTAAATTTCTGGATGAGGCATTATTTTCCATCTTTAGAATATGGTAGAATCAGCAGATTCAAAAGACTGGATGTTAAGATTTCAGGTTCATAGTGAAAACAAAGGATTGTCTTTCTAAATTTCTGGATGAGGCATTATTTTCCATCTTTAGAATATGGTAGAATCAGCAGATTCAAAAGTCTGGATGTTAAGATTTCAGGTTAATAGTGAAAACAAAGGATTTTCTTTCTAAATTTCTGGATGAGGCATTATTTTCCATCTTTAGAATATGGTAGAATCAGCAGATTCAAAAGACTGGATGTTAAGATTTCAGGTTCATAGTGAAAACAAAGGATTTTCTTTCTAAATTTCTGGATGAGGCATTATTTTCCATCTTCAGAATATGGTAGAATCAGCAGATTCAAAAGACTGGATGTTAAGATTTCAGGTTAATAGTGAAAACAAAGGATTTTCTTTGTAAATTACTGGATGAGGCATTATTTTCCATCTTTAGAATATGGTAGAATCAGCAGATTCAAAAGACTGGATGTTAAGATTTCAGGTTCATAATGAAAACAAAGGATTTTCTTTCTAAATTTCTGGATGAGGCATTATTTTCCATCTTCAGAATATGGTAGAATCAGCAGATTCAAAAGACTGGATGTTAAGATTTCAGGTTCATAGTGAAAATAAAGGATTTTCTTTGTAAATTACTGGATGAGGCATTATTTTCCATCTTTAGAATATGGTAGAATCAGCAGATTCAAAAGACTGGATGTTAAGATTTAGGGTTCATAGTGAAAACAAAGGATTTTCTTTCTAAATTTCTGGATGAGGCATTATTTTCCATCTTTAGAATATGGTAGAATCAGCAGATTCAAAAGACTGGATGTTAAGATTTCAGGTTCATAGTGAAAACAAAGGATTTTCTTTCTAAATTTCTGGATGAGGCATTATTTTCCATCTTTAGAATATGGTAGAATCAGCAGATTCAAAAGACTGGATGTTAAGATTTCAGGTTAATAGTGAAAACAAAGGATTTTTTTTCTAAATTTCTGCATGAGGCATTATTTTCCATCTTTAGAATATGGTAGAATCAGCAGATTCAAAAGACTGGATGTTAAGATTTCAGGTTCATAATGAAAACAAAGGATTTTCTTTCAAAATTTCTGGATGAGGCATTATTTTCCATCTTTAGAATATGGTAGAATCAGCAGATTCAAAAGACTGGATGTTAAGATTTCAGGTTAATAGTGAAAACAAAGGATTTTCTTTCTAAATTTCTGGATGAGGCATTATTTTCCATCTTTAGAATATGGTAGAATCAGCAGATTCAAAAGACTGGATGTTAAGATTTCAGGTTAATAGTGAAAACAAAGGATTTTCTTTCTAAATTTCTGGATGAGGCATTATTTTCCATCTTTAGAATATGGTAGAATCAGCAGATTCAAAAGACTGGATGTTAAGATTTCAGGTTAATAGTGAAAACAAAGGATTTTCTTTCTAAATTTCTGGATGAGGCATTATTTTCCATCTTTAGAATATGGTAGAATCAGCAGATTCAAAAGACTGGATGTTAAGATTTCAGGTTAATAGTGAAAACAAAGGATTTTCTTTCTAAATTTCTGGATGAGGCATTATTTTCCATCTTTAGAATATGGTAGAATCAGCAGATTCAAAAGACTGGATGTTAAGATTTCAGGTTAATAGTGAAAACAAAGGATTTTCTTTCTAAATTTCTGGATGAGGTGTTATCATTATTTACATTATTTACATTCAGACAATTGTCTTCTGCTTTGTTGTCATTAGCACAATGTTTCATTTAGTTGTGACAAAATCATGGCAAGTCACAGATAATAAAGAAAAGGAATCTGTGGAGAAAGCAATGGGAAAACCCAGCTCCATTTTCCCAAGAAGTCATGACAATTCATAGATGATAAACAAAAACAAATCTGTGGAGATTGCATGAGGAAAGAGTGAAGAAAGAGAGAAAGAATTTATACTGCTTTATACAACAATATCTCGTGGGTGTTATGAGAAGTCCCCTGGCAGACTCACTTCTGAGCACATTAAAAGAAGATCGAAAAATTGATGTTGTAGGCTTAATCATTTAGTGAAAAGAACTAGTCTCTTCATTTTCTTGTTACTGGAATACTATTTCAGCCTATGCTTGCTTCGGCCTTCCTCGGGTCTATACAATACACAGTTTTTAGAATTCAATTGTTAACTTTTTTTTCCATCTTTAGGACACAGCAGATTCAAAAGATTGGATGCTCAGGCTAATAGTGAAAACAAAGGATTTTCTTTCTAAATTCCTGGTTGCAGAGTTATCGTTATTTGCATTAATTATATTAAGACCATTGTCTTCAAAGCTGAAGACAATATTATTAGCATAATGTTTCTGCCATTCTATCCCTCGGCTTTTATTAGGTGCTTGTCAATCTGGATAACACTGAACCCTTTATTTTATTTCAATTATCCAATAAAGCATTCAGTTAGCAATCCCATGAAAGTTATCTGGATCGACAAACACCTGATTACGGCTGAATAGCAGAGAAACTGAAACTGGAACGTTGTGAAAATAACAAAATAGAGGAATACTATTTCAGTCAATGCAGTCTTCATCTTTGCTATATTCTAGTTCTTACATGCACGGATAAGATCCGTTATGCTACACAAATTGTAGCGAACAACTGCTGTATTTCACCGTGCCACTCGAGTTTCCTTTGTTTCTAATAAAAATTTTCTGTTTATTAATACTTTGTTTAGATTTTGGAAGGCATCTTTTGCTATCCCAATGCACTTTTAGGATACAGTGTCACATCTTCTATAATTTTGTTATTTCCTATTTACAGCTTGTATGCTGCGCTGGTTTTCTTGGTTACAACTACATCGTTCAGCTTCATTCTTAAAATAAGAAAAGGACTGCTGAAATTTCTGGGACACACAATGAGGAAAGAGGGCTTAGAGAATCCGATACTTACAGTGCTGCAGGAGGAAATAGTGAGGAACTTCCTTAACGAGTTTTTGATAATGGATGGTAGAACAATGAAAAAGGGTGATTAGAATAGTTATTTAGGGGCCAAAAAAGATTGGAATATGTAGAATGTCATGAACGGCCACTTACAGAAAAAATATTACGGAGAAAGAGGCAAAACTTATGCGAATATATGTGGAAGATAACGGCTAACCCTTGATATGATCAGGTTAAGATTGTAGTTATCGGGGAAGCAACCTCTTCGGAGTCGGTTCCACAATGTTACTCGAATTAAAATGTTTAGATGAAGCATTATCACTGTTATTAATTTTTGATTGGCTTCATATTGGTTTTATTTTGGCGCCTGACAAGACGTAACAACACATTCTTTTCAACAATGATGTTTATTCTGTATAAACACTCGAGGTAGATGATTACAGAGAAAAAGGCAAAGTCGATGCGGATATATTTGAAATATTTAATCATCGACTTGAACAGGTTAAGATTGTAGTGATCGGGGAAGCAACCTCTTGGGAGTCGGTTCCACAATGTTATCTGAATTAAAATGCTTAGATGAAGTATTATCACTGTTACTAATTTTTTGTTTCATTAAGAAAAGGAAAGAAATAAAAGGCGAATGAAAAAAGAAAAAATATAAGAGATGTAAAAAGCGAAAAGAAGTGAGGAGAGAAGAGAAATTAAATAGAAGAAGAATGGAATTCAAGGGATTTTCTATGAAACAAAGAAGAGAAGGAAAGACGAAAAACAGAGAAAAAAATAAATGAAAAAAATTATCGATAGTGAAAATGAAAGTGTAAGTAGATAATGCTACATTTAGCTTCTTTCTAGTGTCACTTACTTCTTTGGTGCCATCATTAGCACACAACGGCACATTTTTCATATTGCCATAACATGACAGTAGACTATATTTTTACACCACACATTCCCCATGTGATTTAGGAACATTTGCTAAAATTATCTATTATTCAATTCAGATTACGAGATCGATATTAACATTAACGTTGTTGAGTTAATATTTAACGCAGCCGGGCAACAATATTTTTCTTACTGGGGAAAAGGAGGAGGTTTATTTACTTGGGATGATCCGCGCTGAGAATAGATGGCAGCATTTTATATACTGCTTTTTACCTTTTGTTTGTCATATTCTCTTGGGAATATTATCAGCAGGCGTCGTCCGGAATCGTTTTAAAGGAGACATTTAAAGTCCAAGCATTTTTCATCGTCACCATTATCATCACCACCATCAGCAGCAGCAGAAGTCTTTTTTTGTGTATCTTTGGTATGGAAACAGATATACAATATATCTCTCTCTCTCTCTCTCTCTCTATATATATATATATATATATATATGTGTGTGTGTGTGTGTGTGTGTGTGTAATTTGGCAGCAACTTTTCTTTTTAATATATTTAAATTTTATAACGTATTCTTCGATCTTTTGGCTTGTATAATAAAAATCTTTTTCACGCCGTCACATTATTAAAAATCTTCGCCATGCACGTGATAACATCATCGCGTCTTTTGAAATTAAAAGGATTTTAACGTTTATTTAGTTTGTAAAAAAAATGAGGCAACATGATTCCGCTACAAGACAATTGGCAAATGTTTTTAAAAAATTTTGACTAAAGAAATTTTGACCCTGAAGATGAACAATGATGTTCGAAAGTACTAGGTTATCGTACGGACAATATTTATTTCGATATCATTTTCAAATAAAAAGTCTCATTAGAAAATATGAGAAAATTCAAAAGAAAATATGCAGGACGATGTTGTCTTTAACATTCAACAAAAAACGTTTAATATATATATATATATATATATATATATATATATATATATATATGCATGCGTATATGCTCCCAGTCCCACACTGTTTATATATGTATATGTTCGTGTGAGCTGCAATGCGTGGACGTTCATGTGTGTGTGTGTGTGTGTGTGTGTGTGTGTGTGTGTGTGTGTGTGTCTGCGTGCGTATGAGTGGCGTCCAGAGGAAGATGGTGAGGAAAATTTTTCCTCTCACTACCAAGAAACAACGATATACACAACCATAAATAAATCCAAAATTTCAAAATGAATCAGTTTGTCTGACGATCGCAAACGGCGTGAAACATAGGGTCACAAACTCAGATCAACGCAACTAAATATATATATATATATATAAATAATTATATATATATATATTCAAATAAATAATTATATATATATATATATGCAAATAAATAATTATCTCTCTCTATATATATTCAAATAAATAATATATTTATATATATTCAAATAAATAATTGTATCTATCTATCTATCTATCTATCTATCTATATATATATATATATATATATATATATATATATATATATATAACAATATATTACTAAAGAGTTAATGGGTGTATTTTTAATCCGATATTCATATTACTCCATATATAATGTCTGATAACTTTTGAAGTGATATATATATATATATATATATATATATATATATATATATATATATATATGTGTGTATGTGTGTGTGTGTGTGTGTGTGTGTGTGTGTGCAGGTATAAAGAACGCGAGAGATAGAGAGAAAAAAAAAAGAAGAAATATATATCGAGAAGGTAAAATATTACTGTAATGAAGAATAATTTTTTCTCTGCAATTCACCGAAAAATACATACTAGAAATAAAAGAAAGAGAAAAATTTACATCGAGAAATAAATGAAGATAATAAAAGTGTATATGCATACACACTCACAATTATATATATATATATATATATATATATATACAGAGAGAGAGAGAGAGAGAGAGAGAGAGAGAGAAAGAGAGAGAGAGAGAATTAGGATAAATAACAGCAGCGAGTTTAGCTTGAAGTGCTTGGAACAACGAGCGCTGTTTTTCTCCGAGGACTGTGATTTGACGAAGAAAGAAAACAAGATTTTCCCGCCATGAAAAAGTCGACACAAGAAGGGGCGGCAAGGATGTCCTGTGTAATTATGAAGATATTGGACACATCTTGTATTCACCAGCGAGAAGCCGGACTGGCTGGTTGCCAAGGGGGGAAAATTCCGTGTCGTCTTTGGCAGTGTTACCCATAATCAATGGACACAGATGCGTTAGTCCGTCACCGGGTCGTTTCGAAATTTTTTTGCCTTAGTGTAATTAGTAGTGAGGATGAACCAGTGAAAGTGGGAAAGAGAGTAAATTTTGGGCGCTATGAATTCGAGGTAAAGCTGAGGTTCGGGGAGAGGTTAAGTGGACGAACGAAGGCGTTTAGTGATACTAGCTGGCAGCTGGTATGACAGAGAAGGTCTTGAACTCGACAAATTGGGTAAAATATAAGGCGGGAAAATATGGTGGATATGTTTGGAGGAGAGAAAAAGGCGGGAAAATTAGAAGACTGTCGAGAAAGAATGAGCGAAAGAAAAAAAAAAAATGAAAAAATAGACAATAGTATGTAAAAACAAATAAGAAATTTGTTTAAAAAATAGAAATCTATGTTTTAAATAATTGTCCAAAATAGGTAAATAGAATTATTTTTAAAGTTAGAAAATAGAGTTAGATTTAAAGTGGGGCGGAGAGATCGGGAGATCGAAGCAAGTGTATCGACAAAAGGATAGGTTAATGGAAAAAGAGAACTATGTTCAAAGTTGAAATATGGACGCTACATAATCTTCCAAAAAGATAGGACACTATTTAAATTACTGGCCCGTTCGTATAAAGGGGACTAATTTTTTTAAAACAATTCTTTGTCTTCCTCAAAAAACTAAATTTGTCAGAACCGAATTATACTAATTTTTTTTATCATTTTAGAATGGGGTTCCAGTTCAAAATATAAATACAGTGTGAAATCGATCGAGTTATTTATCTTTTTATTTACAAATGTTAAGTTTGAAACTGCCCTTACGTCAGTGATAACAGCGTACGAGAAAAAGGAAACATCTCTAGTATGAAGTTATCAAAAACATAAGCATAGTGCCAAAATTGATATGTTCTTTTAAAAAAAAAGTACGGATATCTTTTTTTAAGTCAGGGATTGATTTGATAATGTTTATTATGAATATGAACGCCTTCTAAAATGACAAAATTTAATAGTTTTCGTTTCTAACAAATGTGACTCGAAGAAGGTTTAATGAATGCTTCTTATATGTTCCAAGTCTCTGCAGGATATAGGTGATCATGTCCTCTCCAACTTCTTAACCTACAAAAATTGTTCCTCCACCAATTTTTGTGTATTTTTTTAATAAACGGACCAGTTAATTTAATTAGTGCAAAATATATCTTCATGGTTGAAATACTGAAATATTGGGGTTTTAAAGGAATTTGTATCCTCCATTAGCTATTAAATCTTTTTTCAGCTAAAAATCCCTTTTCCAATACGAGAATTCATAACAAGTACAATAAATAAAAGCCTTTATGAAGATATTGGTTACAATATGGAAAAAACTTGAAATAAAAAGAACCTTCGTTACGGATTCATAAAAATATTCTTGTTGAGAAGATAATGTAATAAAATTAAGTATTCCCAATGCTTATCGACTAATAATCTAACCACGACTTACGTAGACAGCTCGATAGTTAAAACAACCGTTTTAACGCCATTAATCGTACTGAGTAAAATAAGGTGGAACGGTGGAGTAATGTGGCTGCTCGGATTGAATTCCAGTGGAGTTCATTGCATTCACTTACGTGCTAACACCATTGGGAAAGGTACGAATCCATCTCTCCTCTCCCTCCCGCTACAGGTAAATAGCAGGACAGACTGGGCTGTAGTCGGTCTAGGAGAAGGAAAACTCTGAATTCAAACCAGTGAGGGTTGGGTTCCATCAGGCTATTTTGTCCAAGACACACCTCTTCGAATGCGGTTAACCCACGACTCAAAATAATTATGGGATTCGTGATCGAATCATACTGAACACCGATAAGTAGTCGGTAAGTTTTATTGGTTTAACTAAGATGTTCTTTTAATTTTTGTGATTAGATCGCATTAGAAGCACCTGGTTTTAATTAACTTAAGTAGCTTTAGTATCTGTCGATATTTCTGAGATGAGGTATTATGTACACTATTTACATTATTCGGACTACTATTGTCCTCATCTTTGTCGCCATATTTATTACAACGTTTCGGCCGTTGTAAGCTCCAGCCTTCTTCAGGTGGTTGGAATGTCAAACTGAACCCTTTATTTCGCTCACTGGGGTAGATTGTTCTAGTTCCACGTGCCATGTTTAATGGATGTCAGTTATCAGTTATCTCCTGTTAATTCCCCTCTGCAAGTTCTCCACTGCCTTAATCGGGTATTGAACTCACACTCTTTGGGTCTTGTCACTGGATCTAACCAACGGCTTTATCCACTTGAGAACACATGGCCTCAGTGGATAAAGGCGCTGGTTAGATTCGTAATGCTCGTTGTAGTAGAGACTTTGTAATCGCAGATATAACTATAGTAACGCCGTTGAACAATACTGGTGTCAGACGCCTTCGAATAGCACACGCACTAATAGTACTTGCTCGATAATACTCGCTCGAATAGTAACCCATATAGTGATTCGAATAGAGAAATAGTATCGATTAGAAATGGTGATTCGTATAGTAATAGAAGATACAATAGAAATAGCAGATCGTTTAGACGTCAGCTACTTCCTACATATATGCGTTTCCTCTATGGTCACGTGGTCTATTTAATTCAATAATGGGATCGCCTGTGTTTGTTCACTGGCAATCTATGTTCAAAATCATGTGTCGGCAGCGACATTTTATTCCTATATAACAAAAATTGTATTAGTTTCGTTTTATTCTCACTTGTTCACTGACACACTCTCTCACACTTAACTATATATATATAACAATAATTACGTGGTCTACTTAATTCAGTAATGGGATCGCCTGTGTTTGCTCACTACGGGATCTATGTTCAAACTCAAGTGTCGGCAGCGACACCTTATTCTTATATAACACATCAGTACCTAGCTAGTTATTTATGTAATGACACAACTATTTACTCCTGTCTTAACAGTAATTCCAATGAAGTAAAATTTGTAGTTGATGACCTCCAATCAGTTGTTAACTGGAGAAAGAAATGGCGAGTAAATTTTAACGCTCGTAAAACGAAACTGCTTTTAATCATCGTAGAAAACCATTTTTGCTTTCATCATGTCTGATGTTAACCCCCAGGGGAACAGCTCATTGGTCTCACGTTTTCCATTGACATAAAGTGGAATAATTATATTGAACCAATTGCTAGGTCTTCTAGGACGTTTGACTCAGGTTGTCGTGGCAGACAAATTTTTCTTGCCAGACTCCATCTTGCACATATATAAAAATCTAGTATTTGTCTATTTATTGAATATTTCCGCCATAACTAGTCTGGTGCTCTTGATATATAGCTTTAAGTGTCTGCAATATTATCGTTCCTGACCTAGCTTATCGGCTTTAATCACTTTCCTACCGACTTAACTTAGCAGCCCTATGTCTTTTCTATAAATATTCTCATGGCAGTTGTTCTAATAAGCTTCGCTAATTGGTATCTAGACCACATGTTACCTCGACTTGGTACCTCGTCGTCGCTTGGTAGCTCGTCCTCACTTGGGACCTCGACCTCACTTGGTACCTCGTCATCGCTTGGTACCTCGACCTCACTTGGTATCTCGTCCACACTTGGTAACTTGTCATCGCTTTGTACCTCGACCTCACTTGGTACATTGTCATCGCTTGGTACTTCGACATCACTTGGTACCTTGTCATCGCTTGATACCTCGACATCACTTGGTACCTCGACGTCGAGCGATGTTCAGACCGTAAAACGTGCATAAAGGCAGTAGTTTTTATTGGTTAGATTTTGATTAACAATGCAGAAGTATCCAGCATTTTCAAATTAATTTTTATACCGCTGTTAATCAGGCTTGAATTAAAGAAAGACTATTTCTTCTCTCTCTCTTTATATATATATATATATATATATATATATATATATATATATATATATATATATATATATATATATATATATATATATATATATATACACCCCCAGGAAGAGAATAGAAGAGGCACGGTACGGCACGGCACGGCACAGTTAAGTAAAGGATAGCGGCTCGGATTGAGGATTCGAGTTCAAATTCTAGTCAAGTTACGTGCTATACGACTCTTCTCCATCCGGCGCTATGGGTAAATAGCAGGACAGACTGGGTGGCCACCAGTCTAAGAGAAGGAGAACTTTGAATTCAAAACCTGAGCATGGATTAATACAGAGAAAATGTCCATCGAAACATTCGTAACTGAACAAAACCGAGATCAGGGTCTTTCATTTTTGGACTTAATTAATGCATCATAAACAGAGTCGAGCTGATGTGCTCTTGTCAGGAAATCACCTTCGGATTTCATGATTCTTCAGTTGATTCGATGTTTTAGGCAATGAATGTTGGAAACAAAGAAAAGACTAATGAACTTTCTCCTGTATGTCGGCAAATGCTGGACAATCTCCTAAAAGATGAAAAAGATACTTGAAGCAACAGAAATGTGGTTCTACAGAAGAATGCTGAGAATACCATGGACCGAACATGTGAACAACGAAAGCGCTTTAGGGGAAATGAAAACAAAAAGGAAACTTATATTTAACATCCTGAAGAGACAGCTGAAATAATGAGGAAAGAGGGCTTGGAATATTTAATACTCACAAGACAAATTGAAGGCAAGAGGGACAGAGGAAAACAATGCATGACGTATTTAGTGAGATTGAGTAAATGGATGATGGAACACGGTTTAGGAGAAATGACAAAAAGACAAAATTTATTAAGAGGAAATAGTGGAGATCCATGATCGCTTACGTTTTGAAGGGAGTTGGTGCATAAATAAGAAGATTCAGTAAGTGATTTGTCACGACGTGGACGATCACATACAGTCCGTTAACAGATGAATTGTCCATGAGCGTGAGACTGTTGGACAAGAACCAGGAACATTGATTCATGTTCTGATCAGCTGAAGATGTTTTTGATGCCCTTGCGAATCCTGGAATGAAACAAATCGAAAATTCAATATATTTATGTTGTATAATTTTTTCATAACTGAATGAAAATATATTTCCAGTGTTTAAATATTCATTCTGATAAAAATATTTACGAATAATGAAAAATGCTGACATTACTAGATTTTTAAATCCCTACTTCTGACTTCTGGGAAACGATACACGGGGTGCGATGGATAAATTGTCGTCTAAATTACGCAAAAATTCAAATAACATTGACATCTCATTTTAATAAATATATTTACCCAAATTACATAAAAAAATATCTTGAAATACCAAAGAGTAAATGTTTTCAATAAAATCGCAATTGGCTTCATCCACGGCCTCCAGACGACTTCGGAATCTCCTGTAACTCTTCTGGACGGTTTCCTTGTTTGAGTTGGTGAATGCTGCCATAATCCTTGCCTTCAGTTCATCTTTGGTGTTACAGGGAATTTTGTTGGTCTCTCGCTCAACTGTGCCCCACATATAATAAACAAGGGAGGTTGCAGTCTGGGGAGTGAAGTGGTCAGATGTAAGGGGTGATGTGGTCGCAGAAATTGTCTGACAGCCATGACTGAGTTTGTGCTGCATGGTGCAGCGTCTTGTTGTCAGATATAGGCTCTTCCGTCAGCCACCTTCTTTAACCAGGGCAGCACTTCCTCCTCAGTGTTGAGTCTGAGGTCCCGTCGGTAGATGAATGAAGGCATAACGTCTCTTTGGATTTTGTCTATAACCTCGAGATGAACAGCAGGAGCACCATACTATATATGGCAACAGTAATCCATGCATGGACGAATGGTAGATTTGTAGGTGTGAAGGATGGACTTAGACGAGAAAAACCTTCTGGCGTGACACAGAGAACCAACTTTCATTGCGTTAAACCTACTTTCCTTGCGTTAGAACCAACTTTCCTTGCAGCTGATTCAATGTTTTAGGCAATGTCTTTCAGTGTTTAAATTTTAGTTTTGGGTAAAACTATTTTTGAATAATAAAATGAATGTTAAAATTAATAGATTTTTATATCCCTAGGTAATTTTGATCTACCAGAAAACCTCAAGAGGAGATTCTTTCGAGACACTGTAGAGGCGTTCTTAATGTATAGTGCCACTGCCTGTACATTAACTAAAACCCTAGTGTCTGAGCTTGGTGGAACCTACAGACGGATGCTGAGATCTATACTTAACATCACCTGGAGACAACGTTCAACTAAATCAGAGCTCTATGATATTCCTGATATTTCTACAATCTTACGTGAACGCAGAATGCGCTTTTCAGGACGCCGCAGGAGAGCAAAACAATAACTCACGAGTGATCTACTGTTCTGGACACCTAACCATGGAGCAAGACGAGTTGGTCGTTCAGCAACCACGTATGCAAATATGATGGGTCACACAATGCTTCGTCCTGGGTATGACGATAAACTACATCCTGCAAAAAAGTTGACAGATATTGACTCTACAGATGACCTGTCACTGCAGACACCATTACCAATGTCGCAGTTCTCCTACATCATCAAGAAAATACTGCCAATGAGGTTAGACTCTATGTCAACGCCGCTAAAACTGAATGTATAGGCTTCAAACAGTAAGGCTCAATACAAACTCTCTCAGGCGAATCAATAAAATCTCTCGAATCTTTTACATAACTAAGAAGCGATATAAATTCTACTGAAAAGGATGTGAAAATTCGCATAGCTAAAGTCTGGGCCGTCTTGAATAAAATCGATGTAATCTAGAAATATGATCTACCAGAAAACCTCAAGCGAAGATTTTTCCGAGCCACTGTCGAGGCTTTGTTAATGAATGTTGCCAAACCCGGTCATTAACTAAAACCCTAGAGTCTGAATTTGATGGAACTTACACTCGGAGCTATACTTAACATCACCTGGAAACAACATTCAACTAAATCATAGCTCTATGGACCCATTCCTGACATCTCTACACTCTTAAGCGAATGCAGAATGCGCTTTGCAGGACATAGCTGGAAACAAAACAATTTGTTTTAGTTCCACAGCTGTATTGGAAATACCTTTACGGATGCTTTGTTTTAACAAAACATCCGTAGAGGGACTGCGACAATTCCACCTGATATGCTAATCAGCACCGTGGTTGAAATGAGAGAACGAGTTCGCGCATGTTCTCTTCGTGATGGTAACCATCTCAGGGATATAATATAAAGATTTTACATAATATGTTGAACTCGTGTATATCAGTTATGTAATAAATATATTTGGTACTGAGGATCATTTTTCTTCTCACCGAATTTATTCATCCTATACAGCGAGACAATTCTGAGAGAATTTGAAATCCTATCAGGATTCATTATTGGCGGTCGCAATCTTGACGATATACGATATGCAGATGACACAGTACTGACAGCAGACACGGAAAAAAAAACTACAAAACCTACAGAAGGTAGCTAAGGAAAGCGAGAAGAAAGGACTAAACATAAACTACCAGAAGGCAGAAGTACCCAAAATGTAAATTACAGGTCGACGATACCAAAATCAAAAAGATACAGGTAAATTTAAATATCTGGGAAGTATTCTAACAGAGGACAGAAAGTTCAACACTTAGATCCGAAGACGTTTTGGGATGGCTAAAGATGTCTTCCAAAAGCTAAGTAAAGTATTAAGAGATAGAAAAATTTCGTTGGAAACAAAGAAAAGAGTACTGAACTGTTATGTGATATCTGTCGTCCTGTATGATGGCAAATGGTGGACAATCTCCTCAAAGATGAAGAAGAGACCCGAAGCAACAGAAAAGTGTTTCTACAGAAGGATACTGAGGATACCATGAACAGAACACCTGAGCAACGACGGGCTTTTGGAGAGAATGGAAACATAAAAGAAACTTATACTTAAAATCAGGAATAGACAGTTGCAATTTCTGGAGCATGTAATGAAGAAGGAAGGTTTTTTAAAATCTGATACTCACAAGACTGATAGCGGGAAAGAAGGACAGATGAGTGCCACGTGTGATATACTTGCTGAGTTTGAGTAATTAGATGGCAGAACAAGGTTTGGGAGAAATAACAAAAAGATAAAATTTATTAAGAGACGGAAGATATGGAGGGCCATGATCGCCTATGTCTTGAATGGAGACAGCACATAAAAGATGTCATTTTTATAATCCAAAATACTTGCATTTAAAATGGGTCCCATCATTACGGCACACCCTATATACAGACAGGTAGTTTTGAGTCGATTAAGATTTGTAATTCAAGGAATTTAGAGACAAGCTTACGAGATAGAAAAAAATAGATGCGATGTCTGAGAAAGAACGCTACATACGCTGAACCCCCTCACACAAAAAAAAAAAACAAGATTCTGGAAGAACGGTAGAAGCGTTTAAAAGAATGAACCGAAAGAGATTGCCAAACACAAAAGCATCTGACATTGGCAGTATTGACAAATTTCTTCGATTCGATATCAGCGCTTCGTTGATTTCTCATGCCCCCACCCACCCAATTTCATCCATCACCGCCACGCCCAGCAGGCGTCCAGAGTCATCGTTTGTATTCCCGAACAAAATGCACGAACCGCAACAGCATCTCGTGGACGATCTGGTTGCTGGAATGGTGGAGGACGAAGTAAATATTACGCACACCTCTTCAGAGCCAGACAAAAAGTCGCTGTTTCTCGGGAGAGAAAGACGACTCGTGCCATTCTCTATGCGACACGCCATCAACCGCTGCCTGGGACATTCATTGACCTGCCTGCCCTCCCGACAGCGGTGTCCTTTGCTCTTTGTCTCTGCAACTCGCATCTGTCAATGCTTCGCTGAGCATCCTGGGAGTTCAAGGGACGGGATTGACAAGCAAAACGGCAATGGCGTCAGAGGTAATTAGTTTCATCTTCTTTTTTTCTTTTTTTTTCATTCTATTCAATTTCTTTTATTCTTTTTTCTTCTTTTCTTACTTCTTTCTCTTTCTTGCATTTATTTTCTTTTTTCTTTATTCTTTTACACTTTATCTTTTTTCGTAAATTTTTTTTTTTTTTATCATCATCCTATTTTACCAATTTTATTTCGTTCCATATTGTGATTTCTGTTTTTTTAAAAGCGTTTTTACTTTCTTTATTTTTGGCACTTTTTTCCATCCATACTTTTTACCTACTTCATTCTTCCATCTTTATCTTATACACTTCTTTCTTTCTTTCTTTAGAACGTTCGTTCTTTTTCAGCAGTATCTTTCAATTGTACTTTTTCCATGCTCTGTTTAATATTTCTCTTTCATTTTTTATTTCTTTTTATAATGTACAGCATTTTTTATTTGCTTTTTTGTTTCTTCCTCGCGCTTTTTTTCTTTACATCTTTTACCATTTTTTTTTACAATTTCCCGTTTCATTTTTTCATTCATTCAACAATGCACACACACACACACACACACACACACACACACACACACACACACACACACACACACACACACACACACACACACAGATATATATATATGGGTTAACGATTTTTATATATCAAAACAATTTTGCGGGAAGTTTTTTATTTTTTAAAAATTAAAAAAAAATATAAAAATATATATATATATATTTTTATATATCAAGAACAATTCTGGGGGAATTTTAAAAGTTTTCGTTTAGCCTGATGAAGTCCTAAAAGACGAAACGTCTTTTAGGACTTCATCAGGCTAAGTTTGTTTACGTTGACGCGACTACACAGGCGCACGAACGAGGAACGTTGGAAATTTTAAATTTAAAAATACTTTTTTTATGAAGTACGAAACACGTCACCCGAAAACTTTAACACTATATATATATGACAGTGTTTGTGTGTGTGTGTGTGTGTGTGCGCGCACGCGCGCGCGAGTGTGTGTGAGTGATTAAAACAAAAGATTGTCCACGTCTGCTTTTCAAAATATGTGAATTTAATAGGCCGGTTAATGAGATATCTCACTTATTGACAATATTTTGAGCATTTTGTTCTTTTTTTATTCATCGAATTTTATGAACCGGCCTATTAAATACACATATTTTAAGACGTACACACATGAACGCGCTTACGTATGCACGCACACACGCACACACACACACACACACACATATATATATATATAAAATATATATAAAATGACGAATTTATAAATATATTTTTTAATCTGAAATTGTTATTAATTGAAACGCTATTTTTAGTTGACATCCTCGTTTGAAATAAACACTCTGCTTTTTCTTTTTAAATTTATTTCAGTGTATATTACGTCAATCGGCCTAAGCACCTAATAAAAAAATGTATTCGCCGGCAGCGATTGGACGTGTGCCCTCATTGTCAGGACAGACCACTGTTTATACCCGATGTGCACCGCTCGTCCAGCTTTAAGTTATATTTGCCCTTTTACGTTCAGGTTTTCTCGGGAGCCCATATCTGCACAGTTTTCGTAAATTTTAAAGAATTACTGCATTTATTTCGAATCTGACATTGTTTGAAACAGATGACCCTCTTTGTTTTACACTTTATGTATTACGTCTATGAGCACAGAACCCAGCTAAGTTGTAATGCTCTTTGTTACCCCGCTGATTGGACGGCTGTTTCCCCTAAAACGTGGGGACACAGGTTCGAACCCTGTCGGAAAGCATATTAACTTTTATAAATTTTATCTAGTGTGCAGATAAACGCAATACACATTGTTTAAAATAAAACAGGGTGTCTATTTCAAACACAGGTATCCACTAAAAAGAACGTTTGAATTAATAATAACAATAATAATAATAATATATATATACAGTGTAACCCGGATATAAGAGACCCGGATATAAGTAAACCCGGATATAAGATAGATTTTCTCTGACCCCAAATTAGAGCCTGAGTTAATGCATATATAATAGACCAAACCCGGATATAAAAGAAACCCGGATATAAGAGACTTATCCGGTCCCGACAACTCTCTTATATCCGGGTTACACTGTGTATATATATATATAGTGTAACCCGGATATAAGAGACCACGGATATGAGAGAAACCCGAGTATAAGAGACATTTTCTCTGGTCCCAAATTAGAGCCATACTTACCTAAACAAATGTAGACCAAACCCGGATATAAGAGAAACCCGGATATAAGATACTTCTTCTCCGGTCCCGACAACTCTCTTATATCCGGGTTACACTATATATATATATATATATATATATATATATATATATATATATATATATATATATATATATATGAGATGTTTCATTTGGAGCGACCCTGGGGAATGTATATTTCAAGTTTAGGCATTTTTTTAAATTGTTGTTTCATTAAGAGGGATCAAAGTCAGCAGTAAACAAATTAATGTTATTGGTGAAAATCTATTTATTTCTCTATTGGATAATGTTATTTAAGTCATGGCAATTATGGGTGAAAAATGATATCGCCCAAATATCCGTCAAATCTGAAAGAAATAGAAAAAAAACATTAAACGCTTAAACGATTCACATGAAAATCGGTCCAAGTTAGTGGAACACCCTATATATATATATATATATATATATATATATATATATATATATATATATATATATATATATATATTGTCATCCACAGACAGACTGTTTCGCTGTATCACAGCTTTTCAGTGTGGTTAGACATTCGACTGCTTCAAACCCGACCGATTTGGTGTCAGTCAGAGATTCTACCTCTAGCACGACAGAGAGGCAGGGAAATTTTAACGTTTTAATGTCAGTGACCCGGGGAGCTCAATTCAATTCGGTTGAAGAGCAATGCGTTAATATCGGTATGAGCCACTGTTTTTAAAATTACCCTTTTCTCAAGAGAGCCCAACCGGGAGTATATATATATATATATATATATATATATATATATATATATATATATATATATATATATATATATATATGAAAGTGAGCATAGAAGTCAACACTTAGAGGCGATAGTCTGTTTTATGCTAGATGCAATCGTCAGGCCACGAGTGCTGTTATTTTTCTCGGCTATTTATATATATAGGTCAGTGGTGCATTGTGGGTAGTCTATTTTGGCGGTTATTTTACCTGAAGTCGTTTATTTGTTTATTTATTTATTTGTGTCAAATTATTTTGCTTGTTTTTATTTAATTTTATTTTTATTTTTTATCTTATATATTTATTTATATTTTTATTTTATTTTGATCGGTGTTTTTATTAACGTAGTAAAAATGTTGACTTCTATGTTCACTTTTATATTTACACTCGCTCTATCTCTGATATTAAGCACTTTATCCCATAAATATATCACACTTTAAGACTATATTTCTTCATATATATATATATATATATATATATATATAGAGAGAGAGAGAGAGAGAGAGAGAGAGAGGGAGAGAGAGAGAGGTGGAGACGTAATGATAGTTGATTTTGGTGTGTTAATTAATCCGACTCAGATGCATATATGGACAGCCATTTAATAAAATTAGTCCGAACTAAGGCTAATAATTTTGGCTTATCCAATAAAGGACATATGCACTACATTAGCGAGCTGTTCACGATCCACATCAAAAGTGTCTGAGTTCCGGTCTATTAAGCTGTTTGTTCTACATGTGATTGCCAAGTAAGAAGATGAATTCTACATATTCCCCAACGATTTCTTCTGGGATCTAGTGTTATGATGTCAACAGGAGGTATTTCAACTGCAGGAATTTCACGAGGTAGACGTTCTGAAGAATGGACTTGTTATATCTGTGTTCATCATTCTTTACGCTGTCTTCTGCCAAATCTTGGGGAATCTATATTTCAAGTTGGGGCATCTTTTCAAATTGTTGTAGATGACAGTACCCTGTTAAATGACCGAAATTTATTTTATGAGCTCTTGTTTCAATCAGAATAGCATTATGAGTCCAAGAACTGTTTTGCCGAATGGACCCGGTGTGTAGCCTTTGTTGCTATTATTACAACGTTTAGACCGATCAATTCGACAACCAGTACGTCTCGCATTACTTATTATTATTATACTAAATATTCACCCAATAAAAGACAAAAGAGCCACTCAAGGTAGAGTGCTACTGTTTGTTGTATGGACGTTAGAGGAATAAGTAAATGAAGATAGACCCTCAATTTGAAGAGGTTAACATTATAAGGAACAGGAAAATAACCTTTTGGGCGTTTGTCGGATCTTGGAAAGCTGTATGATTGGAACTTTCTTTTTATCGATGGAATCCGAAGGGTAAGTGGAGGTTTCGCTATTGGGTACATGGCATGCAGGGTCTTAGCTGTAATGGTCTGAATTGGTGGAACGAGGGAATGTATCTCGTCAGAATATTGTCCATGGAAATAGCGTTAGAGCAGCGATAGGCTTGCGATGTTTTGTCTATGGGAAAGGAATTGTAGGGTGGAAAATAATTCATCGCCTACAAGGCCGTGTAAACGCTTTTAAGCTCTGTCAAGACTGGGCAGTGAGGATTGGAAATAACAGCACAGATATGACAGCAATACTTCCTTTTTGGTCTGATTTGACTTTTGTAAAAATAGGGTTTGACAGGAGGAATCATGTACTTACTGGAGCGGCACAAGGAGCCGGCCATTTTTCCAGCATCTTTAGCGATGGGTTGCAGGAATTCCACTCGAAATCTGGCGTAAATCTTAGCCCGAGACGAGGAGTATCATTGAGAGTAAAACAGCTCATTATCACTGTAGAGAATTCAGAGTTTGCTGGAAGTAATTTGAACCGGACGCTATCTACATCTGATGAAAGCTGTAGAATGAATCAGGTGAAGCCACATTGGTAACACAAAGAATAATTTTTGTAATCTACTTTTCTAATTTGACTTTTGTCGGATAAAGTAAGCTCTTTTAAAACCTAAAAAAATGTACAGGTTTGAAAGTAAGTATTTTGTATAACTAAATAGATTGTGTTTGTTTCCACTTTAAATTTTCTGTTATTGTATTTTATCTAAGACAAAAATCCTACACTTTATATCTGTCTATCTATTTCAGCCAGTTTGTATCTATCTTTTTTTTTTAATCATTTACCCCAAATAAGGCGAAAATGCCACTAAGACGCAAGAGATTACGGGAAGTGAAAGAGAATGGGAAGACTTTAGAAGGAAACGAAAATCCAATCCTAAACAGGAAACAAAGGATAAACCTCTACTCCTTTTCAATAGAGAGAAAGGAATGTGAATCTATCTATCTATCTATCTATCTATCTATCTATCTATCTATCTATCTGTTGTAGCATACCTATGGACAAAAATGGGTATGTCACCATTTACATAAATATAGTAGTAAATACTGTATGCTGGTCTGCAGTTGAGAATTCGTCTACAGCTGCGCTGGTCAAACACTCTACCTCCGGGCAGAGAGGATCCCCAGAGGAGACTATGTCGAAGGGCAGAGTCTTGCCTCCTGAAAGCTGCCCGACCACGTTTTATACGGGGTCTACGGGGATTTTTTGGCCGAGCTTACGGGCTCGGATACCCCGCATTAAATTCGCACTTGTGCCACATCTGACCGCGTGGGGCGGTTGGTAGATATCCTGTATAAGATCTGTCTATGTATCTATTTCAGTCTGTTTGAACCTGAAATCCAATCCTAAACAGGAAACAAAAGATAAACCTCTACGCCTTTTCAGGGACAGGAGTGTTAATCTATCTATCTATCTATCTATCTATCTATCTATCTATCTATCTATCTATCTCTGCTTATCATTCCAATTTTACTCCATACACATTGAATGAATATATATATATATATATATATATATATATATATATATATATATATATATATATATATATATATATAGAGAGAGAGAGAGAGAGAGAGAGAGAGAAAGTTGGGGTCTTAGAATGCCAGTAATGTTTTTCAAACTCTGGCTAAAGTTCCTATGTTAGAGGGTGACAGGTGTGAACGGTGCAAACGTGTGAATCGAATGTCTAAGGGCAATTTTTTTCGGAATGGAGAACTTACTCAGCGGAAGACAAAACGGTGGCAAATAAAAAGCGGCAAATCGAAGAAAAAAAAACACGTGCGAAAAGCAGAAGAAGCGAAAGTGATAAGTAAAGTGGGTACTTTGAACAAACAGGGAATAAGGTATCGCAAACGAAGTGTGGTTAGAATGTGGTAAGCGGCGGATACTTTTAGGAACCGAAAAATCAATAACTCGTCCCCATCTTGGTTTGAATTTTTCTCTATGCACCACGCAACCAGTAAATATGCATGCACACGCGCACACACATACATACACAGACGCACACACACACACACAGACATCACACACGCACACATACAGACACACACACAGACACACACACACATACACACACATACATGCATTCATATATGTTGTGCATGTGAATGCGCGCCCATTTGTGTGCATAAATTTAAAAACGAATGTATACAGTTCATAAATGATAAAACGGGAACATTTAAAGGAATCAGCCAGTTTTTCCATTTTTAACTGTAGTTATAACCTTATCTTAGACTAGATATTATTTAATATATTATCAGTAATTGATGGCCCCGGTCCAGTGATCATGTGCTTAGCGGTAGGACTATTGAAATACTACGCAAACTTCATTTTACTGTTAGATGTAACCGTAAGTTCTATTCTAACAGCTTCTTCCTACACACTTCTCGCTTTTGGAATTCTCTTCCAGTCTCTTGCGTTCCTCTCAACTATGATCTTAAACGCAACATCAGTGGCCCTATTTTATCTTTCTGAAACCTGTTCTTTTATTGTCCTTTCTTCCTATTAACAATTTCTGATTTTCTTTCATTCTCACTTAACCCTTTAGTGGTTTTTCACCTTGCTTGAGGTGAACTAATTTTAATAGGTAAATATTGGGGGCTGCAAATTCTTAATGCTCTCAAATTTACAGCCCTCTGATATTTACCTAAAAAAGAAACATACATAGAAATGACACTCAAAAACCTAAAAAGAAGAAAGGCATAGAAAATATACAACCGCAACAAAAATAACATCATCATCCATAATAATAAATTATATGAGAACAGATACATAATGCTACCGACCAACTCTGTCACGTCCACTATCCGGAACAACCTGTCCAATCTAAATAATATCAAAATAATCAAAAACACTTCCAAAACCGTTATAGATATAATCAGATCCTCAAACACCCACGCGATAATATTTCTGAAACTCATCTTCACAATACATTGGAGAAATATGCAATTAAAAAAACACATCTATGAGCACAAAAGAGACCTCATAAATAATAATTTGACAAATGCACCGGTCGTACATAGAAATGAATTCAACCACAATTTTGATTTTGTAAATGCTACACTCATAAAAAAGAAGAGAATTCACTCAGAAGGAAAATCCTCGAGAGTGTCGTCATTGAATATTATCCAAATATTAATCTACGCCCAGGTTTTTTCCCAATATCACCTTTGTTAACAGAATCACTACTCTCCAAAGCCAACGTACACAACAAATATATCAAGAAATCGAAAAAAAAAAGTTGAATCTGTTAACACAACAATACAAACAATATTACAACATGTGAACATATTCCCTTCAAACATAAAATAATTGAGATCAATTTTTCAGTTGACCATAGGAATACGCAATAGTGTTTCTAAATTCTGCTAGCTGCTAACGACATTTTGTTTGTTGTTCATAGATACTTTGTTTCAATAAATTCATTTCGTTTATTGCCTTGAAAAAGTCCAAATTGGACGAAAAGCGTAGGCTAAAACTACAGTTTTCCTATTGTTTTTTCCTTTATACATATTGTCTTTTTGTACAGGTTAATTCTGAAAAATACATACATACATACATACATATATATATATATATATATATATATATATATATATATATATATATATATATATATATGAATAGTTTACGAAAAACTAGGTAATCCGTATGGGTAGACCCAAGGAGGATAAAATCCAGAGAGCTCAATGTAAATCAGAGCTAATTCCGTTTCAACCTTTGGAAGTAAAATTTGATGATCCGCGGTCCTTTAAAAGGACTGTGGTGAAATAATTTATTACATGGAGCCTTAAAGTGGTCTGTTTTTATTTAAAAAATATATATTTCAAAAATAAATATATATATACAGTGTAACCCGGATATAAAAGAGTTGTCGGGACCGGAGAATAAGTCTCTTATATACGGGTTTCTCTTATATACGGGTTTGGTCTATTTTGTTTTATTAACACAGGCTCTAGTTTGGGACCAGAGAAAATCTCTCTTCTATCCGGGTTTCCCTTATATCCGGGTCTCTTATATCCGGGTTACACTGTATATATATATATATATATATATATATATATATATATATATATATATATATATATATATAAATAAAGAGAAAAGAGAAGCCGCAAATGTTTTTAGTTATAATGTGGATTATGTATTTATTTATTTAATTTTTTAAAAATATATATTACCCTTTATTTTCCATATTTGTTGCTATATATATATATATATGTTAAGACGAAGAAACACAGAAATTGCCATCTGTGCGTGGAAGTGAAACTGCAAATTATAGAATTTAAGAACGTGAATAATTTAATAAATGACTGGAATGAAATTATTTGAAAATGTCGAAGCAAAGGGAAGAACGAGTAAAAGCAAGCAGGAAATAACTTAACGAGAGCTTGTTAGTAGGAGAGACAAACACTGCTAACTGCTACAACAAAACAGGGAAATGTGGAGGGCCCAGAATGGACATGTCACACAGTACAAAGAAAAAGTCTAGCGACGTTAGAGAACACGTACACACATACACACACACACGCGCGCGCACACACACAGACACACACAGACATTTATATTTCTGAAGGGATATATATATATATATATATATATATATATATATATACAGTGTAACCCGGATATAAGAGACCCGGATATAAGAGAAACCCGGATATAAGAGAGATTTTCTCTGGTCCCAAATTAGAGCCATACTTACCTAAACAAAATAGACCAAACCCGGATATACGATAAACCCGGATATAAGAGACTTCTTCTCCGGTCCCGACAACTCTCTTATATCCGGGTTACACTGTATATATATATACATATATATATATATAATTGTTTATTTAAAAATTATAACATGAATATGTTATAAAATCACTACAAAAATAGCCATTTTGTTTCAACACCTCCGGTGTCTTATCAAGTAATGATGTTGAATGTAGAATAAAGGGTTTTAAAAGTTTCAAATTAATTAACGATCCTTCGTAAGGGGAAACGCTGTTACATAAGCAGGAATGACCACTCAAAATACAAGTATACGGTAATTCAAAAAACTTGATATATATATATATGAATTAGCCGATCACATCAGCCGATCACGCCACCTTGGTTTCAACCTTTCGGTATCTTCATGCGATTCGGGCTATATAACTTCCTAACGCTTTATTATTTAAAAATGAATAAACACACAACGTGAAGTGTAATAGAAGGGGAGGAGAAAAGCATAGGTATTGAAACTATATCAGAGGGGGGGTTTATATGAAATATACATAATTTCATCCGGGTTCTTACGAACTCACAAACGGACCTTTTTAGTGTGTATGCATCGTGTCATCATTATGATCTCTCATGTCTCGGATTATGACATTGTCACTTTAAATTGTCATTTCAATTTCTAATTCATATTATATGCAGCAGGTCACCTCGACTCCAGAGGTTCGTAGACGAAAATTTTTAATCGTTTAGTCTATTCGTCAGTCATTAATCAATTGACTGTGGATTTTATCATTTTCGTTATCTTTATATTAAGCTAAAAATTAATATTACTGACATATATATATATATATATATATATATATATATATATATATATAATTACGTATATATATATATATTATATATATATATATGTATGTATATATATATAATCATATATATATATATAATATATATATATAATATATATATATATATATATATATATATATATATATATATATATATATATATATATATATATATATATATATATATATATATATATATGCAGATTAAAATTTGAGGAATAAAAAGCCAACAAAATGATAACAAAATAACAATAAGACTTATGATATTTATATATTTACCTTTTGACTAAATTGAAGCACAAAGAGAAAAATTTTAATGTCGGAATTTTCGGACACAAAATATAATAAATATCATCAATATTTTTGATGTTGACTTTTTATTCCTCAGATTTTATTAATAGGTCTATTAAATCTTCATATTATAAGAAGCACCCGTGGACTATCTTTCGTTTTAATTTCATATATATCACATGTTCTGACCAATACATCCGGGTCTTCTATCGCGGAACACCATATAAATAACCGCAATTGTGCTGCTAATTTCAGTGTGGACACGTTTTCCTTCTTGAGTAGGCCACACCCAAGTTACCACTTGAAAATATTGGAGGCCATATATATCTTATCTCTGAAACCTTCTCTTTGCAAGCAGAAGGATTTTGTCCTTGGTTTCCAATTGATTTCCACTTAAATAAATATTTCCCACATATTCTCCATTCCTTTTATTGATAATGTATACATATTTATTAACCTCGATTTAGGTCTGTTGATCGAGGTTCGAAACCGGTTAGCTAGTTCGTTCTTCATTTTCTTCTTTTAATTGTTATCATGTGTAGTAATATTAAAAATAAATTTTGCCTGTTTATGGCGGTTATTAAGTTTTGAACCATCAATAAAAATTTATATATATATATATATATATGTATATATATATATATATATAGCTCTTTGGTTTGAGGTGTGAGTTTGTAAACAGTGACTATTTAAGCTAATATAGCATGACTCTTCGGCAGAATTGAGTCACTGTCAGTCACTGTGTGTTTATCTAAATCGAAAAATAAACACGCTAAAATTCACCTTCAACCCTTCCGTGAGCCGACGGCTTAGTGGTAGAAGTTCCGACTGACGCCAATTCAGTCGGGTTTCGATCCTAGCTAAAGGCAACCGGACGTCTAGCCACACTGATGAGCTGTGAAACAGCGAAACAGTCTGTTTGTGGATGACAAATATATATATATATATATATATATATATATATATATATATATATATATATATATACAGGGTGTCCATAAGGTTCGTGTGCACTTTAAAAAATTTATAACTTTATTTGTATTTGCGATAGAAATAATCTGTAAAAAATGTTATAAAGTTTAATGTACCTGGTTTTAAGTATAGCTAAAATAATTAATGTGATTTCAGGCATTACTGTAAATCAGTTGGCAAATGTTTTCCGTGAACTACAAAATCGTATTACCCTTTGTATTGCTAATGATGGAGGACATGTGGCAACTTAAATAAAATTTCAATAAAACCTTAAAAAATATAGATTTACTTCTTTCTAATCCTTTTTACAAATTATTTCTATTGCAAATACAAATAAAGTTATAATTTTTAAAAAATGCACACAAACTTTATGGACACCCTGGATATATATATATATATATATATATATATATATATATATATATATATATATATATATATATATATATATATATATATATATGAAAATAATATCAACTAGCAATTGAAGTGACAATTTCAATATATATATATATATATATATATATATATATATATATATATATATATATATATATATCAGGTCATCCCATAAGTTCTGTCCGAATTTTGAATAAAGAAAATAAGTGACCAAATGTTACATTTAATTACAGATTCAATCAACAATGTATTTTTCCTGATTATCTATGACTTCCTTACATCTATTAACAAGCTTACTAATTCCATTACTGTTAAATTCTTTTGGCTTTGATTCGAAGAACTCACAAATGTCAGTTTTAACCTCTTCCTGTGTTACAAAAGCTGTTTCTTCCAAATGATTCTGTAAGCTACGAAACAAATGGTAGTCTGAAGGAGCAAGGTCGGGAGAATAAGGTGGATGAGGAATTTTCTCCCAACCAAGTTCTTCGATCTTTTGTGACGTGATTCTTGCTGTGTGTGGTCGCGCATTGTCCTGATGAAACATCACCCGTTTTCGATTCACTAGAGCAGGTCTTTTTTTCCTCAAAGTTTGGTTCAAACGCTCTAATTGCTGACAGTATATTTGAGCATTAATTGTTGCATTAGGTGGTAAGAATTCAAAGTGTATTATTCCATGGCAATCCCGCCAGATTGAAAGAAGAACCTTTTGCCCATGAAGTTCCCTTCTCGGCTGTGGCTGGGGTCCTTCCCCTTTACCAAGCCACTGTCTACGACGCTTAACATTTCGATAAAAGAACCATTTTTCGTCGCCAGTCACAAGTCTATCCAAAAAAGGTGAAACAAGTTGGCGAGAATGGAGAGAAGAGCAGATGTCAACTCGGGATTTGAGGTTGTTTTCAGACAATTCATGAGGCACCCATTTTCCAAGTTTAGGAACTTTTCCAAGTTGTTGAAGATGACGATGAACAGTTGTATGGTTTGAACTGAGAACCACTGCCAATTCCTCAACTGATAAAGCAGGATTTTCTTCAAGAAGCTTTTCATCAAACTCAATTGGACGTCCGGTTCGATCTTCATCTTCAAGGGTGAAATCTCCACCTCTGAATTTTGCAAACCATCTTCTGCAAGTTCTTTCATTCACACATTCCTCTCTATAAACTGAGTGAATGTTTCTAGCCACTTCGGCTGCTGAGTTTCCTTTCTTGAACCCATAAAGCGTTATGTGCCTCAAATGATACTTGGGTACTTCCATGTTAGCAGGGTTTTAATCAAACAAAATTTAATTTTATTGTTCTCTGAAATAAAATTTGATCAGTTTAAATGCATCTAAACATAAAAATAATGTTCAGCTCCATTAGACATTATAAAATACTCTTTAAATTTCGTTCATTTTAACAAAAAGTTAAAATTCGGACAGAACTTATGGGATGACCTATATATATATATATATATATATATATATATATATATATATATATATATATATATATATAACTTAAGTCGCACTCCAAACGTAGATATATGTAAATTTATATATATATATATATATATATATATATATATATATATATATATATATGTATATATATATATTAGAGAGAGAGTGGGGTAGTTACGCTGGTGTCTTTTGACGACTCGCGTTGACGTTTATCGTGTGATAACTATGTATATGTCTCAATGATGTAATATTGGAGGGGAGACTGTACAATAACGAAGGCGTATCCTTTTCGCACTCACGCACGCATTCACGCAGGGAATATCTGGCTTTATTTCAGTTGCTTTTGCGCAACAGTTGCTTAATAGCGATATCAAGGAAATAAGCCTGTAGCTGTAGCTGGCTTGTATATTTGTACGTTTGGCACCTTCGCGAACCTTTGATCACAAAATTACATTGAATCAATATTTTTTCTTTTGTTCCAGTTTATATTTACTGACTCCGCCAACCCCAAAAGAGAGAAAAAAAAACCCAGATTTTGAAGACAATGATGTTAAATGATGCATGAGGTCGTTATAACAGCAGGGTTTTATCTTACTTCAGAGTCAGGGCTTTTGGATGGCCGTGCCAAGCTAAAGAGTAACCTCTCCGCTGTCAAAATGCCTCATACTAACTTGCAGCTAATTGCTCTGGAGAAAAATAATTGGAGATATTTGTGCCAGAGTGGTATCAGACATTTTTAAATCAGTCGTATTGCCCGGGTAAGAGACGAAAAACAACGGCAAAAAGCGTCAACAAATATTCCTGTTGGTCTTTCCTGAGATCCCCGGTGTTGCATAATATGCAGACTTATGACTAGCGGGTCTGAAGTGTTACATACGACACAAACATAAAAACTGAATGAGGTTGTCGACGGGAGAGTAAATCATGTATATATATATATATATATGTATATATATATATATATATGTGTGTGTGTGTGTGTGTGTGTGTGTGTGTGCATGTATGCAGAAAAATAGGAAAGAACACGTTAGGTAAATAATCCGGAGTTCTTTAGTATTTTTGCTTTTATTTTTAAAAAGACAGTGATCCATACAGATGTAGAGCTTGTATTATAATATTTTTTTAAAATATGATTCCTTCGCTACATAAGAGTTCTCATGTTTATGATATATATATATATATATATATATATATATATATATATATATATATATATATATATATATATATATATATATATAATTTTACTTAAATAATTTAGACATACTATGTCTATTTTAGATTTAATCCTTTCAAGTCCACGAATTAATTTCTTGTTGGCTGAAGGTTGTTTTCTTTCAAATAATTCAATCTCATCTGAGACCATCTTTATGAGCTTACATTTTCTGTTGATCTGTATACAGTTGCTCCGTAAATTCAAAATATTTTTTCTCACTGTTCGTTTACAGTGTTTCCAATTCCAATTTTTTTCTAGTAATGCAATGGAGGTAACTTTCAAATTTTAAAATTGAGAAAAAGATTTATAAATTATAATATTTTAATTTAGTATTTTTATATAAAACTTTACTGCTACAAATATTTAAGAACTTTTTTTGCTATACCCATAGTTTGTGCTTTTTTATTTTTAGCCGCAATTCTTTTATATAAAGTGCTGCCAGAATTTTAAGTTTTTGCTTATTAATATTTTGATGAAGTACGAATGTATTTTCGACTAACATCTGTCTAAACTGTGAATGTGGACATGAGTGTTTCTTTCAATGTTCTGAGATTGAAGTATGCTAATTCAAGTGAATTTATATCTGTACATATATATATATATATATATATATATATATATATATATATATATATATATATATATATATATATATATAAAATAAAGTATAAAATTTGCCACATAGTTGATTGATGTTATATTCAGTGACCCGACACCAGAGTTTCGTAGAACTTATTCGTATTCGTTCGATCCAATGGTCAGGTTGTTTCAGCGATTGAATTAAATTGTAACACCTGAAATACACACACACACACACACATTTTATATATATATATATATATATATATATATATATATATATATATATATATATAGTACAGGTAATAGATCCGTTGCTATATAATCCAGGTGGATCCTAGTAATAGCAAATATTAAAACTGATCCACAGAGAGCTCAATGTATTTATTATAACAGTATATATATTTAAATTTAATTGGTCTCAAGGTTAAATCTCCCATAACTTATTAATAACATTAAACCCTTTTGGTTTAAATACTATTTACTGTAAATCCCACTTGCTGCTATCATACGGAGCACCCCATAGTGAGAACCGAAATTTAAGTACAGACAGCGTAAGGCCCTAGCCATAAATAAACTCTAACCCCAGGCCACTTCCCCCGTAATGAGATATCTCTCTCCCCCTAGTCAGCAACACAAACTCCTCATCATAGACAAGGCGTCCCTCGGAGGATGACTGATATCGAAAATAAATTCATATCCCTACTTCCAGACAAACACTTAAGAGCTGAAGACAACTGGGTTCAGACCAGCTTGAATTAGACTATACTTATGTTGAGGTAATTTTGTATTTTGCAGTTATATATATATATATATATATATATATATATATATATATATGTATTTTTGAATTGGACATAGTCCGACAATTTATTTAAAGACATTTATATATATTATGTTTAACGTTTTTTTTATAATTCTGTTTGCTTAAATACTTGTATCTATAAAAAGAACGTTAAACATAATATATATAAATGTCTTTATATATATATATATATATATATATATATATATATATATATATATATATATATATATATATTAGACATATTCTGTTTGCTCATTTTCGTTAAAATCATTTCATGCTCTCGTCACTGTAAAACATTCGAGATTCACGTTTTTATTTCAGGACTTCGATGCCAAAACTTTAGTCACTTAGAAAGACATAACTACCCCATGGAAATTAACTGCCATATCTTAGACGTGACACTTCACCTCAGAGGCATGTATCTAAAAAAATAAATTACAATTGCATGCAGTTACCTGCAGTGAAAATTGTTTTTTAATGCGTTAAAAATATAAAAACAAAAATCTATTAGTGCATTTCAGAAATATTGATTTTGCAGAATCAAGGATAGAAAATATGACAAAACATCTATTTGTGTAAAAAAAACAAAACAAAGATGAGGATAATCATCCGCAAATCAGAGTTAATGATGCAAGCATTTCAGCTTAGAATATATGACACAACACGAGGAAAATGAAATATGTCGCCAAATATATTATCCCAGAATTCACAAAGACGAAGACGTAAGACTAAAACTATCTATAATAATAAAACTCGATCAGTTCAAAAAATAAATACCTCCTAACATAGCTCCTGTTTTATTTCATTGTTTTTGAAGAAATAAAGAAAACAGGACACACACACACACACACACACACACACACACACACACACACACACACACATATATATATAGGATATCAAAAATGTTAGACAGGAAAACAATGTAGGCGTATCGTCTGATCAATTATATATGGATACATTTGACTTCCATGAACTATTTTTTTCTTTTTTACTTCAGCCACCATTAATATTTAGTGTTTAATAGTTTTATTATGAAAAAAATTTGTAAATTCACATTCCTCATAAATTAAGATTTATTACAATTCTAATTATCGCCTTTTTTTTTCAAACAATAAATATTGTCTAAGGGTTAAAATAATAGCGGTGTCGTGGGAAAAACCGTCCTTTTGGCACGCCGTTTTTTGGCAGGCACGAAGATCAATATTTGTTGAATATTTTATTGTAACAATTACCTGGATGGTTAGGTAGTTATGGGAGAGTGGTTTACTTAAATGCCTAATCGATATTTAGCTACATACCCCCCACCCATCGGGAGTAGAATGTGACAAATCGTTTTTGAGGCCCACACGTCCAAAGCGACAAGAATACCTCGACCGTTCTGTTTTCACAATAGGGAGGTAAGAGCCAGGAGTCAGAAGCCCCAGAACCTGAAAACAAGTTTATTTGCGAACGATTCTAGTTTTTGTAGAGAAAAAAAATATTTACGTGCACACACACACACACACACACACACACACACACACACACACACACACACACACACACACACACACACGTACGCGAATATTGATATATTTCCAATCATGTTTTATTCATGTCGACTGAATGATAACATCATATACATTTTCAAACACCTCGATAAACGCACTTATATAGTCACCCACATAAAGATATACATATATTACACATATGTATAAAGTTGTACACTCACATACTTTCCCACAAACTACGCATGCATATACATACATGTTCATACATGTACACACAACTACATACGCATTTACATAGATACATGCAAACATTTTTTTCCTCAAATCTAAATCCTTTTTCATTCTGCTCGACTGTCAGATAACATCTGTCTTTTTCCAAAACAAAGAATAAAGAAATTGAAATGGAATCCGAAAACCCGAATTGCCTCCCCTTTCTATTTCCTCTGACGTCATTACATTAGTCCTTCATACAAAAATGTCTATTGTCGTTTCCCAGCAGCGACCTCACCCGACCTTACAAATGCGCCAGGGTAGATAACTAATGGTTACGAACCGCGCGTAAAAAATTGATCAGACGATACGCATACAATTTTTTCCCTGACTAACATTTTTGATATCCTGTGTCTCTTTTTTTCTGTTTTCTTTATTTCTTCTAAAACAATAGAAAAAAAAAACATTAGCGTTTGTTAGGAGATATTTATTTTTTGAACAGATCGGGTTTTATTATTATAGAGAGTTTTGGTCTTCTGTCTTTGTTTTTGTTGATTTTGGGATAATGTTCTAGGCGACATATTTCACCTTCCTCGTGTTGTGTCATGTTCTAAGATGAAAGGCTTGCATCATTAACTCTATTTTGGAGACGATTATCCTCATCTTTGTTTGATTTCTGCACATTATTTTAGTTGATAAATTCTTTTTTTTTCTTATGTTATCTGATGTTTTAGAATATAATGTTTGCATTATTTTATCCTTTTTAATATTATATTATTATTTTTTGATATATTTTTTTTTTTGATGAGCAGTTATCAATAGAATTTACGTATTTCGAATTTGTTGTTCGTATATTGATTATTATATATGTTATTATAGACACAACGTTTCGGCCAAGTACCCTCTGGCCATCATCAGGTGTCCATTGTTTGGCTGATATTATATAGCTGAATCAGTATTTTACAGACAGATCCAGGGGATGAATAGCAGGAACGAACAATAACTGGCGTCACAGGGACAAAATAATGCAATAATCAAGTGATATCCTATATCAGTCTTACAATAGACATCTGAAGATGGCTAGAGGTTATTGGCAGAAATACTGTGTGGACTCAATACAGGTTTCGTGTGGAAATTCCAAGAATTACCGAGTACCATGACAGAAATCCAAAGAAGGCCGGAGGGCATAACAGCCGAAACTTTGGGAGCATGACAACCAAGATGAGCAGGATATTCCGAATAGAAAAAGGAAAAAAAAAAAATAATTTATAATCTAAAGCAATCCGAAATATCAAGTTTAATTTAAGAATCCCCACCCCGGCAATAGCTGAATTCTCGTAAAATATCTTGTATGATTTTAAATAAATCTGAATTTTAAAAAAGTAGGCAATAAAAAAAAAAACAAACCCGGACATATTGTGTGTGTTGATTCTGTGTGAGGAATTTGAGAAAATGGATAATCCTCTAAATAGATATTTACTCCTTTTACATTCTTCGGACTGTTCTCCCCATCTTTATTGTCATATTCACGATGTCTCGGCCATCGTAAGACCCGGCTTTCTTCAGGAGATTGGAATTTCGAACCGAACGCGTTATTTCGTCCACCAGAGTAGATAGTTCTAATTCCACGTGTCACGCATTTTCTAAATAGCTATTGACTGAAGCTGCATTAAAACGTATCCCGCTGTATTATATTTGTTAGGAATGAGGTCGTGCGAGGCAGTGGTCACTGGTAGGTCTTTGATTCACACAGAAGCTGTAGAGTGCGATTGATTGAAATAATCGTCGAAATATATCCAATCATTGTGCTAATCTCGACTTTTGCAGGATACCGCCAAATTTCATTTTATAATTATTTCGGTTTGATTAACACTTTTAAAAAAATATATCCCAACATTTAATTCTATTTCTCTTTCTTTTTCCTTACGTAGTTTGCTGGAACATTCACGGATAGGTTTTCCTCTCTTTGTTAAACTCTAGTTACCGAGCTTGGGCTGTTTGACCCTTTCATTTTAATGTCCTATATAATTTTAAGTTTGTTTTAGTCGTTGAAACAAGTTCTGGTTTTGTTTAGACCATTGGCCAGCACAATGAAATTCTTATTGTTTAAACAATTTAGTCCGTTAGTTAAAGACAGAGGAAGATGACAAAAGAAAAAAAAAGAAATCATTACGAAAATATTCCTCCTCCATCCGGCGAAAAATATCGAAAGGAAACTAACAAAAAAAAACTGAAGACATAATTTTTCTAAATACATATATATATATATATATATATATATATATATATATATATATATATATATATGTGTGTGTGTGTGTGTGTGTGTGTGTGTGTGCGTGTGCGCGCGTGTGTGTGTAGGAATCTTTTTCAGTTTTGGAGATATTCCAAAAGAGAAAAAAATCAATGCAAATGAATACACTATTAAAGACAAAGAAAAGCCATTGAAAAATATTTGAGCGAAATGGACCATTAATTTAATCAAAAATATCCTTTGTTTTTTGTTTTTTTAGCTCTTCTACTTCCTCGTCTTCTATCATTTTGAATCTTTTCGAGGCCGCAGGCGGCCATTTTCGAAATTGCTAATTATTGTGTTTTATGGTTCGTTTATTTCGAAACACCGCCATTTTAGGTTGGGCGTAGCTTTTAACCGATTTTCCAATTTGGTAAAATGAGTTTAGCAAGTCGGTTTGTGCCTTCTTTTGACCTTGTTTGGAAGCAAGAAAATACATTAAAAGTGGATAAAAAAGAAAGAAAGAAAGAAAGAAAAAAGGGAAAAGAAAAAAGAAGGACTAAGTGGAAAAAATATGATAAAAATTCTTCTGGGTAAGAAGTAAGGTATAGCGATGGAAACGAAAAAGATAACTTTCAATTGCAAAAAAAAGTTCCACTAATCCGAAAACAGTAGAATTAAGAAGAAAAATCTATCTTCTTATTATGACCGTTATTTTTTAGTAGGTACACGTATTTAATTTGCTATCGCTGTTTTTTCTTTCTTTTCTTAAACAGTGAAATTAGTAACAGCCGGCCTAGATTGAGAAGTCTTACTAAAGAATGATTGTGCCTTAGACAGGAATCGAACCTGTGGCACCTGTTTTTCTTTAGTATGACTTCTCAATGAACGTCTGTTGTTATTATTTTCGCAGTTAAGTAAAACTTCACCTATAGTAACTTAACTATGTATACACACTAAAATAACGTTGATTGAAATAAGAAAATAACGGATAAAAATTCCATTCAAAAATTACAATCTATCTATTTGTATATGTGGAGGCCCGAAAATGTTGATATTCGAACAGAGTTTGGGAAATGGGACATTTTCCAGCACCCCGACTAGTAATAGATCATGAAGACATAAATAAAAAGCTGATGACTGAGATGTAGGGGAATCAATAGAAAGAAAAAAATTATATTAGACAGAGAGGCAACAAAGACAAGAGGATTTATTCCATGGCAATTCCAGCGAACATAACTATTTTAGATTCATCAGCAAATACAAGATGGAGGCAAAATCTAAATTGTATAAAGTTAGAATTAATTTAAAATGTAACGCGAAATAAGTCATAAATAAAAACCGTCAACGCCAAATTCAAAATGAAATAATTGTCAAAGGATAGAAAATTTTTAATTACAAAAAAATGAACCCCATGTATTCAGGCCCTTTTTGAATCAGTTTATTTAATGGAGTTTTAATTTCTTTTGGACATAAATTTACTTTACGACTGTGCAAAAAAGGAACACAAAATATTCGCTAATTGAAAAAATACAGCTGCCACTTCAAGAGCTGGAACAAACCTTCTAAGGGTGACATGGCGGTAATAAGCTTTGGGTAAAAGCTACAAAAAAACTTAACCTCTTAAACTAGGAGTTAAAAATCAGAACGAACTGTGCTCTTTCGCCTTGAGGTGACAACCAGTCTAGAAGGAAAACGCTGAAAATCAGCCTGAAGAGAGATGGGCTCCTTAGCCTATAAATACAACTGCTGTTATGGCTGTTGTATATATGCTACAACCTATGACTGTAATGCACACGGGACGTGACAAACAAACCGGACATTTTTATGAATAAAAACTTTACTCCTCCGCACGAATCATCATTTTTGATAAGCCGAGCTCATCATATCTCTGGCATTTTGCATGAAGAAATGATTTTCCGATAAGGTCTCTATGAGGGGTGAGAACTTCATAAAGTCAAATTCAATTCGAAAAAGCCTCGTACGAAATACTGGAGCAAATAACATCGGTAGAGTGATAAAGCTTGCATGAATAAGTGATTGTTACGCTGGGCTGCACTCTTAGAGGTCAGTGTTAAATCTTTGATTTTGCTCAGCTTGTGCCATTGCTTACCAAATGTTCACTCAAGACTGAGCGAGTCTTAAATATAAGAGAGGACATTGAAGCCAATACCGAGTGACAACAGTTTGTTTAATGCTTGAATGCGACCTGCAGATCATGGCCTGTTTCAGGCTTCAGACGACAGGATTTTTCACGATTGAATGCAAACTCCAGATCATGAATACTTAAAGAAGAAAATCTTTCATCACTACTGGAGCTACAGAATCACAAAAAACGTTACAAATAAAAAGAAAATGACTTGAAGACTTCCAACATTAACAACAACTAAAATGGATAGCACGTCTAACTAGAAGAGGTAAATAATGATAAAATTAAAATGCTGACTTTCCACAGCATATTAAAAATCAAATTGTAATTTCACATTATTAATTTCCGGTCTAATCTTTTATGATCTTTATACATAAGCTTTTATAATTAATAGTTTTGTTGATAGCTTGCCATAATTAAATTGCTTGGATATTCAAAGAAAGACATTTGCCACCATGAAACTAGTAACTTCGGAATTTTAACCACAGCTTGAAAGTTAAGGTTTAAAACTGTTCAGAGTTTTTTTTTTTCGAGTACATTTAAAAATTTAAGAAATTAAACTAAAATTTAATTTCTGAAATGGTTATTTAAAAAAATATTTTCAATAAAATAATATTCTAATTTACTGGACTTCTTTTATTTAATAATTATCTTTTTATCTACATTTATTGAGTTTGTTTTAAATAAAGAAAGCCAATATTTTATCAGTAACGACAAATTTTAATTTTTTTTAATGAAGATTTTTCCCGCTTATTGTTAAAACCGTTTTTTCATTTTCTAAATAAATTAAAGCAATATATATGTAAGCAAAATATATATGTAAGCAAAATATATATGTAGGCAAAATATATATGCAAGCAAAATATATATGTAAGCAAAATATATATGTAGGCAAAATATATATGCAAGCAAAATATATATGCAAGCAAAATATATATGTAAGCAAAATATATATGTAAGCAAAATAAAAATATTAGATTTTTTTTAGTCATTGATTTAATTTATTTGAAATATGTTTTAATTTTTCGACTTTTTTAAAAAAATGAATTACAAACCCTAAGTCAATAAAACAAACCTTGAAGCAAAAAGAGATTTTAAAAATACAGTTTATCGTAATGACAAATCAAATTTAGCTCGGATTTCTTAAGCCTTTACTTAAGTTAAAAAATCGATAAGAAATGCGGTGGGTGTGGATATATTTGTTAATTTCTTTAATTAATGGGAAAATATGTGACTGGATGTATAACGTGATCAAATCTTAATTTTTCCTCGCACATTTCTGCAATGTATTTGCTATATAAATAAAATAGCATTGTCTCCTTAAAGAAAGTTTTTTTTTTAAAAAGACATCTAGAGGAATTTGATAAGAGGGAAAAGAGAAAAATATTGAAAGGGGGCAAAATGTTTAGGGAAAGAAGAGATGGCGACTTAAGAGACAAAGAATTAGAGAAAGCGTGTGGTGAGAGCAATAAAACATTAAGGATTTTTATTTAATCATTTCACCCTATGCAAGGCAATAAAGCCACTAAGACACAAGGAGTTACTGCGTGTGAAAGAATAAGACAAAAAAAAGAAGTATTATTAAGGAACAAGAACTATCGACGTGTAATAAAGAAGACAGTAGATAACGATTGAGATCAAAGTTGGTTGGAAAACATGGAGCCGGAAGAGAGATCCACAAGAGAGAAGTGCGAGAAAACAAAACTATTAACCTAAAACTTAAGTAACATCTGGCCAAATAGACTGTAAATTGATGAGACCTTGCCGCTAACCTAGTACTGCGCTGAAATTCATAAAATCAGGGTACCATAATGAAGAGTTCAATTATCATGAAATTATTTATAAAAAAATGGCGGTGTGAAAGTGACTGAAGCCGAGATGCCAGGTCAGGACCAATAATATTGCGAATTCTTCTCCTAGGAATCTCTAAATATATAGCAGGAGCACCGGACAATATATGGCAGCAATATTCAAAGCATGAACGAATGGTAGACTTATAAATCCGTCAGATAGATTCTGGAGAGAAAAATTTGTTTAGCCCGACACAGTAAACCAACTTTCTTAGCTGCAGACCTAGCAATGGATTTAAAATATAGTATATATATTTCCACTTCATGTCAGCAACGAATCGCTTTCTTGGAGGTTAGAATCAGCCATGTTGCAGGGAGTGGGGGTTCTCTCAGCTGATTAATAGAGAGAAGTTTCGTTTGGAGGTGTTAAAATTAACAAACAATTCCTTGCCGAAGTTAACAGCAGATTGCTGGTTATTTTTTAGATCAGCTGCCAGTTTGACGTTATCGAACTGATCAGACTTGCTATCGATTAAAAGAGTGTTAATCAGAGTGGTATAATACACAAAAAATAGTGAGTACCTTTAGAGAAAGAAAAAAATCCAGGTATTTGAAAGTCAGGTGATTTCTGGTCAAAATTGACTATGAAGCTAAAATTTCTCTACCTATATCACTTCAGGAGATGGGTGATCGTAGCTCGTCCCCAACTTCCTTGCCTTCGTAGCACTAAGCAATGTTTGTCTCTTTACTATCTCTCTCAGTCCATGTCCTGCAACGCCTTTACACAAAATTGTTAACTTCTGTTTCCCATTTTTTCCTCTTAGCTTCAGTAAGTATTGAGTATTAAATTCTCCAAGCCCTCTTTCTTTATTATATCACCAAGAAATTTCAGCTACCTTTTTCTGATTATAAGTACAAGTATCCTTGTTGTTGTAATTTCCCATAAAACTTCCTCATTGCGCATATGTTCCGTCCATGGTATTCTCAATATCCTTTTTTTTGGTAAGGGAGGATATCACGTGTCCAGAATACGTCCCACACGATTCCAGGCAGTAAGAGGCCGCAAACGACGCTTCAATTACCCTTACACAGGCTAATGTCGACCCTGAGACATGCAAATCGGCCTTTCTGGCGATGGAGGGCCGAGACTTTCGCGTCCAACCGTCATCATGAAGAATATCTGCGATGTGCTGTCAGGAGGATCCGACTCGCCCAGCTGCGTCCACCATCCACACTCCTGGTCCTTTACAGCCATCTCCGCCACCAGAGAGGATGCTGATCCCGATGCTTGGGTGCGAGCGGGTGGTGAGTATAACGACTACAATATCCTTTCGTAAACCTACTTTTCTGTTGCCTCAAGTCTCTTCGTTATCTGTGCGGAAATTGTCCAGAATTCACTCATATATATGAAGCTTGATAATGCATAATGCTTTTTAATCTGTTATTACCGAGATTTTCATGTTTCTTAATACTTTACTTAGTATCTGGAAGGCATCAATGATCCTTCAAATTTTTGTGTCACATTTTCCAACGTCTTCCCAGATACATTTCTATACTTGTTTGATTTTGACATTTCCAATTTGTAGTTCGTATTTTGGACTGTCCCTCTTGCAAACGACAAAACATTCTATCTTCCTACAATTGATAGTTAGTCTTTTCTTCCCACTTTCCTTTATTGGCTTATCTTGGAATTTTTTTTTTAATCAAATGACCTCAAGCAAGGCGATAATGTCACTAAGACTCTAGGGACTACTGGAAGTGAAAGAGAAAAAAACATTAGAAGGAACCGGAAACATAGTTCTGAAGAAAACATGGGATGAACTTCTGCTCAAAAGACCGGGGAGGAGTGTGAACCGGACGACTATTCACTTCTATTGAGGAAAAGAAGAGGAAAAGGTAATAAATAATTAGTAAATAAAATTTCAGAGTTTGGACAGAGCCGTTAGAAATATAGAGTTGAAGTAGATTTTAGAAGGAACCGGAAACCCAATCCTAAACAGGAAACAAGGCATCACCCTCTATCGCTGAACCCCCCCCCAAAAAAAAAACAGAGGAGTGTGAGCCGGGCGATAGGCGAACCTATCTTATAGTTCCTGCAGTTGTTGTTCTTTGCTATCAGCACACAGACATCTGCGTGTCATGCTGTTAAGATTGTACCCACCGAAAATAAGTCGTGTTTGGACTTTTAGTTTCCTTCGGTCTCTCTCCCCTTTTTGTAGGTCAAATAAATCTTGCAATAAGACGTATTCATCTCTCATGTAGCTTTCTGTTTTTGTTTATTTGCAGGCGTTTTTTCCCAGTCATCTCTAATAACTTTCCCAAATAAGTAAAGTTTCCCTATCAGTACAAATAGATCTTCATATCATACCTTATCCAATGGTTTTTGTCGTCTAAGAAACACAAGGATACGTCCTGCTGAATTTGTATTTCTGGCTCGGATAGTATTATAATACTAAAGATAGCATTTCTTCTTCAAAATAGAGTTTGCCTTAATCGAATAAAAGCATATGGACACTTGTGTATTCTACTGGCACGTGGTTTATATTCTGGTTTGTTTAGCGGCATATCAACTCCTTATGGGTCAAATGCCGAATTTTAATTTTCTTGGGAGCATAAGTAATTTCTTTCACAAAAATACATTGCTGGTAACACGTACGCACACACACACATACATATATATATTTAATTTATTTATTTATTTTTTACAAAAATGTATTTCTGGTAATTTTTTTTACTATAAAATGTATTGCTGGTATTTTTAATATAAAATGTATTTATGTATATTTGAAGTGTTTTGATCCCAGTATTTGCTGGGAGTCTAACAGGTGCGACTACCTCGTGTCAGAGTGGACCTAGGAACAATAGCAATTAAGAGGTGGTTCCACACCCCAGATAAGAGGCCTTGCTGCCGGATCTTGTTTATCGTCATGCCCAGGACGAGTGCCTTATCTCCAAAATCACATAATTCTGAAATCGTAAAGAAAGATTATTTGATAATCTTTCTTTATTCGTTATTACGAATTTGATAATCTTTCTTTATTCGATACTAGCAGCATGGCCCGGCGTTGCCCATGCTTGATTCAAAAATCGTACGACTCATACAGCAATCGCTATCACTTGACTTAAAATATTTTTGCCCTTCCTTGCCTTTAAAGGAGTGCCCTTTGCCATGCTGATGTTGCTACATGCCTTACTTCTTGCCTATCTCACACTGCGAATTTTTTCTAAGCTCTATACTAAACATTAAATCTGTTACGAAAAAAGAACTAAACAAAATGAACACAAAATGATCAGCTTTAAAAAAGGACTCGTAACTGGAAAAACAACAAATACTTTTTCACACCCAAACCAATTCTGCGGAATCAGAATCAACGTTGAGTTTAAGCAAGCGAATGAGCCAATTGGAGTAAAGTGCCATGCAGATTTAAATTTTTCCCACTTGTGACGAATGCAGCTATCGATTTTTTTTGCATGCTAGCATGCTAGTTAACATTCGTGTCAGTCAGCTGTTGGCTCTGACGCTGGCCAATAGAATCTTCCTGCCTATTCGTGGCAGCCAACTATAGGCTCTCACTCTGGCCAGTAGAAAATGGCCGCAAACTACATGCCGTAGAAGCATAAAAAAATCGATTATTTCCACTATCTATTGGAGTTGGGAAATGCAAAGTCGGTCTTGGCCTTCATACTAACTTGGAGCATGTGCATGTAAATTTTGGTGTAAATCCGTCGAAAATTGCGGCCGTGCATTCGTTACACACACACACGCACACGCGCACACACACACACACACACACACACACACACACACACACACACACACACACACACACACACACACACACTTCCTGGCTTTTATAGACAGAGATAAAGGATTTAAATACCCACGGCAACAATATTCCTAGAGTCTCAGCACAGTTCGTATTTTATGATAAAAGCGTAAAATAGGATTTTTGTTCTACTTTCTTCATACAAAATTATTTCGATACTTTCTGAATGAATTCTGATAAGGGTTAATGGGGTCAAGTTCCCTTTGCCGGGTACAAAGGGTAGAAGAACTAAAGGCATCATTAGAGGGAATGAAGAACCTGACATGAGTGTGTGTGATTGTTCAAGAATAACATTTGAAGCCTATATGTTTTCAAACACACATGCAAAAACGTATAAATATCTGATAGATTCCTTTACGACAGACATGATGTCCACGAATTTTTCTTCTTCCGAAAACACAGCGAGTAAAGAAAGAAAGAAAGAAAGAAAGAGAGAAAGAAAGAATGAATGAAGTATTTGGCCTGGACAAGGACACAAACGCGCCACGTAGAGATTTTCCCGCCTTTTTTTGTCTACACGAGACCAAGTCGACTAATCTAAAGAGAAAAGAAAGTCTACCCGAACCCTGAGGCGTCTTTTGATCATTCCGATCTATGCAACAACAGATCTTAGATAATCATCAGTTCGTAAATAGTTCTGTTTGCTTCGTGAGTAGAGTTTTTTTTTTTTTATCGACAGACGGCGGATGAATACGAGGTTCGGTTTGTTTATACTCACAGTTTACGTATATTTCGCTGGGAACGTTCCGCCAATCAATATCTAATGACAAATAGTTCTTGTTTACTTTTATTTTTGTTCTTCTTGATGTACGTACTCGATTCAAGTGCATAGATAAAGGTAATCGGAATATGGAATTGGTTATCTTACGGGCAGAAAAACACGGCATATCTTCTGAAAAAAATACAAAAAACAAAAAGCTTATATATATATATATATATATATATATATATATATGTATGTGTGTGTGTGTGTGTGTGCATATATATATATATGTATATATATATATACATATACATGCACGCGTGTGTGTATGTATTTGTACAAAGATGCATTACTTTTATTGCAACTCGCAAACATATGCACTGTTATCTATCCATTCAGGCGCCGGCCACAGAGCCATAGTTTGTAAGGTAATATTGCATGCTTTCACCGGATTTTTTAAACCGATACAGTGAAGCAATTCTGTGAGAATTAGAAGTCCTACCAGGATTTATCATTGGTGGCCACAATCTTAACAACATAAGATATGGAGATATCAGACACAGAAAGGAAACTACAAGAACTCTCACAGATGGAAGCGAAGGATGAGCGAGATGAAAGAACTAAACCTCAATTGCAAGAAGACGGAATGCATGGCAAAAAGGAACAGACCAACATGCAAATTACAAATCTGAGATACCAAACTCAAATAAGTACGACAATTTTAATATCCGGTAGTCTCTTCTTCATCTGTGAGGAAATTGCCCAGAATTCACTGGCGTATATGAGGTCTGATATTACATAGCAGTTCAGTACACTTTTCTTTGATTTTAACAAAACTTTTCTATTTCTTAATCGTGGCTATCGCAATGCGGATTTCAGGATCACACCTTCTATCACCGATGAAGAAGAGACTCGAAGAAACAGAATTCTACTGTTATGGTGAAAGACACCTAGTCTATAGATAATAGACTCTCCCATCTATTATAAGTAGGAGTCAGCAGGAGTCGAATACGAAAAAGTAGTCAGCGACCACAACTCGATTACTCTGCGTAATACTAACGTTTTTGTACGTTGAACCTATTTCGGACGAATTTAGTCCAAATACAGTTTCCACTGAGGAAATAACTCTACAACATCTACAGATGCTGAGGATACCATGGACCGATCATGTGAGCAAGGGCGAAGTTTTAGAGAAAATGGAAACACAAAAGGCACTTCTACCTAACATCAAGAAGAGACAGTTGGGTTTTCTAGGACACATAATGAGGAAAGAGGGTTTGGAAAATCTGATACTAACAGGTCAGTTTCCTACTCGTTGTAGTTCTTTATTAAGAGCTACAAAGAATAGGAAGTCGCTGAGAGCCATTATCATCTATGTCCCGAAGGGAAACGGCACAATAATAATAATAATAATAATAAGAAGAAGAAGAAGAAGAAGAAGAAGAAGAAAAATTAGAAGAAGAAGAAGAAGAAGAAGGAGAAGAAGAAAAGTTTAATGAGTTAGATCCTCTTTCTAGAAAGAATCTCTTTGTTGTAAATTTATACCATATCTTGACGTGACGATGGGGCCTAAATTTCGCCAATTCTCCTGCAGAGGCGTAAGAATCCCCACGAAAGGGACCAGATTGAAGTATGAACCCTAATATTATGTATAGACTCAAGTATAATAAATACTAATTTCGACTTCAGAGTGTAGGCGATTATAGCTCTCCACAGCTACCTTTTATCATCTGTGAATTGTCATGAATTCTTGTGAAAGCTAGGGGAGTTGTTTCCCGTTGCCTTCTACACGGTTTTGGACACAGTTTATATGTTCTCTTTGACTGGCTGCCACCTAAGGCTAGTGAGACCAGTTTATCTTGATATTGGATATCCGGCTGGTATAATGAATAAGAAATCGGAGTGTCAAGTTTTAATTCCAGTCGGGTTCGTTAGATTGACAGACGGAAATGCGCATGAGAAAAGTATTCCTTCGTCTCCTTTCACCTAAGCTATGAGTTAAATAGTTTGGTTATGGTTAATGTAATTTTAACTTATTCATTATTTTTAGGATCTAAAATATGTTTTTTCTTTAAATAACCCACAAAGGGTTGATAAGCAGTAAAAAAACAACAGAAAACAATCACTTTAACCCATCATCATTATCATCATCATCATCATCCTCCGACCTTCCCTTGTTGTTCGGAACTCCATTGACAGTCCCTCTCCACACTGTTCGGTCGTGTATTGCTGTCCCCAGATCCCCAATGTCCAACCTTGAGACCCGAGCTATGGTCTGGGAAAGTCAGTTTTTGTGAGAAGACACTTCCAGAAGTATGCCAAAGAATGAGACAATTTCCCTGTCCACTTGGCGACAGTGGCAAGCAAACTGTAATCGTTTTTGTTTGAGCATAAGACAGATTGGTCTCAGTTCTCCGTAAATTGTGTTAAGCTTTGCATTTAACGACAAGTCATGTTTTCATTGTTTTCCCAAATGCACTAGTGCGAAAGTGAACGCAACTGATAAGGCCGGAATTTGAATTCGGTTCAATGATTTTGCTTCTTGATAACATGCTATCCATAGTAACTGCGTTCGACATTAAATATCTCAACAAGGGTTGACATCTGTCCATATTTCTGAGATGTGGTATTGTGACTACTTACATTATGCGGACTGATCTCCTCATCTTTATTACCATATTCGTGACGTTTTGGCCGTTGTACGTTCCGGCCTTCTTCAGGTGATACACGTTGAAATTTCGAACGAACCCTTTATTTAATCCACTGGAGAAGATTGTTCTAGTTCCACGTGTCATGCCTTATCTGTATATCTCAGTTTCAGTTATTTCCATTTAGTAACTCAAATCTGAAAGTTTATTGTTGTGGCCAGGTATTGAACTCACAACTCTTTGGGTCAAGTCACTGGATTACTTCAACCAATGCATTTATCCACTGAGCCATGTGTCTACTCCGGTGAACGAAATAAAGTGTTAATTTGAAATTCCAACGTATATCACCTGAAAAATTCCTGAGCGTACAACGGCCGAAACTTTGTGAATATGACAATAAACAGAACAATATTCTGAACAATGTAAATAGTGTAAAGGGTTGAGTTGGCAAATAATCCATCATAAACAAACTAGCAGATCGCGGAGATGTGATTAAATATATCTTAATGTTAAAAAAATTATTCAATATTATTATTGTTTAGGTAATAATCATTATAACATATCACAAATAGATATATTGTGGAAAAAGGAATTTTCGACAATATACGCATTTTTTGATATTTATGGTTACTTTTTTAAAACTTTTATCAAAAACGACATTCTTGTACGTGTAGTAATGGATAATATTATACATTACTTATTCATTTTTTTAATTAATAACTATTTGTGCTCAGTTGTTGACATTAATAGCTATCTGCTGATATGTTAAAATTTTGGAATAATACAATAATAAAAAATTAAATTTCATCTCTCTGTTAGATGTTGCGATCTGTAAACACAGTAAATGTATATTTCGACACACCTTATATTGATTGATGGCAAGTGAACCCTTTCGCACCCAAATTGTATATTTAAGAAGATAAGATTAAGATTTTCAATGAGTGCTGTACTATTGGACGCTATACACCAGACTAATCAAAGTAAATTTCTCTCTTCATTTGATTTAACCCTTTGAGGCCTGCGTTCCTGAACAATTTTAACCCTTCTGTCTGGGCTCCTGAGTCAAAATTCGCAAATAATTGCGATGTAATGTTTCACGGTAGATATAATAATAGTTACAAGTGTTTACCCACCGTTGTTGCGAATAATACCCGACTGGTGGCTTTTGACTTCATCTTCACTTTTAAACTTCGTGCCTCTCGTGAACGCTTTCAAGGGACCAAACAGGTGAAAGTCTGAAGGGGCAAGGTCTGGGCTGTAAGGCGGATGAGGGAGCAGTCCCCAGCCCAGCTCGTTGATGCGACCTAGCTCCTGAATTTTAAACGCAGTACTTGATTGGTAGCTAGGTCGCATCATTTTTACAGTTGAAATTGCTACATAGTTATTCCACTAGCACTTTTCCCCAATGGAACTTTCTTCCAGCTTCTTGCTTTCCTTTCAAATACAATCTAGACAAATTTTAATGTAACGTCAATTGACATCTGCTGTTTCCCTGAATCGTCTTTTTTTTTCCATTTTCCTTTTGTCTTCATTAACATTTTCTCAATTTCCTTCATTCTATTGTCTTTCGTCCTCAGTAACCACTTGCGGCTTAGTGTCTTTATCGACTTGCTTGGGTTGAAATAAAATAGGTAAAAAACAAAACAAAACAAAACAAAACATAATTTCGTGATAAAATCCAACAATAACAAAATAAAAGACGAACTATTCAAAATTTATTATATTTTGCGCAGTCATTCATATATACAGAATCATATTGTTAAAAATTTCTAATATTCATAGGGGAAATGTACTCAATATCGGAAACAGAGCGTTATGTCAAGAAGCTAACAGTAACATGCAGTGTTCATTTTTATGTCTACACTTCATACATACATGTATATATATTGATAGTATTAGTGGACAATATATATATATATATATATATATATATATATATGTATATATATATATATATATATATATATATATATATATATATATGTATGTATGTATGTATGTATATATCCAAGAGAATAAAATCCAGGTAGAGCTCTATGTCATAGAGCAAGAATACAATATAAAAGGCTCAAACATTAATATTTCATGGTTACAGTTTATTTCATTGGATTCATAATGATGACCCAATTCATCAGACCTACAAATTCAAAAAGAAAACAGAAAATATATCTCCGGGTTTAAATAACAAAATATCTGTGACAGTGTATACATGGGAGTGGTTGAAACAAGGATGAGAAAGAGAGATATGTATGAAAGATCTAGAGAGAGGTAGAAAGAATGAGAGATGAACAGGAAAGAAGTTAGTGTGAGGAGGAGGAATAACATTTTAAAGAGATAAGTTAAATTAACGGTTTTAAGGAGTGAGATTAAGATGAGTACGAGTTAGTGTCAGTTGCATAAATTGACTTCCGATTTGTTGACCTAAGTTTTGAAAAAAAGACAACGGAAAAGTATGAATACATTTGTGGTGACATTAGATACAAAGAAGTGGGGAAAATGAGATGTGAAGGGAAATCATTGACCCAACCCAATTGTTCGTTTAGCTACATTACGATGCCGAGGTATACATGAAAATTTGTCATCTGCTTTACATTTGCTAAACTTATGAATACATGAACTTATATATACTTATATATATATATAATACCTAGAGGCGACAGTCATTTCATGCTAGATGCAATCGTCAGGCAACTAGTCAGACTAGTTGCCTGACGATTGCATCTAGCATGAAACAGACTGTCGCCTCTAGGTGTTGACTTCTATGTTCACTTTTATATTTACACACACTCTATCTCTGATATTGAGCCCTTCATCCCATAAATATAGCACAATTTAAGACTATATTTCTTCACATATATATATATATATGTCGGAGAAAGTTTCTCGGACATTCAGGCCTGTAAATGTTATTTAATACTGTTTATTATAAAAACAGAGCATTTGCTTAAATACTTGTATCTATAAGAAGAACGTTAAACATAATATAAATGTCTTTACATATATATATATATATATATATATATATATATATATATATATATATATATATATATATATATACATATATATAAGTATATATATAGATATAAATATATGTATGTATTATTTACATTCGTACTATTATTTCCATCCTTGTTGTTATGACAAGTTTTCGGCCGTTGTGTCCTCAGGCCTTCATCAGGTGTATATCGATCCAGATAACCTACAGGGAATTCCAAACTGAATCCTTTATATATCTTAATTCCTTAAAAAATTATTAGAGAAACATAGCCATGTATATTAGACAGATATTGATTGATAACACAACAATATTCACACATACACACAGTAGAAAGAACCTTAAATAATTGGAAGCCATCTACAGTAAAATAAAGCAATCCACATTCACGAACATTACATTTCAAACCAGTCATATCATATTACAGTGCATTTAAACATATGGTTCTGTTGATAACACTCCTTTCTTACGTGGTCACTGAACGTCATAGAATAGCATTATGAATTTACGAACATGCGTCTGCTATTCCGAGACCATTATCGCCGCATAGCAAACTTCCATGTAAACAAAACAGAATTTCATCTTTGACGGTGCACATCTCTGTTGTAATATCCATATAACCACTCTGATGATGGCTCATGTGAGCCGAAAGCTCTGATCGACGACTAATATAATAAAGAAATATCCAAATTTTGGACAGTTGTTTTTCTTTATATTCTCTTAAAACTAAAGCCATTATACGATGCTAAGAATGACTCATGCTCAAACATAATAGAGATTCGTTGTCTGTTATATTTAACAATATATACAAGGTAACCAAAAAGTTCTATCCGTTTTTTGATTAGTTATTGAATGAAGTTGAAATATATACGAAATGCGTAAAGAAATTGTTTTCAAATTCGGACAGCCGGAAGTAGGAACATCAGACATTATAAAAAACACGCGCACCGTGCTCGGCCATCAGTTATAAGCTGGACAGCTGTGAGAAGGATGGAAGTGTCTAGAGATCTCGTTCGGGGCTGTTTGCCTTACGACTTCAAAGTGGACTCATCAGCAGCTGCATCAAGTCGCCGCATATGTCAAGCGTTTGGGGATAGTGCTGTGGATGAACGTGCTGCAAGGCGTTGGTTTCGAAAATTCAAGTCGGGAGATTTGTCTCTCCATGACGAGCCTCGCAGTGGACGGCCACAGGTCTTGAATGACGGAGTCCTGAAGGCGGCCATTGAAGAGGACAGTAGTATAACGCGTGGTGAACTCGCAAGACAGTTCAACGTTTCCGATGAAACAGTTAGACTTCACCTGCACCGCCGAGGTAAGACGTACAAACTGAGCAAGTGGGTTCCGCAAACGCTGTTGGAGGTCCACAAGGGACAACGAGTGGCAGCCTGCGTATCGCTGCTTTCTCGCCACCGTACCGCATCCTTATTCAATCGAGTGCTTACCAGTGATGAAAAGTGGGTTCTGTACGAAACTCCCAAGCGTTCCAGACATTGGTTGTCTCCTCAGGATGCTGTCCTTTCACACCACAAGACCACCTATGCACCCACGCAAGATTATTACTTTGTGTCTGGTGGACAGGTCGTCAAGTGGTTCATTATAAACTGCTACCAATGGGCCAAACGGTCACTGGAGACCTATACTCGCAGCAACTGAAACTTGTGCAACAGGCATTGCACCAGAAGTTGACAGCACTGGTGAATCGCAAAGGTGTGCTTTTCCTCCATGACAACGCCAGGCCGCATGTCTCGTGAGTGGTCAGGGATACCATACAGCAACTTGGGTGGGAGAATTTGTGCCATCCACCTTATTCACCTGACCTTGCGCCATCCGATTACCACCTTTTCCACTCCCTGGATATTACTGGCGATTACTTCGAAGACTAAATATAAGTTACACATACCGTGAAGCGTTTTCTTTTGTTCCTTTAAAAACGGACAGAACTTTTTTGGTTACCTTGTATATATATATATATATATATATATATATATATATATATATATATATATATATATATATATATACACACACACACACGAATGATGGTTGTCTGCTGGTTTCGGAGTATATACACGAATATCTGTTACAGACGTCATAAACGGTCACAGATCCAAGAATATGGTACAATACTACGAGTTGTGCTAATTATTGTGTCAGAAATTGAGCAATCGAAACTGTTTAGGAGACATTTATGATTGTGATAGCACGGAGTTACAAGTCAGCGTGACCGAGAGTATAAGTTCAAACTGGTTTTAATAAAGGTATACAATTTTTCACTGTAACTGTAAATAGGTCGGGTCAGCATAGTAGCAGTATAATCACAGGCTGTCATTGTGGATGCCTGAGCAGGCATCGACAACAGGGATTTTCTAGTCATCCGTGAAGACTTCACGATCTGAAATGAGCGGTTAGGTATTACATATAAATCTCTCCCACTCGCCATATATATATATATATATATATATATATATATATATATGTGTGTGTGTGTGTGTATGTGTGTGTGTGTGTGCGTGCGTGTGTGCGTGTATCTGTGGGTCTTTATGTGTGCATGTGTTATAAGCATTTAATGGAATATTTAATACGACATTATATTTTATTACTATAAACGTTATATTGATGTTTATATATATATATATATATATATATATATATATATATATATATATATATATACCTCTATCTACATATATATCTATATCTATCTGTATATATACATATATATATATATACATATATATATATATACATACATATATATATATATATATATATATATATATATATATATATATATATATATATACCTCTATCTACATATATATCTATATCTATCTGTATATATACATATATATATATATATATACATATATATATATATACATACATATATACATATACATATATATATATATATATATATATATATATATATATATATATATATATATATATATACACATATATATACCTCTATCTACATATATATCTATATCTATCTGTATATATACATATATATATATATATATGTGTGTGTGTGTGGTTATGTGTACATGTGTCATAAGCAATTAATGGAATGCTTAATATATAATTATATTTTATTACTATAAACGTTATATATATATATATATATATATATATATATATATATATATATATATATATATATATAAGCTCTGCCTCTCTGAAGCGATCGGATGTTAGCCACACTGAGTAACTGTGATACAGCGAGATCGGCTGTCTGTGGATGATGACTATATATGCGTGTGTGTGTTGTGTGTTTGTGGTTATATTTTATTACTATATATATATATATATATATATATATATATATATATATATATATATATATATATATTTAAATATTAATGATCTGCTGTCCAATACACTAAATATATAAATGTTAAATTGATATAGCCCTGTTTTTTTAAACAGTGAAATTAATGTCTATCGGCCTAGAGATCGCAGGTCATATAAAAACAGTTTTCCTAGATTGATAGTGTATGGGTTCGTTTACTGTCGGGAAGCATATTTTTGTTTTGCATGATTTCGATCTGTTGGCCGATAGATTTTCATTTCCCTTTTAAGAACAGCAATGCCCGTTCAAGACACATCTAGAAACTAATCTTGACAGAAATCGATGTTACACATTTATAAATCTACCATTCTTCCGTGCATTGGATATTGCTGCCATATCATATCCGGTGCTCCTGCCATATATCTCAATATTCAAATCCAAAGAAGTAATCTATCCTGACCTGACATTTTGACTTCAACAACTGTCCCACCGCCGACACGTAGTTCCCCCTGTCTTTTCTCTGAATAGTTTCATAGTAGTTGTTCTAATGAGCTCTCCTCCTTGCCCCCTCGACCGAATGAGTTTAAGCCTACTGCTAGATTGGCAACTAGGTCGCATCATTTTAATGTTGAAATAGCTAGATGCAACCGTAAGACCTACTCCAATAGTTTCTTTTCTCGCACTTCTCGCCTGTGGAACTCTCTTCTAGTTTCTGAATTCTTTGCCACCTACATTATTCAAAAAATTAAATGTAAGGTCAATCGTAACCTTCTGTCTTCCTGAAACCTTTCATTGTCCTTTCCCTCAGTAATATCATCTCGCTCTCTCGCTCCCATTAACCGCTTGCTACTGAGTAGTATTATCGCAATTGGGGTAAATTTATATATATATATATATATATATATATATATATATATATATATATATATATATACCGGTGTAACAACAAATTGTCCAATCATGTAACAGCATAATTCTCCAATTGTTAGGTTAAGCTCCGAACCGCTGTATCTTAGAAATGATAAAATATATCTTACTGGAATTTTCCGATGTTTTTGTAACACTGTTGGAATCTACTTTTAGCAAAAAGATTGTATAATTACTCTCTAAGTTTGACAGGAGTATTGTGATGAAATCGGTTATAAACGAAAATGGCATGTTCATCGTTAATTAATCATAGTTAAGGATCGGAAACTCATGAAGGATTGCAATAATGATCTTTGCCCTTTCTAACCTTCTAACTTTTTGTCCTAGAGTAACAAGGTGCCTCACACGTTTCACGTACGATTTCATTTTTAAGTCTTTTCTCACTGCTTTTTGGACTGTCATAGCTGAAACTGATCTCTCACGCGTCAAACGTCTTGTAGATTGAATTGTTTTTTTTTTTCCTAAGTGATCTCTTTAGCTCTAAGTTGAAATGATGATCCCCCTTCCTGTTGTGACCTCCTGATCCGGTTTTCCTCTCTACTGTTCCCTCTCTTTTAAACTTATTCACTGTTCTTTTGATGGTTCTTAAATGGACTTTGAAGATGGAAGCCAGATTATGAATGTTGCTACCATTACTGAAGGCTTGAATAATCTTTTTCCTTTCACCATTGGCAAGACAGTGGAACTGACACAAAACAATTTTAACATGTTCTCTTTTTAGTTGAATAACTCAAAGAATTTTCACGGATTCTCACGACAAATGGTGTCAAGATGACTAAACGTCTTATCTGATAACCTAAAAAAAGAAAGAAAAAGAAACTCAATTAATCTAGTGTTTTTTTTTTTAGCTATTAAACATTTTGTGGAATAAATAATTATGTTGCTACACGATTTGGACAATTTGCTGTTACACCCGATCGTCCGGTTTCGATCCCGGCTTGAGGCAATCGGATGTCTAGCCACTGTGATTCAGCGAAACAGTCTGTCTGTGGCTGACTATATATATATATATATATATATATATATATATATATATATATATATATATATATATATATATTACAATGAATCATTCATCCAAAAAGTAGATATATATATATATACGAGATGTGTCTGAAAAGTAACGGGAATGAATGTGCTGGGTGAACTATGGACGAAAGTGGGATAAGCTGAAGGGGATCATCAAAGCGATCTGTTTTGATTCGTGGAGACCATCAAGAGGGGCATCCATGAAAAATCCTTCCAGCAGTGCATAAAAGCGTAGCAAAGAAGAATAGAAAAGCGCATTAGACACGGGGGGTTGCTTTGAAGGGGAAACACTGTAGTTTGTTGTTTGGAATTGAAATAATTTGTTTGTGATACCAGTCCCGTTACTTTTCAGACAAACCTTATATATATATATATATATATATATATATATATATATATATATATATATAAAAAGAAAGAACAGTAAGATATAAAATCCGGTGTTCTTATAGATATTTTTATTTTTACACAATAGTGCTCAATGTAAATTTACAGAGCATTAATATTATAAATTAATTGATTTAAAATATGGGTTTTTCGCTACACAGTGATAACCATGTTTCAGAAATGGAAGCTAAAGCTTTCGAATTTAATTTTGTTATTAAACCAAAGACATTAGTTCCATTTCCTCGTCAAGCGAATTTTGGAGTAAGTTATTTTTTTAAATTTACGGTTATTAAAGGCACGGCAAAGATTCATAATTGAAATGGTGTTTCATTAAGACGGAGTATATATAAGGGTGTTTCTTTAAGACGGATCAAAGTCCGCAGTAAATAAATCAATGTTATTGGTTAAAATTTATTCTCTATCGGATCATGTAATTTAAGTCATGGCAATTATGTGTGAAAAATTATATCGCCCAAATGTCCTCCAAATCTGAAAGAAAAAGAAAAAAAAATCATTAAACACTTAAACTTAATTCACATTTAAAATCGGTCCCAGTTAGTGGAACACCTTTATGTGCTCGCGATGTATTTTTGACCTCAATCAGTTGTCATTGTTCGAATTCAGATGTCTGTTTTTTTCGAACGCTGACAAGGTAGGTAGAAATGTAATACTTAACATTTTGCGATATACGATCTTCCTTTTCTAATGTTGCCAATAACAAAATCACTTTCTCTCTATTTTTGTCTTTAACTGTATGCGATTGTGCCAATAAATTTGCTCATATTCCCGTCTGCATTATTTTTTTTTTACTTATTATCCAACTTGATAAAATGTGAAAAACCGAAGAAGAATTTCTAAAAGAATTAATAAATATTTAACAACGGAAAGAGGGAATATTGACATTAATTAAAGATATATTACTCATAGCTACCGTCTTTGTCCGCCATTTTAATACGAAATAGATTAGGTGAAGTCAGATTATTATTGGATCTGCTTTTTGATTGTAAACTGACTCTGCTCTCATGACCTAGCGTAAGTGAGAATAGGTGAAGAAATCCAAGGAATCAACCTAATTGCTATACATCTTCAATAAAATAAAGTTTTAATATTAACTAAGTATCATAATAAGACGTGACATATGTTTGGTGTCATTGTAGATAGGGAGTGAATTTACATACTGAAAGATTGATAAGATTAAACAAATCACTCGACGAGCAAAGTTTGCAAATAGTGTTAGTAGTGGCCGAGTGGTTAGAACGTTCACTTTCTGAACATGAAGGCCGGGTTCGAATCTCACCACGGTTGATTTGTCAGGAAGTAGACTTCCTGATGTTATCGGTCTGGAGGGGAAAAAGCGTGCGGAAACATTGTAAAAACCTTACCGCGTGAGTGAAATTGAGTATATTGAACCCTTGGGGGCCGTCGATAGCGAGATTTTGAGTCTGCTGGCTTTGTTCTGATTGTTGATCACGCTAGATAACACACACACACTATCTATCTCTCTAAGGTCTGCTCAAATAAACCACAGGTTGCTCTGTGGGTGTTGAAAGAACACAAATGTGCCTGAGCGAGCGTCTGCAATAGGGATAGCTAGTCACGCTAATAGATGGTTTCCTCGAATACGAGTGGCTAGCTATTATTATCCATCTGAATATTAAAGTTTTAATGAATTCTCTACAGAAAGTCCGATATTATATTTAGAAATTTCTTTTTTTTAAAAAGATATTTTGGCAATACGTAGTCGATGTTATAATAGGTTGACCACAACGAAAGTATCTATCGTTCTTTACTTTGTGTAACGCATGAGAGCTTGGTGATCTCGCGAGAATCTGAAAAGCATATGATGAGATATGACAAATTGTATTTTAGGTGAAAAAGAGGCTCCTAGAAAGAGCACTGAAATTAGGCGTAATGGTTTCTGAAATCCGTTCGTATTCAATCACATGATGTGTTCTCTGTTACGTCAGTTTGTTTCTATTTTTTTTATAACTGGTGCTCCTTTTTTTTTTCATTGCCCTGATGAAACAAAAGCCTTTTCGTCTATTTTTCTGAGCGTTTGGTCTTGACAGCTTTTCGTAACTTCCTCATACGTTGGCGTAGTACTCTCCATTGAGTGTAGTACTTTCGAAGATAGTCAATAAACACAATTTCTGCGTCCCCACCAAAAAAAACTGAGGCCATCACCTTACCTGGAGATGATGCAAACTTGGCCTTCTTTTGTGCAAGAAAAAAAATTGTTTTATTATTGTCGACACTTGAGTACATGTCTTTTCATGCAGAACAGATTCCAATCAATACATGCGTAGTATATAATTTGTCTTTTAGAAAAGGTTACTTTTCATCTGGATATAGTTTAATGACCCGGAAAGATGGTAATGTGTGTGTTTGTGTGTGTGTGCGTTGTGAGAAGAATTCCAATATATATGAAATTTAGTTTCAGTCACTCGATTTCTCTCGTGTCGGTTTTATTACTCTTTTGTATGACGAGAATCCTATCTGTTCCGTTAAGGATAGATTATATGGTTTATAAGAGGTTTCTTTACCATATCCTTTTGTACGAAGACGTTCTTGCAGTTAAAGAGATTTTTTGAGACGAAGTAGCACGTATTCGGGTTGGGGGTCAGACTGAAATGCAACAGTGATATTTTAATTTTTGGTCTCGTAGAGAAAATGAGGTTCGGAGTAAGAAGCGACTTATCGCCAAAGAATTGACCAGGTAGGGTCAAGGTGGTTCCGAAAACGAATTCGGCTGCTGACCAACCTAATCTTTCTACACGGTCTTTCGAAAGTAACACTTGAAGCAAATTGGCCCCGCAATTGGATTTGGTAGTTTGAGTAATGTCGTTTTCAGTTGGCGGTTGAAAAGACTCTCCCAAACATCTTTCAATCCAAGTAGAAGTAAATGAGAATTCTGTGAGCAAAGTAGATCGGAAGTGGGATACTGTCACGTGTGCGACAAAAGAAATAAGATAGAGAGAAGTAAAGGGACCAAATAGAAAAAGAAGACCAACTAAGTTTTATAGTAAACAAAAAAAAAGAAGATTTTATTATGATGTTAGGGATTAAGGTCAGTGGCTAAAAAGGAAAAAAAAAATCTCAAAAGCTTACAGGCAAGAAGATATATATAGCTGGACATTCGTATTCGAGCATACCCGTCAACTAGGGCGGTTAGCTAATCCCTATTGCAGACGCTTGCTCAAGCACATTTGTGTCTGTTCAACACCCACAGAGCTTACCTATGCTTTATATTGCAACTATGCTGAGCAGACCGTAGTTACAATTTCTGGGAAAGATCGTGTTATCTAGCGTGATCAACAATCTGAACAAGGCCAGCACGTTCAAATCCTCGGTCACGATGACTTGTGACTTCATACTAGCACCGCTATCGACGACCCCAGGAATACCGTCTACCCAATTTCCCTCACAAAGCTTAGGTCAACACGTGGTATGGTTTTTTAGGCACTTTCCAAAGATGACGCACGCTGGTATCTCCCTCCTCTAGACCGATACCATCAGGAAGTCTCCTTCCTGACAAATCGACTATAGTGAGATTCGAACCCGGGTCTCATGGTTAGAAACCGGCAAGAAGATAGAAATACTTCAGTCTGGAGTTGCTGCGTATTTGTAGTATTGCTTATATGTCAAGACAGCGAATGGTCGTAAACGGACTGATCTGTAGCAGATTTCTGCAACAACTTTTTCAAATTGTGGAAAATATTTATCTACCGATTTTACTGTATATTTAGGAACCAGTCGAATATTTTTGCTGCATGAAAATCAGAAAAAGGGGAATTGGAAATTTAGAATTTTGTATTGCTCTATTGTCATTTTCAATTTTTAATCTTTCTAATTCCAGTTTTTCTCGTTCAATTTTTAATTATTCTAATTCTAGTCTTTCTTGCATTTCGAGGTTTTTAAATTGTAATTGTAAATGTAAATTATTTTGAGGAAATTCTCCTTGTAAGTTAGATGAATGTAAAAGTACCACGATGAGTAGTTATGATATCGAGGGCTCCATATTGAGTATTCCATCTGCCTCGGTTTATACGTCTTTTAGTAGAACAAAACCGAGTGTAAATATGTAAATCTGTTGATGAGAATAAGTAGATATGTGCATCATTGACATTTGTGGAAGGTCCAACGATATCGATATGTATCGGTGAAAATCTGGTATCTGGGTTGTAGAAAGTGGTCAGTGATGTTTTGGTTTGTCTTCTAACTTTGTTTTTTTTTTTTGGCAAAGGAGGCACTTTTGAGTTCATTGTTTAATTCTATGGTCATGTTGAGCCAGGCAAAAAAAAAAAAAGAAAAAAAAAAAGAAAAGAAAAACTCACGCTAATAATTTGGCTGTTACTGGGCTGTAAGATTTCATTTAAATATGTAAAATGTAAACTTGATGGAATATGTGGTGTATGATACCAGTGGTAGTATTGTAATAAAGATTTCTGTGAGTAAAAGTGGTTGAGAATTATTTAAGTCATAGAGAGTGTGAGTATTTCTGATATGGTTATCTATACGGCTTGTTAATCCGAAAATAAATCATGATCAATGATGTCTCGGGTACCACATGAAATATTAGTTCTTGAGAAATCACTGCTGTAGCTGGTTGGTTTGTTTAGCAAAATACCAGCCTCTGTGGGTTATTTAATGCCGAAATCTAATTATTTTGTATGGTTAATTAGTAGGACTTGTATCACTAAAATCATTATTTTCTCTAAAAAACAATTTAGAGAAAATAATGATTTTAGTGATACAAGTCCTACTAATCAACCCATAGCTGGGGGAAGAGGAGGATTCATACCTTTCCAGAGGGTATTTGCGTGTGACTATAACAAACCCAGTTGAAGTTGGAACTCGGTTCTTCTAATTTAGAACCAATGTCTATTACACCAACCACACATCCAAGCTTACAGAATCTAATATTCCCAAACGGTCAGCCATCTACGTACTGACCAGGTTGGACGTTGCTTAACATCGGTGAACGTACGGGAACCGGTGTTTCAACTTGATATAGCCGTATGCACTGCGCTGTAGTGATATGCTCACTGCGTATATAATGAATGGCAACTCAGAACTGGTTGACATAAAGTATTACATTTCTCTTGGTGTATAAGATTAAAATTTACTTGCTTTTTACTTCTCAACCCTGGTTGAGTTACTTAATGTCGAATTTTGTATGAAGCATCCAGTAAGGAATCGAAACCCCGACTCAGTATTACTGGTCATCTTGGCTACATTCGCTAATCCTTAACTTTACCTGCGACCAATGTAATGATGGTGAGTTTGGTGTATGCTGATGACGTAGATATTCATAGTTGGGATAAGAATAATCTTTCCGCAACATATTTCCGAGAAAAAAACAATGATTTTCTTGTTATGAGTCCTATTATTTAACTCATACATGATGGAGGAAATGGATTCGTACCTTTCCCAAGGGTATTTGCGCGTAAGTGAATGTAACAAACCCGACTGGAATTCGAACTTTGGTCCTTCGATTTCTCATTCCAAATGTAGCATGAAGCAAACGAATCTCATTCGAAGCAGCATGACGTCTGCTTGATATCTAGATCTGAATAGATGGCACTAAACAGTAGTGGCGCTCTGAATATTTGCCACGAAAATACTGTTAGAGTAGCGAGAAGATTACAGTGTTGCGTGCGTTGGGAAATATTGTTTTCATGATCAAACGTCGATTTGTCAATATATGTAAAAGGTGTTGTTCAAAATGATCGCTCTGTGCCTCACGTATTCGTTTGATCACCAATTGTATAGAACTTTGAATCCAGATCTGTCATTTTTAGTGGCTGAAATGAAAAGTTTATATTTTCGCGTTTTGAACGTCGGGTTGTCATCATTTTGTTGAATATTATGGACTATACTTATCTGACTCTAAATTACTATCTCTGTCTCCTGCATTAATAAAACTAGATTAATTGAAAAATGGCGGACATTGTTGTGTGCGTAAAATCAATGTATACTCTTGCTTTCTTGTTGATTCTGTCCAGTTCAGTTCTCAGGACGTAGTATAAAAGAACATAGTTGAGAAAGAAACTTTAGGAATCAGCACATAGCATATATTTAAAAAAATAGTTTTAATAAGAAGAAAAATTGTAATAACTGTTGTGGATCCCGGGGAGGGGATCCTGCACCAATAAATAAACAACGCCAGTAATTGAAATAGGAAGATAAGTGTATTGAACGTAAGAATACAAACTTGAAATGAAGATTAGTAGTCCAGGAATGCGGGTTAGTAGAAAGTATATGTACAAGTCTCTGTATGTGTAGCCGTAATTATCTCTCTCTCTCTCTCTCTGGACTCGACGTATCTCAACCTTGTCTCAACGTATCTCCTTGTGAACACCCTGTGTACTCAACGTATCTCCACTCTGTCAGAATAAGTATACTTTAGACGAGTCCATCTTGTGTAAAAAGGGGAGAGCCCCACAACAATAACAAGTGAAACACGTTTGTTGTCATTGTAAATACGTAGTGAATTTATGCGCGAAATGCTTGATAAGATTGCACAAACCACTTCTTTTATGTCCCATATCAGTTCATGTCGTGAACGATCATGTCTCTCCACAATTTCCTCTCTTTTGTAGCTCTTGTAAAATATGTCTTTTTGTTATCTCTTCTAATCCCTGTTCTCCCAATATCGCGTTAATTATGTTATGTTTGAAAGAGATGTTCTTTCAAGGAAAGATTATAAAAAAATCTGTACGTAGTCGATGTTGGAATAACTTCATCACACCAAACGTGGCTAATGTTCTTCACTCAGTGTGACATATTTCCTTTTTAATCTGATTCTTTGGACATACAGAAACGATATATATATATATATATATATATATATATATATATATATATATATATATATATATATATATATATATATATATATCCTTCCTCTCTGTCTATAAAAAGCTCTTAAAGCATGCATCTCAAATAGCCTCTGACAAGTAAGTTCACATTCAAGCCGGGGAAGACGGACCACTGGCGCCTCATAAACATCTGTTTCGGTTAGATGGAGCTCGTTACTTTGGAAGTGCATGGTCTGTATTTCTTACGACATTGGTGCAGCCGAGGTACGTGGTGTGTGGTATTGGCAGCGTAAGCCCCCCCATAAACAATCAGCTCTTGAGAGGCCACGCCACTCTCACTACCAAAGGAATGAATTTTGACCAAACAGGGCGCTAGATATGTGTATGTGTGTCTGTGAAATAAATAAGAAAGAAAAATATGTACTGTGGTATATTTAGCCATCACCCGGCGTCATTGGAAAAATAATTTTACAACCATATCTTCAGTTAACGATGTTTTCCCAGTTAGTTGTATTAAAAGATTATTTTAATAAATATAGATATAATTAATTCTAACCAAAATAGATTGAAAATGCCATCAGCTACGAGTCCTTTAAGATTAGTGTACGACTCGACTATTTTTATATATTTTTCTTTTTATTACGAATTTAGTGCTGAAACAATGTTGGATATTGTTAAGGATTAACAATGAAATACAAATAAAACATATATAATTAAATGGATACTGTTTCCCTTACGGATCTTGGAATCTCAAATATCAGACAGTTCTTCGGGTCTTCTGCAAAAACATGGCGACTAAGTTATAACGACGAGGAAATGTTGAACTTATGGAACAGTTTGTTTTTCATTTTCACGAAAAAAAAGCAACAGCAAATAAAATATAATGGCTATTCAGACGCTTTCAAAGAAATATTACGTCAACAACAAAAGCAATTTTATAAATCTCAGATTCATCTTTTGACAACGCTGACAGAATAATTTCAGATGCAGATGGTCACACAAAATGCTGGTAATTCGATTCTAAACGATTCAGTGGACTTATTAGCAAACAGCATTCCCGATTCCATGTACGATCCAGAAACCAAAATTACATTTCCTTCTTGGTTTCAACGCTGCAGTGACATCTTCGGGTGCATTTTTTTTCAAGAAAGACGGCGTACGGAAATCAATTTTTACTTCGTTAGCTGGAGGAAAAAAGTAGATCAGTTTAAATGTCTCATCTTTCTTGCTGGATTTCAATCTCCGCACACGGCTATTAAGCAAACTACAACAGAATAAAGTAAACGCCCTTATGACCGAATGTCAGAGGATTATAAACTTTACAACATACACCATGATGATTCAACATCAGCCCTCGATTTCAAATTCGCCTACAACGTTCGAGCAAAGGAAAAACAGTCAGATGCACCAAAGGTAAATTCCTTCTGCTGCATGTTGACCATGCAGTGACCATGCAGTGAATGGCACGACACGCGCTTCTGTCTGGTCGAGAAACATAAAGGTCAATTATATCACAAACGAAGACAAGAGGAAAATTTTTAGTTACTCGGAGGTCAAAAGTTCAAATCAAATTAAAAAACAAATTTCAAATTCAGTTCGAGAAAAATTCGCGAAAAACCCGCACCGCAAACGGTCAAACTCAAATTCTGTGCGTGCAACTTTCAAAGTTGACTCCCGATCACAAAGACAATATATTTACTCTTTCTGCTAAAAAGGTCAATTTCGTTTTCTATTTGACACAGCTTCAGATATTGATTTCATCTCACGACCCATTTGGGAACAAATTTGCAAACCTGTGTTGATAACTTTAGCAAAAACAAATCCCATCAGCGCATCCTGTAATGACATTCTACACACCAGTGATTTAAATCGTACTGTTTCATTTGATGAAAAACATTGTTTTTTTTTTTGGTAAATATTACATTACGAATTATGACCTACATTTAATTGCTTTAGACCGGATGGATGAGGTCGACCTCTTCACTATTCCGCTGAATTCTGTGTTTAACACATTTTCACTTCCCTCTGTTCTCGACACTGAGATATACTTCACACACCCAGACTCAAAACAAATTTCAGCGATATTTTTCAAGAGAACCTTTTGTTTTGCAGAAAAGGTCAAAGACACCCTAAAGTTAAAACCAGATGTTAATCCAGTTTTTAGACCGAAATGCCGTTCTCCTTATGTTGCTCTTTACATAGTAGAAAAAGAATTGGATTGCCTTCAGCAACTTTGAGTAATCCAGTCAACAAATTACTCTCCGTGGAGAGTTCCCATTGTTTGCAAAGAAGGCAAATGGAAAAGTCCGTATGTGGGCCGATTATTCCATTGGGGAACTCTTTAGATGCACATCAATACGCGTTACCAATATTAGAAGACCTTTTTGCAAAGCTAGATTGCGGAACTTGCTTTGCTTTCGTACAAATGGGAATTGATGAGGGCTCCAAAGAGGTCCTTATAGTCAACACCCACAAGGGTTTATTTAGATGTAATCGTCGTTCTTTTGGTGTCAGATAAGTACCAGCCATATTCCAGCAAACGTTGGATGCCATGCTGATGAGTTTGACAGGAGTCGCTGCATTTATTGATGACATAATTGCTGCAGGTGCATACAACAACGAATTTCTGAAGCTTCTATTTTCTGTTTTCGAACGGATTCAATAATAGGTTTTTCTTGTGAGAGATTTTTCTGAACGTTGATCACAGTAGCTCGGATTTATTTTTGACAAGAAAGGTTGACGACTAGAACCGGGAAATATCTCTGCCATCAAAAACATGCCAAAATCGGTAAATATTTCGAGATTTACGTTCTTTTCTAGGCTTCGAAATCCCTGAATCATCTTATGACAAAAGATGTTCCATGGAACTGGTCAACAGATTGCTGGTCTGCTTTTACAAAAATGTTGTTTTTTTTACTTTCTTTTCACGCACTTTAATCAATCTTTTGATATAAATTATGGTCTTAGATGCTTCTGACTATGGCGTTCGGGCAATGGTTTCCTATATCATTCCCGACGACATTCAGAAGGCCATTTCTCATGCATCACAAGTCTATCGTCTACAATAAATGTCATATCAGTACATAAATAAAAAGGGTCGGATGTTAGGGTCTAACATAAATTTAAAGATATATATATGGGTGTCCATAAAGTCTCTTTACAATTTAAAAAATATATTACAAAGGCAATTGATGAGATATCTTAATCAGATTTAAAAAAAATATATACTCAGTAGTTACTAAAGGTTTTAATCACATTACATTTCTGTCTTTCAGATATCCTGTTGATAAAAGAGGTTCTGTTAATTGAATCCTTAACATATCCAGACTGGTGGACTAGAAGGGATGGTCCAATTCCCTGGCCACCTGGTTCATCAGATATCTCTTCTCTGGAATTTTTTTTCTGAGATTATGTTAAAGATATCGTGCATCAAGCAAAAATACGGGACATCACTGCAAAAGATCACTGATGCCATTGCCTCCATTGATGAGTCTATGTTACAGCGAACGGAGTAACATCTTGACGTGCTTCATGCATCTAATGGTGTTCATACAGAGGTGGATTAAATTAGTTACAAATCCAATACTCATTTTCTAACAATTCCCACATATTTTTCTGTTCATTTGCTTTCGTAGAATTTTTTTTTACATTTTAAGTAGTCTTTATGGACACCATGTAGATTGGAATTACGTCGCTTAGAGGGATTTTGAAATCTCAAAGATCGGAGTTCGTCGACAATTCCGCTAAAACATGGTGACTAGGCCATAACAGATAGTTAAAGCACAAAAACTGAGTTGAAATTAAATTCTAATTTCTATAACGACACATTTCAAAGAAAAATAATGCGATCACCTACTTATTGTGATTCACGTTTCGTTTTAAGATGGAGATTTTGTTCTTGTCAGATAAACTTCCTTTTCTAATGACGACATCTGTTTTCTATATTTCCGATTCTGTCAGATTCTCTAGACACGCACACACGTTGTTTAAGTTAAATATTTACGGAAGGAATTATTGAATCAGGTGTCATTAAAAGTGAAGCTTCAAAAATTAAATAGAGACAGCAAGAATAAACAAACAGACTTTCCGGAAGACCGAATTTCGAATATAAGAGAACATTTTTTTAAAAGAAATGTTTTGGTCGTAAAATGTTAGAGAAGAAATATAGAAATACGGAGCAATTTCTTTTAGCGATGCAATCAACCAAGACTACTCTAAGAAAGTGTTTAATGATTAACTTTAAAAAAAAGTGGTCTGTTTTTGTTCTGAAGACAAACGAATAATCAAAGAAAAGGAGCAAAATTAAGTTAGAAAAGAAGAAGAAATTATTGGACGAAAAAAGAAATAAATAAAACAAAAAGCTTTGTAAATAGACTAAAAGCGGAGAAACGAGAAAGTAGGGAGTCACTGTAAGTGGCGAAGGAGTGGAGAAAAACGTAAATCGATAGAGAGAGATAAAAAGACGATGAAAATGAATAAAAGAGAGAGACATGTAGCCACGAAGATCCGTGGAAAATGTGTGAAAAGAACGTGTAAAAATTCCCTTAAACATGATGACCCCCCCCCCCCACAAAAAACAACAAAGCCTTTACCGCATTCTGGGGTACTTAATTCTGCTTCCACGATGAGAAAAGCTTCCGACCCGATCAGAAAGACGTCTCAAAAAAGAATTTTGATGTTTGTGTCGGGACAAAAAATTTCAGCATCCTCTTCGTAGAACACCATATTTCTTATGGCCATACCCATATAAGTACGGTACGAAATACTTAGGAACGAAACTTAAAAAAATTCAACCAATGATATATCTATACTTAGATACGAGAAATATGTATTTCCTAAGTAAGGAAATTGAGCCTTACTTTGCTCCAATAGCTTCTCGTACCTTAAATATAAAGTACGTTTATCTTAAAAGTTATATATATATTAAAAAAATGAAATACAGGTTCGATCACAAAAGGGCGACACATTTTCCTTATTAAGACTTTTGATCGCTATGTAGGTAGAGTTTAATTTCATTGCTTTTTTTTTGTTTTTTTAAAGAATATCTACTGGAGCGTGAGTATCCACTAATTTTTTTAATCATTCACTCGAAGCAAGGCGATAAAGTCACAAAGAAGCAAGGTATTTTTGAGTGTTAGAGAATATGAGAAAAATATACTATTAAGGAGAGAGGACAATAAAAGAACACAAATTAAGACTACAGAATATAACAATTGACACTGCATTTAAATATTTGAATATCAAAGTTGACTGAGAAGCAAGGAGCCGGAAGAGAGTTTTACAAGTGAGAAGTGAAATAGAAGAAACTGTTAGCATAGAACTTGCGGTTACATGTAGCCATTTCAAATGTCTGATGTTTCTTCATTTTACCATATTTTGAGAAGTGAGATCGTTTTGTGAACTTTCAATATCTTTTGAAAAATATAAAATATGGAGCACGTGATTTAACATTATTGATTAGTCAGGAAGCAATTTTTTATTGATTAGTCAGGAAGTAATTTTTTATTGATTAGTCAGGAAGCAATTTTTTATTGATTAGTCAGGAAGCAATTTATTGATTAGTCAGGAAGCAATTTTTTATCCATTCTTTTTCACCATATTTAGAGCGACTTTTTTTGTTGGTCACTTGCGGTAGACTTGTTTGCGTTTGGGTAAGCGACTCTAAACTCTACTTATTATCAGTCTGATAGATAATTTTTTATTGATTAGACAGGAAGCAATTTTTTATTGATTAGTCAGGAAGCAATTTTTTATTGATTAGTCAGGAAGCAATTTTTTATCCATTTTTTTTCACCATAAATAGAGCGACTTTTTGTTGGTCATTTACGGTAGACTTGTTTGCCGTTTGGGTAAGCGACTCTAAACTCTACTTTCTTATCAGTCTGATAGATACCCTTTCTGTTGCCTTTCGTGTACACTTTCAGTCTTCTGTTATATGCCATGATTTTCCCAGGACGTGAGCAGTCATGTCTCTCCACAACTTTCTCTCTTTTGACGATCTAAGTAACATTTGCTTCGTTATTCTGGAATCCAATCACTGACATTCACCAAGTAGATCATTCGATGTTTCTCCATGTTTTCTTCATTTCAATTGATCCTGTCAGTGTTACAGTCTTTGAGCATTCTTTCCGCGTTATGTCTCTCAGTAGATTTCAGCCGGCCCATTCTGATTGCTAGTAGCATTTTCCTTGTAGCTCTGTTTTTCTTAAAACTTCCCCATGAGTCACATTGCTAAGCCATGGTATTCTCCGCTTTGGTGTGTGAAACAACATCTCTGACACTTCGGCTATCTTCTTCATCTGTGAAGAAATTGCCCTGCATTAATAACCATATCGGAGATTAGATATTACATAACGCTTCAACACTTATTTCCTTGTTTCCATGAGTAATTTTCTATTTCTTAATACTTTGCTTATTTTCTGAAAGTTATTTTTCATTATTCCTACGCGCATTTGGATTTTTGTGTCATTCATTCAGTTGTCTGTTATTGCTTGATCCAGATAAATTATCGCACATACTTTGGTTTTAACGCCCCTGATACGTAACTCGTAACTTGGGCTGCCTCTTTGGCAGACAACCATGCAGGCTATCTTCTTACAGTTAATAGTTCTTTTTTTTTATCATACATCGCAAATCGAGCCCAGAACGTTCTCCAGACGCGATGAACAGATATTTCTCCAGAGAGGCCCGGTGCTTTAGCGTCTATTAGGACGCTGAAGCACCGGGCCTCTCTGCTAAAGCACCGGGCCTTTTTACAGCTCAGACCGCAAGTGGAACTCGTACATACGATTCATCACTAAAGATGCTGGAAAAATAGTCTCTTCACTGTACCGGTCCATCAAGTACCTGACTCCTCCTGTTATTCTCTAACTTTACAAGGGCCATATTAGGCCAAAAATGGAACTGACTAGTCTTCCTTTCCACACTCGATACAGTCCAAAAACATCTCCGCGTCCTTGTAGGTGATGGATTAATTTCATATAACCATTTCCTCACAAACGAAACGCAGCATGCCTCTCGCTGCTCTATCGCTATTTCCATGGAAAGTGTTATTATGAACGACACTCCTTAGTTCCACCAGTGCTGACCTTCACAGCGAAGATCCGCCTTGCAATGCGCATTGTAGCGAAACACAGTCATTCCTTTCGTATTCCTTTGCTGAGATGTAAGTTCCACTCGATTAGCTTTTTCCTACGGACAACTGCCTCGAGAAACCGACCCCCGATCACTACAATAACCTCTTCATGTCTCGGGTTAACCATTACCTTCCACATATATCCTCATAAAATGTGTAGCCCTCTATCTCGAGTTGTGCTTAATTACTCTAATAACTTGCCTAGTGTTTAACTAAATCGTATGAGAAATCAGAACCTTGTCGTACTCTCCTACATGCGTTTCATCTTTGCAAGTCTTAATTCAGCCAAAGACCTTCGATCCCTCTCACAGTATTTCTCGTATTTTACAATACCTATTCGAATTAGCTTTAAATGATTGTAAACACACACACACACACACACACACACACACACACACACACACACACACACACACACACACACACACACACACACACACACACACACATATATATATATATATATATATATATATATATATACAGGAAATGGATTAAATCCGACATATTCAAATTGCCGGTGGGCACATATTTTGTAACAAGATTTCTCGAATATCCAGGCAGGTAAATAAATATATTGTTCAATAGTAAAAACAGAACATCTACTCAAATATGAGTATCCATTAAAAATAACGTTTAAACAATATATATATATATATATATATATATATATATATATATATATATATTAATTGTGATCAAATACAGATCAAATATTGATCAAAATCCAATAGAATGATAGGATAATGAACAAATAAATTGATAAATGTTTCGAATTTGTTCTTTTTCCTATTGTATATATATATATATATATATATATATATATATATATATATATATATATATATCGTGAGAGAGAGAGAGAGTTAGATAGATAGATATAAATGTTGAAATGAGCTAAATAGATATGATGAATCAAATATTTGAACGATTACGTATACATACAGATGAGCAAATAACTATTTAATTTTTGATGTAGATAAAACAGTGTACGTAGGTAATATGTGTAATTATTAATATATATATATATATATATATATATATGTGTGTGTGTGTGTATTTGTGTGTGTTTGTGCGTGTGTGTATGTATGTATGCGTGTGTGTGTGAACTTGGCCGAAAGGTTCCTAAATAATTTTCTCCCTTTTTATTAGTATTAAGATGTTTACATCAATTCTAATTAAGGTTATAATTATTGTTGTGGTGGGATCCACCTAATCTGCATAGGTGACTACCAACTATATAAATAATGGTTGGTACCGGGAGACGAGGGAAAAGGAATCACGAGATCCAACTAGAGACTCTGATCGACTGCAACTAGTCAACACATTCTCCAGGAACGTCTTCCCAGAAATATACAGAAATACTATATGTACTTATTGTGTACACTTTCTTGTTATAATACATTCTTGTTCCAAGTACATTTTGTGTTGCATTATTATTCCATGCAATAGGCGAGATTCAACATTGAGTCAAGACACAACAATTATGTATATATATATATATATATATATATATATATATATATATATATATATATATATATAATGAAGAAATATACTCTTAAGGTGTGCTATATTTATGGGATGAAGTGCTCAATATCAGAGATAGAGCGTGTGTAAATATAAAAGTAAACATTGAAGTCAACACTTAGAGGCGAGTCTTGTGGTCTGACGATTGCGTCTAGCATGAAACAGCCTGTGTTGACTTCAATGTTCACTTTTATACTTATATATATATATATATATATATATATATATATATATATATATATATATATATATATATATATATATATACCGGGTGTAACAGTGAATTGTTCAAATCGTGTAAGAGCATAAATGTCCATCTCACAAAATATTTAATATCTAAAAAAAACAAAAAACACTAAACTAATTGACTTTCTTTGTTCCACGTTTTCGGATAAGTCGTTTCGGCCTTTGAGTTATCCAGCTATAACGAGAACAGATTAAAATCGTTTTGTGTCAGGCACACTGCATCCCTAAATGAGAAATGCTGAGAGGAAAAAGATCATTCAGGCTTTCAGTAATGGGTCTAACGTTCATACTCTGGCTTCCATCTTCAAAGTCCATTCAAGAGAACGGTGAATAAGTTTAAAACGCGGGAATAGTAGAGAGGAAACCTGGATCAGGAGGTCACAACAGGAAGAGGGATCGTCATTTCAACTTAGAGCTAAAGAGATCAATTAGAAAAGATTCAACTCAATCTATGGTACGTTTGGCACGCGAGAGAGGAGTTTCAGCTATGACAGTCCAAAGAGTAGTAAAAAAAAAGACTTGAAAATTAAATCGTACGTGAAACGTGTGAGGTACCTTGTTATTCTAGGACAGAAGGTTAGAGGGGGCGAAAGATCATCTTGAATAATTTTGAAAATGATCTTGAAATATATAATATAGATTTGAATTTTATTTCAATCATTCTGATCCTTAGCTATGATTAATTAATGATGAGCATGTCGTTTTCGTTTATGATCGATTTCATCACGATTTTTCTTTTAAGCTTGAAGGGTAATTATACATTCTTATTGCTCGAAGTAGAGTCCAATAGTTTTATAAAAAACATCGGGTAATTCCTGTAAGATATCTTTAATCATTTCTAAGATACAAAGGTTCAGAACTTAATCTAACAAATGGGAAATTTTGCTGTTCCACTCGGTATATGTGTGTGTATGTGTATAAGTCTTCTATTATCACAATGAAGGATATTTAATGATAAAGGTGATGAAAACATGAACGAAAAGAAAAATAAAGTAAATTTCACCGGATAGACTATATACCTAAAACATATATATATATATATATATATATATATATATATATATATATATATATATATATAATTAAATTTCAAAATCTTTCCTTCATCCGTATGTGTAGTCGCATCAACATAAAGAGCACTTTAGTCTGATGACGTCCTAAAAACGAAACGCGTCACACGAAACCATTTTCCACGTTGTCATGCATTTTCTCTCAAACAGGTGTATGTATAACCCCTTTTCTACCTTCCTACGTGTTGTATTTTCATTGTGTAAGCTATCTTCTCTAATATGCTATCCTGTGACTATGACGTGTGTCTAACCCCTTCCCTTTTATGAGGGAAGTCGATTGATTGTAATGATTTAACAGAGAACATTCCTTGCGCGACTATAACATCACAATAACCAGTAGCAGCAGAAATCCAATTTCAGGATGGAAATCGACAACTCAACAAAGTGAATTGTGAGTTGTTTACAAAATGGAATTAAATAAATATGCCAACCACTACAGATATTATGGACAGAAGGAGGAGGAGGAGATGAAGGAGGAGGAGGAGAATAAAAAATAATAACAATATTAAGAAGAAGTAGAATAGCAAGATGAAGAAGGATAATAATAATAATAATAATAATAATAATAATAATAATAATAATAATAATAATAATAATAATAATAAGAAGAAGAAGAAGAATGAGTAGGAGAATAATAATAATAATAATAATAATAATAATAATAATAATAATAATTATATAAATAATAATAATAAGAAGAAGAAGAAGAAGAAGAGGAAGAAGGGAGGAGAATAATAATAATAATAATGACGATGATGATGATGATCATGATGATGATGAGAAGTAGAAGAAGAAGATAAAGAAGGGGAGGAGAATAATAATAATGATGATGATGATGATGATGATGATGATGATGATGATGATGATGATGATGATGATGATGAGAAAGAGTAGAAGAGAAAGAAGGGGAGGAGAATAATAATAATAATAATAATAATAATAATAATAATAATAATAATTGGAAGAAGAAGAAGAAGAAGAAGAAGAAGAAGAAGAAGAAAGAGAAGAAGAAAGAGAAGATGAATGTATAAAGCTTTATAAAATATTTAAAAAAATCCTCTGAATTTGCTGTATTGAGTTGTACCGATTTCCAATGAAAATAAACAAAAGATTTTCAATGGAAACAAAGCAAGTTCTACTGCAAATAATAATACTAATACTACTACTACTACTACTTACTACTACTACTACTACTACTACTAATAATAATAATAATAATAATAAGCTATACAAATACGGGAGTGTATGTACAACCGTTACACATGTCTGATCTCAAGGGAGAAGTTTGAGAAAAAGAGTGTGAAGTAAGAAAGCTATGGAATCTCATAGAATGAAACGAAGAGAAAACACTGTGAATGGAAAAAAGTATATATATATATATATATATATATATATATATATATATATATATATATATATATATATATATATATATATATATCCAGATTGAAGTAAAATAGAAAAGAAAGAAAGAGAGACATAATTGCCGGGAGGACATCAATAGACAATGAGCGAAAAATTGAAACACTGGTAGGAGTGGAAATTCGTCAATAATTGCGATGCCTTAAAAATTATCTAAAGATTGCGCCTCACCATCAATTAAAAAAACAAAGATGAAAAGGAGGAAGCTGTATAAAATATTAACACATTCGGTATTCCTTTGTCGGATATGAAATTAAACCAGGTTCGTATAACAATTAAATAAAAAGATGAACAGGAAACACAGGAGGGATTAATGAAGGGACGGGAAGATGGAAGAAAATGGCGAGAAAAGAAAAGGGAATGGATAATCTAAACTGTTAACAAACGCCGAGTTTCTTCTTCGACTTCAGCGAAGTGAAATAAAAAAAAAGTAATTCTACAATATATATATATATATATATATATATATATATATATATATATATATACACATACATACATACATACACACACACTCACACACACATATATATATATATATATATGAAGAAATATAGTTTTAAGGTATGCTATATTTATGTGATAAAGTACTCAATATCATACAGCGTATGTAATTATAAAAGTGAACATTGAAGTCAACACTCAGAAGCGACAAACTGTTTCTTGCTAAAGTACGCCCTCACAACTCATTGATCAAGAATTGTGCAATGATACACACACACACACACACACACACACATATATATATATATATATATATATATGTATATATATATATATTATAATTTTTTCATATAGACAAAATACAATTTACTCACTACAAACATGCAACTTCGTTTCAGTGCATTTAAAATTGCACTTCGACAGGTGAGAACCAAAATAGTTATGAACAATTCTGTTTGTGAGCAAGCCGCATGTGAAACGTCATTTCCTTTCTGGTAATATTTCTCGAATATATATATATATATATATATATATATATATATATATATATATATATATATATATATATACATAGGGTGTATCAAAAATACTTTAAGAAATTTGGGGCCGGTTTCCTCACACTAAAGAAGGACAAAAGTGCATATAAACAGATGCCCGCAAATCCTACGTTTTTGAGTTATTGTTCAAAGAAATTTGACGGTAGATGGCACTGTGTTGCCATAAGGACTAGGTTACATTTATCATTCGTGTACATTTGTGGCTTTTCTGTCTTCAACGTTTCACATGTGTAGTAGTGAGTTACCTGAGAAGTGTTCGGTTTAACAATGGCAGGATATTCATATCGTGGGCAAGCAGATATTTTTACATACGGCCGCGTGAATGGTAATGGACGCAAGGCTGCACGGCTGTATAAGATTGCGCTTCCAGACCGAAGGCAGCCGAGTCATCTAACCTTTGCTACTGTTCATCGTCGCGTTGCTGAGAAAGGTTCCGTGGCACCACAAACGATGGCAATAAGTATTTTTCTATAGTATCTTGGATTGAACATTTAAAGGCGTCTATCGTAAAATTTAAACTTAATACATTAAAAACGTGTGGACTTCTGTCCTTGTTTTGGTCTGAGAAAATCGACCCCAAAGTTTGTAAAAGTATTTTTTGGTATACGATAATATATATATATATATATATATATATATATATATATATATATATATATATGAGAGTAAAACATGTTAAAAATAGCTACACAATAGGTTTCATGTTTCAGCACGAAAGCTGTACCTCCTCAGACGATGGTAAATAACTGTTGAATGAATAATTTTTTTTCGAAAGGGAAGAGAAGAACAAGATAACAATAAATCAAAAATTATTTATTTAATGGAGGAACTACTTTAGTGCTGAAACATGAAAGTTATTGTGTAATGATTTTTAACATGTTTTTGTTTTAATGTCATATTATAAATAATATTAAACTCCACTCTGTATGAACCCATATATATATATATATATATATATATATATATATATATATATATATATATATATATATATATATATATATATATATATGTATATGTATATATATATATATATATATGTATATATTTGTGTGTATTTAGGCAGCAAATTCTCTTTTAGGCACACCTGATTAAATAAATTACAAACATTGTGTCTGCTTATTTTTTAAATATTCGTGAATATGAAAGGACTATGCTAAAAGTAAGCATACATAATGTTTGTAATTTATTTAATCAGACATACCGATATATATATATATATATATATATATATATATATATATATATATATATTAGTTGAGATTTGCTATATTCATAGGGGGAGAACGTTTGGATATGTAGACAAAAGAATGATGCCCGTCATTTATACACTGAGACGTAAAACGAAGAATAAATATTCTGAGTGAGGTAGGTGTGAATCTTTGATTCAGGTGTCGAATTACATTTCATCAAAACACACACACACACACACACACACACACACACACACACACACACACACACACATATATATATCCTGGGTAGTGTGTGTGTATATATATATATATATATATTCTGGGTAGTGTGTGTGTGTGTATATATATATATATATATATATATATATATATATATATATATATATATATATATATATATATATATATATATCCTGGGTAGATATATATATATATGTATACTACCCAAGAGATACATACACGCACTAAAAATACTTGCCCATGAACAATAACATTATTATAGCCCAATCCGACAAAGGAGGGCGTACACTATCATGGACACTATCATCTACATTGAAAAATCAGAATCCCTTCTAAATAATGACAACACCTACCCTAAACCAATGAACTTACCATAAACACAAATCTTGGGCTAGATTAATAGATTACCACTACACTATACCCAAACTATATGGCTTACCTAAAACACAAAAACCTGACATAACCATTAGATCCACTGTATCCGGAATTAGTACTGCACCCACAATTTCGCTAGAGCCATCACTAAAATCCTAACTCCATTCCTAGGCACAATTAGTACAACATACATCAAACATTCGGGTGACTTACTTCAAAGAATATAATATATAAATATGACTAACATGTATATGGCTAGTTTAGACATCAAATCCCTATACACCAATATGCCCATCACCAAATGCCTCAATATACTAAGAAATCACCTCCATAAATCCAAGTATAAGCTTCCCATATCCGTCCACAAAATCATAAAGATATCTAAAACAAGCTCCAACCACTGTTTCTTTTATTTCCATAACATATTCTACAAACAATAATTCGATTTACCTATTGGGTCTCTTATCAGTGATGTTCTCGCTTGCCTCTTTCTTGAATTCTTAGAATCCACCATATTTAAACATTTCATACCTAACAGTTCTACTTACTTAAAATACATTGATGTTCTCTTATTTTAGCCCCAAGATACTAACCTTTTAAACGTAATGGCTAAACTCAATAAAGTTGAACCAACCATCGAATTCACACGCGAATTTGAAACAAATAACTCTCTACCTTTCCTCGATATCCTATTAATACATAACGATAATAAATTAGAATTTAATGATACTGTAAACCCACTAACAAAAATGACCTTATCAATTTCTATTCTCACCACAACCGGAGAATAACATCTGGAATAATTATAGGATTTTACCTTAGAGCTCTTAGGATATGAAGGCCTGAATACATCAGCGAGTAAGAGGATTATATTGAAAACACATTCAAACTTCTACACTACCCATATAATTTCATCTTGAACAAAAAAACCGCCCAAAACAAACAAACAAAAAAAAGTGCTTATAAAATCTATAAGACAAAACAAACAAATGCGCCCAACAAAAATTAGCCATCTTTAATACGAGGGTCGTTACAACCACCTCCAAAAATATCGGAGATATAATCAGGATGAAGAAAAACAAACAAAAAAACAAACAATTAAAATGTCGGAGTTTATCAAATGAAATTTGTACAGTGCAATAACATGTACATTGGGGAGATATCACACGATCTAAAAACCCGCATCCAGGAACACAAAAGCGACTGGCGCTTAGATAAACATATAAAATATCTCCTCTAACACCACAAGGATGTGGGACATAACTTTAATTTCACCAATGCCAGCCTTATTAAAAAAAGAACATAACACGTTAAAGAGAAAATATTATGAAAATATATTTATAGCAATATTACCAACTATTAACAGACGTTTAAAAGACTACATTACAACACCATTTTTCTAAAGATCTATTATTCATGAATCTAACTTATCTCTTCCGTATACATAAAAATCAATACAAAATACATATGAGATATGCTTTAATGAAAAATCAAACAAAAAAAAAAATGTTTTCAAAACATCCTGCAGCATCTCACTATTATACACTAGAGCATTCAGAATGTTTTCTTACACATATTTGAATGTTATATGTTGCCTCATGACACGCAACACGTATCTAGACCAATATGAAATAACCAATCAAAACATCCTACTGCGTCTCACTAGCGTCCAGAAAGTTTCTCACACATATGTGAATATTGTCTGTTACTTCATTACACGTGACACGTATCTAACCAATAAGAAACAACCAAATCATTAATCTGCGATCCTTTGCTTTTTATCATTTCTATCTTGAGCTCTGAGGAAGCTATAATAAAGTAAATTATGGTAGATTAAGATCTGTTTCCGACTTGATCTTTATCCTATTATTTTGTCGGATTTCCATCCATACTCTCTCCCTCTCTTGATATATATATATATATATCCTGGGTAGATATATATATATATATATATGTATACTACCCAGGAGATACATACACGCACTAAAAATACTTGTCCACGAACAATAACATTATTATAGCTCGATCCGACAAAGGAGAGCGTATATTATTATTATGGACACTATCATCTACATTGAAAAATCAGAATCCCTTCTAAATAATGACAACACCTACCCTAAACCAATAAACCATAAACACAAATCTTGGACTAGATTAATAGATTAGCGAGTAAGAGAGAGAGAGAGAGAGAGAGAGAGAGAGAGAGAGAGAGAGAGAGAGAGACAGACAGACAGACAGACAGACAGCGACAGAGACAGAGACAGAGAGAGAGATAGAAAAGGAAGAGAGAGAGAGAGAAAGAGAGAAGGGGAAAATTCAATGTCATATTGACTGATTTAATATTTCTAAAAAATGGGAATTTAGTTTATCAGGCATTTATTTAGAAATATATATATCTCTCTCTCTAAATGTCTATCCCTCTCTCTCCCCCTCATTCTCCCTCTCTTTCTCCCCCTCTCTCTCTATATATATATCTCTATCTATCTATCTATCTATCTATCTATCTATGTATATATATATATATATATATATATATATATATATATATATATATATACATACATATATATATATATATATATATATATATATATACATATATATATACATTTTGAATTGGACATAGTCCGACAATTTATTTAAAGACATTTTTGATATGTTTAACGTTCTTTTTATAGATACAAGTATTTTAAGTAAATGCTCTGTTTATAATAAACAGTATTAAATGACATTTACTGGCTTGAATGTTATTTAATACTGTTTATTATAAACTATGTCCAATGCAAAATGTATGACGTCATTTGTTTACATTTGATACGCTAAGAGCAGATATGAATAGAAGAGATTCATGGAAGATTTAAGTTTAAAGATAGTAAAATCGACCTGACTAATTTCGCTTCTCTGTGGCCGAACGGTTAAGGCACGTCATGGGGAATGACGGTTCCATATATGATACAGGTTCGATTCCTGTCGGAGAACGAAAATTTTCTATGATAATTTTTCGGGCATTCAGACCAGTAAATGTTAAAAATATCTATATATGTATATATACATATATATAGAGAGAGATGTATTGTATATATACACGTTTGATTAAAAAACTAACAACGTCTGGCCGGTTAATGTTTTATTATATTTTTCAGTTTTGGAACAAGGTGTTCTGGTTTGTGATTTAAATTATGGATAAAATGTCCAAAGTTCATATTGTGTTGGTTCAAGTACTTTCGACTATCTCAGACATTTTCAGGAATCAATGTAGGAAGCAGAAATTTCTTTGTTTACATTTGGTATTATTTGGAAAGCTAAAATTTTCAAATACTCTACAGTCACGTCATGTGTAACTGTTATTGGCAGTGTGTCCGCACAAAAATGCGTACACACACAATATATATATATATATATATATATATATATATATATATATATATATATATATATATATATATATATATATATATATATATATATATATATATATATAAATGTTATTTTTAGTGAGTTATTGTGTTTGAGTTGCTATTCTTGTTTTTATTTTATTTAATTTATAAAGTGAACTTTATAACAAACCTAAATCAAATAGTCCTTCTTATAAAGATCTGACTCTGACAGGAATCGTGTGGCTTCGTGGTGGAACTGCAAGAGGAACACTTCGGCTGAAGAAGTGGTTTCCTTGTGGCAAAAAAATTGTTGCAGGTTCGATTCCTGTTGGAGGTAGAATTTTCATTTAGTAGGCTTTCTCAATTTAGGCCAATTGTTATTAATTTCACTGTTTAATGAAATAAAAAAATCAGGGGTAACAACTCAAATCCGTGTCGGATATATATATATATATATATATATATATATATATATATATATATATATATATATATATATATGATCAATTCACCCCAAGCAAGGCAATAAAGCGACTAGGACGCAAGAGGTTACTGAGAGTTAGAAAATATGAAAAATAAACTATTAGAAGAACAAGAATTAAAAAGACAGAAAGTAACGATCGACATTCAAACTATTTACACTATTTACTTTGTTCGGACTGTTATCTTCATCTTTATTTTCACATTCACGACGTTTCGGCTGTTTTACGCTTCTGTCTTCTTCAGGTGATATACGTTGGAATTTTGTACTGAACCCTTTATTTCAGTCACCGGGGTAGATTGTCCAACGTATATCCCATACAGAAGGCCGGAGCGTACAAAGAATCGTCGTGAATAACAATGAGGAGAACAGTCTGAACCATACCTCAGAAATATAGTCTGAGATTGACATTGCATTTAAATTTTTGAAGATCAAAGTTGACTAAAAAGCAAGAAGCAGACAGAGAGTTCCACAAGCAAGAAGTGTGGCAGAAGAAACTGTTAACACAGAACTTATGGTTACACCTAGGTATTTCAATTGTAGAATAATGGGACCTTACCGCCAATCTAGTACTGCGCTTAAATTTATGAATATTACTAGTATAAATATTGAATCAGTTTCAGTAAGATTTCAAGATTGCATTTGAAAGCTCTGAGTCAATTTTAAAGTGGGTAGCAGATAACCATGACAGAGGGCTTAGAAAATGTGACAAGCACATGACATATTTAAGGTGAGCAGAATAGACGGAAACAGCGCATAGTATACCTAACGAGTTTATGTAAATTGTTGACAGAACAGGGATAAAGAGAGAAAGCGGAAAGACACAATTTACTAAGAGCTACAAATGAAAGGTAATTGTGGAGAGCCATGATCATCCACATTCTGAAGGGACACAGAGCATAAAAGAAGAACGACATACGACAGTAAATGACAAAAGGTTGTCGGGGGACGAAAACAATAACGAAGTTTCCATGCGCAATAATCAACCGGTAAGTTTTTTCTAAATGAAACTATCGGTATTGAAAAGTGATCTTTTAAAAATGGTATAATTCTTCCGGGCATAGGCAATCATATATAGTCTTTCCTTTTCCTATGCGGATAGATATAATTAATCTTGAGCTGATCATTTATAGGAAGTAGTTCGTTATTGTTTAAAGTAAAAAACGCTCGAATACTTCCGGTTTTAGCCTCCGAAGCGTATTCTGCAAATATTCGTTCCCGAAAACCAAACTAGTTACATTAGAATTTCCGATCGGGCCATGAACTATCTATCACCAATCACAATGAATGGGTGTTCCCCACCGGGAGGCTCCGTGCTTTGAACGCCTATTGGGACTTAAGCTCGATCATGACCCCAAGTGGGAATCGTACATCGTCCAGCGCTACAGATGGATCGTATATACGTTCCACCAGTTCTAACCTTCACGTCTACGACCCACCATACTATGCACATTGTAGTGAACCACCCTCATTCTCTTCGTATTCTATTGGTGAGATATGAGCTTATTCCCACGAAACGCTGCTTTGAGGAAGCGACTCCCAAGAAGTTGCCTCCCCAAATCACGACAATCTTAACCTGTTCAAAAATGGTCGGTTCTCTGTACCGATTAACCTGAATCCTCCTGGTATCCTCTACCTTTAAAAGGGCCAGAACAGGCCTAAACTGAAGTAATGCTGCTTTATATGGGCAGAAGCTGTCCAGGCTTCATTTTCCAGTCTCAATAGAGTCCAAAAGCGTTTTCCACCACAGCCGAAACTTGGCAAGCCTCTCGCTGCTCCATCGCTGTCTCTGTAGAATGTCCTCAGATGGACTACATTCCTTGGTTCCACCAGTTCTAACCTTCACATCTAGGACCCACCATGCTATGTACATTGTAGTGAACCACCGTCATTCTCTTCGTATTTTATTGGTGTGATGTAAGCTTCTTCCCACGAACCGCTGCTTTGAGGAAGCGACTCCAAGAAGTTGCTTCCCAAAATCACTACAATCTTAACCTGTTCAAATCTAGGCTTAACCGTCATCTATCCTACATATCCGCATAACATATGCCTCAGACTCTGCAACCCTCTACCTGGATTGGCTCTAGGGCCTTGTACAGGGCAAAAACGTCCATATTCTTGAAGAAATGTTTGAATAATGTTTGTCAGCATCTGGAACTAATCTTGAACATATCCGTTAAAAAATGATGTTTACTTACTGCTTAAAAGAAAGTCCAGTATTGTGTATCTTAGCAACCGACACACTTTTCGTGTATATCCATTAAAAGTTATATCCATTAAAAGTTATATCCATTAAAATTTATATCCATTAAAAGTTATATCCATTAAAAGTTTTATCTCATAATTATTCAAGCGAAAACGCTCAGACAATTAGTGTCTTTGCCTCCGAAACGCATTTTGAATATATCCGTTAAAAATAATTTTTCCCTATTGTTCAAAAGAAAACGTTTGTATACTTGACGTCTCGTATTTAGTCTGTTGTTATTTTTAAAGTAATAACATTGTCGTGATACCAGCTAAAATCAACATACACATATTATTATGGCAGTAATTAATATTATTATTATTAGACTTTATTTTATATTCTTGCATATACACGCTTATTAATACATCAATGGCTAGGGAGGAGTAGATGCGATAGGCACCAATAAACTACAGAAGAACTCAAAATTGATCACTGCATTTAAGTACTGAATTAATGTTTAAGCTTACCTTTTAAAAGTTCAACGATAATTCTTCTGCTGCCACTTAATTTAAAGATGAGTTGATGTACGTAGGTCCTTATTTTCCCTACAAACAATTATTTTTATTTAATAGGTGAAAGAACAGGGGACAAATTATGAGATAAAATTAATATAGTGTAAAGATGGGAAAATAGAAATTAGAATTAGTTATGCATTCAATATTTGAAGAGTTAGAGAAACATAATAGCTAATGAAGTAAACCCTATATCATGGAATCTATATGAATTAACGCGAAGTTGGAGCTCAATTCTCCTACGAATTTTGAGATTAAAACGCCCACACTCTACTTTATAGTAAATTACAGAACGGAACGTCAATATTTGTATTATATATTATCTACTTCTAGGCCATATCACTTTTCAGGTTTAACTAATTTGCATATTGTTTTTATAAAGGTTTATTTCATTAATTAACTGTCCTTCATTACTGTTCTTTTATTCGAGGTTTGTTTTGATTTTCATATAAAAAATAGTTCTGTTTAGGAATATCGTCTTAAAGAGAGCAGAAAAGTGTTTTAATTTTACATTTCACTTGGCCTTCAACAAGTTGGCATCTATTTGTAAAACTTTCCTTAACTATAAGAAGCCAATTTATGAATGAAATTTTCATTTAAAATTTTTGTTTCAAAGATTTCAAGTAATGAATGTATCTTACTTTGCGAAGTGATAGCGAGCGAAGTCTGCTAGTTCAATATATTTACCGGATTCTCTAAATAAAATTCAATTTCAATTTAAGAATATAGTAAATATATTTTACAATTTATAAAAATATAAAACGTGAAAAGGACCTTCATAGTTTAATTCCAGAGAAACTACCTCAAAAGTGTTGGAGGAAGTAAAAACCAGAGCTCAGTAGATTACAACGTTAAAGATTAATGAGATATTGACGTCAAAACTAGATGCGATGCTTGGTAACAGGATCCTTCTCTCTGTAATTTGGGGCCATCCGAGACTTGGTTTAGGACATTTCATAAGGAAAGAGAGACAAAAAGGACGCAGGGAAATAGTAACATCCCATATGAGCTTGTGTAAAGGGATAATAAAACATGGACTGGGAGGAAGAGTAAGTAGAGAAATATTGCTTAAGATAGGAATTTGTGGAGACATAAAATCTTATTCCTCTATGTGCCGTGTTGCTTTAGGATTGAGTGATCATGGCTCTCTACAACTTTTTGTCCTTTGAGCTCTTAGAGATGATTATCTTTGTGCAGTCTCTCCTAATCCCTGTTGTGATATCTATTTACACAATCTTGTTAGGAGGGTTATTCGCTGCATTTCTATGTCACTCTTTCCTTTAATATGTCATGTGAGTGTCAAATTTTCTAAGTCCTCTTTCCTCATGCTGTGCTCTGGAAATGTCAACTGCTTTTATTCTGCTTTTTTTTTCACACAAGAAGACATAAAACTAATTTTGAAAGTGGGTTACCGGGAAAACGGACAGAGCGAGAGAGAGGGGAGATAAAGGTCGGGTCAGGGAAGATGTGCCAAATGTTTAAAGAGGTTGGGAAGAAGATGAAGATTGGGGTGGGTAGGCGAGAGGACAATTCTTCGGGTTGACCGGGCTGTCGTAGACTGTAAGATAGATTTTCATCGCTGGTCACATAATCGGAAACACTCGCTCTGAACTGTCCCGACCTGTTTCTAGAAAGCAATTCATGTCTTTACTAATGTCTTTTCCCGAATAGAATATAGCGACATTAGAATTCCAATCCCCTCCACACGCACTCAAACTCATGCACCCACGTACAGGCACACACTCATTGTCATTGACATTCATACATACTCACTCTATCCTCACGCATACACACATACACAGACACACGGGCGCACGCACACATTAAGACACCGACACCTCATACTCCTTCGGATACAAACATTAACTTGCACAGAAGCAAAATCCACTCCACACTTGCGCACACAGCCTTATACTCATTGATAATTCTCATACACACATTCACTCTTTACACGCTCACGTTTTATCTCTTTCGCACACACACACACACACACACACACACACACACACACACACACTGATGCCCGAGATACACAATACCTTTCTCTATTCTATACACACATACATTTTCCCCCATTTCTCGAACATACACACACATTTTACCCACCACTCTCTGAATATTCATATCTATCTATCTATCTATCTATCTACGCTCAACTTTCTCCTTCTATCTCTCTCTGAATATTCATATATCCATCTATTTATCTACGCTTGACTTACCCGTCTCGTTCTCTCTGTATATTCCTATCTATCTATCTATCTATCTATCTATCTATCTATCTATCTATCTATCTATCTATCTATCTATCTACGCTCTACTTTCTTTTATCTCCCTCTGAATATTCATATATCCATCTATTTATCTACGCTTGACTTACCCGTCTCTTTCTCTCTGTATATTCCTGTCTATCTATCTATCTATCTATCTATCTATCTATCTATCTATCTATCTATCTATCTATCTATCTATCTATCTATCTATCTACGCTCAACTTTCTTTTATCTCCCTCTGAATATTCATATATCCATCTATTTATCTACGCTTGACTTACCCGTCTCGTTCTCTCTGTATATTACTATCTATCTATCTATCTATCTATCTATCTATCTATCTATCTATCTATCTATCTATCTATCTACGCTCAACTTTCTCCTTCTATCTCTCTCTGAATATTCATATATCCATCTATTTATCTACGCTTGACTTACCCGTCTCTTTCTCTCTGTATATTCCTATCTATCTATCTATCTATCTATCTATCTATCTATCTATCTATCTATCTATCTATCTATCTATCTACGCTCAACTTTCTCCTTCTATCTCTCTCTGAATATTCATATATCCATCTATTTATCTACGCTTGACTTACCCGTCTCGTTCTCTCTGTATATTCCTATCTATCTATCTATCTATCTATCTATCTATCTATCTATCTACGCTCAACTTTCTCCTTCTATCTCTCTCTGAATATTCATATATCCATCTATTTATCTACGCTTGACTTACCCGTCTCGTTCTCTTTGTATATTCCTATCTATCTATCTATCTATCTATCTATCTATCTATCTATCTATCTATCTATCTATCTATCTATGCTCCATTTTCTCCTGCCCTCTGAATGTCCATCCCTCTCTCTATTTAATGAAGGTAAAACCTTCTTATGTAATCGTTATCAATCTACATCAATCTTAGAAGAACGCACTAAAGTCAACAGGACACTTGTTTCTTCTCTTCTCTCGCTTTACCATCGATGACCACTCCCATCTCTGCCGCCTGTGGACATTAGAAATATTTCTATGAAACCATATCCGGTTTGTTTGGTTAAACGAAGCTCAAAAGAAGTAGTCAGTTAGAAAAAAACCCAATAATGGCGCCAGAAACAATGTAATGGCGCGAAAATGAAAAAAAACAAATAATATTATTTTTTTTAATATTTACAAATGCAATGAAAAGAAGGGAGAATCAAGAATGGCTGTTTGAAATTCCTGGAAAGAATATAAAAAGAAAGAAGATAATATATAATCGAAAAAAAAAGAAGAGAAGAAAATGAAAAGCCAGTAAGAAAGAAAGAAGGAAAGAGGAAAAGAAAGAAAAAGAAACGAAAGGAAGCTAATGACGAAGAAATGGAATAATTTTAAATTTGAAGTAAGAATGATAAAATAGAAGATATGCATGGTCATCAAAATGAAATAAGTAAAAAAAAAAAACTGAGGCAAGGAATGACTTGCTAATTTTAACGCCTCCAAAAGGGAGCTTCACTCTGTTAATCATCTGAGAGACCCTTTCTGGCTTCTAGCTGAGTCTAATTACTAGGAGAGCTACTGGTAGCGCCTTTTCGGGTTAACATGTTTTGCTGACATGAAATGGGAAGATTATATAGCTTCAGTTACTAGTTCTGCTGCCAGCAAAGTTGGTTCACTGTGTCAAACTAAATAATTTTTCTTGATAGAATCTCTCTTAGACATTTATAAGTCTACCAAGGACTGGTGCTTCTGCTATATATTTAGAGATTCTTGATAAAATATCAAGAAGAAGAATCTGCAATGTTATTTGTCCAGACCTGACATCTCATTTGCTCCTGTTTTAATAATAAGTGTAATTGGTTTGATAAAATCAAATTGGCACCTGATCTCAAAACTGGCCTAAAATCTGTTCTTAGCTGGGGCAAGGAATGACCTGCTAATTTTAACGCGGTCAAAACAAAACTCCTCTCCGTTAGTCATCTGAAAGAACTCTTTTTGCTTTCCATCAGCATGGTTGATGCTAACCTGCAGGTGAGTGACTCATTGCAGCTTCTCGAGCTAACACTTCTCACTCCTGTAATGAAGCTTCTCTTAATGACCTTCCTGATGTCATCATCTCTCAACACGGTATTTATGCTGTGACACAACTATTTACTCCTGTTTTAATAATAAGTGTAACTGGTTTGATAAAATCAAATTGACACCTGATCTCAAAACTGGCCTAAAATCTGTTCTTAAATGGGGCAAGGAATGACCTGCTAATTTTAACGCGGTCAAAACAAAACTCCTCTCCGTTAGTCATCTGAAAGAACCCTTTTTGCTTTCCATCAGCATGGTTGATGCTAACCTGCAGGTGAGTGACTCATTGCAGCTTCTCGAGATAACACTTCTCACTCCTGTAATGAAGCTTCTCTTAATGACCTTCCTGATGTCATCATCTCTCAACACGGTATTTATGCTGTGACACAACTATTTACTCCTGTTTTAATAATAAGTGTAATTGGTTTGATAAAATCAAATTGGCACCTGATCTCAAAACTGGCCTAAAATCTGTTCTTAAATGGGGCAAGGAATGACCTGCTAATTTTAACGCGGTCAAAACAAAACTCCTCTCCGTTAGTCATCTGAAAGAACTCTTTTTGCTTTCCATCAGCATGGTTGATGCTAACCTGCAGGTGAGTGACTCATTGCAGCTTCTCGAGCTAACATTCTCTGCTGACATGAAGCGGAAAGATTATATTTGATCTGCTGCCTGGTCCGCTGCCAGGAAATTTGGTTCACTGTGTCGTGCTAGACAATTTTTCTCTCCAGAATCTATCTTACATATTTTTAAGTCTACCATTCGTCAATGCTTTGAATACTGCTGCTACATATGGTCCTGCTATATATTTAGAGATTCTTATTAAAAACTCAAAGAAGAATCCGCAATGTCATTGATCTTGATCTGGCATCTCGGTTTTAGTCATTTTCCAACCGTAGTAATGTAGCTTCCTTGTGCATTTTTCTATAAATACTTTCATGATAATTGTTCGCATAAACTGTTCGCGATGGCACCTGGACTTTATGAATTTACGCGTAATATATTAAATAGGGGACGAGGTCTCATCTTTTTACAGTTGAATTGGCGAGTTGTAACCGTAAGTTCTATGCTATCAGATTCTGCTCTGGCACTTGTGGAACCCTCTTTCGGCTCCATGATTTCCAGCTAGCGCTGATCTTGAAAAATTTAAATGCAATGTCAGTGGTTACATTCTGTCTTCTTAATTCCTGTTCTTTTATTGTTCTCGCTCTTTAATAATGTTTCTCTGTTTTTTTTTATTCTCTCACACTCAGTAACCCTTGCGTCTTAGTGGCTTCATTGCTTCAAGTGAAGTGATTAGAACTCCCCCCCCAAAAAAAAACAACAACCTACATATTCAACGAAACGATATATACCACATAAAATATAAAACATTATCTTATCAACTTCCTGATTTTGTTATACACACTTTCTCTCTGGATCGTAGCTATTGTTTGTTTTGATCTTCACAAATGTAAATGCAATGTCAATCGTTATCTACTGTCTTCTGGATTCCTCTTTTTTTATTGTTTTCACTTCTTAATAATGTTTCTCTTTTTTCTTTTTTTTTCACACCCTTGTGTCTTAGTGACTTTAGTACGTTGCTTGGGGTGAAATTATTAAGACCTTGAATAAGTTGTCGCTGATTTTTCATGAAAAGTAATGTTTTATTTATAGATATTAGTAAGAAACTTGTCACTGAAATTATTGTCCATCGCCAGCCACTACTATTTTTCCATCTTTCTGGCAGCAATTCTACGTCGGAAAAACGACAAATCTTTTGAAGCTAACCACGAGTCGATCCATTTTTTGCATCTTCATAAGAATGTAATTGTTGCTCAGCCAGGCCGTGCTCCATCGATCGGAACAATTGGACGGGGCAATGTCTGGTAAATACGGCGGGTGGGGTACGGATTCCCATTTAAGCCTTTCCAAGTAGGTTTTCACCCGTTTTGCAACATGTGGCATAGCGGTTTATGTTGCAAAATCACTTTGTCGTGTCTCTGTTCGTATCGCGACCGTTTTTCTTCAATGCTCGGCTCAAACGCATCAGTTGTATTCAATAGCGATCTCCCGTGATGGCTTCGGTCGGTTTAAACAGCTCATTATAAACTACACTCAACTGATCCCACCAAATGCAGAGCAGAAACATCGAACCATGTGTATTCGACTTTGCCGCCAATGTTGACGTATGGCCGGGCTTACCCCACGATCTTCAACGCTTAGGTTTATTGTAGCGTATCCATTTTTCATCACCGGTCGCGATACGATACAAAAAAACTTTTCTGCCGTTGAAGCAGCTGGTTACACGTGGCAAGACGCCGTTCGACGTCTCTCGGCTTCAACTCGTACGGCAACCAATATCCAGGCTTTTGAATCATTCCTAATGCTTTTAAATGTTTCAAAACTGATGTGTGATCAACTCCTAATGATTCTGCAAGTTTAGCTTAGGCCTGACATGAGTCTTCATGAAGTAATGCCTCCAATTCTTCATATTCAAATTTATTCAGTGCGCTCGAGTGATCTTATCTTTGTTATACCGTACTTATGGACTATAATGAGTATGTCCCAATCCTTATAAAGACAGTGAAATATATTGTATATTGATTCGCTTGTGATTCACCTTGTCTCACTTCTGGCTCACCACTAGCATTTGATTACTTACTATACGCCGCTGGCGAACCTTGTAATGTGTTTCTGTTATAAATATTATCATTCAATTTCTACCTTCGTTTTGGTTATTCTTATTCAGTAACCATTTCCTAGGTTGCAACAATCTTCAACATCAAAATCATTATTTTTGAAGCGTCTAAACTACTCTCTGCACATTGTTTCCGACAGAGCATGGTCGCCGTAAGTCTCAACAAGAATTCTGTGTACTTCAGCTGCAGATTTATTTTGAATAAAACAGTGCAGTAAAATTCCTCGCACAAAATCCGACATGTTTAGCGCTATGAAAAACAAAGTTGTTTACACTTCGGCGAAATGCCATACACTGAATTTCAAGAATACTTATAGTACTTCGTTATAGATGCATTACCATCTGAAATTACACGCGCGCAGTTCTGGGAATGCCATCTGTTGGAAAACAGCGATAACTTATTCAAGGTCCCAATATAAAATCAAACGGAAGAAAGAAATAGAAGAAAGAAGAGAAAGAACAAAGTGGAAAGATTAAGAACCCGAAAAGAAAATTTGAATTCTCTCTCTCTCTCTCTCTCTCTCTCTCTCTCTCTATATATATATATATATATATATATATATATATATATATATATATATATATATATAAATGAAATAATAATAATAAAAAACATAAGAATATTAATCTATAACTCAGTATGTCTGAAGATTTTAATTAATTTTTTTAATAATTTTTATCGTTCAATATATATATATATATATATATATATATATATATATATATATAAATTAAATAATAATAATAAAAAAACATAAGAATATTAATCTATAACCCAGTATGTCTGAAGATTTTAATTAATTTTTTTAATAATTTTTATCGTTCAAAATATATATATATATATATATATATATATATATATATATATATATATATATATATATATATATATATATATATATATAGGCTGGAAGTGCTCATTCCTCACTCTCTTGTCTTACGCGATCTTAATGGTGTAAAAGACTTATTCTTCATTTATTCACATATTTCTGACAGACACAACGTTGCCACTTCATTATTATTTCCGTGGAAAAGGTTCAGCTGGGTACCAATCTTTAGTTCCGCCAGTCCAGACTTTTGCAGCAATTACGGGTGATGCTATTTCCACGAAGTCGAACCACGCCCGTTTCCCCTGGCTTCCAAGTCTAAGAAGAAAATATCACTCAGACAGCTTTCCCCCAGTAACTTTTACTTTATGAAACAGACTCCCGCGTGGATGCTTCCCTTAACACTACAATCTTAACTTCTTCAGATCAAGGTTCAATCGTTATCTTTCCTCCTTATCCTTATAATCTTAATTTCCATTCACCTCCCTTTTCATTAATATCACGCATCGCATTAGTCATTACCGTTTTAATAGTAACCGTCTACCTTGAGTGCCTCTTAAGGCAAATATTGCGTGGACTCTACTAAAGAAGCAAAAATTATGGTATGATCATACTTAGAGGATGTTCCTCGAGCTTTTGTTTTCTTGCTTTGCAGTAAACAAATTGGGAAGTATATAAATCTACCTCTTCTCCCACAAGCTATGGGTTATATAGTAGGGAAGACTGGGCTTTTCAGTAACATCATCCGGTAAAAATCTACCTGCTCCGAAGAATCCAGTACAAACACTTAATATATTGGGAGCTGTGACCCTATGCTTCTCACTAGGGTTTAGGGGACTTGAATGGGTGACTACAAATGGTGGACTTGGAAGAAAAATCATGCCCACCAACGTAATTAAAACTCGGAAAAGTATTATAAACTGCTTCAGGGAAGAAAGCCAACATAGAGTCCGGTAAAATATACTTGTTGTTCTCGGGGAGCTGTATCTAAAATTTGGTGCTGTGACACCATTGGTCTCTGGTAGGACTCACGCGAATCTAATAGCCTGTAAATGCGTTTTTTCTCGGCCTTAAGTACCAACAGTGATTTATGACAAGCAACATTAAAGTCTAGATGTGAGGACTTCAAAGCAAACATCCGCTGTCCACAAGTAAGGAAGAATAAAATAAATAAATACAAACATACTGGGTGTCAGTCGGGCGGAAGGTACAAAATTCCTGTCGTAGGCTTATGTAACCAGGAAGCATTTTAGAATCAACAGTCAGAAAGAAGCGCCCATTAGAGGGCGATGAGCCGCCGGTTAAAGATGTGGTAATCGGAGAGAGTAGCGGTAGAGACATCAGTAGAAGAGCAGTCGGAGTTCACGCTGGTAGAGGGAAGAGCTGGTCCGTTAATCTGTTGTAAGAAGACTGAAGTAGCAGTAAAGATGTCCCAAGCATCACTTGACAAGATCGTGCTGGGTGAATTCATAATGTCACAGATTCGAGAAAGAAAACGCAATAAAATATGCCTTGGAAATAGAAAATGGGCCGCAAAACATATGAAAAACAATTGGGCAAAAACCGAGGTTCATATCTGTGTGAGAATTCTAAGAAATAAACTGAGTGAAATGTGATTTACAAACAAAAATCCAAACAAAATCATCACTAATATTAAGACAGAAGCAAAAAAAAATCCAAACAAAATCATCACTAATATTAAGACAGAAGCAAACAAAGTCACAGTGAACCATAGAGAAGGAATTGTGGATTGAAGATAACTGGATGTGATATTCAGTGTTGAGTCCCAAATCTGAATTAGTCATGTTGATGATGATGCTGGAATTTTTGTTTTCTTGCTATTCCAATGAAACATATGAAACTGGTTGTCTCATGAAGCAAGCACATTTACCTACACATTTATGGTTTAGTAAAAAAACAGAATGCACAGTGAAATTCTGGAGAATATTTTCATTCCATTGAGAGAGAAAAGGTTTAGTGATGATGCTATTTTTCATAATGACGATGCATGTTACTAAAGAGCAAAGACTTTTAAAGCTTTTCTTCGAGAAATATCTATCAACACAATGATATGGTCAGCACACAGTTCTGGTCTCTTTCTGAGAATTTATGGCACAAATTTTCTTAAATTCCATTAGATTCCATTCTGCAAAACTGTAGTGTTAAAAGCTGATGAAATCGGTTTGATGGAGAATTTTGTTTTTCATCAGGTCTTGTACAAGCCACAAAGAATTCAGGTTGATATAAAAAAACCTAAAAAGAAGCAACACAGTACTAAATGCAGGTTTTAATATTGATGATTGCATTATTTTTCTTGGGCATTGAATAAAAATAATCATCATCCTATTATCATTAGATCCAAATCAGTTTCTACATTGAATAGTTGGTTTAGATAATGGTTTTAATAATTAAAATTTGGAGGGGGTTTTGAAATTCAAGTTCATCACTCAATCAAGGCCATGAAGAGAGATAGGCTTCAGGGCTTAAATGATCATCAAGAAGGTAGCATTCTGCAAAAATCTTCTGTCAAAAACTGATGAAAGTTGGGACCGTCTTGATGGTGAAGATCAGTGAAGTACAACGAATTCAGAGCAATGTTTAATCTTTGTGCCCGCAAAAAACGATCTGTCAAAAGGACGGTTATTTCCTTGACACCGCTAATTTTGTATACACGTTTGACTCCATCGGTAATGTTTCTTATTTTAAAAGACGATTATTAAAATGTTAAGTCTATACAGTAATAGCGATGTCAAAGGAATAACCATTCTTCTGAGAGTTTTATTGCAGGCACGAAAGTCGAACATTATTGAATACAGGTTGTCCTAAAACCTAAAAAGAAACAACACAGTACTAAATGCGGTTTGCTTCGAAATAATTTACTCTTCGGTTTAATAAGGAAAGAGTGTTTGGAGATTTGGACACTCACAGAATGGATTGAATGCAAGTGTAACCTAGCTAGTGAGCTTAGATAAATTGATGGCAGATGACAGACTTATAAAATGACAAAAGGGATAAATGTTGCTACGAGATGCAAAGGCTGGGAAGAGTCGGAAAGTCATGACTAATTATGACCTGAAACGTTAGAGCACATGAAAGAGGAAGGTGCAAATAAATGAAGACAACTTAATCTGTAAGAAGGCAATAGGTGTAGAATTTGCCAATAAGAAAAGAATGCGTTCCACAATGACCATGGACGTTAAAGGGGCAGGGCGTCGATGCTAAACTAGTAATTTTTCTAGCGACTAATGTGGGGAAGTCAGAGAGAACAGTTCTCGCTATGAACAGAAGATAATGTTCTGTCTCGATTTTTCTCCTTATATCATTCTTCTTTATTTTTATCTCTCTATCGCTATTTTCTTGCTCTTTCTATACAGGGTGTATCAAAATACTTTTACAAATTTTGGAGGCGGTTCCTCACACCAAAACAATGACAAAAGACCATATATTAGATATATCTGCAAATCCTTTGTTTTTGAGTTATTAAGTTTAAAGGGCTTTTTAGTAGATGGCGCTGTGTTACTATGTAGACTAGGTTACATTTGTTATTCGTGTACATTTGCGGCTAGTCAGTCCTCACACCATAACAAGAACAAAAGTCCATATAAACATATGTCTGCAAATCCTTCGTTTTTGAGTTATTAAATTTAAAGAAAGTTTACGGTAGAATCAGGAACCCAGCCCCAAGATTGTAAAATTATTTTTGGATTGTATCTTAGATTGTATATTTAACAACAGCCACCGTAAACTTTAAACTTAATAACTCAAATGTATTTGCGGACAGATGTTTAGATGGACTTTTGTCCTTGTTTTGATGTGAGGAATCCGCCCCCACAGTTTGTAAAAGTATTTTTGATAAACCCTGTATGCATATATGCATAAGTGTGTGTGTGTGCGCGGGTGTAAAAATAGAAAATCACTTTAGCGTAAATTCTAATCGACAATTAGAAAAGAAAGGGCAAATTCAGAGACAGGCGAGCGGTTAAGGTCAGATGGCTGTTTTTGGTCTGCGTGAAATGCAGGGACACGTAAATAAAAATCAGTCGTTCGATTTGGAAAACCATCAATTGATATCTAATCGATAATTCCAGCAACTTTATTTTATTTTTTTGTTTATTTCAACAAAGATGTACATAGACATCGAATAATTTACCCGGACAGACGTAAGAACGTCCACGCTCATTTACACATATTCGTTTGAACAACTAACTGAATAGATATTTACACACATGAACAGACTGAAAAAACAAATACCTCACTCCGTAGTTACAAATGCACATACACGCGCACACACACGCACACACACAAATATCTATATCTATATCTATATCTATATATATATATATATTAATCACAAGCAAGGCGGGAATGACTCTAGAATTCAGGGGGTTACAGAGAGTTAAAGTGGGAGAAAAGACTATGTATAGGGAGGATTGAGGAAAGGATAAAAGATGAACGGTATTCAAGAGGACAGAAAATGGCGATGGACGTTGCATTAAAACTGTAGTTTACAGAGAAGCAAGTAAACAGATGTGAATTCCACAGACGGGGAGTACGAGAAACGAAACTGATGAAGTAGAACTGGCATTTACCTTTAACAATTCACAGAGTAAAAGGATTGTAATCTAGTAGCACGCTTAAATTAATGTAGAAAAAAAAACTCGTCAGAGCAGTTGCCATGGAAATATTTGTAGAAAAGACACATCACGTATATGAGAAAGTGACTGAAGTCAATAACCTCGAGATGAATAGCAGATACAGATATGGTAACAGTATTCAATGCACGAACGAATGGTAGATTTATAAATGTGTAAGATAGACTCTGACAAGAAAACCTTCTGGCACGGCACAGTGAGTCAAATTTCCTTGCAATAGATGCAGCTATTGATTCAACATAGTCGTTCCACTTCTATCCAGTTGAAAACATGAGATCAAGGAGACGAAATGTATCGCTCTCCAGGAGTTTAGCATCAGCCATGCTTATGGCGGGCAGGAAAGTTTCTCTATGGTGGATAAAAGAGAGCAGTTTCATTTTGGAGGCATTAAAATTTACAAGCCATTTTCTGTCCCAGTTAACCAATGACTCGAGGTCCATTTCCAGCGTAGCATCCAGGTTAACTTCGACAGCTCTGATGGATTTGTCATTGAGACAGGAGTAAATGGTAGTTTCATCTGCACAAATGCCTACTTGGGAACTGATGACATCACGAAGACCAATGGTGAAGGACCCAGGATGAAACCTTGAGAGAAACCCGCGGTCGTGTGAAAGGATTTGGAAGCGAAACCGTTCAAAAGGATCTTCATTTCACGATTTGATAGGAACAAATGGATTAAATCAATCGTCTGGTAATACCATCGCCCTGGAACTTACGTAGAAGACCAGCATGCCAAACCTTGTCAAACGCCTTCGAGATATCTAGAGTCACGGCTCGAGCTTCGCCGTTTTTATGAAGAGCTTGATATACATATTCAGTGATGGCTGTTAACGCGTCAGCCAAACGGAAGCCTTATTGTTTGTCAGAGTGTAGGGTGTGAGAGGTATGATGCTTAACCACTTCAGCATTGATTAAGCCTCGAAGACTAGTAGAGCGATAGTAAGAGAGGTCACATGGTTCTCTAGAGTTTTTTTTAAAACAGGAACTACAGAGGCTGACTTCCAATAAGCTGGAAAGCAGGAAGCAACGAGGCAATAGTTGTAGAGTTTGGAGAGAATCGGAGACAGCTTGGGAGCAAATTTCTTTAGGGAGATCGCTGGAATCCGTCACCTACGGTTGTCTTATGGGAGTCTAATTTAGAAATAATTTTCCGAGACCAGTGATGGGGTTATATGCATATCAATCTGTTGAACCTCAGTTCTAGGTGTGAGGGAAGAAATCAGCTGCGGGGACTCCAAATGAGTCGAATGTTGAGTTGGAAGATAATTTCGGAGCAAAGCATTCAACCTTATCTGCTATAGATGTCAGGACATCAAATTGATTGAATAGAGGAGGGATTGATGACTTGCTGTTGTTCAGTACACTTTTGCAGAGCCGCCGGTATTCTATAGAACCGAACTTTCAAGATGCTATTCGCTGTTTAACTCAATCAGAAAATAGTAACTTCGCTTATTTGAGGACACACTTGCACTCGTTTGCAATCAAAGGTGTCGTTCTGGTACAGCCGGAAGAAGTGATTCCTGTAGGTTATAGCGGCCGATCATGCAGGTTAGAAACAAGGCGATGAACGCGGTTTAACTTGGTATTTCCTTCCAAGACTGACAGCATCGATTCCAGCTTTTACCCAGGAGGAGACCTCAGACGCGCATTTTTGAACATGATCAGTAAAAACTTCCTTCCATGGGGTGTCACGAAAGAAATCACGGAACGAGTCCCAATCTGCTCGTTGATTACAGAAAGATATTCTCTTGGCTGGTGGGGGAGCGGAAAGAGATGTTTAAGACACTACCGCATCATAAGAATTGCTAAGAGGGGAGAGCTGCATGCTTTGAATATACGCTCTTTAGCGCTAGAGGGCGTCGTCAGTGATGTTCTGAATTGGATCATTGGGCAGTTTCGGGTCTTTCAAACATCATACTGACCTCACCAAGTCGACCCCATCAGAGCTGATCGGACTCTGATACGCCCTCTAAAAATGCTTACAGACACTAACTTCTATAATATACCCCGTCATCGCGCATTTGATTGGTAGTTGATCAATAGCCAATCACAATGGTGTGTGCTCTATTTAAGTTGTTTGCGGGGAATTTTTTTTTTTTTTAAGTGGACACCCTTTCATCGGATACTTAGAAGGTAATTATAGTATGACATGAATCAGGGATAGAGGTAAAAAATGAGATCTAGAAGAGAAGCGTGTTGGTCAGGCTTATTGGGGAAACGCGTGGTGAAGTTCGCCACTTACGTGAGAGATTGAGTAATTGAGAATTTATGGGTTTCGATGTCAGTGACAGAATGTTTAAGCTACGTGGCATGGTGGGCATTAAAGTCACCGAGCACAAATACATTTGCAAACGGTTGTGGGGAGATAATTGTCTATTGTCTATAGAGATTATTAGAAATAGTATCTAGCATGCAACAGTCATGAGAAACGATAGAGAAAGAAAAGATAGCTGACTGTAAGAATGGTCTAGAGATTCAAGAGATAGTTCCCTAACCAGCGGGAGATTTTCGCGGACATAAACTCCCAGGCTATGCATGTGGACATTAGAGTCATTTCTAAGAAGAGGAAGGTAGTCAGGAATCGAGAAATCAGAGGAAAGGATTGAAGAGTTAAGATTCGTTTCGCAGAGAGTTAGGATGTTAAGGAACTTATCGAAGAGGAACGGATTCCACACTGCAAAAGTTGGTACGAATCCCACGAATGTTGGAGAAAGAAATATTCAGGAGTTTAGGTAATTCTTTTTGAGCTGGTTTAGTTTTATACCTTTGGTTGCTTATCGTCATGGCGTGTTATTTTGATAAGGAGAGGCCTGGGGTTGTAATAGCAGTTGGTCGTCTAATGTAACATGTGCAGGAAGGGAACTGGCGCAAACTGCAGTATAGTGTAGCTTTGGGGTTTCCCACCTGAGGAGCTTACAGGGACACCCTTCCATGCGCGACATGGCACTGCAAGCATCCCGATATATGCAACTGTTGATCAGAGCAGCCTCTTAAGACGTTACGCAAGAGTTCGGGCTTCTAACTACCAGTCGGGAACAATAACCAGAAAACTGTCAACCCTATACCCAAGAGACGTTGCCACCATCCAGGCATATCATAAAAAATTCATGACAGCACCACTATTAAGGCATGAGAAAAGGAAAGGAACTGGGAAAGTGAATAAACAGGAAGCAAGGGATGAGCCTCTACTCCTGTTCAAGAGAAGGGAGAGGGGTATGGACCGGGCGATACGAAAGCCTGTCTACTCCTATTACAAAATATTATGTTTTAATTTAGTTACAGTCGTGATGATTCTCTTTCGGAGAAATTCAACAAAGAATTAAAACTGGCAGGGACCTACGTTTAAAAATAAAACAACAAAAAAAGGCAAGAAAAATCAAGTTAAATACAAGAAAATTACAATAAATAATAATCAAAAGTGATCATTTTCATCGATACCAATATACATTAAGACTGGTGGAGTCAACCACTGGCCTCGGGGATGAATATCAGATCAGGAAAGAGTTGGTGACACCAGCATTCGAAATAAGAGTAGGTATATTTAACTGAGGCAGTAGTGGTCTTGGGGAGGGGCATTCTGGGGTCGCCATATTTCGAACTTCCATATTTTTTACCCAGTTTTACGATTCTACATTTTAAAATATTTGTTGTACTTATTCACTATATATATATATATATATATATATATATATATATATATATATATATATATATATATATATATATATATATATATAAAATAGCTGGCCACTTGTATTCGAGGATACCCGTCTACTAGGGTGGATAGCCAATCCCTATTGCAGACATTCTCTCAGGCACATTTGCGTTTCCACTGAACCCATCTTTATAAACCTTTGCGGTTTATACTGCAACTATGCTGAGCAGACCTTAGTTACAGGAGAGGGCGTGTTATCTAGTGTGATCAACAATTTAAAACATCAATATTGCTATATGCATGTAATTAAAAAATAACTCTTAATTTCTTTTAGGAGAAAATACTTTGAGAGATTAATAATAACAACAATATTACCAATTATAAACACCAGTTAAAAACATATTACATCACCAACTTTTATTGAATCCATTCTTAAAGAACCTAACGTATGTTTATCTAAAACAAACGGTATGTATGTAAAAACATTCCTAAATCAACATAGGAAAAAACAACCCACAAACGTAATGGCTATTAGACATACACACGCACACACACGCGGAAGCGCGCACTAACAATTACGAATATACATTTTCATCTGATGCCCACAAAAGCAAATTTTTCTTTCTTTTCTTTTCACCTTCTAAATCTCTGACAAAGATTTAATAAAAGTGAAATATGTTAGATTAATAAACCACCTTTCCGATTATATTCTTTCTCTTATCATCTTATCAGATTTCGATCCACATTTGATCTACAGTGTGGTCCGAAAGTCCTGTCACACCTATATAATATAATTTTCTATATGATAAAATTATAATAAATAATCATCGCTCTGCTATCGATATCAAGCTCATTTTTGGATTAATGCTGTGAACCTTAGAATTTATATATTACTTTCGTTCTCATTGCATCGGATATATATATATATATATATATATATATATATATATATATATATATATATATATATTCTATGTTTCAGGTGGCCTGACGATTGCATATAGCATGAAACAGACTGTTATCTCTAAGTGTTGACTTCTATGTTCACTTTTATATTTACACACGCTCTGTCTCTGATATTGACCACTTTATCCCATAAATATAGCACATCTTAAGACTATATTTCTTTATATATATATATATATATATATATATATATATATATATATATATATATATATATATATATATATATCCTACTATTCCACACGTTATTTTGGGGATATCCATGTTTGAGTAGACGCCTTATTTTTTAAACTTTGTTAATTATCTCTAACGATATGAGCATTCGAGAGAGAATATGTCTTCAGACTGTGCCCAACTGACCCTACTATATGGTGCAGTCGACAAACTAAAAAAGAAACAACGCGCATGCGCGAAATTAGGAATATAAACTAGCGACTATTTACCCAACGCACCTGTATGTAACTAAATATTTCAGATCCTTTCAGAGTATGTGTTGCGCACACTTCTGGCTGATTGTTTTTTTCTGACAACCATGCATTTTTACTTCTTACAGTTGACAGTCCTTTGTTCTCTCTTTCCTTTACTAGCTTGTTTCATAGTTCTTTCAGCTTTCTTTATGCCCTGTCGGCTTTGGCTTCAGAATACGCCGACTGCAACCCTGCAGAGGGGGTAAAACCCCCGAATGAGACGTCCTGGTATGACGGCAAACTACATCCTGCAGCAAGGCCTCTGATATGGAGGTTTTGAGGAGTGTGGGACCACCTCTTAATTGCTGGTGTTCCCAGGTTCACTCTGACTCACGGTGGTAGCACCTGTTAGGGTCCCAGCTGTAGGCAAATAGCTAACCTCCAAACTGGGGTCAAAACACTATGAAAGTGTAAAAATAGCTTTTAATAACAGTAATACATTTTGGAAAATAAAATATTACCAGAATATAAAAAGGTTGTTATGCCGTAAACCAAACCAAACCAATCAGCTTTCTTTCTGAGTCTGTCTTCAACACAGATTTATCGATATTGTTTCGATTATGTCCATCCATAATAAATTCTGGTTGATCTTGGTCTCTAAGGACTGTCTTGCTGCATAGGTTAAATGAAAACGAGAAAACCCATCCTTGTCTTATTCCTCGTCTTGTTTTTGTGTTTGCCCTTGGACTCCTTTACTCTCCGTATACAAGTTGTTTTTTTCCGGATTATTCAAATATACTTTTTGCGTAACTTAATCTTTCTGAGTATTTCGACTAACTTTAGCTGCCCAGCGGTTATGAACAGGCTTGTAACATTCAATGTCTCAAAGATCAAACTAGTGACCTTCCACAGTAACCGAACGGACCCAGAACTTTCCCTAATCACAGAGAACGGAACCTTGAACGCTTATTGGGACTTAAACTCAACCCAGACAAGTGGAACTCGTACATAGAATCTATCGCGAAAGATTCTGACTAAATGATCGGTTCTATGTAGCGGCCCAGTAGTTACCTCAATCATGCAATCATCTATATTTACAAGAGCAAGATCAGGCCAAAAATGGAGTGCTACTGTCATATTCGTGCGGGAGGTGCCCAGTCTTTACTTTCGATTCTCGATAGAGTCCGAAAGCAACTCCGCGTTCTTATAGGCGACAAATTATTCCCCACTGCAACCCGTTTCTCATAGACGAAACGTCGCAAGCCTTTCACGGCTTTGTTGCTATTTCTATGTTGAGTCTTCAGACGAATTAACACTCCTTAGTTCCACCAGTCCTACCCTTCACGTCTAAGACCCGCCATGCCACGCACATTGCATCGAATCACCATCATTCCTTTCATATCCCCCTGGTCAGATGTAAATTCCACTGAAGTAGCTTCTTCCCACTAACCTCTGTCTTGTGGAACCGACACCCAAAAGTTTGCTTCTTACAATCACTACGATCTTAACCTGTTCAAATGTAGGCTAACTATTATCTTCCGCACATATTCGCATAAGCTGTGTTTCTTATCCTGTAAATATCTACCTCGAGTGGACCTTGCGCCTTATACAGGGTGAAATAAAAAAAAGGTATTCATATAACCTATCAAAGGTTCCTTTTTTTAAAAAATTTGTATTGTTCATTTTGACGGCGTTCTGGTAATAAAAATATCATTTTTGTTTCAGTTTCAAAACAAAGCTACACTTAATTGTTTGGGTAGATAGTCAAACAAGAATAACACTCTGATTAGGCCAAAGAAAGAACTTTCGAGAAAGACGTGAGTAATGTGAGTAGATAAAGGGAGAATTTTTTCATGTATTTCAAAGTTGTCACGGCCTGTTGAGTGAGTCACAGCCCAGTGCATGACAAGCTCTGCCGTAGTCGGAGATGAGTAGAAGCGGGGTGTTATGTTAGACTGATTGATCTGGTTTCTAGATAGAGGAAATGTAGACGGGTGGAAATGCAAGTAGTTCAGGACGCAGGCGCGCACACACAAAGAGAAAAAGAGAGAGAAAGTGAGATAGATAGATAAAGGGAGAGAGAGAGAGAGATAGAGATAGAGAGAGAGACGATTATCCAAGGTTGTGTTTCGTTATTTCTCGTATTTATTAGGGTCTGATATTTCTGTGATTTCATCAAGAAAGAAAAGAATAGCACATGACACAGTGAATAAAGTCGTTGGTTAGATGAAGTGACAGCACCTAAAGAGTTGTGAGTTCAATACCTGGTTAAGGCGGTGGAGAACTTGGAGAGGTGAATTAACAGGAGATAACTGATAACTGACATCCATTAAAAATATGGCACGTGGAACTAGAACAGTCTACCCCACGAGCGAAATAAAGGGTTTAGTTCGACATTCCAACCACCTAAAGGCTGGAGCGTACAACGGCCAAAATGTTGTGATAAATATGGCAACAAAGATGAGGACAATAGTCCGAACAATGTAAATAGTGTACCTCATCTCTTATTCGGAGATTTCTTTTCTTTACATGCTTGTTTCTTTTTGAAACCAGACCTCCTGCAGCTCTTCTTCCGGTGCTGCTTCCGACCACACGAACAATGAACCACGCAACTAGTGTGGAATATACACCACAGCATATGCATACCACTTTCATCACACAGTTGTATTTTGCTAATTATTATGCCGTAGTGAGATGAGGATAGAGGCTTGGGCTCACTTTCTCTCTCTCTCTCTCTCTCTCTCTCTCTCTTACTCTCTCTCTCTCTCTCTCACACACACACACATATTGTTATATTGGAATAAAGTGTCGCTGCTGACACTTGAGTTTGAACAGAGATCGCCAGTGAGCAAACACAGGCGACCCCATTATTGAATTAAATAGAACACGTGACCATAGAGGAAACGCATATATAGGAAGTCGCGTGACGTCTAACAGTTCGTTATTTCTTGTCTACCATTTGTTACTATTCGGATCTCTATTTCTAGTCTATCCTCTATTACTATACGGACCGCTATTCTCTACTCTATTCACTATACTATTTCTCTATTCGGATCACTATACAGATTACTATTCGAGTGAGTATTATCGAACAAGTACTATTAGTGCGAGTGATATTCGAAGACGTATTGTTCAACAGCGTTACTATAGTTGTATCTGCGATTACAAAGTCTCTACTACAACGAGCATTACGAAAGTAACAACGTGTATTCGTTGAAATCACAAAAGTGGCAATGAGTGTTCGTTGACATCACAGTATATATATATATATATATATATATATATATATATATATATATATATATATATATATAATGAATTGGACAGAGTCAGACAATTTATTTAAAGACATTTATGATATGTTTAACGTTCTTTTTATAGATACAAGTATTTAATACTGTTTATTATAAACAGAGCATTTGCTTAAATACTTATATCTACAAAAAGAACGTTAAACATATCATAAATGTCTTATATATATATATATATATATATATATATATATATATATATATATATATATATATATATATATATGTATGTATGTATGTATGTAGCCTTCAGCATCTCAACCAAAACGGAAAATGATTACGAATTTTTTTGTGCATTTGGCAGGATTCAAACGGAACAGGAAATCGGTTCAAATTCCGACCTCGTTTGTTCCGCTCATTTTTACGTGAATCACATTCTTCTTCTCCACAGCTAGAAGTTAAATAGTAGGGTAGACTGTTCTCTCTCACCTTGGCTGACAATCAGTCTGAGAGAAAAAAAAAACTGAATTCCAAACGGTGGAGAAGTTTGACGTGAAATAATTTCACTGTCATTTCCAACAAACCATAGAAATTCACACGTTATAAAGAAACAGAAGTTGTGGAGAGCCACGATCATCTACGTTCTGAAGACAAATCTTTTTACAGTAAGGAGAACGGCTAGGTTGAATTTCTGGCTCCTGGGCTATCTCCAAATTAAAATTCCTTGGAAATGGTATTAATAACAACCCCCCCCCCGCAAAAAAAACCGTGTAATTTTTTCCTATACAATTAAACCACCACCACCACCACCACCACCACCAACAACAACAACAACAACAACAACAACAACAAGCTGAGCCTTTGATACAATGCAAGAAGGAGCTATACTTTTACATTGTTGACGCCAAATTCTGGCCATATGATCCAAAGGAAGAAATCGGGGCTCATCTGACTAGGCATCATCTGACATATGAGAAACCAGCCGGAGTTTTCAACTGCTGCAACACATCTGCTTCAATCTTCGAAGTTTTGCGCGTTGAGAGATGCTCTTTTGTATATCATCGCTGTAAAGACTGGTTATTTGAGCTATTGTTGCTCTTCTATCAGCTGGAACCAGTTCTGCGTTTCTTCTCCGACCAAAAAGATATTTCCGGCAACAGAAATGTTGCTTGCTGGAATATTTTCTATATTTTACCATTCTCTGTGAAGATGGCTGTGATGTAAATCCTAATAGTTTTTTTAAAACGCTTAGACACGCCCGTCTAGTACAAACGGATATACCGCATTCAAAGTCAGTTAAATCAGGCTTATTTATCATATTAATACAAGAAAAGGAATTTAGCAGGTTTCAATGGCTATCTTTAAATGTCAATATTCATTCATTCTATCTATCTATCTATCTATCTATCTATCTATCTATCTATCTATCTATCTATCTGTTGTAACCTTGGGAAGGTTACTGAATAGAATAATCACACGAAGGTTGTTAATGAACGATAATACTTTAGACAAGAACAACTCCTATAAGATTTGCCAGTGGTGTGTAGAAGTAGTAGTCAGCCGCATTTTAACAGATATATTTACCAAAATTCCATAAAATATCTTGAAATACTAAAGTTACTCAATAAAATTGCCATGGGTTTCAACCACGGCCTCCAGACAACTTCAGAATCTCCTGCAACTCTTCTAGACGGTGTCCTTGTTTAAGTTGGTGACAGCTACCATAGTCTTTAATTTCAGCTCATCTTTGGTGCTAGAGTTAGTTTTGTTGGTCTCTCGCTAAAACTGCGCCCAACACATCGTAATCAAAGAGGTTGCAGTTTGGGGTGTTAGGTGGTCAGATGTAAGGGTTGATATGGGGCAGAAACTGTCTGACAGTCAAGACTGGTTTCTCCTGCTTTTGTAGCATGGTGCAGAGTCCTATTGCCATGCACAGGGTCTTCCAGCAGCCATCCTCTTGATCCAGGGCAGCACCCTCCTCAGGACATTTGATGTAGCCCTCTGTGTTGAGTCTGAGACTTTGAATGGAGGTATAACATCGCTACCACTAGTAATGACTCCAAATACCATAATGTTGGCTGGATATTTGGTTTTCATCACTCTCAGTACATCTTTTGGGAATGTAGATTGACACCCAAACACTCTGGAATGTTTGTATTGGTGCTTCCGGTGAGAATGCCAAGCAGTACCGCATGACGTTTCCAAATTTCCGGCGGGGTGAATGGCTCCATGCTGTGCTTTTACTCACAGACGGTGCCCAACTTACCCTACTATATTGTGTAGTCGACAGAATCAAAAGCAAACAACGCGTATGCGTGAAATTAAAATATAAAACGGCGAAAATTTACCCAACGCACAATCTGTCTATCTATCTATCTATCTATCTATCTATCTATCTATCTATCTATCTATCTATCTATCTATCTATCTATCTAATTCTGTTCATTATCTATCTATCTATCTATCTATCTATCTATCTAATTCTGTTTATCTATCTATCAAATTCTGTTCATTATCTATCTATCTATCTATCTATCTAATTCTGTTCATATCTATCTATTTATCTATCTATCTATCTATCTATGTATCAAATTTTGTTCATTATCTATCTATCTATCTATCTATCTATCTATCTATCTATCTATCTATCTATCTATCTATCTAT
>OZ038497.1:75330756-75420756 GCA_964036315.1 Acanthosepion esculentum | reverse complement strand
TTGATAGCAGACACAGGAAAGAAACTAAAAAAAAAAAACTCCTACAGAAGGTAGGGAAGGAAAGCGGGAAGAAACAACTAGACATCAATTGCAAGAAGAGAGAATTCGTTGTTGTTAGCAAAAGAGACAGCCTAACGTACAAATTACAAATTGGAGATACTAAAGTCAGACAAGTATAAGAATTTAAATATTTGAAAAAAATGTCTTAACAGAGGAGGGAAAATGTGACACTGAAATCCGAAGTCGCATTGGGATAGCCAAAGATGCTTTCCAAATGCTAAGTATTAAGAAATAGAAAACAAAATGTCGTTAGAAACAAAGAAAAGATTATTGAACTGTTACGTGATTTCTGTCCTCCTATATGGCAGTGAATGCTGGGCAATCTCCTCACAGAAGAATTCTGAAGCAACAAAAATATGGTTCTACAGAATGATGCTGAGAATACAATGGAACGAACATGAAAACATAGATATAGAAAATATAAACAAAAAGGAAACTTATACTTCATATCAAGAAGTGACAGTTGAAACTTCTCGGGTACATAATGAGGAAAGACGGTTTGAAAAATCTGATACTCACAAGACTGATTGAAGGCAACAGGGATTGAGGAAAACAATGCATAAAATACTTAGCAGGCTTGAGTTAATGGATGGTAGAACAAGGTTTAGGAAAAATAACAAAAGCAAATTTATTAAGAGCTACGAAGGACAGGGATTTGTGGAGTGCCATGACCACCAAGGTCCTGAAGGAAGAAGAAACAAACGTACACCCGAGAAAGACTTGTGTACTTTTGGATCGAAACAGAAAGATGAGGAGATAAATTCATGATATAAGTCATAAAATACTTTCGTATAATCACATAACAAAACATTCGCGCATGCGCAGTGAAAATAAAAAAAGCTTCAATGAATAAGAAACCTATCAGCTAGATTTAGTTATGACAATATCGACGCACACACATTATTCCTCACATTTTTTTATCGTTAATATCGGAACGCAGACCCGTTGACCCAGAAAACGAACAAGGCTATAATTTTCACAATTATAATTTCGCTAATTGATTGCCATTAAAATTTTCTTTTTATGACGAAGACATTTTTCCACTAATATTCTGTGCGTTTTTCTTTTTGACTTTCCGGTTCGATTTTACGTCCAGACAATTTTTCTCGTCTTTTTCATAACATAGGCAGAAACTTATTTTTATTGCCACCGTTATGACGGAGAAAATTAAATTTTTTACCTTCCATTTTTCTCCTTAAATTAAAATGAAGAACAGTACATTTTCATTCGAAGAATTTTTTTTTTATTCAGTCTAAGAAAATAAAAAATCAAACTAGCATGACAATTCTTAGAATTATTAAATCGCAAAGGATGCTGGGAATTGATATTTGATTAGATTGTTGTGGCGGCAAAATCGATAGCACCAAATTTTGCCTCACATTCTGAGAAGATAATTATTTGACGTTTTATTAGGGCTGTTATCAATAACTTTATATCACAAACATTTGATAGATATATATCTTTCTAGGATTGTATGGATTCCTTGAAATGAATTATTTTACTATCCATTTTTTAGGTATCAAGGGATCACCGGTCGATCTTGGAACTCAAATCTATTATTTGGATCTTTTTAGTATAGTATGGATTTCTGAAACGAAGACAGTATTTTACTATCCATTTTGTTAGGTATCAAGGGATCACCTGCCGATCGTGACACAAATCTGTCATTTGAGTCTTTCTAGTATAGTATGGATTTCTGAAACGAAGACATTATTTTACTATCATTTTGTTTGTTTTGTTTGTTTTGTTTTACGGCATATCAACCTCAAAGGGTCATTTAATGCCGATGGCTTTTTTTTTTAAAATATTATTTTGTTAGAAAACCATTTCTGTTTCTCCCCTTTTTTTTTCTTTTTTCCCTTTAAACGTATAACTTTCTTTTAAATTTTCTGATAGAGGCCGATTTTCTTGAAATTCGAAAAAATGATTTGGGGGCTGTTTTTTTCAAATATATCTTTAATATTATTTTCTTTGTAGAGATTTTTTCTTGTTTCTGCGAAATCAATGCAGTCTGTTAGAATGTGTTTAATTGTGAATGGGGTTTGACATGGTAAACAGAAAGGTTGATCTTCTTGTTTGCTATCAGGGCAACCCCTACAGATCATGATGCTCAATACAGTTATTTGAACATTTTATTATTTCATATCTATTATTTATATTTATTTTGAATTATTAATATAAAAATGATTTGTTTTTAAACATACTTGGTCAATACATCTAGTGCTTATCTCTAAGTAGTTTAATTAATTACATAATTCCAAATAGACTCTTGCATACCTCTTGTTCACACAACTTTGTCATTTCTTCTTGTCCAAAGTAATGCTTTCCAATGTCAGTAGTTGCATTCTAGTAACCTCTCTGGTTTGATCTTCTCATCTCTTAGGTAGTGTGCCACGTGGTGTTTTCCCATGGATTTTTTCTTGCTAAGAAGTCTCCCCAAAGTTTCGTTCTCCTCTTTGGATTACATGGCCAAACCAGTTTAAACTCTTTCTTCTAATCAGAGTAATTATGCCAATATTTATCGTTTGCTTCTTAATTTCTATTGACAGTCATTATGTCTCTGATGTTCTTCCAAGCCATAGACTGGAGGCACTTGTTATCGAAGACATAGGTTTAAATTGCTCTGGATATGTTCATAACGTAGAAAAACTCGGTCTTGATGTAGCATGAACGTCTTTTCTATCCCAGATCTTTTACTTCAATCTTCCAAAAGCATTTTTTGGCAAGTGCTATTGTTAAATAATAGTTTAGCAAACTATTATTTTTAGACAGAAGTGTATCTCGGCTCCGACTTCCGGAGACTGACAGCTGGGATCAGATGTGAGCCAAAATAGGGAAGTCGATTTTCATTGGCTGAACTAGCGTGGGAAATATAGATAGAAGAAAGGTTTCGGAGAGATGGTTCTTACCCATCAAGCGATGTAGATGTGTTCTCTTTCGTGTCCGAAACGGCTCCCCAGTGAGGGGATGGGCGACCGCCACAGGGTAGATAGATAATGTACATATCGACATGAGTAATAAAAATAGTTAAGTGAAAATTCTCTCTTTTCGATGTCTTTCATTTCTTTCTTTTTATGCACCACGTGCTTTCAAGACGTAGGCAATCATGGCTCTCCACCTCCCTCTATCCCTTACAGCTCTCAACATGTTCGTTTCCTATGCTTCCTCCGCCAGAGAACAGATTCTATTATCCACCGGCACAAGCTCGTCAGGTATGTCACGCGCTGCTTTACCTTATCTCTCTTTCCCTCTATTCGACCCGTGAGTATCAAGTTCTCCAGGCCATCCTTCCTCATTATGTGTCCCAGAAACTTCAGCTGCCTCTTTCTGATGTTAAGTATAAAGCCTCCTCGTTGTTTGCAACCTATGTAAGACCTTATCGTTGCTCACACGCTCGGTCCATGATATCCTTAGCATCCTCCTGTAGAACCACATCTCCGTCGGCTCGAGTCTCTTCTACATCTTTGAGGAAATCGTTCAACATTCGCTGCCGAAAAGAAGGACGGACATCACGTAACAGCTCAGTATTCTTTTCAAAGAAATCCTCCGGTCTCGCAATACTCCGCTCACTTTTTGGAATGTGTCCTTGGCCATCCCAACTGTTGTATCCTTAAAGAAGGTTACAAACAGACAAAGGTGGTACTCAAGTGAAAGGAAGAGCAACACGGCCATAGATGAAAGAAAGAGAGGTTTATTGTAAAAGAGAATATACTAGACAGGGAATCGGTTAGCAGGCTAGTAATTCCCGTAGTAAGTCCGCCAGGTATATCCTGTGCTTACTATATATATATATATATATATATATATATATATATATATATATATATATATCTACTTATATAGTCAGTCCACATAGGCGATAGGAAGTGTGGGACATTCCAATACAACACCAATACGTCTACAGATCTCAATGTCGCACTTACCGTCCTCTGTCAAGACGCTTCCCAGATATTTAAATTTCTATTGGGGGCTATGCAACACTATTCTTCGTATTATATCATCAAAACTAGCTGAGACAAATGATTTTAGAAAGGCGAGGTTTCAACATCTTCAGCAGCTTCATCTGTCATGATTTTATTTTCGTTTTTTATTGCTCTCACTGAGTTTCGTACAAGCATTTACAAGTTCTTCTGTAGATAATGTCATACTGGATACGCCGTTCTGTTTAAGCAAGAACCTCATGCGGTGGCTTGGTGTTACTGTAGAGGGCCGAAAATGTTGCATATTAACACCAACAATATTAAACATTTTCCAAGAATATGTCATGGATGCTCTATCCAGTTGATAGTGAAAGTTGCACCTTGATGAGAGCTTTTCAACTGACATTAGATATGCTGATGGTACGACACTGATTAAACATATATTTGCCAAATTGAAACTATTTACAAAAGAACTTGAAAATATTAAGCAGACGTGCAGATAAATATTATCGACACGACATCATCACTTTTGATCTGGAGTTAATATGAAATTCATATTTATTTTTCCCTCTGAATCTCCTAAAATGTATTTACTTACTGTCTCTTTCTAACCAGACTGATTTTGGTCTATTCTTCATTCCCACATAACAACACGACCGAAAACAAAACAGACTTTCCTTTAGAATTATTAATAAATAAAATAAAATTACTTTTAAGTCAAAGCTATGTATCCCTAGGACATATATCCTAGATTAAAAAGCAAACTAGTTGCTTAAAGCGTTGGTTTAACATAATGAATACCCTAGCCGTTGTGATTTCAATCCCTCGGTCTGGTAGTGCTGAAATGTTACATTTTCTTGTTCAGTGGGAGAAACAGATAAACTATAAATAGTTGAATAAAATTGGCGAGTATAAATTGATCTGACATGTCTCCTAAGCATGTAAAGCGGTGTGACCAGACTCTTTTCTCTATCAAAAATTAGTCCTGGGTATGATAATAAGATACATCCGCCAGTACGGCCTCTGATTGGTAGATTGAAGGTTTTGAACATAGTGGAACGACACAGGGTGGTAGCACCTGTTGGGGTAGAAGCTATGGACAAATAGTTAACCACCAAATAAAAATCAATACATAAGAAAAGTATAAAAAGACATATTTATTGTAAAATTACCAGCAATACATTTTAAAGCAAAATGATCAGCAATACATTTTTATTTTAAAAATTACGATCAATACAACACTAAAGTATAAAAATACATTTTTATAGCAAAATGACAATCAACACAACATTAAAGTACAAAAATATATTTTTATAGTAAAATGGCCAGCAATAAATTTTTATTTAGAAACTACCAACAATATATTTTATCATCTACAAACGATATATCTAAAAAAAAACACACACACAAAAAAAATTAGATTTGCCCTGAAAGTATAAAATGATGTAAAATTATTTGTAGTTGAAGCCTTAAAATGGCGTCCAAAATATTTAGATTTCGGCCTTAAATAACCCATAGAGGAGTTGATATGCCGCCAAACAAAACCAAACAAACCCAAACTATTCAGAATGTTGGTATGTTTATATTACGGAACAAATGAACAACTTTTATGCCTAAGATCCCCCCAAAAAAACAGTTGAAATTTCTTAGACTTATATGGAAAGAGAGCTTGGAGAATTTGACACTCACGGGAAATAGTGACGACAAAAGAGTCAGAAGAGAAGCTAAGAAGCCTACCTAAAGAGCTTGTGTAAATAGATGACAGGACAGAGATTGCGAGGAATAGTAAGGAGACAAACATTGCTTACAGCTATGAAAGAGAGGAAGTTGTAGAGAGTCATGATTGACAACGCCCCGAAAGGTCACAGCGTATAAAAGATGGTCTGAATTATATATACGTCGATTTAATGATATCCTATTAGCCTTGGATTCTGAGATTGCTACTTTTCATTCTTCCATATTTGTTCTTATGTTTAGATTTTTTTTTATATATCAAGACGATTAAAAACGCGTGGAATAAAGGACATTTTTCGTCTAAGAAACTTGGAGTTTAAAGAGTTCTATAAAACATAATTTGTTATACACGGAACAACCATTATAACAATTTTAGTATGGCGTAAAAAGATATCCAGCTGCTTTATTATCCACTTGTATATATTTATCTGATGGAGCGGTGTTGTATATTTACAAGAGCCAGATTAGTCCAGAAATGGCATATTACTATCATAGTCGACTTGGCACTTCGACGTGGTGTAATGGTTAGCAAGCTTTCCCCCTAGACCAATTGCATCTAAGTAATTATTTCGATCTTCACTGGGTGCCCCATACATTCTGTCTTGTATCACATCTAAGCTACACTTAGAACATCGCTGTTACACGCTATATTTGGGTTGGAGCTGCACAATAGTAACGGCTCAGCCATGAAAGAGTTCAGAATGGCTTACGCGTTCCTGTAAGGGAACAGCTACTTCCCACTCTTCATTATTAAAGGGTTGTCATTACTCTATCGTTACTTCCATGGCAAATGTTCAGATGAACTCCGTTCCTTAGTCCCACCAGTTCATCAGACATTTACGGTTAGAACACGCTAGATTACTTCCAGCGAGTCGAACCCCACTCATTTACTCCTTGTTTCAAATGTAAAAAAAAAGATGTTCCTCCACTTTGTGAAACAGACACTCGCGGGAGTGCTTCGTTAAACTCTTCAATCTTGATCTTTTCAAGTCAAGCGTCAATCGTTATCTATCCTCCTTATCATTATAATCCCCACTACTCTCTCTTCCATTTATATTACGCATTCATCATAATTTCTTCTATCGCACTTCTCGCTTGTGGAACTCTCTGTCAGCTTCTTGCTTCCCAATCAAGTTTGATCTTCAAAAATTTAAATACAATATCAATCGTTATTTTCTATCTTCTTAATTCTTGTTCTTTTATTGTTCTCTCTCCTTAATATCATATTTCTCATATTCTCTAACACTCGGTAACCCCCTTACGTCTTAGTGACTTAATTGCCCTGCTTGGAATGAAATGATTAAAAACATCCTATTTCAAATATTACCTCTACCTTGTGTTGCTCTTGAGCCTTATATTGACTGATATTTAATAAAACAAAGACTACTAACTATGAATGATATCAAAATTAATTTTCCTCTCTAGCTCCACGTGACATGCCTCTTCCTGGCGGTCTCAATTACCTACTTTAAACTTAACAATACCAAGTTTTTTTTTCACCTCAGCTTTAGCCAGGTATTGAACTCACAACTCTTTGATTCAATCAACGCTTTTACCCACTAGGCTATCTTTCTTTGAACAGTCCGAAATGTGTAAATAGTGTAAATAATTACAATACCTCATCTCAGAAATATAGACAGGTATTAATCTAAGAATTTGAATGTTTAAAAGTTCTATAAACACCTATTAATTGGCCATACGCTGAACGACCCTATAAAAGCTTTAGTATAACGTAAAACTCTCTTCCATTGCTGTATTAAGCACTTGAATAGATTTCCCTGAAGAACAATAACAATGGATAAAATCAGACTTCGAGTTTTAATTTTCCTCTCTTACCCATTTTTTTGAGTTTTGCGATTCATGAAAAAAATACAGGCGAGACAGAACCATAATCTTCACATCTGACTTTTCTTCCAATGGAAAACACCATTTATGTGTCTCGTACGTGACAGCCATTTTTATTTTCTGTCTACTGATTGGTTAGACTGTTAAATTTGCTTTGGAAACGAGGCTTACAGGCTCTTTGAATTAACCTACAAGTCAACTTGATTTTGCGGGTCCCTTCCTAACCTAGCCTGTGATTTTGTCGATTAGCCTAACGTAATTGGTATGGAGGGGAGTTTTATTGGAAAAGATTATTCTCCACCACACCGATATATACGGTGTTCAAAATGTTTCATATATCCACATACATATCCTCGTATATATATATATATATATATATATATATATATATATATATATATATATATATGAGCGTGAGCATTTGTATTATAGTTTAGGCATAAGCACACGGATAAGTACATACGGATGCACATGTATCTGAATATTTGTAGGCAAGAAGTAAATCTCGGGCCTAAATATACAAGCAATTATGCGAAGAGAGAAATATATACACGAGCTTAGATAATGAAGCTGAATTTAGTTAAGAACGAAGTTCACAAGAACAGGTACCTCATGAGAATCAGGTTCACTCAACAAGCAACTAATTTAGCGATAGGAAAACAAACTGCCAAATAATTTCTTCTTCTTCTTCTTCTTCTTCTTCTTCTTCTTCTTCTTCTTCTTCTTCTTCTTCTTCTATGTGCTGTGTACATCTAGAATTATAGGAGTATTTTATTTTCTAAACACGGTCAGCATATTCTGGCCGTGCTCATAGTTGATGTTATTGAGTGTTGGCTTTTTTTTAATTAATAATGCTTCCATTATTTAATGGCTAAAAGTATAGCCGGAAACGCGCGCTCACACGTAGAAAACATTTGGACAATTTCTACATAATTTACCCCCAGAAAAGAATTATAAACATACACCCCCCCAAAAAACGCAGTACTTTCTCAGTCGTTATTAATGAAACTTGTATAAAAGAAGCATTGCTGCCCAAATACACAATTATATATGTATATTGCTTTGAAGAAGATTGTGTAACAGAAAACCTAGCGGGTGTTATTGAACTCTTTGGCTGGCCATAAGTCAGGATCTATTTTCACGGCATTGCTGGTAGAGTCTAATGGAAAAGGTAAACCAAAACAGTTTGATACCGGCAAAGCGGCGGGAGTTACCGGAAGGTGACTCATTAAACCAGCCAACCTTATTAGGAGCTACATTTCGGATTCAAAAGGACTTAAATTAAACGACATATTTGCACTTCTATGACACCGGATCCTGTGTGACCAAAATTTTAATCTGGAAAATGCAATGTTAGCAAAAAATAAATATAATTTACTTAGACAAAGACGCATTGAAAATGCCACATATCCATGAACCCCCTTCGATTAATGAACGTATGGGCTGTTTCGGTTTACAGTGTTTCATAGGAAATTACTTAGTACTGGAACAATCTGAGATATATATATATATATAGGGAAAACGTTATAGTTGTTCGAACGAGAGAAAAATGTATACTTTAAAAAAGAGAGAGAGAGAGCGCAAACGTTTTTGGTTATAATGTGAATTTGTTTTAGTGCATATATTATATTTTATTCTTCATGTGAAGACTAATATATATATATATATATATATATATATATATATATATATATATATATATATATATATATATATATATATTTAAAAAAATATGATTCCTTCGCTACATAAGAGTTCTCATGTTTCAAAAGCGAGAGCCGAGACCCCTAATATAATTTTTGAAATTAAGTTGAATTAAGGTGTCTGGTCACGCTTCCTCGTCAAGCGAGAATAAATAAAAAAAAAATAAATAAATAAAAAATATTATAATATAAGCTCTACTTCCGTATGGAGAACTGTCTTTTTAAAATAAAAGCAAAAATACTAAGGAACTCCGGATTATTTACCTAACGTGTTCTTTCCTATTTTTCTGCATACCTGCACACACACACACACACACACACACACACACACATATATATATATATATAGATATATATATATATATATAAACTGCGTCTAGAGATTATATGCAAGTTATGAATTGGTATAAAGAGTTGCGTCTTTAATGTTAAAATTCCTATTATGATGTTGTTTAGATTCTACTCAATATTATTAACTTAGATATATAGTGGTAGAGAAAACTATTGTTTTTGGTTGGAAAAATATTTACTAAGTTAACAAAACAGACTAATTTGACACTCACTAGTTTATTTGCAACTATTTATTTTGATACTTTTATATTATTATACCTTGTAAACCTAATGTAAAAAATAATATGAAAAGATTTTAGAACAAATTCGTCAATTTCTTAAAGGAAAAACAAAAAAAAACATTTTATTTTAAAAATAAAAGATATATTAACAAAAAATAATAAGAACCTCCTAAAATTTATTGCACAAATGCTCCTTTCTTTTCAATAACTCTTAGCAGCCTATTGTCAACATCTGATGGTAGATTTGCAATTTTAGCGGCTGGTAAGTTGCTTGCAGTAACTTTAACTGCCTCCCAGAGGTCACATTTGCTGTTGAATTGCCTTCCATTAGAATAAATATCTCTCTTGAGGATGCTCCACAGGTTCTCAATGGGATTCAAGTCACAGCTATTTGAAGGCCAGTCCATAAATGAATCGTCAACAAATTTCATTTCTTTCAAACAGGATTTAGTAAATTTTGATGCATGACTTGGTGCGTTGTCTTGCATAAAGATCATAGATCTACGCTTGGCTAAAGACTGGTTATCAAGCCATTCAAAGAAATATTTCTCTGGAAAATCACAGTAACTTTTGGAATTCATTTTAACCCCGTCTTTCAGTTTAAATGGACCCACGAGCTCATTACCAATAATTCCACCCCATATCAGGATCCCACCGCCGCCTTGTTGGCGTTTAAAAATTTTTCTTGAGTCATGTTGCTTGCAAACCCATCTTCGAGCCCATCCATCGGGCCCATCGAGGGTGATCCTTGATTCGTCTGTAAAAAGCACTTTACTGAAATCAGTTTTCATGTATTTTTTGCCCACTGCAATCGTCTTTCCTTATGTTTTTTTTTGTTAAAATAGGTTTCTTTATTTGATTTTTTACATCAGCAAACTTCCTTAATGCTTTACACCTTGTTTCCCTTGACGCCATAGGAGCTCCAGCGGCCTCAAATATGAACGCACTTGACGCATTTGGATTTCTTATTAATTCTTTTTGGATATGTGATAGATCTCAATTTGTTAAATTCCTGAATTCAGCCTGAGACTTTTTTCCTTGGTTGAATTCCCATTTGACACATTTTCTTGATTGTTCAATGATCCCTTTTCATTTGAAGCGAAGACTCTTTCCTTTGCTAATTTCTTTGATTATATAGTTCTTTTCATTCATTGTTAGTTCTTTTTTACGTGCCATAATACTAAATTCTAGTTCTTGCAAATAATCTCTTGACACTGTAAATTGCTATAATTACTGAAAAAATACTAAATATAAATCTGAAATTGAAAATTGGGACTTAATTGTTTTCATGCTTAGTCGCTATACATAATAGTACAAATTATTTCATTGGATAACACATATCTATGAATTTTACATAAAATATTTGACAATACCTCTTTGTAATAAAATTTCTAGACTCAGTTTATATATATATATATATATATATATATATATATATATATATATATATATATAGGGTGTGCCCCCAAATCTACTCACTCTTTATAGGACAATAAGTCACAAACAAGATTAAAATTTAGGAATATTATTGACTTAGAAATTAACTGTTTAAATTAAATATTAAATTAAATTAACTAATTAACAAAAGTGGAATATCCAGTCGATATACTGACTCCGATGAGGAAAAGGGGGGAAATACGCATGCGCATTGAGTAGTAACACATAGCACGTAGGACTTCATAACAGAAATTAAATGAATGGATCGAAAAAAGAAAAAAAAGGAGATAATTCAAGAATTGATAAAAAGTGAATACATTTTTGGGACACCCTGTAACGGAACTGTCCACATTAAAAATTCTGCTCCAATAAAAAGGGAAGATAATTCACGAAGGCGAACATTTTTAGAACGTGCTTTAATCACTAGTTCATTCAAGGTAAATTTACATCCGGGTTCTTGAAACATTTCACCGTTTTGGGCAGATTTTCCGTTATGACAATGTTAGATATTTAATAACAAATTTGATGGAAATAAAAAGAAAAGAATATAGATGAATTTGGCTAGAAAACATACTTTTATGAACGTTTTTCCAAATGTCAATAACTTATAACTCTGTCGGGATTACATACCAAAATTTATTATATACTGTCGACAGAGAGAACGCATGGATAAAAACAACCCTTTCGTCTATTTCTATTCATTCTGAAGGATTTTCCATCTCAAAACTCGGACACTTAAGGCAGAGAATATAAAATGTTAAACGATCTTTTTAAAAGTCACTCATTTTCTTTCTCTTTTTTAGTTTCGAGCGACACCAGTTTGGGAAAAATAATATAAGATTTAATTATTTTAAACACACACAAATGCATACACACACAGCACATTTTCCGTTATCCATCTGATGAAGCCATATAGGCGAAATGCATTATCGGATATTATTTTCGAAACATAATTTCATGAACGTTTTTCCAAATGTCAATAACTTATAATGCTGTCGGGATTACATATCCAAATTCATTACATACACACACACACACAAAGACACACAAACATACACACACGCACACGTACACAAAGACACACACACACACGCACAAAAACACACACACACACGCACACAAAGACACACACACACACACGCACACAAAGACACACACACACGCGCACACACACGAGCACACACACAAAGACACATACACACATACACACACACATATATATATATATATATATATATATATATATACAGACGAATGTAATGAGAACGAAAATAATATATAAATTCTAACGTTCATAGCATTATTTCAAAAGAGTGCTGAATACCTATAGTAGAGCAATAATTATTTATTATAATTATTTCATATAGACAAAAACAATTTAGTCACTACAAATATGCAAATTCGTTTCGGTGCATTTAGTTGCACCTCGACTGGTGAGAACCAAAATGGTTATGAATAATTCTGTTTGAAAGCAGGCCACATGTGGAACATCACTTCCTTTTTTCTGTTTGTTTAAAAACAAAAAGTACATTTTCGGAGGAGACGCATAAGGATAAAAAAAAATAGGCAATAGTGTGCCACAGTGAAACAATAGTGTCTTTAACTCAGTGAAATGAAAAAATTAACGTTTACTATTGTATAGCATGAAATCCAAAGAATAAAAGTTCGATTAATCGTGACTGGTTGTGGTAAGTCAACCTGATTACCTCCCCTGTCTTATGATTCGTATAAATAAGTCACACCGTCTTAGCAAAAACGGCAAGACTCTTTAGTTACGTTCGATAAAGGCAGATTAAGACGAACTAGACTCTGAGTTTTCATTACACTGGTGTAAGTTTATCGAACGTTGGACGGCTGCTGTTTAGTAGATTAAAATCTATTTCGCTCTTCATAATTATATAAACGGGAAAAAATTCTATCGATTAAAAATGATCCAATAACAGCAATGATGACTCATTCCTAAAATAACAATGCTTAACTTATGTAAAAATATTTCGATTTAAAATGTTTGCTGGAATTTGTTTATACTTGATGTAACAAACTTCTGCTATATCTAAAAATGAACGCTAGGCGTACATAAGCAGATAGCTAAAATTTAAAAAAAAGAAAGTCAAAATAAAAAAAAGAACAGAAATAGCTGTTATATTGCTATGGTAACATATCCCTTGGTTAAATACTACCTTCTTCGAAATCTGACAGCCCGGAAGAAAATGGCGGATTTTATACTTCCGTAGATTTAATCCGTATTTTGTTAGCAGCTATTTTTTTCCTTACAGTATTTCTTCTTTTATTTTCTCGCTTGAATTTGACGCATTAACCTTTAGTGAAATCTTAGATACTTTGTAAAAACGTATTTATTGTCGAGAAAGAATTGGCCCGCAGCGAATGGCTTAGGTCAGTTCATTTGGTGAAGTGTATATAAAAATTGGGAAAAAGGACGAAGTAGGGGTTTACATATAAGTATATGTGTATATGCGTGTGTCTGTGTGCGCATAATTTGATGTCTTCTGTTCAAAGCGCGTGCACATATATATATTTATATAAAGAGAGAGAAAGAGAAACGTGGAAAGAAAAATAGAAGTAGCAGGAGGGTGGGAGAGAAATGGCTCCAGGAGGCTGTTCAGATCGAGAAATAGGGTCGAATTCAACGTTCACCTGGTAATATTTGTTGGAAGACATTAAGTCTCCGGGAGTAGAAAAAAAAATGAAAGACATATTGCGTTAATGTGTGTGTATGTGGGTGTAAGAGGAAGAGAAACACACACACACACACACACACACACACAGACTGATGAGCGCGCGTGTGTGTGTGTGTGAAAGAGAGAGAGAGAGAGAGAGAGAGAAAGAGAGAGAACGCTATTACACATTGTGGTTGATTTTATTATGCAAGTCTATGTTTTTACAATAAAATTATTAGTAACCAAATTTGTTGGTACAATAGTCAGAATACACTTATGTATTCACATTTATATACTTATAAAAATATTCCTAACTTTTGGGGAAGAAGAAATTTTATTATGTAAACAAATTAAGTGGAACTTACCATTTTATTTATGTATAAATCCAAAAGATATAGAACACACACACACACACACACACACACGCGCACACACACGCACACACACACACACACACGCACGCACGCACGCACACAGTGTATCAAAAATACTTTTACAAAATTTGAGGGAGGGTTCTTCACACCAAAACAAGGACATATATATAAACATATATCTGCAAACCCTTGGTTTTTTAGTTATTAAGTTTAAAGAAATATTACGGTAGATGGCGCTTTGTTGTCATGCCCCGGCTACATGAATTTAAGCAAGCTACTAGATTAGCATCTAGGTCCCACCTTTTTTCCTGTTGAAATAGCTAAATGCAATTGCTACTTCTATTCCAGCTTTTTATTTTCTCGCACTTCCCGTTTCTTTGCTTCCCTGATAACTACAATCTTCAAAAATTTAAATGCAACATCAATCGGCATCTTTTGTCTTACTGAATCCCGTTCATCTTTTGTCCCTACCCCAATCTTCTCTATCATCAGTCTTCTTCTCTTTAACTTTCACTCCCTGCAATACCCCTGCGTACTAGTGGCATTCTTGCTTTTCTTGGGGTGAAATGATGAAAAGAAAATACACCAGTTGAATACTTCAAAAAACCGCAACAACTAAAATGAATTACATAGGGTACCAGTTCTCAGACTGCAATGATATCAGCAAAGATTGCAATATGAGCACTTGTAAATAAGTGGTTGCTGAAGACATTAAGTTTATAATATCCAGAAATTCTAACACAGATATCCTCAAGGCACATGGCACAGTGGATAAAGACGTTGGTTAGATCCAGTGACAGGAACTCACACTCTTTGGGCCGCTATTCATTACTCCACAGTCACCATTGCCATATCCTTGTTCTTATCTTGCCAATATTGTTAATTTCTTTTTTTGTGTTTGTTTATTCTGTGATTCATGTTCAGCCTTTTTAGAATTCCCAGAACTTTCTGACCAATACTTAACTCTTTGAGCCTTGCGTTCCTCAACAATTTTAACCCTTCTGCCTGAGCTCTTGAGTCAAAATTCGCAAATAATTGGTAATGTTTCACGGTAGATATGAAAATAGTTACAAGTGTTTACTCACCGTTCAACCGGTAGGTGGGCATTATGTCATTTTTCTCTACCACTGTTCAACTGGTGGCTGGGCATTATGTCATTTTTCTTTGCCACCAGTAAAACGGTGGTCAGGGCTCAAAGGGTTAATACATTTATAACATCTTGTTTAAATTTTGAGGTGTTCTGTTAGCGATAACTCTCCGGTAGTGATCGGACCTGCGTTCACTTCTCTTAGATAAACCATCGTTTGTTCCGGTGTAATTTACCACTCAGCTACGGAGAGCCTCACGGTTTAGCAGAGCTCTATTTTCATTTTTTAATAAAGCACATCTTCATGCGGATTTTTCTTTTCTAGAAACCATATCTGTTCAGTTTCGTTATCCAAATCTTAAACAAAGTAATTTCTGAAAAAATTAATGGATTTATTTTTAATCTGACATTTTTATTACCTCAAACATTAAAAAAATACTGGATTAAAAATAAATCCGTTACTTCAAGCTATATATAGATATGTATCTCTATCTATAAAAGGCAGGATGTGTTTGTGTGTGTAACGAATGCACGGTCGCAATTTTCGACGGATTTGCACCAAAATTTACATGCACACGCTCCAAGTTAGCGGGAAGGCCAAGACTGACTTTGCATTTCCCAACTCCCATCGATAGTGGAAATAATCGATTTTTTCATGCTTCTACGGCAGTTTTCATGTAGTTTGCGGCCATTTTCTACTGTCCAGAGTGAGAACCTATAGCTGGCTGCCACGAATAGGCAGGAAGATTCTATTGGCCAGCGTAAGAGCCAACAGCTGACTGACACGAATGTTAACTAGCATGCAAAAAATAATCGATAGCTGCATTCGTCACGAGTGGGAAAAATTTAAATCTGCATGGCACTTTACTCCACTTGGCTCATTCGCTTGCTTAAACTCAACGTTGATTCTGATTCCGCAGAACTGAGTTGGGTGTGAAAAAGTATTTGTTGTTAACATTCTTTTTTCATTCTGTTTTTCCAGTCACGAGCCCTTTTTAAAGCTGATCGTTTTGTGTTCATTTTGTTTAGTTCTTTTTTCGTAACAGATTTAATGTTTAGTATAGAGCTTAGAAAAAATTCGCAGTGTGAGATAGGCAAGAAGTAAGGCATGTAGCAACATCAGCACGGCGAAGGGCACTCCTTTAAAGGCAAGGAAGAGCAAAAATATTTTAAGTCAAGTGATAGCGATTGCTGTATGTCGTACGATTTTTGAATCAAGCACAGGCCATGCTGCTCGTATATATATATATATATATATATATATATATATATATATATATATATATGTCTCACATACACCGAAATGGACAAAGTCCGACAATTATTTAATATAGCTGAAACTCACACTACATGTTGCTTGCATAAATATATCCTGAACATTTTACCCACATTGGTTAATTAATACTAATTTGATTGTGCAAACATTCGCTTGAATAATAAAATCTGATATAATCTAATTATTCTGGATATTTCACGTAAATATATGTTGAAAAGTTTTCCAACATTGATAGTTTTATACCAATTTTATTGTGAAAACATCATAAAATTTGCTTTAATGTATGAGACAGGAATACTTAAAAATGGGAATAAGTGTTAATGAGCTGATAAAGATTGAAGCATAGACTGGCTCAAGGCCACATTGGTGAGGCAGATAGAATTCAGTAGGCGATACAAGTTTAAACATTTTTTCTACATCAAATGCTTCTTTATTATATCCTGCTACAAGACTACAATACGCCTGTGATACTTGCGAGCGTGACTAGATGAGTTTTTTTTCTCGTTTCTGGGAATAGACATCGCTTGATATCTCACCATTCCGCAGTTTCACAAGAGAGCAACATTAACGGAGCTTTTAAGTCAATCAAGGACCCACACTCTCTACCAACTTTCTAACTTTCATTCAGTGAGAGTTCCTTTTACGACTATTAACAGCCATTACTTTTTGTTAAAGTGAAGAAAAACCTTACAAGGGTGCAATCTAAAAAAAGAACTCAGGTTTGACGTCAGTGTGCCTTCTCCCAGATGGACGGTTTCACAAATACTAGGTGCCCATCTCTCCCAATAAGCGAGGCAGATTACCAACCCCATTTTCCATAAACAGATCTGTTTAATCCATAGATAAGGCCCTAACAGATACTCCAGGTAACTTAAAGTAATGACACCAAAAGAGCAAATATTCATATCATATATTTCCACAAATATCATACGTAGACAGAAAAGACTAATATGTGGACACACTGAGATACATAGATATATATGGACAGATTAAGATAGATAGATAAATAGAAAGATAGATAGATATGGACAGATTAATATAGATAGATAAATAGAAAGATAGATAGATATGTACAGACTACGATAGATATATAGACATGAACAGACAAAGATAGATAGAGAGATACATAGATATGAACAAACTAAGACAGATATGAACAGAATAAGATAGATAATGATATATAGTTAGATATAAGCAAAGATAGATAGATAGATAGATATGAACAAAGATATATATATATATATATATATATATATATATATATATATATATATATATATATATATATATATGTGTGTGTGTGTGTGTGTGTGTGTGTGTGTGTGTTATGATCCCTGTGGAAAATTTCTTACAATTAACAATAACACATTTCTAAAAAACATATTTCGGATTACATCTATTCTTTCGTTGTCCTCTTAATACCTGGATAGATAGATAGATAGATAGATAGATAGATAGATAGATAGATAGGTAGATAGATAGACATGAACAGACAAAGATAGATAGAGAGATACATAGATATGGAAAAACTAAGACAGATATGAACAGACTAAGATAGATAATGATATATAGTTAGATATAAGCAAAGATAGATAGATAGATAGTAATGAACAGACTAAGATAGATAGATAGATAGATATAGACAAATATATATATATATATATATATATATATATATATATATATATATATATATATATATATATATGTTATGATCCCTGTGGAAAATGTCTTACAATTAACAATAACACATTTCTAAAAAACATATTTCGGTTTACATCTATTCTTTCGTTGTCCTCTTATTACCTGGATAGATAGATAGATAGATAGCTAGACAGATAGATATGAACAGACTAAGACAGATATGAACAGACTTAGAAAGATATATAGATAGATATGAACAGACTAAGATTAGATACATAGATAGATATGAACAGACTAAGATAGGTAGATAGATAGATAGATAGATAGATAGAAATGAACAGACTAAGATATATATATATAGATAGATAGATAGAGAGATATGAACAGACTAAGATGGGTAGAAAGATATTGATAGATATGGACAAACGAAGATAGGTAGATACAAACAGACTGAAAAAGACAAAAATATATATATATATACATATATAGATATGATCAAGCATATATATATATATATATATACACACATATGTGTGTGTGTGTGTGTATGTGTGTGTGCGGTAATTATATATAGGTTTACGGGATGCTATATTTATGAAAAAGTTCTCATTATCAGGGATAGGGCGTGTGTAAATCTAAAAATGGATACACATGGCTCGAGGACTACATTTAAACTTGAAACAGACTGTTGCCACTCGGTGTCGACATCAGCTATATATACAGGGTGTATCAAAAATACCTTTTCAAACTTTTGTTGCCGTTTCCTCCCAACAAAAGTAAGACAAATGTTCACACAACATATGTCCGCAAATCCTTCGTTTTTTTAAGTTTAAAGATTACAGTAGATGCTGTTAAAGGTACAATCCTGGATACGATACCAAAATACTTTTACAAACTTTGACACCAAAACAAGGTAAGATGTCCATAGAAACATGTTTAAACGGCTATCGTTTTACCTCAACACAGCAACTCATAACAAATTTTCAAAATGTCCTCCGCTTGCTTCAACCTCGGCAAAGGTATATATTTATACAATCCTAGATACAATTCCAAAATACTTTTACAAACTTTGACACCAAAACAATAACACATTTCTAAAAAAGATAGACTAAGACAGATATGAACAGACTTAAGAAAGATATATAGATAGATATGAACAAAGATATATTTCGGCTTACATCTATTCTTGTACAAAAACAAACATGTTTAAACGGCTATCGTTGTACCTCCATATAGCAACTCATAACAAATTTTCAAAATGTCCTCCGCTTGCTTCAACCTCGGCAAAGGAGGGTAACGTTAAAAGCCAACAAATTCTCAACAATGCCGGGTAATTAAATACCCTGTACCAGAGCTTATACATCTTCTTTATGTACCGTCTCTCCTCAGAACGTAGGCGATCATGTCTCTCCACAATTTCCTATCCTTTGTAGTTTTTAATAAATTCTATCTTTCTGTTATTTCTCCTGGACCCTGTTCTGCCATCCATTTACTCAAGCCATTAGGTAGGTTATGCGTTGTTTTCCTCTCTCTCTTGCTTTTAAACTATGTTGTGAGTATCAAATTTTCCAAGCAATCTTTCCTCATTATGTACCCTACAAATTTCAACTGGTTTTTTCCTGGTGTTAAGTATATATTTACTTTTTGTTTCAATTTTCTCTAATTTCTGGTATCTTCATGCATCCTTCTGTAGAGCCACATTTCTGTTGCTTCACGTCTCTTCTCCATCTTTGAGGAGATTGTCCAGCATTCACTGCCATATAGGAAGACAAATATCACGTAACAGTTCAGTACTCTTTTCTTTGTTTCTAAGGAAGTTTTTTTTTCTGTTTCTCTGCTTAGCTTTTTGAATGCATCATAATAGAAGTTTAAATAAAAGGATTAAGTTCGGAATTTCCTGACTGTTATTTGGATCAATGAACAACTGAAGAAGGTTGTAGAGCGCACGCGCCAAAATATTGTGAAAATACCAACAAAGAACAAATAAAATATGGCAAATAAAGGCAAACTAAACGTTAATAAAAATTAATAGTAATATTCATTTTAGGAAATTCAGGAAGGTAAAAGAGATTTTCGTCTGGTAATATTATTTATTAAATAATTTTACATGATGAACAGCACGAGAGTTATACGGCTAGATTTGATTTCGCCATGCTATTAAGATATCGAGGTCAAATCGCTGTAGGCAATGTCCTTGTCTGGATGCGCATGTGGTCATTAGGTTGCTCGTACATCAATATACACAATTTACGGAAGACACAACATAATTGAACATTCTAAACACACACACACACACACACACACACACACACACACACACACACACACACACACACACACACACATATTTGCGTATTAAGGCAGCAATCCTTCTTTCATGCACATTTCATTGAATTCGAGAGACAAGCTGCTTTGATTTTTTTTTATACAATTTCTAATGTGATCAAATATGTTTTTCTTTTCGGGCGATAAATTATATAAAAACTGTCTAATTGTTCTTTTTATCGGTGCGCTTTTTGTTATACATATAGCCATTTTCAAGGATGAAATATATTAACTGTTAACAAGAAAGAGTTTGTTGTATGTATATATTTATATAATGTTTTCATTTTCAAAACACGGTCAAGATACTGTGTCCATGTTTATAATAGACATTATTGAGTGTTGTTTATTTTTGTTTTGATTAATAAGGCTTCCATTATTTTTAGCCTTTTTTTGCACGTAGATGATGCTATTATATTTGTGTTGTCAACAAGTATGTTACGAATAGGGTCCGGTGGCTCGAATAAAAAGAAAAATTGAACAGTTTTTATAAAATTTATCATCCGAAAAGAAAAAAAATTAGATCACGGAAGAAATTGCATAAAAACTTAATCAATGCACCTTGTCTGTCGTATTCAATGAAATATATATATATATATATATATATATATATATATATATATATATATATATATATATATATATATTATAATATTTTTTTTTTATTTAAAAATATGATTCCTTCGCTACATAAGAGTTCTCATGATTCAAAAGCGAGAGCCGAGACTGGTCTCGCTTCATCCTCAGGCGAGACCAGGCACCTTAATTAAACTTAATTTCAAAAATTATATTAGGGGTTTCGGCTCTCGCTTTTGAAACATGAGAACTCTTATGTAGCGAAGGAATCATATTTAAAAAAATATTATAATATAAGCTCTACTTGTGTATGGAGCACTGTCTTTTTAAAAATAAAAGCAAAAATACTAAGGAACTCCGGATTATTTACCTAACGTGTTCTTTCCTATTTTTCTGCATACCTGCACACACACACACACACACACACACACACACACACACACACATACATATATATATATATATATATATATATATATTACTTCAAATGTTATCATAGTGGACACTTCGTATTTGAAACAGAGGCCCAATTTTTTATACTATGTACATTATTGGAACTATTGTCCTCATCTTTGTTGCCATGTTCATCACAACGTTTCGGCCGTTGTACGCTCCGGCGTTCTTCAGATGGTTGGAATGTCGAACTGAAACCTTTATTTCGATCACTGGGGTAGACTGTTCTAGTTCCACGTGCCATGTCTAATGGATGTCAGTTATGTCCTGTTAATTCCCTTCTCAAAGTTCTCCACCACCATAACCGAGTATTGAACTCACACTCTTTGGGTCCTGTCACTGTATCTAACTAACGCCTTTATCCACTGTGCCATGTGTCCTTCAGTTCGACATTCCAACCACCTGATGAAGGCCGGAAAGTACAACGGCCGAAACGTTGTGATAAATATGGCGATAAAGGTGAGGACAATAGTCCGAAAAATGTAAGTAGTGTACATAATACCTCATCTCAGAAATATAGGCAGATGTCCAATTTCTTTTTTATTAAACAGTGTGCATTAAGTCTATCAGCCTGCACATTCGAGAACCCTTAGTAAGAAAATATACTCTCCGGTAGTGATCAGCCCCGCCTTCACTTCTGTTAGAGAAATCATCGTTTGATCTAGTGTAATTTACCACTCGGCCACAGAGACCCTCACGGCTTAGCTGAAATCTATTTTCACTTTTTAAGGAAAGCACATCTTCATACAGATTGTTTTTTTTTTCGAGAAACCCTATCTGCTCAGTTTCGTTATCCAAATCTTAAACAAAGTAATTTTTGAAAAAAAATAATGGATTTATTTTTAATGTGACATTTTTATTATCTCAAACATTAAAAAATACTGATTAAAAATGAATCCGTTACTTCAAGCTATATATATATATATATATATATATATATATATATCTGTCTCACATACTACGAAATGGACAAAGTCCGACAATTATTTAATATATTTTATTGCTATACTTTATTTATGCAGACACAAATATTTAAGTAAATGCTCTGTTTTATAATAAACAGTATTAACAACATTTACCGGCCTGAAGATACGAGAAATCCCATAGCAAATATACGCCCTCCGACAAGAATCGAACCTGTATCATACACGGAACCATCATATAGCCTGACATACTATACCAGTTTACCTACAGAGGAGCGTCTGGTTAGCAAGGTCGATCTCACTGCTTTCAAACTACAATCTTTCATGATTTCACTTAAAATGTATCTAAACGTAAACAAATGACGTCAACACTACGAAATGGAAAAAATCCGACAATGATTGTATATAATTTATTGTTATACGTTATTTATATAGACACAAATTTAAGTAAATGCTCTGTTTATAATAAACAGTGTTAACAAGATTATATATATATATATATATATATATATATATATATATATATATATATATATATATATATATATGCATATATATATGTGTATGTATATATATGCATATATATATATATATATATATATATATATATATATATATATATATATATATATATATATATATATATATATATATATATATATATATATATATATATCGTGTGTAGCCTGGACTACTTAGGGCTTTTGGTAACTAGTGTGACTCTAATGTAATTCCTTGATAATCGCGTATTGTTTTAATAGTGTGTAATGGAAGTTAAAACTTAATCATTTTATCCTATTCTCCAACCTTACTAACTCTTACCCACATACCTTTTACCCGCAAAATCTCTCTAATATATATATATATCTAATATATATATATATATATATATATATATATATATATATATATATATATATATATATATATATATATATATATATATATATATATATATATATAACGGTTTCGTGTAGGATACAGGTTCAATTTCTGTTGGAGGACACATATTTCTCGGACGTAATGGCCGGTGAATGTTGTTAATACTGTTTATAATAAACAAAGTATTTACTTAAATATTTGTGCGTATATAAATAATGTATAACAATAATATATATATATGTGTGTGTTGCTTGCGTGTATGTGTATGTGTGTGTCTTTGTGTGAGCGGGAACAAAACGAGTTAGATATTTCTAAAGAATCTTAATACAATCTTACAGTTCGGCCACGAAGAACTCCACAGTAAGCAAAGCTCTGTTATTTATATATATATATATATATATATATATATATATATATATATATATATATATATATATATATATATATATATATATATATATATATATGTACAAATTTGTGAATATTTATGCCGATCATACAACGGTATATGGGTGGTGTGCCTCCAAATCTTTAGATAATCAGAGATTGACAGGTGATTTCTCCTCTTACCTCGTACTAACTGTTCACTGATGATGGTTGTGGTGCTGGGGAACTGATTGGTTGCATTCAACCTTCGAAAACCAAACTAGTTACATTCTATCATCGTCGATAGGACGCAGAATTATCAACAACCACAATGCGCCGCCCCTGCCATAAGCATGCATTTGAATTTAAACTGAAGCCAGATCTCAAATTGTACATACTATCCATCGCTAGAGATCCGGATAAAATGGCCGGTTTCTTGTACCTCACCCGTAAGTGCCTGACTTCTGTTATCCTCTAACTTTACAGGTGTCAGATCAGGTCAAAAATGGGGTACTGGTGCCATATATGGGCTGGGAATTCCTATGCATCATTTTCCAGTTTAAATAGACTCAAAAAGTGTCTCCGCATTTTTGTGGGTGACAAATTATTTTTTATCCTTTTATACTTTCTAAACATATACAGGAAATTAAAAACAAAAGTAAAAACCTGCGAAAAATATCATGGAAAATAAGAAAAACAACATCAGCCTGCAATAACCAACAACAAACTCTGTCTGGAGGAGAAAATAGTTATATAATCACCTTCCTACACCAAAACAAACTACTAAATAAACGACCAGAACTCATCTCAAAATGCAGGCACCAAACAAATTTTATTACGTTACTTAAAAATCGAAAACGAATACATTGTAAGAAAATCACAACGGAAAATGAAAATATATGCACTATATACAACGCCATATATGTAACGCTCTTAAAGTCAATACTTTAAACTAAACAAATAAGATAACTAACAAAAAAAAAAAGAAAAAATCTAAATAAACAAATTAAGTAAATAAATTAAGCTACGAATGAACATATTAACCCAATATCTGTCTATATTTCTCAGATGAGGTATTATGTACACTATTTACATCTTTTTGTCATATTTATCACAACGTTTTGGCCGTTGTACGCTCCGGCCTTCATCAGGTGGTTAGAATGTCGAACTGAACACGTGGCACAGTGGATAAAGGCGTTAGTTAGATCCTATGACAGGACCCAAAGAGCGTGAGTTCAATACCTGGTTAAGGCGGTGGAGAACTTGGAGATAGGAATTAACAGGCGATAACTGATAACTGAAATCCATTAGACATGGAACAGTCTACCCCAGCGAGCGACATTCCAACCACCTGAGGAAGGCCGGAGCGTACAACGGCCGAAACGTTGTGATAAATATGGCGACAAAGATGAGGATGATCGACCGAACAATGTAAATAGTGTACATAAACATAAGCATATTGAATAATAATAATAATAATAATAATAATAATAATAATAAGAAGAAGAAGAAGAAGAAGAAGAAGAAGAAGAAATAATTAATTAATAATAAATAACCAGTAAAAATTTAACATATGGATTCACAATTATTTCTACTGATTAACCTCTAGAATAATTTTAAACATAACCGGTGCCACCCACTCAATAACAGTCAGGATGATACAATAGATATACCCATATTGACCAGCATATATCAATAGTCGATCGAAATCATAAGCACAGTGATGACACACACATATATATTTAAATTTATTTTTTGTCTATACGTTATTTTTTTATAGATACAAATATTTAAGTAAATGATCTATTTATAATAAAACAGTCTTAACAACATTTATCGGTCTGAATGTACGAGAAATCTCATAGCAAATATGCGTCCTCCTACAGGAATCGGACCTGTATCCTACACGGAACCGTCATATAGCCTGGCGTGCTACACCATTTAGCTACAGAAGAAGCTCCTGGTTAGCAAGATTAAATTACTGTTTTTAAACGATAGACTTATCATGGTTTCTTTCGAACGTTCATATCTGCTCGAAGCGTATCTTAACGTAATCAAATGTTATAATATATTATGAAATTAACCAAGTCCGATAATTATTTTAATGTATTTTCTATTTATACGTTATTTTTATGAATACAAATATTTAAGTAAATGTTCTGTTTATAATAAACATTATTAACAACATTTACCGGCCTAAGTGTCCGAGAAATTTCAACGTATGTTTACGAAAATAGAAAAAACAACACACACATATATATTTTTGTTCCTAAACATGCTAAATATATTTCTTAAATAAAAATAATCGAAACAAGAAATGATCCATGAAGACTCGATAATCCAAAAAAAAAAGCTGATATGACGCGTGAGGACGCGATATGTGAAAGCAATGAATATTACAGACAAAAAGCAAAACAAAAAACAGTGATAACGGCTCATGAAAGCCGAAAGTGCTCATACGTTATAGGTCTCATTAAAAACGACCAGTAACGTTAAAGGTATTTTTTTTTCTCTGAATGTTGTCGTCTTACTTTCCTCGTTGGGTGCCGGGTCATGTAATTTAATAATTGTATAATTGTAATTGTATACATGGCAGCCAACAAGAAAGTAACACTACCACATTCAGAGAAAAAAAGAACACCTTGAACCGCAGTACGTTGACAGTCGGTTTTAATGACACACATACACACACATACATGCCTAAAAGAGAATTTTCTGCCTAAATACATACATACATTAATATATATATATATATATATATATATATATATATATATATATATATATATATATATATATGTGTGTGTGTGTGTGTGTGTGTGTGTGTGTGTGTGTGTGTGTGTGTGTGTGTGTATTTAGGCAGCAATCTTTCTTTCATGCATATTCCATTGAAAACGACAGACAAAATTAAATAGGGCAAATATTAATCGTTTTCCTGATCAATCAAAATTCGGAAATAATTATGTAGGCCACACTACAACATATTTGACACGCAGACTAACTCTACACCTTTCTGACAATAGCTCAATTATATCTCATTTAAATATTCATGGAGACCTACCGGACATTATTCGGAACATACTTGTCGACAACACTAATATAATAGCATCATCTAGATGCAAAAAAGGCTAAAATAATGGAAGCCTTATTAATAAAAACAAACAAACAAACCAACACTTAATAATATTAACTTTGAACATGGAGATAATATCTTGACCGTGTTTTGAAAAAAATAAAAACATTTTATAAAACATACATACAACAAACTATTTCTTATTTTAACAGTTAAAATATAATCCTTGAATATGGCTAAATATATAGCCGAAAGCGCTCGGATAAAAGGAACATTTGGGCAGTTTTTTATAGTTTAAAAAAATATTAGATCGTATGAGAAATTGTATAAAAAACTAAATAAAAGCACCTTGTCTGTCGTTTCTCTCTCTCTCTCACTCTCTCTCTCTCTCTCTCTCTCTCTCTCTCTCTATATATATATATATATTGAGATGGGGAAAGAGAGAGAGAGAGAGCAATCAGATGAGCGAGATATTTGTATATATTCTATTGCACAGTTGCCAGTGTTCAAGTCCATCTTTTCGGAAGAAGCTGATATTTCAAAAAGTCACTTTTACGTTTATAACACTATAATAATTTGATCTTTTGCCACACTAACCTAAGATCAATTTATATACACATATCTATATATTAGATAATGACCACCAGATTTTATCTGACATACAAAACCTACTGTCTGGACAAATATATTTGTTGCCAGTTAGATTGAGAAACAGCTTTGTTTCTGCACACCGGAAGTGGATACCACGTAACCTCAGCCCGAGTTTATATCCGGTCTGTGATTGGTTGGTTATTAAACCAGCCAACATGAAACTGGCTCCTCTGGGCGGCAACTTCTCCAACTTCTGGCCTGAGTCATTCCCACTTCATTTATTTCCACACATCATCTCCGGTTGATGGACTTTTGATAATTTCTCGATATATCTCCCGAGGTAACCGTAATGGTCGCTAGGGTTTATTATACTTATAGCCCATTGTTTATGGATATATAAAATGAGATAAGGAGGAAATAGATTTTATCAGCCAAAGATAAAAAAAGCACACATATATGCACACACACACACACACACACACACACACACACACACACACACACACACACACACACACACACACACACACACGAACGCACACACTCACATATATATATATACTCGACTTTCCCGTCGAATTCGACGTATGAGGTTAAAACAAATCAGTTCCTAGGAACCGACAGCCCGACACCAGCACATGAGATTTGATTAGAGTGGCGAAGGTTTTGTGTAGAACCATCCACACTTTTTGAAGGACCGAATACAGAGACCTGTTGTACAACGTGCCAAAATGTCCCCAAACAACGCTCCGCAGATTTTGAATTCAAAGTTGTCCTTCTCCTAGACCAGTTGTCATCCAAGACTATAGAACGTAGCCTGTCCTGCTATTTACCCATAGCTGGAGGGAGAAGAAGAGGATTCATACTTTTCACAAGGGTATTAGCACGTAAGTGAATGTAATGAATTCGAACTGGAATTCGGACTCGGCACTCCGATTCCTCAATTCAAGCCGCTATCCAATACTTCACCCTGTGTGCGCATATATATATATATATATATATATATATATATATATATATACACACACAGGGTGAAGTATTGGATAAGCGGCTTGATATATATATATATATATATATATATATATATATATATACATATATATATATATATATATATATATATATATATAGAGAGAGAGAGAGAGAGAGAGAGACGAAATATTTTACGCAATTGTTCAACTAACAGAAGGCCCAAAAGTCATTCACGTAGATGGTTACTGAATGGGGTTGTTTGAAGGACGTGAGAATTTCAGATAACGGTTGGCACAAGAGATTAAGATTGTAGTGATCGGGGCAGCGATCTTTTAAGCAATTCGACCCAAGCAAGGCGGAAGTGCCACTAGCATGCAAGGGATTACAGAGAGTGAGAGTAAAGAGGAGTGTTTGGTAAAAAGATAAAGAGAAGAACAGGGGTCACGGTCAGGGCATTAGAAGATGTTGATCGACATTACATTTTAATATTTGAAGATTATAGCTACCAGGGAAGCAATTGATAGGAAGGGAGTTCCACTGACAGGAGGTGCGAGATAAGAAGCTGTTAGAGTAGAAGAGATGGCTACATTTAGCCGTTTCGACAATGAAAGGGTGAGACCGAGATGCCAACCTAGTAGCACGCTTAAATTCATGCAGTTTGGGAACCAGTGAAAGTAGCTCGTCGGAGCAGTTGCCATGAAAGTAGTTGTAGAAAAGACAGAGGGAATCCGCAGCACGTCTGTGAGATATCGACTGCATACGGGATGCCAGATCACAACCAATCACGTTGCATATCCGTTTCTGGATTTTGTCGAGGACGTCGAGATGAACAGCGGGAGCACCAGACCATATATTACAGCAGTATTCCATGCAAGGACGAATCGTTGATTTGTAGATTTGAAGGATGGACTCAGGCGAGAAGAACCTTCTGGCGCGACACAGAGAATCAACTTTCCTTGCGGTAGATGAAGCTATAGATTCAAGGTAGTTGTTCCACTTCAGGTCAGTGGTCAGCGTAAGACCAAGCAGGCGCAGAGAGGCGCAGAGAGGCGCTCTCGTGGAGTTAGGCATCAGCCATCCTGATGGGTGGCAGGGAAAGTTCTCTTTGGAACTTGGAAAGATGCTGTCCGAGGAGAAAGAAGATGGTCGATCCCCGTGTACATGACATGATGCGTCTTTGTTGTAATGGTCTGAACTGGTGGAACTAGAGAATATAGTTCCTCCGTATATTTTCAATGAAAATAGCGATAGAGTAGTAATAGGCTTGCGACTTTGCATCTGTGGAAAAAGTATTGCAAGGTGTTAAATCGCCTACGGGGTTGCGGAAACACTTGAATTCTGCTGAAGTCTGAAAGAGAGGATTGGATTTACATATTTATATGCATCTCTGTATATATTCCGGGTGTAACAGCAAAATTGTCCAAATCGTGTAACAGTGTGGGATAATTGCCCATCCCACAAAATGTTTAATATCTAAAAACCAACTAAACTAATTGAGTTTCTTTTTTTTCCCAGGTTTTCAGATAAGACGTTTAGCTAAAAACATTCTTCTTGTTCAAAGTAGAGTCCAGTAATGTTATAAAATCCAGTAAGATATCTTTAATCATTTCTAAGTTACAACGCTTCAAAGCTTAATCTAACAATTGGACAACTTTGCTGTTACACGATTTGGACAGTTTTGCTGTTACTCCCGGTATAAAAGTTGAGATTGAGGTCAACAGACATCGAGAAAAGTCTGTTTCATGCTTAAACGCAATCGTCAGGCCATGTGATTTGTGTTTTGTCTCGACTATTTGCTGGTCTGTGATGCATTATGGGTAGCATTTAATAATTTGTATTATTTTAACGGTTATTGATTGGATGGTAACACTTATGTTTCAAATTATTCAAGGGGCTATTCAGTGGAAATAATTGTGAAACTTCGACTTCAGTCCCTTTCCCGCCGCCGCAATGTAGCTTCCCTGTACCTTTTCTATAAATACTTTCATAGTAGATGTTCTTATGAACTATCCTCTATGGTACCTAGACACTATGGATTTAAGCGCAGTACTAGATTTGCAGTAAGGTTTCATCATTTTACTCTCGAAATGGCTGGATATAACCGTAAATTCTATGCTAGCAGTTTCTTCTCTCACACTTCTCGCTTGTGGAACTCTCTCCCGGCTTCTTGTCTTCCAACCAACTTTGACCTTCAAAAAATTTAAATGTAATGTCAATCGTTACCGTCTGTCTCCTTGAATCCTGTTCTTTTATTGTTTTCGGTCCTTAATAATGTTTTTCTTATATTCTTTTACACTCAGTAAACCCAGGCGTCTTAGTGGCTTTATTGTCTTGCGTGGGGTGAAATGATTAAAAACAAACAAAACAAAAAACAAAACAAAAAAACAAACAAATAAAACAAAGCATTTGCAATTAGTGTATTTAGAGAAAAAGCATAGGGAAACTACATTACAGCGGTGGGGAAGTGACTTAATCCGAGATACCAGCTCAGCACCAATAACATTGCAATTCTTTCTTTATATTTTATAAAAATATCTCTAAATGCATAGCACTAAGTTCAAAAGTATCACCTTGTTGGTTTTGGTCTGTTTTGTTTTACGGCATATCAACACCTCAGTGGGCTTTTTAATGCCGACAAAATTTTTATTACTGGTAATATTTTGTTTTGTCAAAAATCTATTTCTGGTAATATTTTTTCCTTCAAAAATGTATCGCTGGTAATATTTTTTTTTTAAAAAAGTATTGCTAGTAATATTTTTTCCTCAAAAATGTATAACTGGTAATATTTTGTTTCAAAAATGTATAGCTGGTAAATTTTGTTTTCTCAAAACGTATTGGTGGTAATATTTTTTTCTTCAAAAATTTATTGCTGGTAATAATATTTTACAAAGTATTTCTGGTATTAAAACCTATTTATACACCTTCATAGTATTTTTACCCCAGTTTGGGGGTTAACTATTTGCCCATATCTAGGTGCTTCCACCCCCGGCCAGGGTGTACCTGGGAACACCATCAATTAAGAGGTGGTTCCACGCTTCTCAAAACCTACTGATCAGAGTCCTTGTTGTTGGTCGTAGTTTATCGTCTTACCCAGGACGCGGATGTAGTTTATCGTCATACCCACAAAAGTACCAGACAAAATGTGATAGAAATATTCAAAGCAAAGACGGAATATAGATACATGCTATTAAATAACATGTATCTGTATTACGTTTTACAACAACAGAATAAGTATGTCCCCATATACACAACATCGATAACACAGTAAAATGCCTATCTTAAATTATCAAAGATCTAAAAATATCTATCTTAAAATATCAAAGTACAAAAGATACATTGGATTGGATAAGCGTGTTTCTTTTTGGAGACTTTAATGTAATTTAATGCTCGCCGAAGGCCGGCGTTTCTGTCCCTGTACTAGACGAAGCACAATGTACGAAAAACTTGGTCAAACATTTTACTGTGTCTGGAGCTAGATCACAAGCTTTTATTTATAAATAACTTCATAACGAATGAATGAATGTATGTATGTATGTATCTATCTATCTATCTATCTATCTATCTATCTATCTATCTATCTATCTATCTATCTATCTATCTGTTTAGTTCAATACTTATCGCATCACCTTCCCTACATTGGAATTCACGTCTCCCATGACAATTGTAATGTTCTGCGATTTCTATTAAGCTTTGGTGTTCTCTAGCATACAGTAAAACGTTTCCATTTCTTCGTCTATATTTTGTGCAGTGGAATTATTTATGAGGGGCGCTGAAAGGTTTTCTGTCTGACCCACTTCTCTCAAAAGGATCCAGTATTCAAATATCTGAATTGTTTTTGGAATCTCTTCTTAGTCGAGCAGAGAAATTTAAAATAAAAACCGTGAGCATATATATATATATATATATATATATATATATATATATATATATATATATATATATATGTATATATATATATATATATATATATATATATATATATATATATATATATATAATATTAAAAACACACACACACACACACACACACACATACATATATATATATAAATTAAGAAGAAGATAAACTGCAAACGTTTTTGTTTGAAATGTGGATTTTTTTATTTTAAAATATATATTATACTCTATTTTCCATTATTCTGCTACACGGGTTTCTGGTTTCGCGACCTTCTTCAAGCAAAGAGTAGATATTTCCAGATATTATAAAAATTAATTTTTTGCGTGGTACTGATTTAAATGTCTTTCTTGGACAGGTGATAAGCGTTTATATATATTGCATATAGTTCTCTTGTTAATACAAGGTAACCGAAAAAGTTCCGTCCGTTTTTAAAGGAACAAAAGAAAACGCTTCACAGTATGTGTAACTTATATTTAGTCTTCGAAGTAATCGCCATCGGCATCCAGCACCTTCTTCCAACGTGTCTCCAGCTGTTCAATGCCCTTGCGGTAGAACTCGGGGGGTTTTGACGCAAAGAAGTCTGTGAGGGCTTTGCGCAAGTCTGCTTCATTGGTGAAGGATTTCCCACGAAGATGATTATCCAGGGAGTGGAAGAGGTGGTAATCGGATGGCGCAAGGTCAGGTGAATAAGGTGGATGGCACAAAGTCTCCCACTCAAGTTGCTGTATGGTATCCCTGACCACTCGCGCGACATGCGGCCTGGCGTTGTCATGGAGGAAAAGCACACCTTTGTGATTCACCAGTGCGAGCTTCTTCTGGGACAATGCCTGTTGCACACGTTTCAATTGCTGCGAGTATAGGTCTCCAGTGACCGTTTGGCCCGTTGGTAACAGTTCATAATGAACCACTTGACGACCTGTCCACCAGACACAAAGCATAATCTTGCGTGGGTGCATAGGCGGTCTTGCAGTGTGAGGGACAGCATCCGGAGGAGACAACCAATGTCTGGAACGCTTGGGAGTTTCGTACAGAACCCACTTTTCATCACTGGTAAGCACTCGATTGAATAAGTATGAGGTACGGTGGCGAGAAAGCAGCGATACGCAGACTGCCACTCGTTGTCCCTTGTGGACCTCCAACAGCGTTTTCGGAATCCACTTGCTCAGTTTGCACGTCTTACCTAGGCGGTGCAGGTGAAGTCTAACTGTTTCATCGGAAACGTTGAACTGTCTTGCAAGTTTACCACACGTTAGACTACTTCAATGACCGCTTTCAGGACTGTGTCATTCAAGAACTGTGGTCGTCCACTCCGAGGCTCATCATGGAGAGACAAATCTCCCGACTTGAATTTGAGTACGTTCATCCACAGCACTATCCCCAAACGCTTGACATATGCGGCGACTTGATGCAGCTGCTGATAAGCCCTCATTGAAGTCGTAATGCAAACTGCCCCGAACGAGATCTCTAGACACTTCCATCCATCTCACAGCTGTCCGGCTTATAACTGATGGCCGGGTACGGTGCGCGTGTTTTTTATAACATCTGATGTTCCTACTTCCGGCTGTCCGAATTTGAAAAAAATTGCTACACGCATTTCGTATATATTTCAACTTCATTCAATGACTAATCAAAAAACGGACAGAACTTTTTTGGTTACCTTGTATTTCGTTATTTCGCTGACATAGAAGATTGCTGTTATGTAGACATATAAGATTGCTATGCGACGATAACGGTCACGAAATATCAGACGCAAAACGTGAATTCATAATGCCGTAGTGTATTCATATGACGTCGTACCACGCGAAAGAAGGAAATATTAACTATATGCATATATATATATATAGCATAGCCTTGGACGAAACTGGTCTACCGCAGAAAGAAATGGCAACCTACTTCGGGAAAAACTGCCTCGTCAGTCATGTTATCGAAAGATATATGATCGCCTAAGCGTGTATCACGTATGGCATGTAACTCACTGAACTAAACTTGTTACGTTCATCTATGAACGCGGAATCTTTTTTTCAGATCTGATATCAAACGAAGACGGTTTCATTTCTATTTTTGGTTTATAATTTAAAGCGTTTTAAAGAATAGTTTTCTGTAGAGATTTCATTTTACTGAAACATTTTAAGCAGTTACATTAAACTTAAGAAGTTGATTTTTAAAAGATTAGCCACGTCTTTAGAGATAATAAAACAGGAAGAAAAAACGTATTTGTCTTATGGTCGCATCTTGTTTCATTAAAAAACGTCTATTGGCTATCATTCATTTGAATATTTCTGATGACAGAAAACAGAACATTTACTATCATCTTCGGTTTGTATTTTTCTCCATGATCTATTTTTATAGCACTATCCGTTTCATTTTCTTTTCTTTCAATGCATTGACAACTTTTGAAAATCTTTTGATCGTAAACAGTGTTTTATGTCATTTCCTTTATTTTCTTTCTAAAATGCTTGATTGAAAAAATAAGAGCCAAGAATATTATTATAAAACTAAGCCAAAAGTTAAAAAAAAAAGAAACAGATAAATAAACACAAAGCCTGTCATTTGCACGGAGAGTGTGCGTATTCTAAATACAGTTGAGAAGAAAAAAATATGACAAGAAATCTTTGTGAACATCAAAAAGTATTCGTGAAAAAGTTTTTTTTTAAGCGTTTCACCCCAAGCAAGGCAGGAAGTCACTAGCACGCAAGGGGTTACAGAGAGTTGGAGCGAGAGCAAATAGGAGTGATAGAGGAAAGGATGAAGAGAAGGATAGGGGATAGATCAAGGCATCTGGAGACGTCGATTGACGTTACATTTGAATAGTTGGAGATTATAGCTATCAGGGAAACCGGAAAAGTGAAGAGAGTTCCACAGCGAAAGGTGCGAGACATGAAGCTATTGGAGTAGAAGAGACGGCTACATTTAACAGTTTCGACAGTGAAAGAGATGCCAGTCTAGTAGAATGCTTAAATTCATGAAGTCTGGGAACCAGCGAAAGCAGTTCATCGGAGCAGTTACCATGAAAGTATTTGTAAAAAAAGCAGAGGGAGGCGACGGCACGTCCGTGAGAAAGCGACTGCAGACGAGATGCCAGATTAGGACCAATTACATTGCATATCTGTCTCTGGATCTTATCAAAAACCTTGAGACAAACAGAAGAGACACCAGACCATATATGGCAGCAATACTCCATGCAAGGGCGAATGGTTGATTTGTAGATTTGAAGGATCGACTCCGGCGAGAAAAATTTCCTGACACGGCACAGGGAGCCCACTTGCCTTGCGTTGGACGAAGCTATAGACTCAATGTATTTGTTCCATCTCAGGTCAGCAGTCAATGTAAGATCGAGTAGTCGCAAAGAGGAGCTCTCGAGAAGTTGAGCGTCAGACATTCTAATGGGGAGGGGGGGTTGGACGGGAAAATTTGACTTCTGGGAAAATTTATGCGTAATTTGGATGAATTCAAAGTTCATGGACTTATATTAAAACTGCAAGTTCATGCTCCCGGTGACAATGATTTCTCTGTGAACGAACCAAGACATACAGCATCCAGTTTTTCGTCTCTGTCTTCGAGATTAAAGTCGCTTTTATTCTGATTTAAACCTCAGTTAAGAAATCAGCAATCAACAATATTCCGACATTAATGCAGCTCATCACTTTTCTCGATGGAAGAAGAAAAAAATCCTCTAAACGATACTTGCATTGAGAGAACGCAGCAAGAAGAGTTTAAAAAAAATGATTTTCTAACATTTCGTTTGGTTTCGTTTGTTTTACGGCATATCAACCTCAATGGGTTATTTACTGCTGACAAAATTTTCATTGTTGGTAATATTTTTTCATAAAAATCTATTTCTGTTAATATTTTTTTTCTTTCAAAAATCTATTTATGGTAATATTTGTTTTTCAAAAATGCATAGCTGGTAATATTTTTTTTACAAAGTATTTCTGGTATTAAAACCTATTTTTACACTTTCATAATGTTTTGACCGCAGTTTGGGAGTTAACTATTTGCACATAGGTGGGACCCTAACAGGTGCTACTATCCTAGGCCAGGGTGGACCTGGAAACACTAGCAATTAAGAGGTGGTTCCATGCCCCTCAAAACCTCCTCATCAGAGGTTTTGCTGTTGGATGTACTTTATCGTCTTACCCTGGACGCGGATGTAGTTTATCGTCATACCCAGGACGGGATTTTCTAAGACTAGGAATTATTATGATACATTGATTTATCCAGGCCAGCGCCTTTATTTATGTTGTTATAGTCAGAGCGTTTCAGCCATTTTGTTGTTCGACTTTCCAAAAGTGACTGTGGTATTCCGCAACGTTTTGAGAATTTCCAATACACAACATTAGACTATTGTCCATGATAGGGGAGATAACTTGTATCAGATAATAAATACTTGGAATGCCGTTTCTTACTCGCTTCTCTGAGAGGACAGATATTAGGATTAATGTCCTAAATTTCTCCTTTGCTGCGTTTAACCGTTGGCACAGTGTGTATTCTGGTTGCCTCGTAGTTGGGACTTCAAACTTCATTTAATCTTGTTTAAAAAAATATACTGCTAAATATTATTTTAGGTGCAAGCCGTCACTTCTAATACGGCAGCAAAAAGACTTCAGGAAAATTCAAAAGGAAATAAGATTCCATATAAATTTACCGAAAAGAAAAATATTGGTCAGAGCATTAAACACTTGTTTTTCTTCGTGAAAGTAGAGAAAAGCTATTTTGGGATAACATAGTCGCTGAAGAGGACAACAGATATCTTTTTCTTTCATATAACCTGTTCTTTCAGATCGTGGAGGGCCATGGCTCTCCACAAATCCCTGTTTTTTTAAATCCTGGCCTCTTTACCACGTTTATTAGTTTTTGTAGTCCTTTCTCTAACAGCTACGCAACTCCTACAAGAACTAGGGCTTAAGATAAACCTTTCCCAAATAGAAACTATGATCTGGAATTAGAATGTAAACAGTGATCGCGACTATCCTGAATCCATCATGGTGGAGAAATGGATAGCGGTTCGAAATGAGGAATCGGAGATATGAATCCTCTTCTTCTTCCACCAGCTATGAGTAAATATCAGGGTAGACTGGATTCTATAGCCTTGGATGGCAACTGATCTACCACAGAAGGAAATGGCAACATCTGCCTCGTTAGTCATGTATCGAAAGATACATGATCGCTTAAGCGTGTATCACGCATGGCACATAACTGACTGAATTAATAAATAATAACATTTCAAATACCTCGATGTATGGATCAGTTATAAATTAATAGTATAAGCGATAAAGAAATTGAATCCAGGATAGGGTACGCTCGGGGTATTTTTGCCCAACAATGTAAGATGTTACAAAACCGAAACATTAACTTGAAAGCTCAAGTCATATGCCTCGCCAGATAGTGATGTTACACATGGCGTCCAGCTCGATCAGAAATGTTTAAACTATCCTATGCATTCATTTTTTGAGATAAACAATTAAAAATGGGTTCAAGCAAGTGGATCCTGTAGGTCTTAATGAAGACTATCCTTCAGCTTCTATAAACTGACGCTACATGATCACAATCAAGGAGCTTTAGCAAATATGAAAATAAAGGATAGAATGTTGGATTCCCACAATACCTTAAACAAAAAGGGTTAAAAAAAACAACTCCTGTCAATACTAAAAAGAGAGATAACAGAGGTATAATTTTCTAAAAATAATCTTTTAAAAAATCATTTTATGAATTTTCACCAATAGTAACATTAACTGTTCTGTCAATAAATACCAATTATTTCCTGCGTGGAAACGTTTAAGTCATGCTAGTTAAGCAATAAATACCAATTGCAGTAAAGTAACATGGAAAATCTATCAAAGTTGCATCAGTCGTGTTTCGCTATTGTAATTTGCCATTCGTGATAATTTAACTCAACGACTGTTCTGTGTTTGTTATAGTGAACCTGGAAGTCGGAGATAGAAGTTTCTACAGCTGAATTACAAACTTGTGACATGGCGACTTTGCGATTCAAATAAAATAAAAGACAAAAAGAAAATAATTTTAAAAAATCGCAAAGTCGCCATTTTGAAGGGTTTAAAAAAGGTTTGGTCACCCAAGCATCTCATTGAAGTCCACCCCTCCCACCAAGTGAATTGGTCTTTATTTGCACCCCCTCTCTCTAACCCATCCAACCCAGCGCATTTGATCCCTGAAATCCAGACGTATTTATAGTCTGCTATACTTTCCACTAAATGGCAATTGATTCGTTGTTAACAAGATTAACATGAAATTCCAATGGAAAGTAATAAGATTTGCTTTTTCCATGACGTTGTTTGGATGTATTTTTTTAATTTTGTTTCGGACCTGTTAGGTTAATGAATAAATTTAAATTTTCCGCATGTACGCATATCTATATCTCCATATCTCTCTCTCTCTCTCTCTCTCTCTCTCTCTCTCTCTCTCTCTCTCTCTATATATATATATATATATATATATATATATATATATATATATATATATATATATATATATATCGTGTGTAGCCTGGACTACTTAGGGCTTTTGGTAACTAGTGTGACTCTAATGTAATTCATTGATAATCGCGTATTGTTTTAATAGTGGGTAATGGAAGTTAAAACTTAATCATTTTATTCTATTCTCCAACCTTACTAACTCTTACCCACAAACCTTTTACCCGCAAAATCTCTCTAATATATATATATATATATATATATATATATATATATATATATATATATATATATATATATATATATATATTTGGTAAGTATTCCACAGTCGGAATGTCGGCGGTTAAACCCGCAACTCCTCTCAAAGTTCTTGCGAGTGAGGCGGATTGTTAGCGAGCCGGTAGGACGAAAAATAAAACCTAACAAAGGGCGGAAGAACTCTCGATGAGTCAACGGCCAGATAACCAGAGGGGGTGTTTGCATAAACCCCCGTGGAGAAGGCAATTGTAAACCTCCTCTAAGGTTTCTCTATTAATCCCAAGTAATATCATGGCAAATAACACTTACAATCTATATATATGAATATAAAAGGGAACATTGAAGTCAACACTCAGAGACGACAGACTGTTTCATAATTGACGCTGTATCTCTGATATTGAGCACTTTATTCCATAATATAGTATACCCTAAAACTATATATATATATATATATATATATATATATATATATATATATATATATATATATATATATATATATATATATATATATATAATATTTATATTATTCTTCAGTTGGACATTATTTCATATTTTTATAAACGTTACATATAGTGGGTATACGTGTTTGAGTAGAGATACCTTTCCATGTGTTTGTGTAGACATGCAGATTCTCTCCCCGCCTATATATATATATATATATATATATATATATATATAAAGTAAGGCCGTTTTTTCCCGCCAATATTTCCACCATTTTTTTTTTAAAAACAGGAACGTCTACTAAAAATGTGCACACACTGAATATAACTTTTATAGTAATAAGAACTACGACCATACAATACAGTGAAATCCAAAATAGTGGTTAATAGCCAAGGCCAAACCTATAACAGGTCAGGCAATCATGCAACTGGGGTTTCTTACTGAGGGGCAATGTGAATTTTTCTTAGTTGCAAACAGATGGAAAAATTCCACTATGAGATTAGATTTGTGTTTTTGTGTGTTTTACATACCAAAACAAGAACCACAATGAACTCATTGGTAAATTTAACGAATTCTTATATATGAAGAGACAGGTAACGTTGAATAAACAAATGAAAATGCATAACATTTCAAGGAATAATTTTTATTTCCATTTGTTTTTTTTAGATAATTTGTACTAGTGTCAAAAGATTATGACTTGTATATTGTGGTAAAAAAGGATCCGCACCAGTTGATGATATCAAGTACAGAATCATATCTGTCTATATTTCTGTGATGAGGTATTATGTACATTATTTACATTATTCGGACTATTGTCCTCATCTTTGTCGCCATATTTATTACAACGTTTCGGCCGTTGTACGCTCCGGCCTTCCTCAAGGACACATGGCACAGTGGATAAAGGCGTTAATTAGATCCAGTGACAGGACCCAAAGAGTAATGAGTTCAATACCCGGTTAAGGCAGTGGAGAACTTGGAGAGGGGAATTAACAGGAGATAACTGATAACTGACATCCATTAAAAACATGGCACGTGGAACTAGAACAGTCTACCCCAGTGAGCGAAATAAAGGGTTCAGTTCGACATTCCAACCACCTGAAGAAGGCCGGAGCGTACAACAGCCGAAACGTTGTAATAAATATGGCGACAAAGATGAGGGCAATAGTCCGAATAATGTAAATAATGTACAGAATCATAGTTTCTTCAAATGTGATATGTGTTTTACTAACCATAAATTTAATCTGTCCTCATTTTAATTGTTTTCAACACAATATTTGGGATTTAGTCTTCAGTTCACATCATAAAATAATCTAAAAACAAAATTCAAACTAAAATTTCAGCATGGTCTAACGTGATTTTGTAGTCGATTAAACTAAGCAAATTCACTGAATATTTGACAATATAATTGCATGCATACTTTTGTATTGAAATAATGCATTTCAGACACCAATATGAAGATTTTTATTAAAGAATTTCTGCAAACCTTTTATTTGACAGCATTGAACATTATAAAACAGAAAATCACCCATTGAACAGTGGTATCCAATGGAACTTTTAAATCACCACAATCTAAAGAAATTCCATACTCATGATAATAAAAAGCAGTATCATTGAATATTTCCTCCTCTGTAAAAGGATATTTTCGTGTGATGTATCCTGCTATATTTTAGCGACATTTTAATATATTTGGGGATACAAGTTTCTAGGTTTGGCAGGTGATCAAATGTTTGACATGCCAATTCATCCAACAGATATCCACATTTTGAGCAATTATGGCCTGCATCATGGCCACTCTCTCTAACATCAACTTTCAACCAAAGAAGTAAGTTTGTTTTTTGAATATAAAATTTTGTACTGTAATAAAATAAGTATCGACAGAATCTTGTCTCAATTTACCAAATTCAGTTTCAAGTTAGTCAGTGGTAAATTCTCCAAGGATGACAAAATTGAATCCACTGTCAAGTAAATATCTGCAAACATCAATTAACCCACTATATGTATGCTCGATAGCCATACTCGTGTCTCTTGTGAAGGATTTTATTTTTTTCCTTGTTTTCCCCTCATTTGTATTGTCATACTTCCAAAATTTGCAAGAAATGTCTAATTTCCATCATTTCGATTTGATACCACTCTTTTCAATGGATTATTTTGTCTTGGCACTTTCAGAAATATTTTTACACTCACAATTTTCTAAAATTTAAAAACTTCTTCGATGAAAGTAACAATTTTTCTTCTCTCAACATCCTGTAATAATGGATGAGTTTTCATTGCAGTTACTGTTTCATCACAAAACACTTTCAAACTGCGGGAAACAATTTGTCTCTCAACTGGTTTTGGAAGAACCGCTATTTCTGATAGTTTTGATAACTAATTGATTTTTTTCATGCGCAAAAATTTGTTTCATTATTTCCCATTTTGCTGTCATTTCTTTATCGTCAGAATAAAACAACAATTCTGAACAAGCCTCAGTTATTCAGTCATTGCAAATACATTTAAATATATGTACATAATCGAAAAGTAAGTATAAACCATTTTTAGTAACCCAAAGCTTATTTGTAACAGTATCAAATGTCCCGAATAAAACTTGATTTGTCCGATTATTGCCGCAAATAACTGAAATTGCATGACCTTTCAAATGATTGACTAAATCAACAACATTTATAATATTCTGAAACAAAAATTCCAAATTTAATTTGGCAACTGGGATCATCGTAATAAAAGATTTTGGCCCACCATGTAAACATTTGATCATAATACCCAATCCAACTTTTGCTAATGTCTCTTCAGAATCATTGGCAAAATCAAATATGTTCCACCTTGGTATTGTAAGCTCGCTTTAGCATAAACTTCATCAATTAGGATGATACATTTTTTCTCTTCATCTGAAATTTTGCTAAACACACCACCAAGAAAATTCAGATCATCTACCTTCGAAACTTTTGACGTCGTATCCAATAGTGTTTTCACGCTGAGTAATTTGCAATCATCTCGAAATCTGTAATAAAGAGATCGGGATGTGGCAAAATATTCGAATACCCGGACAAGAATTTCCGACTCATAGACTTTTTGCCAACTATTCGTGGTAACATAACATCGGTATATTGTCTCAAATCCTGTTTCTTTCGTTCAATTTTCAAGTCACCAAAGTAACGAACTGCTTCCTCAGTTTGAGACCAATGTTAAAATTTATTCATTCAATAGGTAAGAAATGTGTGTGCGTATACCTGCATGGTAACATTCAAACGTCAAGTTTTCAAAAATTTGAATAAAAATCATCGGAATACCTCCACTTTAAAAAAAAAAGAATGAGAAGACTAGTTGAATTATTGATTGTTTGATTTCTAGTAGTTAACTGCTGGCGCAAAATCATGATGGTCAATATCAGTACAGAAATTTGTAAAATTCTCAATTCTTGTTCTAAGAAATGTGTAAACTCATCATTTTGCACACTTCGCACAGAAGCAGACGTTTTTTTGTTGGTCTTGGTTTTGATCTTTTGGGAGATGAAACACCCGAACCTTAATTTGCTAATTATAATTGCCTCGACAGACTGTCACGCAACACCTTTTGCCCATTTTGAGATAATATTCACCTTAAAAAAAAAAATTTACAAAATTAAAGTTTCCCCGAATTAAAAGAATTTAAGTTTTATAAATCAAAACAGTGGTTAGTCAGCTTTGAAAATTTTCAATGTTCACTACGCGTGTAACTTTTAACGCTGTTAATATGAATAGGAATCTTAATAAAAGATTATTAGATTAAAGTTTCTCTGAATATATAAAACAGAAATTAAATTTTCAGATTTTAATCAACTAGGTGTTTAAACAGTCTGTATCTTTTCAAAATCTTGAAGATGCAACTCCAGACGAAGGTTTTTTTTAAACTTCAAAACAATTTTTGTTCAACAGACATATTTTATTCTAAAGAAAAATCTCCATAGAAAATTATTATGTCATTGCTTATCTGAATATATCAAACAGAATAGCAGATGTGAGAAATTAGATTTAAAATAGTTGTTAATAAAGTTGGAACAAAATTGAGAGATTTTAAAATAAGGCGGATAGTTGAAATAAGCGTAATTTTATAAAACTTTCAGTCTTTGTTATATATTGTTGTTACTATGAAGTAAAAGTTTGTAAAAATTATTTGCTATATTCTAATAAATTTCAGTTCGACAAAAATTGCAAATTTATAATAGATAACAGTAGTTTATCACATTAAAACACTGAGCAATACATGAGTTTAATCAAATTTAATGACGAAAAAATAGATCTCAGTAAAATTCAATTTTGAATTTTCCAGTATACCCACAAACTTACGATAATCCAAATGTAATTTATAATAAAATACAAAGTCTCAATTGAAATAAATTTGATGGATGAGAATTTCTTTTTAGAATGAATTTGCCATGTGTCGGATCAATGAAAGTCAAGAAGAGTTACCAGCTAAAAAAATCTGGTAACTGCGAAAATTTGCCCCCAGTCGCTGTGACGAAAGAGTAATCGCCTGTCCTGTTATAGGTATGGCATTGACAATAGCGCAAGCAACACCAGCGCCAGCGTTACCATGGGGGTTGGGCCGAACCACTGGAGGAAGTGTACAGCTTCAAATATTTGGGAGCAGCCCTGTCAAAATGTGCCACCTGCAACACAGAAATCCGTACACGGATCGCCATATCCACAGAAGCGATAGCCTATCTGGAAAGAAGAACAACATCAGTCTACATTAAAGCTCTACAAATCGCTTGTCGTATTCATCCCACTATAGGGGTGGGGGACATGAACACTCCGGGTTGAGACAGAAAAAAGGGATCCGGGCGCTCGAAAATAAATGCTTGAGAAAACTCCTCCGTATCTCCTACTGGAAACACGACACCAATGACTATATACAGATCAAGGCCAAATGTTTCGTGGGCAGACAAGAATCTCCTCTCGTTATTATTAAGCGTCGGAAGATTGCAAAGTTTGGCCACGTGAATAACAACCTCTACAAGAAAATCATTCAAGGATCTGTGGAAAGAGTGAACAATGGCGGAACTCCTGAGTTCCACCGCCAACATAAAATTCTGGAGGAGGTTTCTTATGCTATTAGGTGCGCCCGACGATTGACACGAGCGAAGGGTAGATGACATTGAAACAAACCCCATAAAATACGCCCGTGACGTCTATACAACCAATGAAAACAAAACAGCATTGAAATTAAAAATTGAAACAACTCCGTATTTTTTTACATTCATTTGTAATATATATATATATATATATATATATATATATATATATATATATATATATATATATATAGGTAGTAATCCGTTGGTATAATCCAGGCGAGTACTATTAACACAATTTAGAATTTGAAATATGTTAAAACTGACTCACAAAAGAGCGCTCTATGTTTATTCACAATAAACAGAGCAAATTTACTTTACAATTGGAATAAAGATATCTTTAGTTAATGGCAATTTTCATCTTTTAAAATTCGCAGGAAGCATCCTCTGAATTTTAAACTTAATTGCCATTTTGGGGCAATATTCTCCAACTGCGGGATATCTACCGACCGCCCCACGCGGTCAGATGTGGCACAAGGCCGAATTTAATGTGGGGTATCCGAGTTTGTAGGCTCGACCAAAAATTTCCCGTAGACCCCGTATAAAACGGAATTGTGTAGCTGTTTCTCGAGACGAGACTCTGTCCTTCGACATAGCCTCATCTGTGGATCCTCTCTGTCTGGAGGCAGTGAGTTTTGCCAGCACATCTGGAGACGAATACCAACTGCAGACCGACATACAGATGTATTTCGTAAATAGAGCCTCTAAGTGTTGATTTCAATTTCACTTTTATATTTACACACGCTCTATCTCTGATATTGAGCACTTTATCCCATAAATATAGCACATCTTAAGAGTATATTTCTTCTTATAATGCACATCAAAGAGTCAGATGATTAGTAGCACTATCTTGTAAACAATTGTGTGCTTCTCTGATTGGTTAGAGATAACATTCCAATACTATCAAACATTTGAATATTTAAAGTCTTTTAAAATACAAAGTTTCGATTGGAAATTTGAAAAAAGTATCATGTATCCAATACTTTTGCATTGGGTAATTTTGAACTTCGATAAAAAAAAATGAATTCAACCATGAGTTTTTAATTTTCCTTCCACATACAACTAAAACAACTTTACGAGATATTACTTACCAAATATCAGGCAAAATGGCGAACATAAACTAGAGTTATAACAGAAAATAACATGTATCCAATACTTATGCGTGTCACTATATATATATATATATATATATATATATATATATATATATATATATATATATATATGTGGAAATAGGATAAGGAGTGAAATAGACAACAAAAGAATAAAATAATTACAAATAAGTATATAAGTTGTATATTCATTAGGTTGTCTCAATGCTTGTATTGGTTTAAGAAAACTTTGTAACGATATCATCTAAATGCGGAAAGCCAGCTTGTCTTGAAAAATGCAAATTTATGGGACCCTTGCCTTTCACTACGACTTAACATGTAAAATCTCTTTCCAGTCAGAAATAAGTAATTTGTCTAAGTCAAATTCTACGAAAAGTAGATATGACTTGGTAAATTTAGTAAACGTGCATAATATTGCAAAAGGCCACCGCACAGACATAACGGTATACAGCATATGTGCTAGAATTTGTAAAATCATCGCAGACTCGTCTATTCAAAATTATCTATCTATCTATCTATCTATCTATCTATCTATCTATCTATCTATCAGAACCTGTTCATATCTGTGTCCGTTCATTTCATGTCAGTAAATCCCACTGGCCTACAAAACGTACTAAATCTGTACTATAAGTCGTTCGCGATAGTTGTTCAAATTAACTGAACCTCTGGGTAGCACCTTGTACATTTATTTATTTAGATGTGATTAGTCTAATATCCATATCTACATCTATTAATCGATAAGCAGGTAGAGATAGAGAAAGAGAGAAAGAGAGAGAAAGACAGAGAATGTGAGAGAGAATGGGATAGAGAGGAGAGCTAATCTAATACGTGTATACAGAATTCCAGAGAAGCATATTAAAAATTCAAACAGTCGGATTCCAGAGGTGGTTCTAGGCAGTAAACTGCGCATGCGTACATAAAGTGTTATGTCAATTAACATAGCAGCCATATTTGCTGTTTGTTTTTTTTATCTCCTTCTGTTTTTTGTTTTCTTTAAACTTTCCTTCCTTTGCATCTCTGTGTTTCGAAGACTCACATTTAATTGGTCATAATTAGCAGCAAGACTTTAATTTGCACAGGGGACTCATTAAAAGTTAACCTTGGCATGTGTGGATCGAGAGTAAGGGTGCAATGAGAAAAGAAGAGAAAAGCTATATCATTACTTTTAGCTCAACGGGGGCTTCAAGCCGTGATATGGTTTTTGGCATTCGACTAATTAAAACTCCAAACTTCTAGATTAAAAAGAAAAGGTTCGTAAGAACCAGATTATTAGAAAAATAGAGAAAATATAAGAAAAGAGACTGGTTAAAATATTACAAAAGAATAAGGAGTATGGAAGTAATTTGTAAAAGAAAACAAAGATATTGAAAAGATTTCCCGCCTAAGTTAGGAAGGCTTTGTTAACTCTATAGCTATAGTTCGAGTCAAAATAATTAGGACGGAGTCACTGGGGTAAGATTAAAAACAGTGCGGCAGCGAGTTTGAATACGCAGAAAGAGAGAGGGAGAAAAAGAAACAGACAGAAAGAGGGAGATGAAACGTGGCGAAATTGTGAGATGTGAGAGACGAAGAATGAAAAAGAGAGAAAGAAACAAAGAAAAAGATTGATGTGAAAGGGGGAAAAAGAGATGAAAATGGAAGACAGACGAGAACTATTGAAAGAGGGACAGTTGGCGAAAGTGAAATAGAGAAATAAGGAACTGAGAAAAAGATGAAAATGTGTGAGAGAAAGAGAGAGAGAGAGAAAGAGAGAGATGGACGAGAGGCAGGATAGAATATGAGAAATACGAACAAGAGAAAGATATGAAACTTAGAGGAAAATGAGAAGGAGAGAGCGAGAAGAAGGAGAGAGAGAATTGAGAAATTAAAAGAATGACAAATATGAAAATGAAAGAGAGACGAAAAATATTGAAAGAGAGAGGGAGAGAGAGAGAGAGAGTGAGTGTGTATGTGTGTGTGTTAGCGACAGAGAAATAGAGAGATATAAAACTGAGAAAAAGATTAAATAAAAGAAAGAGAGAGAAAGAGATAGATAGATAGATAGACGAGAGACAGAATAGAAAGTGAGAGATACGAAAGAGAGAAAGATATGAACATGAGACGAAAATGAGAAAGAGAGTGAGAGAGAGGTGAGAGAATTGAAAAATTAAAGAAAATAGAGAAATAAAAATGAAAGAGAGACGAAAATATTGAGAGAGAGAGAGAGAATTAGCGATAGAGAAACAGAGAGATAAGAAACTGAAAAAAGATTAAATAAAAACGAGAGAGAAAGAGATATATGCATGAATATACATGAGAGATGCATGAATATGAGAGGAAGACGAGAGAGAGAGAGAGAGAGAGAGAGAGACCGAGAGTGAAGGAGAAAGATAAGAAATTAAAGAAATGAGAGATGAAAATGAAAAAGGGAGATGAGGAAAAAAAAAGATGAAAATGAAAGAAGGATGAGAAAGTGAAAAGGCGAGGGAAAGAGATAGATCATAAAGAAACAGAAACAAAAAGAAAGGGGAAAAGATGGATGGATAGATAGATACAGAGAGAGAGAGAGAGAGAGCGAGATAGCGAGAGAGAGACAGAGAGAGAAAAATTGAATCATCGCAAATATGCAGCTTAACCGAAAATACGTTATCCCACAGACTATCGCAGCAATACGTCATTATAATCAAGAGAGAAAGAAAAGTCTTTCAAATAATGAAGCTAGTTTTATCAGCAAGGAATACAATGAATAATTGTGAATAACCCACACTTTCTGGCTGTTTTTCAATGATTTCTTCAATGAGATCATAAACAAAACTTTATACGATTCCGAACATTATTATATATTTTTTCTACAATAATCACCTTCTTTCTGACATTGCCCGTTCTTGTATACGAATATTACATTATCATTGCATCATCTACTAATTGATAGAGAAAACATTATAAGAGTTCATTTTTTAATTTTTTAATACCATCCTTTTAAGACGTAGGTGACCATAGCTTTCCACAATTTAGTTTTCATTATTTTGTAACCGAGGGAAGGGTACTGAATAGAATAATCAAACGAAGGTTGGTAATGAAGGATAATATTTAGGACAAGAACAACACATAAGATTCGCCAGCGGCGCGTAGAAGAAGTAGTCAACTGCTAGAAGTGAGTCAAGTGAATTCCACAAAGAATGTCCAACTGCAGGGTATCCACTCCACGCAGTTAGATATGGCACAAGGCCGAATTCAATTTTGGGTATTCGAGCCCGTAGGCTCGGCCAACAATTCCCCGTAGACCCCGTATAAAACGGGGTCGGGTAGCTGTTTCCCGAGACGAGACTCTGCCATTCGACATAGCCTCATCTGGGGATCCTCTCTGCCCGGAGGCAGAGAGATTGGCCAGCACGGCTGGAGCCGAATCTCCAATTGCAGACCAACATACAGTATTTACTACTGTATTTATGTGAATGGGGATATACCCATTATGTTCCGTAGTTGTGCTACAACAATTATTATCTGAGAACTGCCATGCTTTCTTGGGTAAGATAGTGGGGTGGTTTCTTCGTTGCTTTCTGTACGTTTTGGTGTTCCTTCCCTTAGATTGGTTGCTTCACAAAATAAAGAATTCAGTCTACGTTGCTATTTACCCCATAGATGAGGAGAGGGAGAAAAATGCATTCATGCCTTTTCCCAACTGAAAACTGTGTGAAAGTGAACGCATAGGACGCAGCTGGAAGCGATTTCATTTTCAGCGCCAAGAAATTTATAAAAACTCCCTGGTGCCTTTATAGAAATATAGAAATGATGATAATTTATAATATGTCTCATGTACCAACTGATGATGGTGTCTTTCACTGACGATTCTACGCGGGAGACAAGGAGAGCATTCCTTTGATTTTTGTCCGGCCTGTTGACCCGGACGATTTAATATAGAAGTATAATTAACATCCGATTTTTGATAACCAGCAGAATCAAACGGGAAATAGGACAAGAACAGTGCGGGTTCGTTAAAGACACTTGAACGAAGAATGCAATTTTTACACTTAGAATGATAACAGAAAGAGCAATATAAAAGCAGAAGTGTGTGAAACTGTGTTTTATAGATTATGCAAAAGCGTTTGATAAAGTACAACTTTAGAGAACTCAGGCGAAACGTCGGCCTAATAGTCTTCTACCCTTTCTTGGCAAAATACTAGAGGTTTTAATCCACTCTGAATTGTTTAAGCATCTCACATCGCAAAGTCTTCTTTCAAATAAGCAATATAGCTTCGCTTATCTTGATCAACTGGTGATATATTAACGCTTATTTGTGAAGGAGTCTCGTGTATTAGATATGAATGGCGAAGCTCGGCTGTTGCTTTAGATACCTCGAAGGCTTTTGACAGGGTTTGGCATGCGGCTATTCAAAACCTGTTGAAAGGATATGGTATTTCTGGACAAATTTTTTATTTGATTCAATTCCTTATCAAATCACGAAATGAATCTTGTCTTGAACGGCCAATCTTCTAGATCTTTTTGCATTAATCTGCAGTGTTATTGATCCTGACCTTGCAACTCGGTTTAAGTCACTTTGTCACTTTGCCGTAACATATCTTACCTGTTCCTTTTCTATAAATATTTTCATGGTAATTGTTTTGATAAGTTTTCTTCGTTGCTACCTCCACATTTTATGAATTTAAGCGTACTACTAGATTTACTAGATTTACGTCTCATCATTTTACAGTTGAAATGGCTAGATGCAACCATAAGTTCAATGATAACAGTTTTTTCTTCTGCACTTCTCGCTTGTAGAACTCCCTTCCAGCTCCTTGCTTATCAGTCAACTTTGATCTTCAAAAATTTAAATGTCAATGTCAATCGTTATATTCTGTAGTCTTAATTCTTATTCTTTTATTGTCTTCTCTCCTTAATAGTATATTTTTTTTCATATTCTCTAACAGTCAATAACAACCTTGTGTCTTAGTGGTTTTATCGCCTTGCTTGGGGTGAATAAATAAAAAATATTAGTAGATACAAACGTTCCAGCCAATAATCTTCATAAGGAAAATGTGCCGTCCCTTTGTGATCGAACATGTATTTCCTTTGTTTAATAAGGGAAACCGCTTTTAAGATAAACGTACATTACAGTTAAGCTACCAGAAGCTACTGCAGCAAAGTAAGGCTCAGTTATCCTACTTAGGAAATACATATTTCTCGTATCTAAGTATAGTTATATCGTTGGTTGAATTTTTATTAGTTTTGTTCCTAAGTATTTCGTACCATACTTATATGGGTATGTCATATAGTATAGAAAAATGTTGTTCTCCGAACAGGGTGATGAAAATTACTTGATCCTACCCAAACATCAGAATTCTTTTAGAAATGGCTAGATGTAACCGTAAGTTCTGTGCTAACAGTTTCTTCTCTCGCACTTCTCGCTTGTGGAACTCTCTGTCAGTTTCTTGCTTACCAGTGACCTTCGATCTTCAAAAATGTAAATGCGACGTCAATCGTTATCTTCTCTCTTAGTTTCTCATATTTTATTGTTCTTTCTCTTTAATAATGTTTTCTTTTCACATATTCCCTCACACTGTAACCCATTTGCGTTTTAGTGGCTTTATTGCGTTTTTTTTGGGGGGGATATGGGGGTGAAATAATAAAAAAAATGATAGAAGTTCTGGGAGTATGGAATAATGAAGATGCCTCCAAAATGGCGGATGGTGATGGAATACCACAACACAAGTGATGTACAAATATTTAAATATTGTTTTGAAATTCATTTAAAGACACTACAAACTTTTGTTCCTACCGCATATATTAGTAAATCTACACACGAGATTATAGCGCCAAAGGCAACCAATGCTGGGAAAAGAGACCAACTCGCACTGACTGAATTCACGTCAGAGACACGCAGAGAAAAATCGACGTTATCACAATAATGATAAACACAATCGTCGTTATGCATCAAGATAAACAAATCTCATATATTTTCCACCAAACAATGTGACTGCGTTCCGGTAAGGAACTTTTCCTTAGCTGCTTCGACGATTATATCAACAGGGCCATTTACATCGGGCACTTAAATGACTAAAGATGTAAATAAAAAGGTGGCTCTATTTGAACAAGAAAAACTGACATAAGAAAAATAAAAAAGAAAGGATTAAGATATATGTCGATAAAACCAAAATCAAAATCAACATACCGGGTGAAACAGCAAAATTGTCCAAATCGTGTAACAGAATGGAATAATTGGCTATCTAATATTTAATACCTGAAAAGTCACTAAACTAAATGAGTTTCTTTTTTCCAGGTTTTCAGATAAGATGTCGAGCCGTCTTGATACCATTTGTCGTAAGAATCACCGAAAAAACCATTTGAGTTATTCAGTTAGAAATAGAACAGGTTAAAATCGTTTTTTTGTCAGCCCCACTATGTCACCCCAGCTGAGCAATGGTGAGAGGGAAAAGATCATTCAGTAATGGTACCAACATTCACATTTTGGCTTTCCCAAAATCTGACCAATGACTAAGCGTCAGAACTTTTCCAGCAGTCTTTGTAATAAAAACTAAATATTGCAAAAAGCGAATGAGCGTAACAATGTTCCCAGTGGAGATGGGATAACTGTGTCGGTTTCAAATTCCATCTGAAACCACTGCATTCACTTTCGCCCCAATTCTCATAGAAAGACATGAATCTCTTTCCCGCCATATTCGACTATGGCTTAATATCGTGAATATCAACTTTCAACATAGTAACTTTTAAAATTATCACTCCACACACACACTGGATAGAAAGACGCGTTGAGATGTCGCCTTTTATAATATATATATACATATAATAAATGTCAGTCACGTGTGAAACGAAATCACATGTTAAAATACCACCTATTGGAAAACGCATTGAACAAACCAGTATATAATTCGGCCGTCCCAGTATCAAAGGCACTTCTCGCCTGATATCCTGTCAACCGTTTAAGAATTGTATCCGAAGATGTTCTAAGAACTAAGAACCTCGCGAGATATCTCGTCAAGAAATTTATCGCATGTTAACTTGTCAGACTTTCTCGAAACCAAGAATTTTCTCGCAAAATATCAAATCAGCTGTTCCAGAGAAAAGAAAAATTCTAGCAAGCGATTTCATCAACCGTTCCAGAAAGAAAGATTTTTCTAGTTATGGCTGATGCTAACCTCCAGGAGAGCGATTTATTACGCCTTCTCGGGCTAACGTTCTCTGTTGACATGAAGCGGAACGACTATAGTGAATCCATTCCTAGGTCAGCTGCTAAGAAATTTGGTCACTGTGTCGTGATAGACAATTTTTCTCTCCAGAGTCTCTCTTACATAGCGTTAAGTCTACCATTCATCCATGCTTAGAATATTACTGCCACACATGGTCCAGTGCTCCTGCTATATATCTAGAGATCCTTCATAAAATCCAAAGAAGAATCAGCAATATTATTGGTCCTGACCTGGTGTGTTGTAGTAGTAATAGGTGTTGTGACGAAAGAAATGACTTACCCTGGAGATCGAAACGAGCACGGACGTATCTTACGTGCAAAACGCTGAAAAGAAAATATGGCCGCTCCTGGGGTGGGGGGCGCAAATGATGAGTGTTTACAGTAGAGTTGGCTAGATGTTGCCGTAAGTTCTGTTTTAACAGTTTCCTCTCTCGCACTTCTCACCTGTGGAACTCCTTTCAGGCACCATCCTTTCTTTTAATCTTCAAAAATGTAAATGGAATGTCAATCGCTATCTACTGTCCTCACGATTACACTAATCGTCCCTTAGAAATATTTCTGTTCTCTAATTCTTCTACACACCTTGTGTCTTAGTAGCTTTAATGCCTCTCTTGGGGTGAACTTGATAAAGAAATATGTGGTCACTCATTTTTTTTCCCATTATTGACGTTTATTTTTTATCATTTCATCTCAAGAAAGGCGATAATGTCACTAATACGCAGAGTGTTACAGGAAGTGAAAGTGAAATGAGAAGACTTTAGTGGGAAGAAGTGAGAAAAGGAACAATAAGGGAACAGGTTTCAGGAAGATAGAAGATAGCATTTGACGTTGCATATGAATTTTTGAAGATTGTAGGCGGCAAAGAAGCAAGAAATCGGATCGGAATTCCACAGGAGAGAAGTGCGAGAAAAAAACTATTACAGTAGAACTAACAATCGCGTCTAGCTAAACTGGTGAGACATAACTGCCAATATAGTAGCATGCTTAAATTCATGCATCTTTGTTGTTATTATTACAACGTTTCGGCCGCTGTACCAACTGCCTTCGTCAGGTGTCTGTCGAACTGGGAAAACTTCAGAGAATTCCGAACTGAGTCCTATATTTAACTAATAAAGACGATTCTCGTTCCGATATCCATGCCTAGGGATATCTCGTCTCATTCTTTTTTTTTAAAGTACTTGCTCGCTCTGTTTTCGCTAAGTCTAGAGATGTATTACTAATTCACACCTAAAACTAGTCAGCCATTCCAGAGGGGGGTTAACGTCTTCATGAAATATCTCCCCGAGAAATGTTCAAGAAACACGAACGAATTTGATCTTTATGGATTCAAAACTGGTTGGGTGTTGGACTAACAATTCCTACCACACGTAAAAAAACAAACAAATCTGTTAGGGAAGCAGTCGCAACATATGGTGTGTTATGGCTGTGGCACTATATTCTGCGGTTAGTCTATAGTTTCACTCGATCGACTTTCACTTAGACTAGCTTTCATCCGTCACTAGAGATTATTGTCTTTTCTACTATTTAATCCAGAGATAGGGGAAAGGCCATTAGTGTGAAATGAACCTAAGCTACAGCAGACGCCGATTATAATTTTACATCGAAAAATGTTAAAGATAAAAGAACGCTTAACGTTAAATTTTAAAACGTTGACTTATATATATCTCAATAAATAACATAGACAATTTCATTCAACTTTTTATCAATTTGTCTTTGTTATTATTTTTTATGGCAATTCTTTTAAATATCCATTGTTGCATCAGCAGTATCGTTAGCGCCGATAACCGCTATGTAACTCACATTTCCTTTATAGCATTGTTGCGGACCCAATAGCGGTGCAGATCTGGTTTACGAAAATAAGGCCTTGTGCCAGACACCGCACACGACTACCAAATCCACAAACAAAGTAAAAATAAATAGGCAGGAGGAATGACGAATATAAGCCTGGTCAAGAGAACAAATGTAAAATTTTATTTATGTTTTAACAAGTAAATTGTCTTCAGTGAAGACCTTCAGTAAATGTACTGGAAATGTAGTTAAAAAAAGAGGCCAAATAGATTGTCTTCAGTGGAGACCTTCAGTAAGATACTGGAAATGTTATAGTTAATAAAGAGGCCAAGTAGAATAGTAGATTGTCTTCAGTGGAGACCTTCAGTAAGATACTGGAAATATGGTAGTTGATAAAAAGGTAGATAAAGTTCCGCGCCAAAATTTAAATTCAAGATGGCTAAGGCGGGAAAAGTTCCTCAGGAAGAAAAGTTCAGAAAGTCAGTTTACAATGAATAATAAATATACTCGGCAAAGAAAAATACTCACTGCGAAAGTTTATGATTGTGAGTGTAATGTAATTCTTTTTAAAGTAACTGGTTCTGAAAGGACTGAGTTCGAAGAATGTGAAAAATGCTTTGTTCTTCATGTCGAAGGTTTCGAAAGTTCCTGGAAGTAGGCGGCTCGAAAAAGATGTACGCCTCGGGACGAAAAATCCGTCATCGCAAAAGGCGATGTGACGACGGTGTCGTATGGTACAGCGATGAGCCATGAGGTCTAGGCAATGTTTGCCGATAAAATATCCCTGTCGGTATATATGATTGACCGGCGAGAGATAAGTGAGTCGTCTACCCGGTTCAAACGACCCGGGGCGACTAATTTTGAAAAGCCAATTTGTCGTGACGTCAGAGCGGAAAGCGCGCGAAAAATGAACAGCTTCCTCACTTTCGGCTAAGAACAACGGTTTACTACTATTACCGCCCGAAAATGAGAGGAAGGGGTGAAAACTCGCGCGTGCGTCAAATTGAAGGTGGAGATAGCGTGATATCCCACAGCATTATATTAAGAAAAAAGGCTATCTGGAAGACAGCAAAATGCAAATCGACCAGAACTTCGCTTAGAAAGATTCGTCAGAAAAACAGCAGAAGATAGCGAAACAAACCGTTTAATATGTTACTCAATAAATTACCAAAATTTTTTTTCATTTATTTTCTATTATTCATACAGTTCAAGCCCCAAGAGCCACTCAGTGTCGAAGCTCACTGAATAGGGTTGTTTTATGGACTGAGAAGGAGGAATTGTAAATTATGGGATATGTAGAATAGATAGCGATTGATCCAGGACTTTAGGTTAAGATTGTAGTGGTCAAAGAAACATCGTCTTGGGAGACTGTTCCACAAAGCAGCGGCCCTTGGGAAGAAGCTGTGTGAATCGAACTTCCTTCTTATTAATTGAATACGAAGGCAATAAGGATGATTCAGCCCTGTGTATGTGGCATGGCAAATCTTAGCTGTAAAGGTCTGAACTGGTGAAACCAAGGAAAGTAGCTCATCAGTGTGTTGAAAATGGCGTTTCATATTTAACAGTCTACAATTTCAAACGTCCCAACGACGCTTGCAACACAAAATCAGTGTAGATTTCTGAATTTTTCAGTATTGCTCGATTTATCATTGCTGTTTTTCTCGAGTTAATATTAAATTTCATCGCTGCTTTGCTAGCAGTCTCACACCAACCTCTTTACTGACACGCCTGATGTCATCAGAATACTGTCTCGTGGCCATACTGAGACCAAAGTGCAACTGCGTTGTATGAAATGTCCAGTGGTTTTGTCGGGCAGGTAAAGAGAAATCGAGACATATTATCCCGGTATCGATCTGAAATTCTCCATTAAACGCATTATTGGCAACTGAACGTGACGCAAATCTCGCTTTTTCTCCGTCTCGGTCACGTTTTGGCACCACACATCCTCAGACTCGACTGGATTAGTCACGTGATAGACAGCAGCCGGAAGTCTAGGTGAATGGAGATAAGAGTGTCGAGACGTGTCGTTTTTTTTTTTTTTTTTTTTTGGCTTTCGGCGAGTAATATTTTTGTCGTGGACGAAGAGAGAATCAGAGTTAACCGCATTTGACCAGGCGCATATCTATCTTCGTAAATAGCTAGCTTTCATTATTCATCTTCTGACCCACTCTCTTTCTCTCTCTCCATGCACACACACACACACACACACACACACACACACACACACACACACACACACACACACACACACACACACACGCACACACACACACATACACACACACATATATATATTAACTTAATGGCTTTGATATTTATGTCAAATACAAAGTGTAGAAATTATTTATAAAAATGCATGTATCTAAGCTGGTTTTGTTTCCGATTTAGACAATATATCACATACAATTATTAACAAGTAATCACAATGGCGGATGTGAAGGTATTGCAACGGATATCGGCGCGAAAAAGGTATTAGCGTGCCGTCTTAAAAATTCAGAATAGTCTGTTGCGTTCATTTCGCATTAGTGACTTTGGAGACAGACACGAATACGTATCCCCCCGGATACGGATTAAACATCAAGATAGGCTGGGTTTTCTAGCTCTGCGTAGCCAACAGTCTAAGTGAAAGAAAAACTTCAGGTTCAAACGACTGAAGAAGGCAACGAAGAATAACACCATTATTGTTAACAAGAATGCATAGAAATTCACAGATAAGATGAAATTCAAGAATGTGCCTCACCTAAGCTGATGACAGAATAGAATTTGCGCTCAATGTCACACCAGACTACCAGAGAAGCCAGATGCATCGGCGAGTTGACCTGGAAGATTTCTTCTTAGCCACTAGGTGTCGATATGCACCGTACGGAATGTCGCTGGCTGTCCTAGGCATATATACAGGTGGTCGACAGAGCTTAGGAGGTGAACTCGTGGAACAACACATGATAAGAAAATATATAAGCGTCACACCCGAGAGTGAAAAAAAGGCAGCCTTTCATATCATCTCGAAAGAAGAATCCACGTTCGGAGAAAACACCAAAGCCACATACTCGCTCATTGATATTAATAGACGAAGTCTGTGTTTTTATTAATCTGCATAACAATAAAATTACAAAAGGAAGCCGTGGAAAGTTATGATCGTCTACTTCCTGATGGGATATGGTATTAGAAATTATAACTGTAATTGAGAAAAAGATAAAAAAAGAATTCAATGTCATAGAAAAGGTTTTAAAAGATTCTTTTAAATAATAGTTCTTAGAATTTTTAATTGTTGGCTTGATTCGTTTTCTATGGCTTATCAACCCTTTGCAGGTTATTTAAAGCCAGAAAATATTTTTAGATTGTGTAACCCTCTCAGTCCCACGTTAGTATTCAGGTTCCTTCAGACCACCGTGGTTACCATCTAGCTGACGCTTCACTCGTTAACACGTTGCTGGATTGTCGCTGGTATCGTGATGATGAGCACGGTTCCATTCGAATTAGCTGGCGTTCGTTTCTTTCACGATCATTCATTCCTCTGTCACATTGTGTTTTTGATCTCAGAGGATGAGGAGATCATTGATGAAGTAAACTGGAGTGAAGAACAGGTCGACGGCGAAGAGCTACACACAAAAAGAATTCTTTGGGATAAAGAATTACCTCAGGTTAAAAATGTAACAACGATTTAGTCTATATATGATTTGTTGTATACAGCGGTTTTAACCCTTCCCACTACTGTTATAATCAAATGACATTTAGATCCACTTTTGGAGCTTACAAGCTGTGTTAGTAGCAATTTAAATTTCTAAGTTCTGGTCTTCAGGGCTGGCATAAGGTCTTGGTCAGGGCGGTTCGGTGAACGATGTGGATTCCATTAGCATTAGTGTGGGGAATCTAAATTGTCCCAAACTCCCGCTTATATCGGGTCCAACGTCTATTAGGTATGGGTTTGACCAGGATCTGGGGTTCGGTTATCTCCCACCCTTAGCATCAACCTTTTTCTAAAATCTCATATTTTCACAATATGCTTACTCGTGTAATTTTCCAAATTTAGATGTTGTCCAGCCCTATTTTGCGAGTGGTCGGAAATATCAAGCTGCTCCTTAACTCCAACTCCCTTCACTTTTCATCTCGCGACATCGCTTCCCTGTAGGCAGTGCTGGTCGCTCTCTCTCTTTCTCCCTTCTCTCCATTCTCCCTTCTTCTCAGCATCCAACCTTAGTCTATTTTCAAAGGCTGGTACAGCTGTCATTGTGATTGATGCGAAAAGGAGGTTTCCACCAATTAAAATTTCTTTATCAGCTTGTTTCACTTTGTTTGTTTTATGTGATTTTCCAAGCCAGGGATTCTAAGATAATAGGACCCAGTCCTGATGGCCCCTGCCAGCCAATTTTAAGCGTTGTTTTTTTTATCCACAGTTGTCATAGGTGGGAAAGAAATGGATAGAAAAATATTCCCAATACCTTTTGTAATAATAAAAAAATATCTTGACCCGGTCAGATATAAAAAAAAAAAAATGACGAAATTCACAGAAATTAAAATAAAGAAATCCGTCCCCAATCTTAGGCGCTTTATTTTTGTAGGGATATATTTTTCTGGGTGGCCAGGTGATTTCCTGGCTCTTTGTCCAGAGGAATTTAGATGTTATTTCCGGACCACCCGTTTTCTTTACTGATAAGGTATTGGAAACAGTATATGCTTTTTTCTATTTTCCCAGGACCGACATCTCCGATAATACATCAATTGTCTCCGTCTTATCGACTGGAAGTGGGGAAGGAATGGTGGTCTTTGTTTTGCACAATCTTACTGAGATCCATCTAGTTAAATTTGGGTTCGATTCTCCTTGGAACTGTTCTTGATTTAATTTTATTATTTTGAAACATCATTTTTAACGTATTTCCTTTTTGATTTTCTTAATTTTTCAACCCACTTTCCTGAGAATTTCAAGAATTATCGCGCAGTTAGTAGTTTCTTTCGTCGTCCTTTTTCTTTTTTTTCTGATTAACTCCCTGGGGTCCCAGTGCCATAATTGTAATATTTTGGGGGTAGAGGGTGATAATAATGATTTAAAGATTTAGTGATAAAAATCTTACTAATTAACCCATAGAATGGAGGAGAAGATGTTTATTCATACCATTCGCGAAAGTGTTTAAAACTCGGAACCATTAAACCATTACACCAAACGCTCATCCAAGCTTACAGCACTTCGTATTCCCAAGCAGTCACCGATCTAGGTATTAACCAGTCTCAGCATTGGTTAACTTCGTTAATCGTATGGGAACCGGCGTTTCAACGTAATGTGGCCGTAAGCCTCTTTGGATTTTTTGTAATCAAATTAGTTTGCATCTGTTTGATTATATAGTCATGATTCCAAAGGCGGGATACGTCTGCTAGAACACGCCTTTGTCAAGAAATCTCTTTAAAGTTCCATGTCGGACGATATTCCTGATAATTTTTAGAGGAACATATCAACATTCTAAGTAAGTAGACGCTATATAAATAATAACGTCTGTGCTTACTCAACCGGAAGTAATTTTCATTTGATATTCGTTACTGTAAATTATCACTACATTCCAAGGAACTGGGGTTCTTCGAGGTGGATATGATTACAGAAAGTGAGGCGATTCATTATCGTCAGACTTTTATTCTGGAGATCACAGACTCTTTGAATTAAATTACTGCGAAATATTCCGTGTAAATAAAACTGAATATCTGTCGTCGTAACTATTGTCTGTCTAGATTCTGTTGGCTCAGCGACATATTAATGGGCAACAAACGGGGGTGGAACTTAATTAGCACCATGGTACAATATATGCGTCGTTCTCGATAGACCACGGATCTGCGCCCCCAAAGTTATGCCTCAGCTGTTGGTAGCGGCGCAGCATGTGTTATGACTCTACAGGCCCACACAGGAGTGACAGTCTCGATTGCAACCAATGCATGTGAAGACGCTCTCCGCCGATTCGCCGTGTTGTTTTCTTTCCTTCGAGCACGCTTAAACCCCGGCCTCGAGCATCCGTTTATTCTCTCACCGCTCCAGCCCTCGGTGTAAATGGCAACATCTTCCCACCTTTCGATGTCTATGTCCATTAATTTCATTTCACATTTGCAGTCGTCTTTGAAGCAAAAATAAGGTCGCCGGTGGCCAGTTCCCCATACAGAAGGAGCTTCGGAATCCTCCCATCAGTAGACTGATTTATAGACGACGAATAGAAATGTTTAAAGGGGCTTAGCACAGAAGTACAAGAGCCAGGCATCCTCACCAAGCAGACGCTGAATTTCCGTATATCACAATGAGCAGGTTTTTTTCAAGGTGGTCCCTCGCCTTGAACGCCTATTGGGACACGTATATACGATCCATGACTAGTCATGGTCAGTTCCCTGTACCGCCTCAGTAAGTACCAGACACGTCCTGCAATATTTTACCTTTACAAGAGCCAAATAAAAGCCGAAAATAGAGTACTGCTGCCATATCTGGGCTGGCCCTGCTCAGGCTTTATATTCCAGTCTTAATAGAGTTTAAAAGCATCTACATAGCCTTGTGGATTATTAATTATTTTTAACGTTACAAACACTTTCCCACAGATGAATCGTTGTAAGCCTCTCGCTAATCTTCCGCTATTTCCATGTAAAATGTCAAAACGAACTCCATTTCTTAGTTTCCCACTTCTAACCGTCCCAGTTAAGAGCCTCTACGCGATGTACATTGAGGTGAACCACTCCCATTCGCTAAATATTCCTTTGGTAAGGAATACGTAAGTTCAACTCGGATAGCTTCTTCCCAAGTATTGTTGCTTTGAACTTCATCTTGAGGGTGACGATAAACTACACCCGGCAGCAAGGCCTCTGATCGGGAGGTTTTGAGGAGCGTAGAATCACCTCTTAATTGCTGCTGTTCCCAGGTTCTCCCTGACCCGGGATTGTAGAGTCCTAGCTTTGGGCAAACAGTGAACACCCAAACTGGGGTTAAAATATTATGAAAATACATTTTTATGGTAAAAATAGCAGCACTCCATTTTCATAAAAAAACAAATTAACAGCAATAATAATTTTCATAGAAAAAAAATAGCAGCAATAAATTTTTTCAAAATACCAAAGCTCCCAATAAAATAAAATTTCGGTATTAAATGACACATGAGGAGTTGATATGCCGTTAACCAGACGAAACGAAACCAAACATTTTGTGAAATAGAATATCAGATGGAAGCTTTCCCGACCGCTATAATCTTAGTCTCTTCAAGTCTAGAGGAAACAGTTATCTTTTCCACATATACGCATAAACTATGCCCCTTATTCTTGTCGCAAACACCTAAGCCGCCTTTTTGTACCATCTACTTTGAGTGGCTCTTGGGCCTTTAATATATATATGAAAAACAGACCCTTGTAGAATAAATACTTCCAAGAAACTTCGAAGTCGGGGAAACAACATCAAAAACTGATATCTATATTTTAGTAACTTTATCATGTGACCAATGGTCTATTTTTAATATAAATATTATTTTAATATTTTTAATAATGTGAAGTATATGAAAATATTTGCTTTACTTTTGACCTATTATATTCTTAAATCTTAAATCTTATATATATATATATATATATATATATATATATATATATATATATGTATATAATAAAGAAATTAATGGTCAGAGTTAAACTAGACCAGAAAACAGTAGTATTAAACAAACAATACACATATAAAAAGATAGAAAATTAACATGTAGAACTTTCAAGTATAGAAAATTAGGAAATCAGCCGATTCCGCTACATTGGTTTCAATCTTTTGGCATCTTCAGGCGATTTCGGTCAATTCATTTCGTAACGCTTTATTTTTTAGAAAAAAAAAATCATAAGTGCTATATCTTGCAAGAAATAAACAAACGAACAAACTCACTATGTGAGACGCATTAGAAGGTAAGGACGAGGGGAAAATCAAGTAGACTGGAAATGCATTGGTTGGAGATCGAATGAAATATACACACGTTCGTCTTGAAGATACCAAAAGGTTGAAACCAAGGTAGCCGAATCGGCTGATTTCCTAATTTTCTATACTATAATATATATATATATATATATATATATATATATATATATATATATATATATATATATATATAGAGAGAGAGAGAGAGAGAGAGAGAGAGAGTGAGAGAGAGAGAGTGAGAGAAAGGGCACCTCCAAATTTTTCTAAAATAGAGCATACCACGATGAAAAATTTTATTGTCAAAATGTTTATGTTAATATAAAACAGAAAGAACAAAGTATTTTTTATTATTTTAGTAAATTTTCGAATCCTTTTCTCGCACGTTCGAAATTTTTGTTAAAAATCTTGTTTCTTGCATCAGCAAGTGAGCCAAAGGTTATTATACAGATTTTTGTATATTTTAAGTTTTAAACAAAATTTTAAGTTTTAGAAATCCTTGCAAAAAATCAAATAATGAATGAAATTATTTTTGAAAATTTTTTAGATTTATTTTGTTAAAAATATATTTTTTAACATCTCTTACCCCCACTTACATAATTTTATGGAATTTAGACAAATAAAAAATTTCAGCCATTTCATATTTATATTAGTTAAAAGAAGGGTCGCTTCGCTTGGAGAAATTAAATCATCAATTTATTTTTGTCAAACAGAAACATGATTTACTGAAAATCTGCTCTGAATCGTAAAATAAAAATGTAATAAAACAATGACATTATTTAATTACAAAATTTTTTAATTGTTTTTATAAATAAGATATATTATGGACACTATTGTCTTAAGAAATACAAATTTTCGATGAATAATGAATTTTTACAAGAATTGTTTTCTTTTTTTGTAACTTTAATTAGAAAAAATATTAAGTTTTAAATATTTGAAAATTCTGTGTGAAATCCAGCCTTTTAGATGATATTATTACCAAGTGAAAACTATATTTACTAATCATAAATGGAAAAGCTTAATACAAATCATCAAACACCAATATTTTAAAAAGAATTTTGAAATTTTTTTGTGCGTATAAACGAGCCGATTTATGTAAGTACGGCTATTAGAAAATAATAGCGATTACTATAATACATATAAAATATTAGATTACGGATAATATTTTCCTAAATTTTTAAGATAATTGAGTTCTTAAAATTTAAAAAAAAAAGCGCTCGTGTCATTTTCTTCAGTTATGTTTTACAGATAAAATCTCCGTAGAACAACATTAGACCTGCAACAGTCGGGTTAAAACCACGGCTACTGTCGGGTTAAAACACGGCTAATGTCGGGATAAAAAATGCATTTCTGTGATATTTTAAACTTAAAGTAAATAATATTTGCTTCAAATCATATTAATTATACTTTAAATCACCTTCCAGTCAATTTCAATAATTTTTTGAAAAGTATTTTCATGATTCTAAATATTAAATTTAATCGATTAGCTTGAAATTAAAGCTAAAATATAAGCTTCAAAGAAGTTTTTTCATCTTTAGAAATTAATTTTAATCCTTAGGTATCGCGCTTTTTTTGTGGCGGTCCCTAATATATATATATATATATATATATGTGTGTGTGTGTGTGTGTGTGTGTGCACGCGTGTGTGTGTGTGTGTGTGTGTGCGAACTATCGGAAGGAAATTCTATCTCGACATTAATTGTGTTTGATTGTCGCTACATCAAAGATCGGAATGAATTATCGTCGTTCGCCAACAATATTAGCTCCACCAAGCGGCATCGAGAAACATTAATATCTCGGATTTATTTTTGTTTGTTTAAAGATCGTTCAGGCAAAGAAAGTAACTACAAAATCGATGCATGCGCCATCGGATTCAAATGACCAAACAATAACACCTTAAAACTACAGAGAACAAAAAAAAAATCAGAATTTAAATATAAATATATTAGAAGTGATTTCTGTTTGTTTATAGACACGGACACTTGCAGATAAACAAGACGGCCTCTGAAAATGATGTTTCAAGTTATTCATTCTAGTCAACTCATTAACAGCCTAAAAGACTCATGCGTCGGCTGAATTATTGTAACTGCCAAAGAGATCAAATATCTGACATCTGTATAACAATAGGAGTAAATTGAGGCTATTCAGAAGGGCTCAGGAAAAATGGCAAACTGTGTGATTCTTCCAAAATATAAAAACGTAAACAGATATTTCATTGTATAATCATTATTATTCCCTGGTATACAATAAGCCAAGCAGTTTTTTTTAATATCATAATATCTCCCTTTAACTTTGGGAAGAACTCGCATAGAGAAAAATTTGGACGGACAGACATGGATAATGTGACTTTTTTGTCACACTCTGTTTCTTCCTTTTTATATCTCACAAATACACCTCCAAAAACGCACAGGAAGTGAATGATCTATTTGCTTCATCTTTGTGTAAATAGCAATTACGCAATACACGATCTCAGTCGATGGTGTCTCACTGCGTGTAACACTACGGAAGAATATATGTTCTTTTTTATTGCTATCGAAATATTCAAAGAAACTGTATACATTGCAGGCATACCTCATATATATATATATATATATATATATATATATATATATATATATATATATATAATAAAAATAGTGACAGTTGCACTGAGAACATGACACAAATAATAAAAGCACAAAAAGACAAGCAACTAACAAATCACCCGCATAAAAAACCCACCTGTAACTGCAGAAAATGTCCCTTAAACGGCAATTGCTTGAAGAACAATGTAATATACCAAGCCACTGTAAAATCAGTAGATAACGAAGAAAAATATACATAGGATTGACTGAAGGATCATCGAAATAAAAATACTACCTACAAATCACAACCTTTACAAATAGTAAATACGCGAACAGCACAATGTTTTGTAAACACGCATACAAAATTAAAAACAAAAACCAAACCACATAAAAAATAGCATGAAAAATAAAGAAAGCAGCATCAGCCTACAAAAATGAATCCAAAAAATGTAAACTGTCTGGAGGAGAAAATTGCTATAATTACCTCCCCAGATCAACACAAATGACTAAATAAACGACCAGAACACCTAAAGATGTAGACACGAAGAAAAATCAAGAAGAACAAAAATAAATAAAAGAATAAAATAAGTGAATAAAATAGATAAGTAAAATAAATTAATTCAAACCAATATATATGTAAATAAATAAAATAAATAATAAACAAATTAACAGATTACGAACGCATACATAAACACAAAGAAGAGTAATAATAACAACCAACAAAGAATAATAAAATAATCAATGATAAATACTGAATAAATAAAATAACCACAAAACTGCATCCGGATCCACAATTATTTCTACTCAATAGCTCCTAGAATAATTCGAGATATAGCAGTTACTGCCTACCCCCAAAAACCGTGACAATAATAAAATTAGGCCTACCCATAATGCACCACTGACGAGTATATATAAATAGTCGAGCCAAAGCACAACGCACATGGCCTGACGATTGCGTTTAACATGAAACAAACTTTCGCCGCTGGATGTTGACATTAATGTCGACTTTTATATTTATGTCTACATGCAGTCTATATCTGATATTGAGCACTTTAACCCATAAATATAGCATACCACACAACATTATATATATATATATATATATATATATATATATATATATATATATATATAGGTAAAAATATGTTGTAATTAATTCAAGTCAATCCTAGTGATATAAAATATTAAAACGGTTTCATAGAAATGAGCTCAATGTATTTATTACAGAGCATATATGTATTACAGATAGATGAAAATCACCCCAGCCACAGGAAAGGCCATTTCGCCCTTCCAACGGGCTTATCAGCTCAAAGAGTTTTATGAAAAATCAAAAACAAAATTTAATTTTCATTTTTCATAAAACTTCTTTAGTGGCATTGAAAGGGCAAAATGACTATTCTTGTTGGGGAGTGATTTTCATCTATTTGTGATTCATATATATATATATATATATATATATATATATATATATATATATATATATATATATATATATGTACAAGTATAGGATTGGTGTAGACGGAATAAATTCCAGTAACCAAAAATACTATTCTTAATAGAGTGCTCAATACAGAGTAGACCAAATATAATTTATTCGAAAATTATAACAAATATGTTATAATATCATTACAAAAATACACGTTTTTTTTCAACACATCTGGTGTCTTATCAAGTGATGGTGTTGAATGGTGTTCAACACCATCACTTGATAAGACACCAGATACATATACATGTATATACTGATATATATATATATATATATATATATATATATATATATATATATATATATATATATATATATGTCATTCACAGACAGTACTGTTTCACTGTATCACAGTTCCTCAGTGCGACTAGACTTCCGAATTCCTCAAGCTAGGATTGAAACACAACTAATTTGGTGTCAGCCAGAGCTATCTTCACTCGGTAGAGTTACACAACTAAATCTAGCGTATTGTTTTTACAAATGTAAACAAATGCCAATCAGCCAAAGTGCTCCATTCATTTTACTGAAGAGCTTTGCATTACTGCAGGTGGCTGTTGTTTATAGAAATAGCTTATAACTCAACAGTGCTCAATTGAAATGTATTTTCAAGAGCTAAATTATGTCATTCACAGACAGTACTGTTTCGCTGTATCACAGCTCCTCAGTGCGACTAGACTTCCGAATGCCTCAAGCTAGGATTGAAACACAACTAATTTGGTGTCAGCCATATACATACATATATATATATATATATATATATATATATATATATATATATATATATGAGCGCGTGACCTAGTATATAGAACGTCTTCTTTCCGACGTTGATTCGAATCTCACCATGGTTGAATTGTCTGGAAGGTGACTTCTTGATGTTATCGGCCTGGGGAAAGCGATCCCAGCATTCGCCAACTCTGGAAAGTACCTGAAAAACATGTCACAGTTTGACCCAAGCCTTAAGAGAAATAAATACAAAGATGAGAGAGAAACAAAGTAAAAAGAGAAACTAAAGAGATAGAGACGGATAAACGGGATAACAAATGAGTGGAAGAGAGACAGAGAGACGAAAAGAAAGAGCAAAAGAAAGAGAGACAGAAAAAAGAGGAAGTAAGACAAGAGAGAGGGGAAGAGAGAAATGGCAGAATAATAGCGTGATTTCAATAGAGTGAAAGAGAGAAAAAGAGAAGAGAGAAATGCTAGAAAGAGAAAAGATAAGAAAACAGAGGGGGAAAGAGAGAAAAGAAAGAGAGAAAAAAGAGAAACAGAGAGAAACAATGCAAAAGTGAAAGATAGAACGAAAGAAAATAGAAACACAGAAAAAAGAGAATAATAGAGAAAGAGGTGCAAAGAAGAAGACAGAACGAGCTAAAAAGAGAAAGAAAAAGAGAGAGAAAGAGAGTGAGAAAGAGAGAGAGAGGGTGAGAAACAGAGAGAGAGAGAGAGAGAGAGAGAGAGAGAATCAAAGCGGAAGAGAGAAATGGGGCAAATGAAAAACCGAGTGAGTGGGAATGAAAGAAAGTGAGCGAGGAAAAACGGAGAGTGCGAAGAAAGAAAATGAGGGAGTTAGGAGAAAGGGAAAGAACGCGAAAGAGGGAAAAAATGAAAATTTAAGATATAGACTGTGAAAAGATAGATAGATAGAAAGAGAGAGAGAGAGACAGAGGGAGAGAGAGAGAGCCAGAAAGAGAGAGAGAGAGAGGGGGGAGGTGATTATCTATGAACGTATCGAATCCAAAAGTTTTGTTTTTTTTTTCCTTTTTACTTCAACCACTTTCTTCCCATCTGTCCTTTCTTCAATCAACTTTTAAATGATTTACTGAGAATACGTTTTTGACGGGAAACTTAACTTCGCCCATAACAAATGGCAATTCTGTAACCGGCACTTTTTTTTGACTCGGCAAAGAAAGCAATTTCCTTTGTTTTCGCCCACCAAGAAGACAAATAAATCCACGGCGTATCGAAAGGAAGAATATAACATAAAATAAATAAATAAAAACGGGAATGAAAATATGGGAAAAGTGTAAATTGCGTTTAGAAACTCTTCATTTTGGAACAATACGGAGGGGAAAAAATACATAAACCAGACAAACAATTATCTTAAAAGCGAAGAGAATTTCCCGCTTCTTTTCCCATTCACAAGTAATATTTATTTATTTATTAACGCTACGTAGATTGCAGTACCTGATGTGTGACTAGCGTGGCGGTTAGCAACGCGGAATCGGCGTGCCGAGTTCGAATTTGGTCCAAATTTATTCCATCTATTCGTATTATTACTAAAAAGATATAGATTTGTTTTTTTTCCAGCGTTAAGTTAAAAAGCACGGCAGATTGTTTTAGTCTCTGAGAAAAAAAAGAAAGGTTTGGTTTGGTTTATTTTACGGCAAATCAAACTCAACAGGTTATTTAATGCCAACAAGATTTTTATTGCCGGTAATTTAAAAAAAAAAATGTATTACTGATAATTTTTCTTCAAAAATGTATTGCTGGTAATAATGCATTGCTGGAAATTTTTTACAAAAATATATTGCTGTTATTAGAGCCTACTTGTATACTTTCAGAGTTTTTTTTACCCCAGTTTAGGGATTAGCTATTTGTCCATAGATTGGACCCTAACAGGTGCTACAAACCTGGGTCAGGGTGGACCTGGGAACACCAGCAATTAAAAGGTGATTTCACGCTCCTTAAAAACTCCTAATCAGAGCATTTGCTGCCGGATGTAGTTTATCGTCTTACCCAGGATAGAAAAAGCAAGGACTAAATTCAAATCATATCTCTTCAAAGAGTGGGGCTCACTGTTTAAGTAAATATATTGTAGCTAAGCTTTGACATTATTCCAGATTGGTTAAAATCACAGATAATAAAACCGTTTGAAGGCCTCGTTGCTCACTGTACATCATTTCCTCATTATCTCTGTCCACCGATCAACGTAGGAGAAGGAAAACTTGAGTCTTGAATAACATCCAATCATCATAAAACAAACAAATTTATGATATTTACTTTATTAATGCAAGATTGCAGTTCCAAATAGCGTAAGGGTTATAGCCTAGACGTGACACAATGCCGAAAGTATGAGGCACCCAGTGAGGATCGAACTCACTACTCGGTTGTAATTGTGTTGGCAAGACAAGTTTTCTAACCATTACACCGCCTCCAGGTGCCCAAATGCTGACTTTCTTAGCGGCTTAGATATGGCACAAGGCCGAAAGTATGGGGCATCCAGTGAGGATCGAACTCACTATTCAATCGTAATTGATCTAGCAAGACAAGCTTTCTAACTATTACACCGCCTCTAAGTGCCCAAGCGTAAGGGTTACGTGTTATGATAAATTGATTAGGCGTGTTGAGTTCAAATCCTGTCTAATCTGTTTCAATTATGCGCGTTATTGCCCTTGGAAAATGCCCGACTTTATTTTTCTCTAGCTATGAGTTAAAGAGCAGGACAGACTAAGGTACCTTCTTATGAAAGCCAATCTAAGGGAACTGAAAACGTGTCTTTCCAGGCTAGGTGTGGTGGTCGTGGTAAAGTACATTAATGTGCTTAATTCATCTGTAGGGTCTGATAAGCGAGGTTTTTGAAATTTCTAGCAAATTCTTAGTTTGGCAAGATAAAAAAATAATTGGTTAGACCCTTCCGGTTTTAGCACATAATCAATTGGATCGACCGGAAGTACAAAAACTTTCAGTTGTAGTGGATATAGCTGGCTGCCAACTTGTTATGGGCAAAGATAAATTTCCTGTCAAAAACATATTTCTCGGGAAATCATTGAAAAAATTGCTGGAAGTAAGGACAGATGGGGAGAAGATAGCAGAAGTAAAAAAAAAAAAGAAAAGATCAGGCATGTTAAGTTTGGTCAGCAACCAACCTAATAGAAGAAAAACGATAATTACACTTCAACCTTGAATAATAAACCATCATCTATAGAAGATCACTGCGACAAGAGGAATAGATGCCGCGGAATATCCGTGAATAAAACGAAGAAATAAGCCATATTCAACACAGCTCTAGCAATTTAAATAATTTTTATTATTTGTGTATTATTATTTTCCAGAATGAAAGAAATTATTTACAAAGATTACTTACAAAACAACTTTACACAATATATATATATATATATATATATATATATATATATATATATATATATATATATATATATATATAGCCGACGCGTTTCATCTAATGTGGACTTTTTCAAGTAAAAAACGAAATGAATTTATTAAAAACAAAATAATTATTAACAACAAAACAAAATGTCCTTAGCAACTAGACGAATTTAGAAAACGCTATTGTATTCATATTGTCAACTGAAAATTACTTCAAGTACTGTCACGTGGGGAAATATTGTTTTTATTGTTGTGTTGACGGACTCAACCATTTTCTTTTGAATTCTTGAGTTGTGTTAAGTTGGCTTGGGAGAGTAGTAATTCTGTTAGGAAAGGTGATATTGGAAAAAAAACCTGGGCGTAGATTAATATTTGGATAATATTCAATGGCGGAACTCTCGAGGATTTTCCTTCTGAGTGAGTTATTTTCTTTTTTTATGAGTGTAACTTTTATTAAATCAAAATTATGGTTTTTACCTTGAAAAAGTCCATCGTATATATATATATATATATATATATATATATATATATATATATATATATATATATATATATATATATGTATATATATATCATCGGTATCACCCCAAGCAAGGCTGTACATCCACGAAAACGCATGGAGTTACAGGGTGTGGCAGAATTAGAAACAAAAACATTAATGAATAGAAAGAGAAGAGAGTCATCAGGAGGACAGTAGATAGCGATTTTCATTGCATTTAAATTTTTGCAGATTAAAGTTGGCTGGAAAGCATGAAATCAGAAGGGAGTTCCCATAAGCGAGAAGTGCGAGATAAGAAACTGTTAGCGTAGACGTTACGGCTACATCTAACTAGTTCAACTATAAATTGATGAGATCTTGATGCCAGTCTAGTATTGCACTTAAATTCAAAAAGTCTAGCTACCAAAGCGAAGAGCTTATCCGAACAATTACCATGAAAGTATTTATAAAAATAGGCATAGAGAGGCAACCTTACGGCGGTGGGTAAGTAACTGAAGACGAGCCACCAGACCAGGACCAATAATATTGCTAATTCTTCTTCGGGTTTTATCAAGGTGCACAAGGTATACAGCATGCACCGGACCATGTGTGGCAGCAATATTCTAAGCATGGACGAATGGTAGACTTATAGATATGTAAGATAGTTTCCTGAGAGAAAAATTGTCCCACATGACACAGTTTGTGTATCGTCTTTACAGTACAACCGAATCAATTGGGTTAGTATAGAAGAAACAGCATGCATCTACATGTGATAATGTGTATGGCACGGATTTAAGTTTTTTTATGTATGCGTATAAATTGTAGCAGTCGGCAGCTGAATAAACGGTGAGCAGGCTTCACACTCATAAACAAACTCAGTCTGCATGTTATTTATGTGTCATTATCGCTAAGCCCCTTTTTGTAATATAATATACTCGAATAAATATGTGAAAATGTGATTAATTAATTAAGGTGTGAGAATTTCAGTGTTGTATAACAAACGAATGACCCCTGGTCAAAGGTTAACTGAAAAATTTCTAAATACACATTTTAAGGAGGGGAGATATTGTTGATCATATTCTGATTTAATCCTCCAAAATAACAAATCTTAATTGCCTGCGAATTCAAAGGATACCGAGCGTTTCATATGACGTTGCTGATTGGTTAATATATATCAATGTAGAAATTCAAATTTTTGGAGCCGGCCCGAGAACCAAAATCAGTTTTTGAGTTTAAGTAATATAGCTTAAATCTATTGTATTTTATACAATTCTGTAACGGTGTTCCACATATGTGTCCTTGTCATCTGAAGCTAATGGCAGGTTGATGAATATATAAAGTGACGAAATAGTTACCTGTATGGAAAAGATATTTGACGGAACAATTCAAATCGAGACGGCAACCGCTTGCACACACTTAAGCTTAAATACTTAAGGGAAGCACATGAATTTAGTCTTCTTTGTTCTGTGGTCCATCTCCAAAACTCTCGACACTGATATACCTTCAGAAACTCGTAATTAATCACTATCACTAGTATTATGTAAGCGAATAGCATCTGACACTTGTTGAGTACTTAAGTATTGCCAGGTGGCATAATTAAGATGGCTTACTAGGCAACAATCTGTATCCTATTGCCGTTATATGTGGCCAGCAGATCAGGAAACTATGAGGTTGAGTTATAAATTATTTACCTTTTTGTTTGTCATCATTATTCTTCAAAAAATAAAGAATAATTTCTTTTTATTCAATTATATATTCGCCATTTTTTTTCAATGGCTTCTTGCAACTTAGGCAAATCTTCGTTACGTTTTGAGTAAAATTCCGCAGATTCTTAGGTGAAAGAAATTTTCAACGAACTCTTGAATCTGGTTTTTATTAGAACAAGTTTTTCCTTCACAGCGATCGAAAATAATAACAATTGGTTGGCTCAAGTTTAGGATACTATAGCGCGTGGGGTAGTGCATACCGACCGAGTACCTAATCTTATACTTGCCGCATACGGGTTTTTAGTGTGATGGAAGAGAACAGCATTTTTTTCCTTTCATTCACCATGTATGCTGCCCCTGTTGTGAAAAAACTAAGCTGCCTTAGGTACTCTAAATTTATTCTTAACTGTCACTTATGATCAGTAGTTATAATGATACATTCGTTATTTCAATTGGTTTACAAAAACAAATTACAGATGCTTCAACCTAATATATTAGGGAAAAGGATTTCACTTTCGTGTTCGTATTCCAGCCTCCATTTCAAATGTACTCACAGCTGTATTAAAAAAAAAAGATTAGATATAAATCCAAATTTACTGTCTTATTCATGGATTTGTCATTGACAAAGCAAGATTTGTTTCTACAGGGAGAATGGATAACGGGCATGTTATTGAAGTGTCGGTCGTTAGTTTCCAAGGCATGCATTAAGCCCCGTGAAAATAATTAAAAAAGATTGCAACAATGGAACAATGAAAGAAAACAAAAGATAAAATACACGCGCACACCCGGAAGAAATGGAAAAGATTTTTAATGTTCAAATCCGTTTTTTTACTCCCTTGAGTACGTGCTCTAGTATACATCTAGTCGTTGACTTGAACTATTTCCTTAGTCCTTCCTAGGGTGTTTGTTCTGATCAGTAATGCCGCTCTTGCTCTGAAGTGGAATGAGCATTCGGTCTTTCATTGAATCTGTGGGCTTGCAATGAACCGAATGGCACATTTTCAAATATGGAATCATATTTCTGGAACTCCACAGACTCATCGTTAGTTTTCCATTCTTTAGCAAGTGATTAATATCTATACTCGGCCACCTGATTAAGTTAACGATGCACAGAGAAATAAAAAGAGTGAATTAGAATTCGCATATATACAATAATTAAAACTCCTCACATAAAAACAATGCTTCGTCAACGTGCTTAATAGCTAGAAAGTCATTACTACAATGTTGTGATTTCAATCCTCACTGGCTGACCCATACAAAATTCGACATTAAGTGATCCAAGGTTTGAGGCACCTTGGCATCAGGTAATGGTTAACGAGCTCAATCTGGTAGTCCATTACTCCTCCGTAGTGATTACACACTTCACCGTACAAAATTCGTCATTAAATAATCCAAAGGTCGACAAACCTTGGCACTATGTAGTGTCCGTGGCTAACGAGGCAAGTCTGGTTTATTATTACTACTCAGTAGTGATTTCAATCCTCATTGGGTACCCCAAACAAAATTCGGCCTTAAATAATCGAAGGGTTCAGGCGCTTTCGCATTGGTTGGATAATTGTCAGCGAAGGTAGTCCGATTGATCATTAGTAGTGCGTAATGAATTCGATCCTCACTGGGTGCCCATCCAAAGTTAAATTAATATAACCTAATAAATGTTGTCGTATCGTAAAATCGACCAGCCCACTCGGCTAAAAATGCAAGGATGGGGATAAATATGACTCATCGATTACATTGTTGTTAATAGTTTTCTGTTTTGTAGTTCATAGATATAAAATCTGAGGAAATAGAAAGAAACCGTGAATAATTTTTCAATATTTAAAAGCTTCTTAAAATATAAAAATTTTCCGAACTTCTACTACGAGATTTTTAATGTTGAAAATTGGTATTTATTGTTTTAACGATACCTCATACTGAAGTGAAAAACCAAACAAAAGGCAATTCGTGTTTTGTTGAAACCAAAATTCCAAAGTTGTTTTTATTCACTGCTGATAGAATATTTTGTCCTATTTAATGATTTGACTTGTGTCTTGGTATTTCATAAACATTTTGTGTGTGTTTTTCGTTTTTTTTTTGTTTTTTTAAAGACAAACGATTTTAATGAGTCATTTGAAATATGAATCAATCACCTCAGGTAAAGTCGCGTCGGGGGTTAATCCATTGTTAAAGCTAAAATCTTATTAACTGTAATTAGTCATATAATTTCCGTTTATTAATGAGCAAACTTTTTCAAAATAGTGGCATAGGCCTAATTATTATTCAGAAATGAAACATTGAAAAAAATTTTTTAAGAAGTTCAATGGTTTTAATTAGAGAAAACAGTCTTTGTGCAGCAGGAAAAATCTTGAAGCATAGGTGAAAAGGAAAGAGATTTAGGTTCATCTGCTGTCACTTAAGACCCACGTTAGAAAAATACTGACATCACCAATAACTAAGAGCAGATAATAAAAAAGAAAAGAAATGAAAGAAGGAATAAAGAAAGGAGTGGAAAATACCAAAAATAAAGGGAAAGATAAAAGTTCGACGAAAGTAAATAAAGAAAGGAAAATAAAAAATAAAATAAAGGACTGAAAGAAAGAAGTAAAGAAAATAAAAAGAAATGGAAAACAGGAAGAAGACTAGAATTACTGACAGAATCAATGAGAATAAAACAGAATGAAAAAGAAATGAAAATCAACGAAGAAAAAAAATCAAATGAAAAGTAAAAAGAGAATGAAAAAAAGAAGACGAATAAGCTTAGAAACAAAAAAAGTAAAAAAGTAAACAATACTAGAAAGAAGGAAAAGAAACGCACGAATTAAAATGAGAAGAAAAGACAAATTGAAAAATAAGCAGGAATGTAAAACGCACACGAAGAAGATCATAAAAAGAATGTCCGAAAAACTGAGAAGAAAGTGAAAAACGATCAGTGAAAAATAATTAAAAAAAAAGAATGAAAGAAAGAAAATCTAGTTGTAAAAGTAGTGATCCAAAAAAAAAGATAGAAAATAAAGGTAAAACGAAGAAAAAGAAAGAAAAGAGCAAAAAGAAAAAAGGTTAAGAAAAAGAAAGAAACGTAAAGAAAGAAAGGATAACAAGGAAAGACAATCGAGGAAAAAAGATAATAAATAAGAAAGTGAACGATAGAAAAGAATAGTCAAGAGTTAATTTAAAATAAGAGAAGGATAGAGAATAAAAAAATGAAGGGAAAATGAAGAGAGCATATTAAATACTGACCTCACCAATAATTAACAATCGTCATTATAGAGAGGGATACGTTTTTAAAAATATAGTACAATATGGACAATTGTTCCAAATCAGTGAGTTTACCTCTCGTCTTCTTGACTGCTAGCAGTGAAAAGGGTTGCATCTGACACTGTTATCAGTATGCTTCAGTATGAAATTGCATACAAAAACGACTAAAAAATTAGAACAAATCTTCTTCAACGCCTGCCAAAACGGTAGTCTATTTAAACTGACGCAGCTTCAGGCCTAAACAAAAAACTATTGTCACACAACTTCTATTTAGTAATGAAAAAAGCTCGAGTCGCTCACACGGAATAATCTCAATAGTGCACCAAATCCAAATTTATACAGGAATATCGACAGATACAGGATTATAATCCTATATCTATCTACATCCCAGCAGAATTAACATCGACCCTCTATCAGCTATATAAAAACTGAAAACTGGCCAGTTTACATAGATGGAATAGATTTTAATAGTAGAAGAGACAAAGCTATACGTAATATATCGTCAACGACAAACACAGGCATAAGAAAGATATGTCTACAAGATCGTACAGACAACGCACATATATAGTGCCGAATCATGGGTCATCTATATCCTCACGTCTTCTATACGCATTGCTTCTAGACCATTTTCTACGTGCGCAGTAGTAATTTCATTACTACAATTGAAACCCTCAAGAATGAAAAAGACATAAGCATTGGGAACCCACTTTACACTGAACAAGTCACATGTTGAGAATGAAGGCGTACCTTCTACAGAAAGATTTAACTGCGCATATCTATCCGTTCTCTTTCTACCTCTCCCTCATTATATATATGTATAAATATATATAAAAGTGTCCTGAAAATTGCTTTTAGGCATGAAACAAACTGTCGTCGCTGAATGTTGACCTCGATTTCCACTTTTATATATATGTATATTTATTAATGCATACGGTACAAGAGCTCTTACGAAAGATACTGGACGATAACACTAGAGTTATTTGTAAATCAAATTTCCGAAAATACATGGTTATAACAGAGGTCTTATACATCAAACAGCTCCATCCTACCCTCAACATTACCTTGTTAAACAATGGTAACGGAGTGATGAAAGTATTTTAAAAATAGAAAGTCGGTCACACAAATTCCAGCCATGCCTAGTGCACAATGAATCGGAATCATCTCTGCCACTAGAAATCACAAATAATACATCTCACACAGTGGAAACAGGAAATAAAAGCTGAAATTCTGAACTCTTGTCTCACATTCATCTTTTGATCTGTAACTCAAATGTATTCAGTGAACAACAAAATCAATGACATCCAATACTTTTGGAGGAGACTGTATATATGCTTTTTTATTTATTTCCATGTCTATATTTTTCGGGCAAAATACCTGTAGCCCATTAGAAAGTTAGGTACTATATATATATATATATATATATATATATATATATATATATATATATATATATATATATAGGGTGACCCCCCAAAACGGCAATTTTTGAAGTGTGTATTGCCAGACATGAGCAAGTGGTAACACTGCGAGACCGTGACCTTGAGCAAGTAAAGATTTCGCCATTTTAGTAACGAGAATGAAATTCACAGTATCCCAGCTGAGATGTTGCAGCAGTCAATGAGGAATCTCAACAGCAGATTTCAAGAATGCATTCGTACAGGAGGACGCCATCTGCAGGACGTAATTTTGAAAAAATCAAAATTCCATCATTGTTTCTTAAATGGCATGTTTTAAGGTTTCAATTACTATGAATTAAATATTTTTCTTCCATCACTTTTGGTTTTATTGGATTGTTAAAAAGTTCCCGTTTTTTTTGGTCACCCTGTATATATATGAACAAAAAAGCTTTTTTATATATTTCCCTATCGATATTTGTCGGGTGTAATACCTGTAGCCCGTTCACATAATCTCATTAGAAGCTCAGGTTATATATATATATATATATATATATATATATATATATATATATATATATATATATATATGAAGAAATATAGTCTTAAAGTGTGCTATATTTATGGGATAAAGTGCTCAATATCGGAGATAGAGCGTGTGTAAATATAAAAGTGGACATGGAAGTCAGCACTTAGAGGCGACAGTCTGTTTCATTCTAGTGCAATCGTCAGGCAACGATTGCACTAGCATGAAACAGACTGTCGCCTCTAAGTGCTGACTTCCATGTCCACTTTGATATATATATATATATATATATATATATATATATATATGTAAATCTGTATGTATATATATGTAACTTTTATATATATTATTTATATATTACATATGCTTGGTAGTTATTGGAAAGCGCTCAATATCAGTGATAGACACAATATACTTACTATGGATTTCGTTAATCGGACTGACTTCCTCATCTTAGGACAAAGATGAGGAAGTCAGTCCGATTAACGAAATCCATAGTGAAAACCCCTCATCCCAAAAATATAGACAATTACAATATACTTAGTTGTATTGATGTGAGTCACAAACACACATCAATCCAACTATATATATATATATATATATATATATATATATATATATATATATATATATATATATAAGCGAATCCGAAATATATTTGAATATGTAATTTTACTCTAAGAAATTAGTGAATATAAAATATAGGAATCCTGGAATATATTTTTCACAGGATGTATTTAATCTGTCAATCGAGATTAGAATAAGAATGGAAAAATAACTCTGATTTATCATCAGCCGACATCACTTGAACATATTCATGAGCACTAAATACAAGTTCCTCGGCTATTAAAATATTTTCTTCGATACTTCACTGTTGGCATTCTTCTCGGCACCTTTTTAGTAATTCCATAAATAAAAAAAAATCGTTTATATGTTGTCAAATTCCCACTGGCATGATTATTCCTGATAATTTGTATTTCGGGCATGAATGTTTTAAAGGCTAATCAGACCTGACTCAGGAGAGCTTGGCATTGTGTCTGCCTTAAGAATCTACAAGAATAGAATAAGCAGTATCATCTCTAAATTGTTCCATTGACAAAAACATATTAAAAAAAATCAAGTTTTTAAAAAAAATTATGGAAGAATAAATTCTTAGATTTATTCCTCGATAAAGTATTGTATTTCTCATGATATCTGTAAGCTGAAATATTTTAACGGTGATGTCTTTCAAGAATTCCAGATAATGTACTTATTTTTCGAAAAGGAATGGAGATTGGCAAAAAAAGTGTATGACTCTTGATGGGAAACAATTAGAAAATGTGTCTGATTAAATTAAGAATTGTTCCATTTTAATCAATTAGAAATACCTGTGAAAATTTGACGTGTTTTCCTATTTGAATTTTCTGATGACTTTTAATTCTTAAGTTAATGACAAGAAAGTATTCGTAGAAACTCCTCTAAAGAATCGCTAAATATTTAAAATTAACAGCTTTCACAAAATATTGCAATAGCAAGCATAAATATGAATGTTTGTAGAAGGAAGTGAGTACAAATGAAAAGATTTAAAACTGAAACCTTTTTCATTTCACTGGAAGTTACGTTAAACATGAAAATGTTATCGTCTCTTCTATCTTTTATCTTTCATTTTCTCACTGAAACCAAGTAGCGTTTCTGATATGTCTTTTCCGTCTATTCACGGAAGAGTCCATTATTTAAGATGTATTGACAGGACGAAACGAGCGTTCAAACAATGGAACAAAGGGAAGAGCAAGATTGTGTTATGGTAAATTACCCATACACGGATGGACTCTTCCAAGTTACAAATAAAAGCAGGTACTGCTTTTGTCAGAAGAGAGTTTTTTTTCCCCAACAGTCAGCTCTGACAGTTCGGACTTAGCAATGCTGTTTAAAGAGGAAAAGGAAAAAGACGGACTTTATCGTGGTTAATCCTAAGAGGAAAAGATATTAAGACTCATGCGGAGTTACGACTTAGGAGGGGGGTGTTATGATAAATTACCCATACATGGATGGACTCTTCCAAGTTACAAGTAAAAGCAGGTACCGCTTTTGTCAGAAGTAGTTTTTTTCCCTACAGTTTGCCCTGACAGTTCGGACTTAACATTCTTGTTCGTTTGTATATTATTGTATTACTGATTTTCGCTAATATATTTGTTAACTCAAATCCACTCTTGTGTCTTTATTCTGGGCCCAACAAGGCAAAACTTTGCTGCACTGAGAAATGAAACATTAAAAATAGAGACACAATCAAGTGCATTTTAGCCATTGAAAATAATATTAGCCGAGCCCTTCGAGAGGAAACTGGAATCATTAGCCTACGCTTGAGGTGCGCTCAAAATGGGGAAGTGTCGAGCGGGTTTGAGCAATTTTCCCACGATACTGCAAGTAAACCCACTTTAAACTGACCTGGTGCCACAGTACGACGTGGGCGCACTGATAAATACTTTTTATCCAATTTTTCTCTCTAAATATATTTTCTTCTCTCCACACACGCGCACACACACACAAATAAACACACACAGATATTCAAGCTTAGGGTAATTAATCACCGGTTAAATAATGTCGTGCCTAGTCAGGACCTAGATGAATAACCGCTTGGGAATATCAGATGCTGTAAGCGTGGATGTGCGGGTGATATAAAAGATAACGGAAATCAGAGAGCCAAGTTCAAATTCCAGTGAGAAAGGTATTAATCGATTTCTTCTCCCCATCTATGGGTTAAATAGTATGACGGATTGGGCCCCAGAACCTTCGTTAGCAACCTAGTCGAAGGAAAAACTCTGAATTCAAACCAGCCGGAAAAGGGTTGGCAATGCGCGGATGAGTTTCTTTTAAGACTAGGTAATCTCCATTAATATGGCGTTCATAAGGTTTAAAAATAAATTTTTAAAAATGAATGTGCTTTCTTGAAGCTTCCATTTTAGCTTTAATCGAAAGCTAAAAGATTTAAAATTTTCTATTTCCATTAAGCAAAATACTCTGTGGTGTATTTCAAAGACAAATTATATTGATTTTTTTCATTAAAATCTATCAAAACTTACTTTTTTGACACCTGTTTGAACAAAAGATAATTCTCAGTTTTAAGAGTGTAGCAAAAATAAAATATAATTTTCTAAAACGCTGTTTGAGGAAAATTAGCAAATTTGAAGTTAAATTAATATGATTTGAAACAAATATTACTTACTAATAGCATAAAAGGTTGTATACAAACATTTTTTTTAACTACAGGGTCTTGTTTTACTGACGTATCAATCGATTTATTTACATTTAATTGACAGCCAACGTATTCATAGTTAAGTATGGTGGAGCAGACGATAAAATTTGGAGCCTATTTTCGCCGTAAGGCGATGTGTGGCCGGGGGAGAGGACAACCGTTAAGACACGTGACCTTTAAATGCTAGATTTATCAATTTGTACATCCGTATTTCAGAAATTATGCACGTAATCACACGTACAAAAACAAATCGAAATTCTTTTAAAAATATTCTGGTTCGTCAGATTGTAATAAGTTTTAGAATATATGATTAGTAAATACAGTTTAACTTAATGAGAATATTTTCTAAGAATTATTTCGTGGAAAGTGAATTTTAAAAGATTTAAAATCTTTATAAATTATTCAATTTAAAATTATAAAAAAATGAAAACGAATTTTTTAGATGGAGAGGACTCATACCATTCCCAAGAGTATTAGCACGTAAGCGAATGTAATTCGAACTCGGCTTTTCCAATTCTTCAAACCAAGCCGTTAACCATTACTCCACCCTGTTTCCAAACATATATATATATACATTTTTTATTTATTAATACAACATTTTGTTCGCTCAAACGTTACTTTAGTGGATACTCGTATTTGAGTAGACACTAAGTTTATTTATTAAACAGTATATTTGTTTTCGTATATCGGCCTGAATATCAGAGAAAAATGTATTAAAGATTTGGCCTGTATATTAGAGAATAGATGCGCCCTTTGACAGGATTCGAACCTGCGTTCCTCTAACTGAAGAAACCGTCGTTAGATTCGACATGCTTTAGGACAACTCGGTAACGAAGGGTATCACCGATCGAGCAAAGTCAAACAGTGCTTTAATTACATTTTTAGAAATTACTTTGTCTATGTTAGGATACGAAACTAAGCAGATATGAATGTTTTGAGAATCTTTCGAGTAGAACAAAAATCACATTCAGAATAACATCCAGATGTTTGATAAAATCTTAGGAGGTATGCTATCTGCCTGCATATCTATCTATCTATCTATCTATCTATCTATCTATCTATCTATCTATCTATCTATCTATCAAATTTTGTTCATTATCTATCTATCTATCTATCTATCTATCTATCTATCTATCTATCTATCTCAGTTTGTTCATATCTATATATCTACTGAATCGCTATTTCGATTTGTTCATATCTATCTATCTATCTATCTATCTATCTATCTATCAAATTTTATTCATTATCTATCTATCTATCTATCTATCTATCTATCTATCTATCTATCTATCTATCTCAATTTGTTCATATCTATATATCTACTGAATCTCTATTTCGATTTGTTCATATCTATCTATCTATCTATCTATCTATCTATCTATCTATCTATCTATCTATCTATCTATCTATCTCAGTTTGTTCCTATCTATATATCTACTGAATCTCTCTTTCGATTTGTTCATATCTATCTATCTATCTATCTATCTATCTATCTATCTATCTATCTATCTATCGCAGTTTGTTCATATCTATATAGCTACTGAATCTCTATTTCGATTTGTTCATATCTATCTATCTATCTATCTATCTATCTATCTATCTATCTATCTATCTATCTATCTATCTATCTATCTATCTCAGTTTGTTCCTATCTATATATCTACTGAATCTCTCTTTCGATTTGTTCATATCTATCTATCTATCTATCTATCTATCTATCTATCTATCTATCTATCTCATTCCATTTGCACCTAGTGATCACTCAACCTACACTGGTGCGTCCTTCTCTCTAAAAACCAAAGAGAAAGAACACAGAACAATAGAAACGCACTCACACACACACATACACACACGCATACACACAAAGATCAGAGAGAGAGAGAGAGAGAGAGTGGTCGAGAGACAAAAAAAGAGTGAATGAAAAAGAGAAAGATAAAAGGAAAGGTTAATACAGCGGTTAGATGAGGTCTGCAACAGAAATTACCTAATCGTAAGATAAAAGAATTATAAAACACTTTGAAGTTTTCAGAATGCAACTCGCTATCTTTTGGCGCAATAAGAAAAATAAACCGTTTTCTTTTTGAAGGAATCGCAAATGAAAGGTAAGAGGAAGAAAAAAATCATTCGACAGAATCCACTATAAAAACTTGATTGACTTTCAGAACTCTTATTTTTTTTCTATACCCAAGAAGCGGCTCCACCCGTTACTTTCCACAACCAACCGTCTTCCCGTTCCCAAGCTTTTACGCCTACTCTATTCACGGATGAAGAATCCATACATTCACTACTTGAATATTCTGCGCTATGCCAGTGTTCGCGCCTGGATAAGAAGCGAAGATTTTCAAGGCTAACTTTCAAACGACGCAGATCTTTTGATCGAATTGGATTCATTGCGCCAAACCCGTGTAGAAATATCTAAACTGTCAGCTCGAACTAAGCAAATGCTTACAGACTAAAAAATAAATGGCGAATATTTACCTATCATCGACACCAAGTAAATGCTTATAGACTTAAATATAAGCGAATATTATTTTGTATCTTGGACCTAAGCAAATGCATACAATATCAAATATATATATATATATATATAAAACTAATGTTTACTTTTACACAAAACAATAAATTGCCACAGATTCAAATAAAATCGACCAATATTTAATGTTGGGCAATCACAAATGAAGAAAAGACTTGAGGCCACATGAATGTGGTTCTACAGAAGAATGATGAGAATGGATTAAACATTTACGCAATGACGAAGTTTTAGAGAAAGAAACAGTTGACAGTTCTAAGGCGCCTAATGAGGAAAGACGGCATGGAAAATTTGACATTCACAGGACATATTGAATATAAGCAGGACAGAGGAAAACAGTGTATACCCTACTTAACTCCCCTGTATAAATGGTTCGCAAAACAGGGAGATAGGGGAGATAGCAAAAAGACAAAATTTACTAAGATCTGTAAAGAAGAGGAAGTTGTGGGGCGCTATGATCTCCCATTTTCTAAAGTAACATAGCACATAGAAGAAGAAGAAGAAGAAGAAGAAGAAGAAGAAGAAGAAGAAGAAGAAGAAGAAGAAGAAGAAGAAATTGTTTCGGTAATGCAATTCTCAATGTTCTATATATCAATTAGAGTGTTTTTTTATTTTAACCTAAACACTTTTTTTTTTCGATATGTTCCTAACTTCATCAGCTAGACTCTGTTGCATTGCGCGCGATCTATGGTATAGAGGTCCGTCATGCAGAAAAGTCGTGCCTTCATCCAAGTTAAATCTTTCTTCAACAACTAGATAGTCTTTTCTATCGCCCGGTTCACAGTCCACCCCCCGGTCTTTCAAACAGGAGTGGAGATTTATACGTTGTTTCCTGTTTAGGATTGGGTTTCCGGTTTCTTCTAAGGTTTACTTCAACTCTGTACTTTTAACGTCTCCGTCTAAGCTCTGAAATGTTATGCACCATTTATTGTTTATCCTTTTCCTCAATAGGAATAGAGAGGTTCACCTATTGTCCGGTTCACGTTCCACACCTATCTTTTGAACAAGAATATAGAGTTATTCCTTGTTTCTTGTTTAGGGTTGGGTTTCAAGTTCCTTGTAAAGTCTTCTCATTCTCTTTCACTCCTAGTAGACCCTTGCGTCTTAATGGAATTATCGCCTTGGCGTAAATTAATAAAAAAAATGCATGTATTTAGCACTGTTCAAACGTTGTCTGTACCCCTAGAACATAATGTTTTAGGGATACAGACAAAATTTGAACAGTATTAAATACATGCATTTTTGCATCCTACTTACGCGGTTTTCGTCGTGTAATATGGGTCTTTCGTTTACAAATTTTGAATCAGGGATAAGGAAATTGGACATAGAATAAGCTGTAGTTGAGATAGCTTTATTCAACACCGCATGATGAATATAAATCAAAACATTAACCAAAGAACTCGAGTCATATTCTTTAATTGCCTCGTCAGACCGAAGCTTTCGTGTGGATGTCATGCGTAGCATTCCAACTTGTTCAGAAATGTCTAATGTATCAGTTATATACTACCATTTCCGAAGTCCAAGAATTAAAAATCGCTTCGAGCGTAGGTATTAAGCCTAAGAGCCAGTCAAGGTAGAGGGTTGTTGAAAGCAGATAACTCTTTTGTTTTTGTTTTTTTAATCATTTCATTCTAAGCAAGTCGGAAATACCACTCATTGAGTGAAAGTTAGAGAAAAGACTGAGTATAAGGAGGATTGAGGAAAGGACAAAGATTAACGGAGTTCAAGAAGACAGATGGTGATTGGCATTGCTTTTGAATCTTTGAAGATTGTAGTTATCAGGGAAGCAAGAAAACAGAAGGGAGTTCCACATGTGGGAAGTGTGGGATATGAAACTATTAGATTAGAAGTGGCGGTTGCGTTTAGCTATTTCAACAGCAAAATGGTGGGACCTAGTAGCACGCTTAAATTCGATGCAGCAGGTAAAAAAAAAGATCATCAAAGCAGTTGCCATGAAAAAACAGAGAGAAGCCACGTCACGCCGCTAAGAAAATGACTGAGATGCCAGGTCAGGATCAATTCCAATATATACCATTTTCTGGATTTTGTCAAAAACCTTAAGATGAATAACAGGAGCACCAGACCATATAGGGAAGCAGTATTCAATGCCCGGAAGAATGGTAGATTTATGAATGTGCAAGATGGATTTTGATGAGAAAACATTTTGTTGACCTTAGACTTGAAGGGGTTCAGATTATCGTGATCTGTTCCATAAAGTAGCCCTTCTTTGGAAGAAGCCGTTCGAATAGAATTTCCTTCTTACCAATGAATACAAAGAGAATGAGGATAGTTTCGACTCGACTACTTTCCTAAGAATATATGACAATGATCACCTATATTCTGAACGGACATAGAATTTTTAAGTTGATTCATCCTCTATAATGTAATAACTACCCGTGTAAGAATGGAAACAGGAGAAACACCATTACAACGTATTACGTAATTACAGCAAATATTTTATATATACAACAAATATTTTATACTAGCTTATAAGGCGCCCTATCGGGCTCTTAATCTGGCCTTCATCAAAATAGGTAGGGAGGAGTAGATGCGATAGGCTACAATAAACTACAGAAGTCCTCAAAATTGATCGCTACATTTAAGTATTGCATTAATATTTAAACTAATCTTTTAAAGGTTCAGCGATAATTTTTCTGTCGCCACTTAATTTAAACGACAGTTTGATGTACGTAGGTTGTTAATTTTCATACAAAAAATTATTTTTATTTCATGGGTGACTTTAATTTCGATTATTCCCAGAATTATTTCCAAGTTATAAAAATTGTTATCGTACCAAAAAATTAATCGCAAAATATCACGTAAAAATATCGACGAAAAAAAATCAAAATAATTAAAACTTGGGAAAACAAAGTTTCGGGATTGCGGGCCTGATTCCAAAATGGTATGAGATGTTGGGCTACGGCCTCTAGGAGTAAAGTTGAAAAAGTGTGACACACTGACATTCACATTTATTATATGGATTCAAGCAGAACAGATCCAAATGGTTTCCATCTTGCTGTCCAATTATAAAATTACTCTTTGCACAAGCGTACCGCTTGTGCAAAGAGTAATTTTATAATTGCGAGAAAAGAAAGTGTTAGCATAGAATTTAACGGTTACATCTCGCCAGCTGAAATGCAAATTGATGAGATTTCGACGTCAGTCTAAATACATAAAGTCTAGGTGCCATACCGATCAATGATGAAGTGGTTAAACATCTCTCATCGCAGGACCTTTTTCAGGCAAGTAGTATGACTTTCGTTTCTCCAGGTCAATTGCTGATGTACTGTCGATAATTGCAGAAAGAGTCTATCATGCTGTAGATAAAAACGGTGATATATATCAGGTCATCCCATAAGTTTTGTCCGAATTTTGAATAAAGAAAACAAGTGACCAAATGTTACATTTAATTACAGATTCAATCAACAATGTATTTTCCCTGATTATCTATGACTTCCTTCCATCTATTAACAAGCTTACTAATTCCATTACTGTAAAATTCTTTTGGCTTTGATCCGAAGAACTCACAAATGTCAGTTTTAACCTCTTCCTGTGTTACAAAAGCTGTTTCTTCCAAATGATTCTGTAAGCTACGAAACAAATGGTAGTCTGAAGGAGCAAGGTCGGGAGAATAAGGTGGATGAGGAATTTTCTCCCAACCAAGTTCTTCGATCTTTGTGACGTGATTCTTGCTGTGTGTGGTCGCGCATTGTCCTGATGAAACATCACCCGTTTTTGATTCACTAGAGCAGGTCTTTTTTCCTCAAAGCTTGGTTCAAACGCTCTAATTGCTGACAGTATATTTGACCATTAATTGTTGCATTAGGCGGTAAGAATTCAAAGTGGATTATTCCTTGGCAATCCCACCAGATTGAAAGAAGAATCTTTTGCCATGAAGTTCCCTTCGCGGCTGTGGCTGGGGTCCTTCCCCTTTACCAAGCCACTGTCTACGACGCTTAACATTTCGATAAAAGATCCATTTTTCGTCGCCAGTCACAAGTCTATTTAAAAAAGGTGAAACAAGTTGGCGAGAATGGAGAGAAGAGCAGATGTCAACTCGGGATTTGAGGTTGTTTTCAGACAATTCATGAGGCACCCATTTTCCAAGTTTAGGAATTTTTCCAAGTTGTTGAAGATGACGATGAACAGTTGTATGGTTTGAACTGAGAACCACTGCCAATTCCTCAACTGATAAAGCAGGATTTTCTTCAATGGCTGCTTCAAGAGCTTTTCATCAAACTCAACTGGACGTCCGGTTCGATCTTCATCTTCAAGGGTGAAATCTCCACCTCTGAATTTTGCAAACGATCTTCTGCAAGTTCTTTCATCCACATATTCCTCTCCATAAACTGAGTGAATGTTTCTAGCCGCTTCGGATGCTGAGTTTCCTTTCTTGAACTCATAAAGCATTATGTGCCTCAAATGATTCTTGGGTACTTCCATGTTAGCAGGGTTTTAATCAAACAAAATTTAATTTTATTGCTCTCTGAAATAAAATTTGATCAGTTTAAATGCATCTAAACATAAAAATAGTGTTCAGCTCTTTAAATTTCGTTCATTTTAACAAAAAGTTAAAATTCGGACAGAACATATGGGATGACCTTATATATATATATATATATATATATATATATATATATATATATATATATATATATATATATATATATATATATAAAAGTGAACATAGAAGTCAAAACTTAGAGGCAAGAGTCTGTGTCATGCTAGATGCAATCGTCTGGTGGCCTAACGATTGCATCTAGCATGAAACAGACTGTCGCCTCTAAGTGTTGACTTCTATGTTCACTTTTATATTTACACACGCTCTATCTCTGATATTGAGCACTTTATCCCATAAATATAGCACACTTGAAGACTATATTTCTTATATATATATATATATATATATATATATATATATATATATATATATTGTATTTAAGCAGCAATCTCTCTTTTATACATGTTTAATTAAAGACAACAGACAAGGTAGTGCGATCAAACCTTTTATTTAATTTTCCTTGTGTTCGAACAAGTGTTTTCTTTTCTGGGCACAGTGTGTGTAGAAACTGTCCGAATGTTCTGTAATTCCGAGCGCTTTCGGTTATACTTTTAGCCATTATCAAGGATGATTTTGTTTCTGCTTCTTAACTGGATGTATGCGTTGTGTGTATTTATCTAGAGTTATATTTATGTTTTATTTTCCGAACACAGCACATTGTGGTCGTGTTCGTAGTTAATATTATTGAGCATTGGCATGTTCTTTTTTATTATTAAGGCTTCCATTATTTTTAAAAATCTTTTTTTCATGTTATTCTGCTAGTATTTTCTATTAGTATGTTTTGGACGAAGACTGGTAGGTTTGTGTGCGTGTTTAAATGAGTTCTAATGGAGCTGTGGTTGAATAGGTGTAAGGTAAGGCATATGGATAGGCCTATAGTATGTCACCAATGTAATTGTTTATGAGTTTGGTTTGATCAGGAACACAGTTCCTTAAGGGGCATTTAAACTCGTAAATAATATTCGTTTTTTGTAGTTTTGATTTTTCAATCTTGTTCATAGTTGACGTGCATTTGTCTTTTGAAGAAGATATTTATGTTATTATTTTTGTCTGTGTGTTCAATATCGTTATGAATTACTTTCGAAAGAAATAGTCTAATCTGGTGTTCGATGAGGTGGTTAGAAAACCATTGTTAACTTGCGTCTGTTTCGTATTGTTGAGTTTTTAAGGAAAAGTAGACGAGAGGATGAATTCTCGTGTGCTCTCTTTAGGAAGATTATTTATCACTACTATTTTGTATCTGAGTGGGAAAATTCACTCTTAAAATTAATGTGGCAAGAGTTTCTGCTAGTGGGTTTTTATACAATGTGGTAGTGTAAGTGTTGTTACTGTATTCTACGAGAACGTCTAAGAATGGGAGTTTATTTTTTGATTAAGTGCGTAGGTAACGTTAAGGACAGATGTATTTTTCAAAGTATCTATTTCTTTTATGTTTTTCGCCAAGATAAAAATATCGTCTACGTAGAGGACATATATTTTAGGTTTACAGACCTGTTTAATTATCATGTTTTCTACATGGGACATGTAATAAATGGTGAAGCACGGGCCAAGCGAATTTCCCCCATACTAACACCATTAGTTT
>OZ038497.1:75290756-75328256 GCA_964036315.1 Acanthosepion esculentum | reverse complement strand
TTTCGAAAATCTGTGAATATCAAAAGATTTATACTATTTACATTATTCGGACTATTGACCTCATCTTTGTCGCCATATTTATTACAACGTTTCGACTGTTGTACGCTCCGGCCTTCTTCAGGTAGTTGAAATGTCGAACTGAACCCTTTATTTCGCTCACTGGGGTAGACTGAGTATCATCTACCATGTATTCAACTGTGAAAGCAGAATAACATATATCATAATTTTATTACAATCATCAAAAATTTAAAGGCAACATCAACCGATATCTTCAGTCTTCTTGAATCCCGTTCATCATTTTTTCTTTCCTCTATCCTCCATATTCTCTGTCTTTTCTGTCACTTTCACTCCCTGTAACTCCCTGCGTACTAGTGGCATTTAGTGGCATGTATCTTGCTTGGGGTGAAATGTTCTTAATGGATGTCAGTTATCAGTTATCTTCTGTTAATTCCCCTCTCAAAGTTCTCCACTGCCTTAACCGGGTATTGAACTCACACTGTTTGGGTCCTGTCACTGTATCTAACCAACACCTTTATCCACTGTGCCATGTGTCCTTGAGGACAGCGGTGTATGAATTTCTGGGTATTATAATGTAAAGAGTGTACATAATACCTCATCTCAGAAATATATCAAGAGATTTAATTGATCACAGAGCCGAAAAAGAACTGTCTGAAAAATCTGACATTCCAAACAACACCGAAAGATTTATTAATTAACCTTGAGATAATTTATTCTATTGTCTTATTCATAAGCTACGAACTCGGGTCGTGTAAGACAGATCCCAGTGTATTGACCACCATATTCGTTGTGTTCAATAAATGATCAGTCCTATCTTCCTACATTTATTTCATGAGTACAACAAGATCGTCTGGAAAAGGGCCGGAAACATTTACACTATTCAATATCTGGTATTCAAATATTTTCGACCGATTGGCAAACTCTTCCCGACACTGTTGTTTGTCCATAAAAATTCATAAAACTAATATAGTGTTCTCGCGAAGAAAATGTCTTTATTTGCATAAAATAGTCATATATTGATTGCCTTTGGAAGATAGCAAGCAAACTACCATAAAAAATCACATCAGAAAATGTGTAGCAATTTGATTAAACCAATGTTTAAACAGTTTTAAAGCAGCCTTTCTTTCTAACCGGATATCCGGTCGGCCACCCTTCTACTTTCCTATTGAAATCGCCTTCCGCTCCTGGTTAAATATCTATTTTCTTTCTTTTATTTTTCACTTTCTTTCTTTCTTTCTTTGTCATTTTTCACTCATTGTTACTTAATTTTTTACTTTCTTCCGGTTTTCTATATTTTTTTATTTTATTATCTTTTTGTATGATTTTTACATTTTCTCTTCGTTTGATGCCTATTTTCCAATTTATCGTTTCTTCACGATTTAATTCCCAGGAACACTTTTCTTGCTTCTAGAATTTCATGTCTTGTCAGTTCTCCTTCGTCTCTTCTCCTTCTGATCTTATATCTCTTCTTTTTGCACTTTTTTCATTTTCATACGTATTTAGTTTCTTTTTTCATTGATTTCCTTTTTTTTTAACTTTTCGTTATTTTTGTTTTTAGTCCGGCATTCATCTTTATTTCATAATAGTCTTTCTTATTATTATTCAAACAAAGTCAGAATTTCCTTCACCGAATTCAAATTTTTCGTTCAGTATGTCAACTGAATATTTACTTTTTCACCGATGTACCCATTTCTTCTTCTTCTTTGACTGCATTTTCTTTTCTTCGTTATCTTACTGCTTTTCTTTGACTATATTTCTTTTTCGTCTTCATCTTCTTTGTCTGCATTTTTCTTCCTTTTCTCCCTTATCTCATTTTTCGTCTCCCTTTTTCTTCTTCCTCGTCTGCATTGTCTCTACTTACTTTTCTTCGTTAACTCATTGTTCTTGTCTTCTTCTTTGTCTATATTTCTTCTTCGTCTTTTCCTTCGTTGTCTTCGTTTTTCGTCTTCATCTTTGTCTTCAGTTTTATTCCTTTTCTTCGTTGTCTCATTTTCTTCTTCCTTTTTCTCCGTTTCTTCTTCGTCCTTTTCGTCATTGTCTGTATTCGTCTTCTCTTTTCCGCTCAATTTCCTTCCTTTTTGGTTTTTTAACCCTTTTCAAAGTAACTTTTCATGACTCACCTCCACGCCCACCCGGAAACAGCAGCATATTCTATTTCTACTTCTTTTTCTACTTCTTTTTCTTCTTTTTCTATTTCTACTTTTTCTTCTTTTTCTACTTCTTTTTCTACTTCTTTTTCTACTTCTTTTTCTTCTTTTTCTATTTCTCCTTTTTCTTCTTTTTCTACTTCTTTTTCTTCTTTTTCTATTTCTCCTTTTTCTTCTTTTTCTACTTCTTTTTCTTCTTTTTCTATTTCTCCTTTTTCTTCTTTTTCTACTTCTTTTTCTCCTTTATTTTCTACTCCTTTTTCTTCTTCTTTATAGCTTTGTTCTTCTTCCTCATAAAAACCTCTTTTTCATTTTTTCATTCGTCACCATATTTTAACCTTTCCAGTTTTCTTTTGTTCTTCTTTTCTTTCATTGTTGCCGGTTAGATTATCAAAAACAGTTTCTTAGTTTCCTCTTTTTCTCCTTTTCTTTTATCTTCTTAATTTTCTTTTTCTCTCTCGTTTTCATGTGCTCCTTTTCTTTCTCTTTTATCTCATGCTATTATAATTTCCCTTCATCTTCCTTTCTTTTCCCACCTTTTCTTTCTCGGTTGTTAACGGACATATATTCAGGCAAGAATTACCATATTCAACACATTTTGGAACTTGATTAAAAAAAAAACTTTAAAAAAGTAAGTAAGCGAAAAAAGACTTTTCCCGCAATGCTGCAATTGAATAATAAAAATCAAAAAGAATCCCTAACCCACCCACAGTCGCCTGACTTCTGCCACGTCGCCATTCAATTCATGAAAATGTCGTTCAGTTCGAGTTGTAGCATCAAAATTTCTTACTCAGCTTTTCTATTAAGAACGTTACAGGACGTACGTCGTAAGGACGGGATGTAAATAAAGTTACTCAATACTTAGATACTTAGAATATCTTATCTTAAGAAGATAGAATACGTCGAAAGTTGAGTCAAAAAGGAAGATAGAACAGGCTGTGACTTGAGCCAAACTTAGAACATAGAATAGGCCTGGACTTGAGCCAAACTAAGAACATAGAATAGGCCATAAATTGAGCCAAACTAAGAACATAGAATAGGCCATAAATTGAGCCAAACTAGTAATAACTTATTGATTGGAACTTAAGACAAATAATTATAGGTTGGAACTTGTGGAAAACTAAGAAGATAGAATAGGATGGGGCTTGAGCCAAACTAATAACTTATTGATTGGGAACTTGAGCCCAACTAATAAGATATTATAAGCCGTAATTCGGAACAAACAAATAATACATGGTGCCCGAAACTTGGGCCAAACTAATTATAATTTATAGAGTGGAATGTGTCAAACAAGTAATTTCTTATAGGCCGGGACTTGAGCCAAACTAATAATACCTAATAATCTGCAACTTGAGGTAAGCTAACGATTACAGGCTAAAACTCGAGTTAAAATATTAATACTTAATAATAATAAACTGACAAAAGCGAATAATAAACTTACAACGTTTAATCTCGCACCTCATGGGATTAGAGGGGTTCTACACAATATTAGGTACCTATCTCATGGCGTTTGATCTGTCAGTATATATATATATATATATATATATATATATATATATATAATTCACAGACAGTACTGTTTCGCTGTATCACAGCTCCTCAGTGCGACTAGACATCCGAATGCCTCAAACCAGGATTGAAACACAACTGATTTGGTGTCAGCCAGAGCTCTCTTCACTCGGTAGAGTTACACAACTAAATCTAGCGTATTGTTTTTACAAAAGTAAACAAATGCCAATCAGCCAAAGTGCTCCATTCATTTTACTGAAGAGCTTTGCATTAGTGCAGTTGGCTGTTGTTTATAGAATTTGCTTATCACTCAACAGTGCTCAATTGAAATGTATTTTCAAGAGCTAAATTATGTCATTCACAGACAGTACTGTTTCGCTGTATCACAGCTCCTCAGTGCGACTAGACATCCGAATGCCGAGAGAGAGAGAGAGAGAGAGAGAGAGAGGCGAGACAGAGAGACGAGGAAAAGTACGAAATTATCTGGCCCAGCTTATATTGTAGAATCTGACCAAATAGTCAAACCTAGCATTTTATGAGGAAGAGCATCTTGTACCCTCTCCGACAAACATAATACATTCATGTTCTTAAACAGTCTCGTCAGTCTTTAAATGGATTTCATGCATGACACCAAATCCGTTGAAAAATATTTAAACTCTCAGTTATGTAAAGATCAATGGTTAGAAATAGCTTCGAGCGAATGGAGCCTGTAGGTCATAGCGTAGACCCCCAAATTTTCGCACCTCGTGGGTTGGTACTACAATTAAAGTGGACGTCGCATACATGTGCTATCCACTTTAGCAATAGTGACAAAATCAAGACGCTGACATTCTACATTACTTGACACATAGTTAGAAAGCAATAACCCATCAATACTGAAAAGAGCTATAACAGTTACTGTACAGGGGAAACCTATTTTTTTGAAAAATTGTTTTAGTGGAAAGATTTTATAATTTTTAACAGACAGCAACACAGGAAATTTTTTTTAAAAGAAATTTTTATGTTTATACGTTCTTTTTATAGATAGAAATATTTAAGTAAATGCTCTGTTTATAATAAAACAGTAAAATCGACCTTGCTAACCGAACGCTCCTCTGTGGCCCAATCGGTTAAGGCACGTCAGGTTATATGACGGTTCTGTATAGGATACAGGTTCGATTCCTGTCGGAGGACGAATATTATCTATGAAAATTGCTCGGACATTCAGACCGGTAAATGTTGTTTAATACTGTTTATTATAAAAAAGAGCATTTACTTAAATATTTGTATCTATAAAAAGAACGTATAAACATAAAAAATGTCTTAAAAATAATTGTCGGACTTTGTCCATTTCATAATATATATATATATATATAAATATAAATGACCTTTTTGAGTCCGATATTAATTATTATTGTTAGAAACTGGCCTAGATCGACAAGACCTACTAAAGAAAAATGTGCCGCCCGACAAGAATCGAAGTTGTATTCCTTTATACGTTATAGCACGTTTCGGCTATAGAAGCATTTTACTGATGAAAAAATGGGATACATTGGCGTGTCAGTTTCCGTACCTCTTCGAAGGTGTCAAGTAAATGACTACAGTTCTTCTTTGCTTTGTTAGGATTCCCAGCATCGATGTTTGCAACTTTGGAGTTATTTTAAGTTTTAAATGTTTTTTTTTGTTGTCACTTGAGCGTGATGTTATTTATGGAGTTTTGACACTCTGTCGCATGAACCTATTTCATAAAACTTGTGTGAATATTCTTACTTCATGAGAATATACAGAGTGCCCTACAAAAAACAAGAAAATTTTAGATTTACTAAAAATCTTCTCCCCTCCAGCTATGGGTAAATAGCAGGACAAACCAAGTTCTATAGCCTTGGATGGCAACTGGTCTACCGTAGAAAGAAATTGCAACCTACTGCGGGAAAAAATCTGTCTCGTCAGTCATGTATCAAAAGATACATGATCGCCTAAGCGTGTATCACGCATGGCATATAACTGACTGATATTCATTTACGTGCTAATATCCTTGGGAAAGGTATGAATTCTCTTCTTCACCCCCCCCTCCAGCTGTGGGTAAATAGCAGGACAGATCGGGTTCTCTAACCTTGGATGGTAACTGGTCTACTGCAGAAAGAAATGGCAACCTACTGCGGGAAAAATCTGCCTCGTCAGTCATGTATCGAAAGATACATGATCGCCTAAGCGTGTATCACGCGTGGCACATAACTGACTGACTGATATGAATAAACTTAAAAAAAAATAACTAAAATATAAAATTTTTAATCATTTGTTGCTCCGGGATGCAGCAGTTATCAATTTTTTTTCTCGATATGATAGTTATCTTTAACCCTTTAAGTCTGCGTTCCTGAACTATTTTAACATTCCTGCCTGAGCTGCTGATTCAAAATTCGCAAATAATTGCTATTTAATGTTTCCCAGGAGATATAAAAATAGTTACAACTGTTTACCCACCGTTCAAACAGTAGCTGGGCATTAATTCATTTTTCTCTACCACCGTTCAACCGGAAGCTGGGCATTACATCATGTTTCTCTACCACCGGTAAAGCGGTAGTCAGGGATCAAAGGGTTAAGAAAGAAAATCCAGCTTAGGGACTAAAAAAGCCAAGAAATTTTGCCTGAGTTCTTTAGTCTGAACACCACATTCGTGTTTTGTTCTGTTTTAAGCTACTAAATTTCTATCCATTGATTTCGTAACAAAAATTCCAACAATCTATACAAATTTTCTTGACTTTTTTTGTGTGGCACCCTGTAGATTAAGTATTATCCAAAAAAGAAACAGAATATTCTGTCTTTAATACCTGAATCAAGTATTGAATTAAAATACCCGAAACATTTTTCTGCAAGGATCAATAAATTAATAGTTCTCCAACTGATACACTGACTTTTGGGTTATCGTGCAAAGTATATCAGCCATTTTGATTAAGTCTTCTATATGATGAAGCGTACATAGAAGTATAAATTTGTTATAGAAAAATAGGAAAAATCAAAATTAATTATATCTTAGTCACTGACTTGATTTTTGTTTGTTTGTCTGTTTTGATTCTGGTGAAAGGATTTATGTTCAAATTAAAAGAATACACTGGGGGATAAATTAGCAGATAGAAATATTCTTTGTCGGGTTTTTCAAATATGCTTGAAGACATCTTTGAGTTAAAACAAGCCAAGAATTCTAAATCGATCTTTTCAGTTACGTCTCATTTCTTACTCACCAGGAAGACAGATTTTCATACAGATCCTGATAAAAAGAAATAATAAGGGGAAAACGTGGTTCATTTTTATGCTTTCTATCATAGACAGCAACCTCTTACTTCATTTCCACTCTTTTAGGACGATTTTCTGTCTGAATTTCTGGGGGCTTAAAGCCATGTCACGTTGAAACACCGGTTCCTGTTCAGAAGTTAAGCAACGTTGATCCTTGTCAGTACCTAAATGGGTGACCGCTTGGGAATATCAGGAACTATAAATTTGGGCGTGCGGTTGATGCAATGGATAATGGCTCGGAATCGTAAATCGGAGAGCCAAGTTCCAATCCCAGTTGAGTTTGTTATGTTCACTTATGTGCAAATACCCTTCGGAAACCTATAACCCCTCCTCTTCTACTCCCAGCTATGGGTTAATTATCAAGATTTGTATCACTAAATCGGTATTATCTTAAAAAATTTCTTACAATCTAAAAATATAGTCTGGCTTTAAATAACCTGCAATGGGTTGATAAGCCGTAGAAAATGAATGAATGCATCAATTACTTTCTGGGTTGAGGTGCCGTCATTATTTAAATTATTTTATACGTGTGCTATTGTCTTTATCTTTGTTGTTGTTATCACAACATTTCGGCCGTTGTGCTCTTCGATCATCATCAAATAACAATCGGGTCAAAACCTAGTGGATAAAGGGTTGCTTGGTTAATTTGGTGACATTGTAATTGTGAGTTCAGTCTCTAGGCTGGACGGGCATTGTGTACTTGGACTCGGTGGAAAACGGGGCGAGGCATAACTGAGTAGTACTAAATCAGAATTAGATGAGGCATCCCTAGACGTGGGCTGTGGAACAAGAATATTCTCCCTCTACAGATAGACTAAAGGATTCAGTTCAAAATTCTAGAAGATTATCCGGATCGACAAACACCTGATGAAGGCCGGAGGTCACAAAAATCGAAACGTTGTGACGACAACAACAAAGTTGAAAACAATAGTCAGCGGGTAAATAATGCTATTAATCATTCAAAGAAGTTCTGTTACAGTCTATTATAGTTTCTTTAATAAGTTAACTCAGTGTTTGGCTTGTTATCTACAAGGAAAATATCTACACAGTACGAATGATATCTACATTGTAAGGCATATAACATACATATAATATAAAGAAAATGGAATGAAAATATTAAAATTATTCTTTAATTTACATCAGTCATAGGCAAAGTGGGGAAAATAAGGTTTATTAAAATTTTGTTATATTTCGTTTCGTCCTCACTTGTTCACTCACATGTTCTCACGCATAAACCTCATACATAAACAATGATGAAGCGCAACGTTTCTTGAATTTTGTAACTTTTCGTTGAATGTAACGTTTTCATCATTTTAAACGATTAGTGATTTTCACTAATGAAGATAGAAACACAACGTTCAAAATATTTTTTTTTCTCTGGAGAAGAAGTATATATTTTTTGGAGGAGGAGGAACATATTTTTTCTCTAGAGAAGAAAATATATTTATTAATTTAAAAAAAATTATTATTCGTTGTATTTTCAAATGAATAAATAAGAAACAAATCACATGCAACGGTGTGTGTTAACCGCTGTCATTTGTGATAAAATTATACCGGGACTTCATTTTGTTTTTTAATTATTAAGAACTCCTTTCTCCAAAAACAATCAACCTTTCGCCATTTCTATGGAAGATGCTTACGCGTATGGTCTTCTGTGATGGAAATGGCTGAGATAACTTCAACGCAAAATTACCTTGGATCTATTTAGTAGCGCCAGCCCGCCTTATGATGAGCCACATCTGATACAGCCACCTGATGCGGTCGGAAAAGGCTGCCCATGCCTGATTTATATTTTAGTGATACAAAGCAGGTACACCGGCTAAAATGTCTACACTGTACAAATTTTATTTTGGAATATCTACATAGTAAAACATAGGGTCTACTTTGGCTCGTTATCTACAGTGAATAGATAACAAGCCAATGTAGCACCTGTTTTACTAGGTTGATATCATTCCAACACAAACATGTGTACGGTGTAGATATTTTTTTCTTGTAGATAATAAGCTAAAGTAGATATTTCTTCCTTGTAGATTGCTAAACCGAAGTAGAATCGTTCATTCGATGGTAGAATGATAACATAAAGAAGATGCTGGCATTCCATTTTAACCCAAAACAAAAGGCAAAGATGGACCCCCCTTATCAGTAGTTGAAAGAGCGTTAACAGCGGCAGGACTTGACAAACCTATTTTCATTAAAAATTGTTTTAAGAGAAAGATTTTAGAAATTTCAATCGAACGTAGTGCCGGCTGCTCGGCAATGAAAGACGAATATTTCATTATAAGGAAACAGTTACTAACACCATTATCATCACCGTTTTTGTGGATTAGTTTCCATATCTTGGTGTTGTGCTGTAAAGGAACTGTTCAGAGCGTGTCCTTCTTAATTTTCCGAGCATTTCACCGGATTTTGTCATTATCAAAAAGATTGAATTTAAAGCGTGCATGGTCGTGGGCATCTTTGGTAGGAATTTGGATGTCTAATTTTTCAGTGTTAGCTTTGTACATGAGCGTGTTCGTTTTTTGAATTTTGAATATCTGTGTTGTTGAGTGGTCGTAAGGTAGTGTGGATTCTGTAAGTTTAAATACTCGGACCTTATGAAAACCCAATAAAAACTGTAGAAATTCTTTTATACAAAATAATTAGCTAATAATAAAATTCCAGTTAATACGGAACAAATGAAATTGTCATCATCATTCGGCCGGGGGTCGAGATCGTCGAAGTAATGATCCTTTCTTTAGCTGCATATTATGTGCTATGACAAGGCTACATACAGTTTTGATTTCAGAGTTTTCCTTCTCCTAGACCGGTTGCCACTCAAGGCAATAGAGACCCAGTCTGTTCTACTATTTACTCATGGTGGTGGGGCAGAAGAGTATTCATACCTTTCTCAAGAGTATTAGCACGTAATTGAAACGTAACTAGAATTCGAATTCGGCTCTCCGATTCCTGAAACCGGACAGCTGTTAATAATTCCACTATACCCCCCTCTATTAAAATTTAATAATAATTAACACTAATTCATCTATTAAAAATCCCAGTTAATATTACTACTAGTAGAAATAAAGCCGTTGAAATGAAGAAGAAAGAGAATCTAGTTAACATTAAGAATGCTTGATAATGCTTCATCTAATAAAAATTCTAGATAATATTACTACTACTGTTATCAATAGTAGTATTATTAACTAGAATTTTTACAAGTGGAAATAAAGCAATAAGAGATATAAGAAATATGAGAGAAAAATTATTAATTGTTGACGGTGTTTCATCTCGTAAAATTTTAACATAATATTACTAATAGTACTACTAGTAGTGTAAATTTAGTGCAAGTAAATTTAAGATAAAGGAAATACTAATCTAAATTTAATAATAGTCGATGAGGTAATACAATAAGCACATCCATCTCCCCTCTCGCTTGTAACCATCCATCACAATAAAATAAACCTGTTTAAGCAATAAAGCAGAATGAGCAAAAAAAAAAAAACAAACTTTATAAGCTTCTACTCAGAGTTATTATTATATTACAGTAGAAATTACGCCATGTAACAGAAAGTCACTGATAAGACGTAAAACTGTAACCTATGCCTCCATTATAGCACGCTTTAAATATTAATTTATGTAAGTCCACGAAAGTAGAAAAAAAGTTAGTTAATTTATGGAGAATATCAAGAAAGAATGGACATAAGAGAAAGAGAGGAGTTAGAGATGAAGAAGTAGCGGTTTAAAAACAGAAAACAAATAGCTTTAAAAGAAGAGAAATACATGAAGAAAACAGGTAATTACGCAACTAAAATGAGCAGCGAACACTGAGTAGCCGAAAGAGAAAAAAAATGATTATCATAATGAACATATTTTAAATCTTGTGCTTTCTAAAACAAACGCCTCACAGCCCCACCTTTTTTGTCTTTTCTGGTCGAATACTTTAAATTAAGGCTTCGTCGCTTTCAGCTCGAGTGACGTATGTCAGTTACACCTCCTCTGTCAGCCAATCAGAATTTAGTGTTTTCTAATTAGTCAGCGGTTGGAATGCTCTCAAGCATATCGAGACCTTTCACACCATTGCTACAGACCAACACCTTAACCCTGACGCTCATCTATGTCATCCAGAGTTGCAGATGTTCAGAGCCTGTTTAAGTGTCTCTCAACAGCCGACCCTGACATCCTAAGCGCGGGAAAAATTCCAAAACGGCTTCTTCCCATTTCTACATATTCCCTTTTCCGCAATTAAAAAATAAAAATAAAATAAAATAAAAAAGTATTAAAATATTTTTAATTTAAAAACTACACTTAAATTTCCTTTTAGCGGATATTTTTCTTCCTATTTTTTATTTTTTTAATTTTTTATTCTGTTCTTTCTCCATCTTTCAGTGTTTTTTTCATCCCCTCGGCTTTTTCCTTGTTTTATTACTCTTTCTCTTCCTGATGTAAAGTCTTCTTTCATCTTTTACATTCTGTTTCTTTTTTAAAATTATTTGTGATTTTTCTCTTTGGTTATATTTCTCTGCCTCTTTTTTTTTTTCTCCATTTTTTCACGTCTCTTTGTTTGTGTCTTCCTTTCTTTTTCCATTTTCTGTTATTTTCCTTTCTTTTTTTTCTTTTTTTTTCTATTTTTCTTTCTTTTTTTCTGTTTGCTTCTTGCTTCTACTGTTTATTGTTTCTGGTATTCATTCTTTATTTCTCGTCTTTCTCTCCTATTTTTTAAAAATTTTTTAACACATCTAGTTTTTTCCAACTTTTGCCCCTGTGGACTTTATAGAATTAATTTTTTAAATTTTTTAAATTCTTTTTCCTTCCTGCCTTACTTCCTCGCTTTTCCCGATTCATTTTCTAACCTTCCGCCTTTTCTTCTTACTCTTCTATTTTATATATAAAGAAAGATAAAAAAAATTATATGTTGCAGTTGTTCTTGCTCTTCTATAATCATAAACAATCAGTTCAATCAAATGTGGCTGTCTTCAGAAAAACGAGTCCCAATTTGAATGGCCATCTCTTGCTTTTGACACTTGCATTTGCGTGTGCATTTGAGGTGCCTGACCAACAAGGAATTGCGTTGGGATATAATAGATATCAGCTCGGAATGTGAAATCGAAGAGCCGAGTTCGAATTCCAGTCCCGCTCGTTCCATTCACTTACGCGCAAATATCCTTGTGAAAGGCATGAATCCATCTCTTTTACTCCCAGCTATGGGCGTATAGCAGCACAAACTGGATTCTATAGCCTTGGTTGGAAACCAGTCTACCGCAGGAAGAAATGGCAACCTACTGCAGGGAAAATCTTCTGTCTAGTCATGAATCGAAAAAGACATGATCGCTCAATCGAATATCACGTATGGTACTTAACTGACTGACCAAAAATCAGAAATATATATACCGTATATATTCGCGTATCCTGCGATTCTTTGAAGACTTGATTTTGAAGCTAATTTAACTGCAGTAAATAGATATATAGTTTGGTCAGCGGTGTAGCCAGGTCCAGCAGTACATATGCTAATTTGATATCTTGTGTATGATGCGACCCCCTTAATATTAGGTTAAAAATTAAATCTCCAAAAGTCGACTGATACGCGAGTATATACGACACATTCTTTATTTTCTAACACTAAAACTATTAAAAATGACTTGGCTGAAAGAATTTGGTTGATGACACGAAGAATTTTGCTGAGGATAGAATGAATATGGCTAATAATGGAAAGAATTTGCTGATGACAGAAATAATTTTGTCGATGACAAATTTGTTTGATAATTGAAAGAATTTTGGCGATGAAAAGAGTTTTGATGATGACAGAAAGAATTTAGTTGATAATAGCAAAACTTTGCTGCTGATGTAAATAATTTTGCTGATTAAAGAAATAATTTTGCTAATGATAGAATAACTTTGGCTGATGGCAGGAAGAATGTTTCTGATCATAAGATGAATATCTCTGATGATGGAAAGAATTTTATTCATGACAGACTGAATTTCTGATGATGGAATGAAATTGATGTTGACAGAAAGAATTTTAACCGATTTCACATAGAATTTGATGACAGAAAAAATTCCTCCGGTTATAGAATGATGGTGGCGATAAAAAGAGCTCAGCTGCAAATACAATGAATTTGGCGGATGATACAAAGAATTTGCGTGATGAAGGGGCGATTCAATCAAATGGTAGCCATCATGTAGTACATGAGGTTATGGGCAAAGTTCCAACTTCTTTTTAAATCCAAACTACCAACGGAAGCATCACATCGATCTAGTGGAAGCGACTTTTATTTATGTTTTGATTGATTGACAGATTTGTTTCTTACAGCTTGTTAAACTTTTGCAGGTTATTTAAAGCCAAAATAAGAAGCGAGAGAGTCTTACTTGTAATATTTCCCAAATGGAAAACGGACAGTATGTGGTATGTTAGTGATAAAGATCTTACTAATTAACCCATAGCGTGGAGAAGGAAAGGTACGTTCTTACATTTACCAAGTGTATTTGCTCGTAAGTGAATATAACAAACCCAACGGGAATTGGAATATTTTTTAATTGGAACCTTTTTTTCCGGGGGTGCAGATATTAATCATTTACTGATACACTTTCTACTAATTAACCCATAGCAGGTGGGGGAGATCAGTTGGCTCCATACCTTTCACAATGGCATTTACGCATAAATGAATATAACGAATCCGACTGGAAGTAGAACTCGGTTATCCGATTTTCATTTCCGAGTACATTCATTATCCATTACACCAGCCTCACATCCCAGTTTTAGCACTTGATATTTCAAAACGTTGGGTTATCTAGGTACTAACCAAGCTCGACGTTGCTTACCTTTGGTGATGGAACACGAACCGGTGTTTCAACGTGATATGACCGTAAGCCTTTGTCTATCAGAAGAAATTTAATTAAATATAATAAACACAACACATTTATTGATTTAAAAAAAATTAAAGATTTAATGGATTTATTTGTAATGCGACATATTTGTTCAATGATTGATTCATTTTTTACGGCTTACCAACACATTGTATGTTATTTAAAGCTATGAAATATTTTTAAGATTTTTCATTTGGAGATAATAATGGTTTAGTGATGCAAGTTTTACTAATTAACCCATAACTGGGAACCGTTGTTTTAAGATGATATGGCCATAAGCACGCTAGGCAAAAAATAATATTCCCAAAATCATTCCCCCATTACAGGCATTATTATATCCGTGGTATCGTAACATATGAACAGAATAGAATAACTGAAAGGAAGAAATGACAAACATGCATTGAGATTTTTTACATACATTTTCATACAAGAAATTATATACAAATTTATACATAATTGTTACTAATTTGTTCCTCAGAGTTATTGTAACATATTAATTGAAAGGCAAGAAGCGAGAGAGTCTTAGTTGTAATATTTTCCGAATGAAAAACGGATAAGTCGGTGGTATGTTAGTGATACAAATCTAACTTAACCCGTAGCTTGGAGAAGAAAAGACAGATTTATATCTTTCCCAAGTGTATTTGCGCGTAAGTGAATATAACAAACTCAACGGGAATTGGAACTCTGTCCTCCGATTAAAGATTCTGAGCCATTATCCATTACATCATCTGCATATCCAAATTTACAGCACCTGGTATTCCCAAGCAGTCACCCATCTAGGCACTGACCAGACTCGACGTTGCTAAACGTGGGTGATTGCACGAGAACCAGTGTTTAATTAATAAAAATGAGTTGTCTATTCCAAATACGAAGTAGCCACTATGATAGTGTTTGAGTAATGAAGACAATACAAGTCGCAACAGCTGTCAAAATATACCGAATTTTTTTTTTTAAGCTTATCACCCCAAGCAAGGCTGGAAGCCACTAGCACACAAGGGGTTACAGAAGGTTTGGAGGAAGAGCAGATAGGAGTGGTAAAGGAGAGGATGTAGAGAAAGATAGTGGATCGATCAAGGCAAGGGGGTTACAGAAGATTAGGAGCGAGAGCAGATAGGAATGAAAGGTGAAAAGATGTGGAGAAGGGAAGTGGATAGATCAAGGCAACTGGAGATGTCGATTGACGTTACACTTAAATAGTTGGAGATTGTATTTGTCATGGAAACAGGAATAAGGAAGGGAGTTCCACAGGCGAGATGTGCGAGACATGAAGCTATTGGAGTAGAAGAGACGTCTACATCTAACAGTTTCAACGGTGAAGGGATGGGAATGGGATGCCAGCCTCGTAGGACGTTTAAATTCATGCGGCCTAGGAACCAGCGAAAGCAGCTCCTCGGAGCAATTACCGTGAAAGTATTTGTAAAAAAGACAGAGCGAGACAACGTCGCGTCTGTGAGAGAGCGACTGCAGACGAGATGACAGATCTGGGCCAATTACATTGCATATCCGTCTCTGTATCTTATCAAGAACCCTGAGGCAAACAACAGGGGCTCCAGACCATATATGGCAGCAATACTCCATGCAAGGGCGAATGGTCGATTTATAGATTTGGAGGATCGATTCCGGGGAGAAAAATTTCCTGGCTCGGCACAGGGAGCCAATGGGTTTTGTTGTTGAAGCTGCAGTAGGTTTAACGAAACGTTTTGTTTTTGACAGGCGTCGCGTGCATAAACTGAAGAAAGACGTCATTTGAATGCATAGAAAACTGAATGCGTCAAAAGGAAACAACTTCTGATATTAACTAACAGAGCGGAAGTTGATATTGCTTTCGCACAATTGCCATGAAACGGGGTAAGGAGACAAAGAAGTGGTGTAAAGTCAAGAAAAGTTTCAAGCGGTAAATAAATATGGATAAATGAATAGATAATGAATCAAACTGCTGGGTGTTAATCTACGGGCATTTAAGATATCTGATTGAATGACTGGTTTCAGAAAAAAGTAGGAAACAAAATTTGAAACATATATCTGTTATTGCGCCCAAAGAAGAGCCGATTATCACGTTTACTCATCGTGATTGCATCATGTTCATTCTACGCCATTTTGTTTGAGTGTGTTTATCTTTCATTTTCAATCCCGGTTTTATAGTTTGGAATTTGCTTTGAAGCTTTTCATGTTGGTGTTGTCATCACGATTTTTGTTGTGGTTCGCTCAGAGTGTTCTTTTCTTAAGCATCTTTTTGTTTGCTTGATTGTTTGTTTATGCTTACATCGGAATCCATCATCGATGTCTTCCTTGTCTACACAATTCTTCCCGTTAGGATGACTCCAGTGTTTCCTCCTATTTGCTTCTACCCCACACTTCATTTATTTGTTCCGATTATTGTAATTTATTTAATGTTTATTTTACTCCCAACTTGATTTCATTTCTTCCTGTCTTTCGCCATTCTTTACCGGGTACATTTTCTTTTCTTTTCTACTTTTATGTTCCAACGTGATTGTCTTTCTTTTACCAATATTTCTTGCCTTCAATGTCTTTTTTATTTCTTCAGCTTCGTTTTTTTTTAATTATCTTCTCCTTTCGTTCCTTTTTTTCATGTATCTTTTTCGCCTTACATGTTTTCTTTGAAATATTATTATTATCTTTTAGTAATATTCCTGTCACGTATTGTTTCAGGAACTGATACCTGCAAAATTTAATGGAAGCTTACTGGCCGAGTGGTTGCTTTCTAACCATGAGACCCGGAAAGTGCCAGAAAACAATGCCACGTATTGACCCAATAGATTGTTGATTACGCTAGATAACATGCTCATTCCCAGAAACTGTAACTAAGGTCTGCTCAGTATAGTTGCAGTATAAACCATAGATTGGCTCTGTGGGTGTAGAACAAACATAAATGTGCCTAGCTGCCCTAATAGACGGGTATCCTCGAATACGAGTGGCCAGCTAATATATATATATATATATATATATATATATATATATATATATATATATATATATATATATATATTACAATGAATCATTCATACAAAAAGTAAATTAATAAAAATTTGGTAAGTTTGTATCCGTTATCAAGAACACATTAAAAAACAAATTCGATTCGCATTATATTTTTCGTCTCGGATGCTATCTAAATTTTACCAAAAACAAAATAATTTCCTGAAGATGACTGAATGTACAGTCGAAAGTACTTGCGTATTTAAGAAAGACCTTATACAGCACATAATTTAAAAAAGAAACAAGGATCATAACATTCATAGAGTGATTAGTAGGGTGATGTATCTTTAAAATTTTGTTAGCGAAGGGATTTCGCCATTTTATATCATCAACTTTACTAATTTACTTTTTGTATGAATGATTCATTGTAATATAAAATGAAATGCACCACATATTTGATATATATATATATATATATATATATATATATATATATATATATATATATATATATATATATATATATATATATATTTGTGTGTGTGTGTGGGGGGTATTTTCAAATTATGAACGCGATGTCATTTTTTCCTTTTGTCGGAATTTAACTAAATTTCACAGAAAAATTACAGTATAATGGTAATACCACAGTCTGAATAAAAACTGTATTGTTCTACGCAACAGTTGGCCATTTGCAATATTAACACGATATAAAAGTGTTCCAAACTCAAAACGAGTGTCATTATAATCGTGCAATTATGCGATGCAAATTTGACTTGACCCTTTCTGAGAAAGTTATTAAAACATCTGAACTTTCCAAAGCCAAATCTACATTAGAAATATCCAAAATAATTGGAAGATATCACCAAACTGCGAAAAGACTTATTACAGCTACTACAAAGGTACGTAAGTTGGCCGATATTAATCAATCGAGGGTTGTTTTCCGACATTGTCACGAATGAAACGTGAAGCTGTAAATAACCCAGGCCTGACCAGTGGAGCAAATTTCAGGAGCATTGGAGAAACGACAGTGTCCAGAAGTATTCGCTATCTTCTTCTGACAAAGGTCGGGACACCAGTGAATCCAGTAACAGCCTTGACTGACAAAATTACACATACAAATGCGTTTGAAATGGGCAAAGAAGAACATGAAGATCGATTTCTCGAAAGTTCTGTTCACAAATGAAAGCCGTGATGGCCGTGATGGTTGGAGCAAAGTTTGGGTCGTAAATGGACGAGATCATCATCAACGCTTGACATGTCAACAAGGAGGACGAGGTATTATGATTTGGGCTGGTATTATTGGGGGTATTAGGGTTGGTCTGTGGAGATTAAGACAAAATCATGTTAAAAATAGCTACACAATAGCAATCATGTTTCGACACTACAAATGTCTCTCCTCGGGTGATGGTAAATTACTGATGAGTGAAAAAAAAAAAAAGATTAACATATTATATGAATGGTTTTTACTTAATGGTTGCATATTAATTTAACAAAGTAGTTTTGATTCTATGATACAATTTTTTTTACCGGTTTCTTAAAGAAGTTTTTTTAATTATCAACTAAGAAATTCTATGTAGGAAGATGACCGAGCTTATAAAGAGTTAACATTATGCTAGATTATCCTCCTAACCGTTGCCCCTTAAGTTCCTGTGAAAGTTGAACGTCATATTTCTCTATATTTTACGAAACAATATAATCATTTGTATCAGTCGCAAACGAAACTGACAAGGATTTCTATGCAGACAATTCATGACATGACCTATATAATTTTATCAGTTGGTTTGAATTTTAGGTTAGGCCTCCCATTTGATTAGTTAATCATGGTAAACCCAAAGGTCTCATTTTAATTTCTAGTTTCATCTTTCATCTTCACTTTTTCTTTCAAAAAAAGAGGAAGTATTCTGCTTTAGAAATTAAATTAATCAGTCACTCACCAGTAATTTACCATCGCCTGAGGAGACACATTTGTAGTGTCGAAACATGATCGCTATTGGGTATCGATTTTTAAGATGTTTTTGTTTTAACCTTTCTATAATATATATATATATATATATATATATATATATATATATATATATATATATATATAGATAGATAGATAGATAGATAGATAGATAGATAGATAGACACAGAAATATTATAGGAGATTAAAACAAAAACATGTTAAAATCGCTATATATATATATATATATATGTGTAGTCGCCTGACGATTGCACTAGCATGAAACAGACTGTCGCCTCTAAGTGCTGACTTCCATGTCCACTTTTATATTTACACACGCTCTATCTCTGATATTGAGCACTTTACCCCATAAATATAGCACACTTTAAGACTATATTTCTGTATATATATATATATATATATATATATATATATATGTGTGTGTGTGTGTGTGTGTATGTATATATATATATATATATATGTATAAATATATATATATATATATATATATATATATATATATATATATATATATATAGAGAGAGAGAGAGAGAGAGAGAGAGAGAGAGAGAGGGTTTGCTAGATAGATAGGCATTATGTTCCGGCTTGACGTAAATTTTTTCCTGTTAAAATTCTTTTCCAAAATTTGCCTGTTTTCTAATGAAAATTAATTTTGTCACGAAGAGTGAAATTTTCCTAATGAAAAAATATTTTTTCATTCATAAATAATTTTATAAGCAGTTTAATGTTTTTTTATTTGTTTTAACTGAACATAATTTTAAATAAGTGGAAAAATCTATTTATTCTACATTATTTATCGTTTTTCTCCCGCTGCAGCCAAACTACTCAGCAATGTTTATCATTCCAGAAAAGTATAAACAGGAAATTTAAAAATTTGCATGGAACCAAATAATCAACCGAAGAAATGTCCAACGGAATGGCTTTTGTCAGTTTCAATTAATCAGCGGTGAACTCCAATATTTGTTTATTTTAGATAAAGGCAGAATACAAAGCCGTCTGGATTTATTAGAAGTGACAAGAAAATTTAATTTCTCTTTTAGATTTCTGGCCCCATATCCTTATATATGCTGAATCCAAAAGTTAATTTTTTTATAAAGAAAAATGGACAGTTTGACCTGAACTGAGAATTGGAAATGCTGGTAATTTTGCCGCAATATAATCCAGAAAAAATAATGGATAATAAAATCAGCCTTTTTTATATAACAAATTCTGATAGCTGCCTCTTCAATACGCCCCACACAAAATAGTCGAGAGGATTGCAGTCTGGCGATCAAGTGGGGGTTCATCAGTCGGGCAATCATTGGTACCGTGAGCCAGGAGCGCATCTTGAGCACAAACGATTTATAATTCAAGTCCTCCTTGACTATACGCCAGTTTGATCCCCCTGCTGGTGCTCATTTCCTTGGCGATTTTCCTCATGTTTTTGCTGGGGTTCTCCTTGACAACTTCGGTAATGTCAACAATTAACTCGGGCGTCCCGGTGGCGCCATAGCGCTTCTTATGAGTCTTACATTCTGGCCTGAAATTGTCCTTGTCATCTGAAGCCCATATGTCTTTGCAAGGTGACAGGTCATGATTTTAGGGTTTTGAAAACATTCAATCATTTCCTTGGCTTTGCTGTCGGCGTGAGGACTTTCCACGGCAGTAGCTTCAGATTCTGAAGATATATCGATTACTAAGCACCTCGTGCGTCAATAGCAAAACAGCTACTGGTGTGAGTACTTTCTAATGCTGCTATCGAAACTTCGTTGCACTGTGACGTCACGGCGTTCTTAAATGTTTATAGCAGCAAAGTGTTATATAAAAATACTAAATGGAAATGCTACAATTAAAAAATATTTTTTAAAATCCGGCAAGTTACCTCAGATGCATAGAGATAAAAAAATATTTTGAATTTACGGTGTTAACGCATAACGCATAATGCATCCATAGATATGCAACCAACGAAGATGGTTTCACATGAGATTGAAAGTAGTTGAGAAAATAAAAAATTATTTGAAAGAAAATTTTGGAATTTTTCGTAGTTAATTTTCTACAGCCACCAAGAAATTAATTCGTAGACTTGAAAGGATTAAAATTAAAATAAATAGACATAATAACTCTACATTATTTAACCAAACATACTTGAATGAAAATATGTTGCCTATATATATATATATATATATATATATATATATATATATATATATATATATATATATATATATATATATATATATATAAAGATAATATGAGAACGAATAGAGTACCATTCCAAGGTTCGTAACATTTCATTTAAAAGAGGGCTCAGTACAAAGTAGAGCAATATTCTTTATTTTAGGATATTACACCGAAAACATGTCAAAATCGCTATACAATTGCACTCGTGTTTCGATGTGTATCAACGCATTCCATCAGGCAATTGTAAATTACTGTAAATCAATATATATATATATATATATATATATATATATATATATATATATATATATATATATATATATAAAGAAAGAACAGTAAGATATATATATAATCCGGTGTTCTTACTGATATTTTTTATTTTTATTTTTACAAAATAGTGCTCAATGTAAATTTACAGAGCATAAATATTATAAATTAACTGATTTAAAAAAAACATATTTTAAATCAGTTAATTTATAATATATATATATATATATATATATATATATATATATATTTATATATAGAGAGAGAGAGACAGAGAGAGAGAGAGAGAGAGAGAGAGAAAGCGAGAGAGAGAGAGAGAGAGAGAGAAAGCGAGAGAGAGAGAGAGAGAGAGTGATGGACATTGATGTCAACCTCCGGAGGCGAGACAGTATATTTCATACTAAACGCAATCGTCAGGCCCAATGTGTTGTGTTTGCTATTTATATATACAGGTCAGGGATGCATTGTGGGTAGTCTATTGTATTATTCTAACTGTTATTTTGGTAGGCGGTAATGGTTGTATTTCGAATTATTCTAGGGGCTATTAAGTTGGAATAGTAATGGATTCGAATGCATTTTTGTGGCTACTTTATAGTGATGCCCGTTAACATTTTGGGATTTATTAATGATTATTTTAGTGTTGTTTATTTTACGACGTTTTCTTGTGTTGTTCAGTACGCCCGTGGTTTGTTAATGTGCTTATTATTTACTTAGTTTATTTACTTACATTTTTGTTTAGATTATTCTTTTTTACTTATTTTTGGTTGTTTATTTTCGTTTATTCTTGTTCGTTTTATAAACTATATAAATTGCGTTCTCTTTAAATAGCGTTAAATTATATATAATTTTACGTACATCACATTATATATATATATATATATTTTTTTTTTAAGCGTATCACCCCAAGCAAGGCTGGAGGCCACTATCACGCAAGGGGTTAAAGAAGGGTTGGAGGAAGAGCAGATATGAGTGGTAAAGGAGAGGATGTGGTGAAAGAGAAAGACAGTGGGTCGATCAAGGCAAGGGGGTTACAGAAGATTTGGAGCGAGAGCAGATAGGAATGAAAAATGAAAGGATGTGGAAAAGGGAAGTGGATAGATCAAGGCAACTGGAGATGTCGATTGACGCTACACTTAAACCGTTGGAGATTGTATTTGTCAGGGAGAGAGAGAGAGAGAGAGAGAGAGAGAGAGAGAGAGAGAGAGAGAGAGAGTGTGTGTGTATGTGTGTGTTCGGAAAATTAAAGTACAAATTGCTAATCATTTTACATATTTCAAATGTCACCCCAATGGCGTTTTAGCAACTGAAGAAGATGTATTTCTCGTCGAACACCTATTTCGACAAGGCAGTACATGCACAGATTTGGCGCGACTGCATTTTGCTGATAAATTTTCAAATACATCTGTTCCCCATCTCAATGCAGTTTGTAACCTTGTTGATAAATTTCAGGAAAACAGGATCGGTGGACGATGCCAGACATTGCGGAAGCCCAGCAATTCTATCGAAGAAGAAGAAATGGTTGGATATTTCTGACAATATGAATCAAAGTCCAATAAAATCTTTCGTGGTGCGTCGTTTTTATTCTTTATTTCAGCTGGTGGATCAAAAATAAATTGACTCCGTAACTCAAAATATTAACCAAAATACATTTCGTTGATATTGTTCAAGAATTAAACAAGAAAGGAAGAAGAAAGAAAGAAAAAAAATAACAAAAAAGGAAAGTAAGTAAAAACAGAATGAAATTAACGTGGCGAGTCGGTTTGCATAGATCTGAGCTCTATCAAGCTGGAGACATACTTAATAGACAATGTACTTCTTGCTTTAATTTTATAAATAATCTTTTAAAAATCTTTACTGACTTGCATGCCCTGTTTTTCAAAGAACACTTTTTTTTATTTCAACTTCTTATTCTTCAAATGTCCATTTTAAATAATTGATTCCGTACAGTATAAGGTTATTTAACCCGATTTATATATATTATTTCACATATATCAGCTTATTAGCTTAGCTATGTGCTTGTACGTGTGGTTCAGAGTTAAATTATGTGTAATTATAATCTTTAAGATTCTAACGTTGAGAGAAACATTTTATTAAATCTCAGGTGATCATCGGAGATGCTATTCACAGTGTGTAAATATTTTTCAATCGAAAGCAATTATTGCTAGTTAAAAAAATACATGTTAATCAGTTTAAATTACTGCATTTCTTTTATTATGAATTTGAATATAGACCTTGTGATCATTACATGTTAAAATTAAAACATATTCCTAATAAAGAAAAATAAATTATAGGATTAAATTTAATTCTGTCGGAAGTAGACTGACAAAAACACATATACATGAAAATAAGATTTAAACCCAAACTTGACCTCAAGTGGAAATCGTACATCCGATCCACCGAAAAGGATGGGGGAAAGCTGGTCGGCTCCCTGTACCACTCCAATAATTACCTGACTGCATATGCTATCTTCTACCTTTACAAAAGCCAGATCAGGCCTAAAATGATTACTGTTGTCATATTTGTGCGGGAGCTGCCCAGTCCCCATTTCCCATGCTAAAAGCGTATCCGAGTTCTTGTGGGTGGCAAATTATTTTCCACCATCCAAGCTCTCTCTCACGGGTGGGATGTGGCAAGTCTCTCAAAGTTCTTTCGCTACTACCATAGAGAATGCTTGGACGAACTATATTACTTGGTTCTGCCAGTTCAGATTTTCATGTCTAGGACCAGCCATCTCACTGACATTGTAGTAAATCATCCTCATTCTTATTCCGCTAATGAAGCAAGTTCCACTTGAACAGCTTCTTCCCGGGAACCACTGCTCTGTGAAACCGACACCTAAGAGGATGTTTCTCCTATCAGTCAGCTATGTGCCATGCTTGTCTTACGCGTAGGCGATCATTTATCTTTCGATACATGACTGACGAAGCAGATTTTTTTTCGTAGTAGTTTGCCTCTCTTTCTGCGGTAGACCAGTTTCCATCCAACGCTATAGAACCGGGACTGTGTTGCTATTTGCCCATAGGTAGGGGGAGAAGAAGAGGATTCATACCTTTCCCACGTAAGTAAATGTAATGGATTCGCCTGGAATTCGAACTTGGCTCCCCGATTCCTTAATCCGAGCCGCTATCCATTACTCCACCGAGCACCCCGTTTCTTCTATCACTGCAACCTTAACCCGTTCAAGGCTAGGATTAACTGATTAACGATTTTTCTCCCCTAACCGCATAAACTGCCTTTTAATATAACCCTCTACCTCGAGTGACCTCCGATGGTTGTACAGAGTGAACCTTACCGTAATATATATATATATATATATATATATATATATATATATATATACTATTCGACACTGTGAGGGAATATTTGAAAGTCTCCGCCAGTCATTGATCCGACGGGTGAATGCATGTGTAGAAGCAAGCGTAGGATATTTTGAACATTTGTTATGAGTTGCTGTGTACAACGATGGCCGTTTGGACATATGTTTATATGGACTCTAGCGGGAGATAGACGGCGTTGCTCGGAAGACCTCTGAATAATTATTCATTATTGAAATTTTATTTATATTTTTCATTCATCTTATATAAAATAATTGTTTATTTAATCATTAAAAAAAAAAACTTCACCGTTTCTTTAGTTTATTACAACATAACTAAATTTAGGAAAATACTACACTACCAATACCACGCTCGGGGTTGAGGGCTGAGGGGGCTGAGGGGGCTGAGGGGGCAGAGTATCCCCATGGCTTTTTTCAAAAAGACACTTTAATTTAAATAAAATATAGTTAAATTCGTGGAACAAATATTCAACACGACTAATGCTGACATTAACTGTTGTCCGTATCTCCTAATTTTTATTTATCCAGTTTTTCTTTTCTTTTCAGATACAAATATAACTTGAAATGTAAACATAATCAATTTTCAAATCTAATGTATTTTGCTTTTGCTCTCTTTCAAAATAGTTAGTAATTACATTCCTGTTTGCTTCTTTAATGTAATGTTGAAGAAGTAAAACTTTATTTACTTAAAAAATCTAAATTCCCCTCCAAAATAAATAGTAAATAATTATTTTTCGAAGAAGTAAGGGAACGGAAAACTTCTCAGTTTCAATTCACTACTACGCACGTTAAACGTTGAAGACAGACAAATATACACGAATGGCAAATGTAACCTAGTCTACAGGGCAACGCAGCGTAAACTTATCTACTTATCTACCGTAAAGTTTCTTTAAACTTGATAACACAAAAACGAAGGTTTTTCGGACATATGTTTATATAGACTTTTGTCCTTGTTTTGGCGTGAGAAAACCGCCCCAACCTTAGCAAAAGTGTGCGTATATGTGTATATGTGCGTGTTTAGTACTGCACAAATGTATTGATCCACTCATAATTCCTTTGTATTTTGGTATTTTGGTAGAAAATACAGTTTATTCAAACCTTGAAAGTTACTATTTATTTTGACTATCTTTATTTTTCGACACATCTTGAACTCTCTTAAGCAAGATTTCTTGTAGTTGCTTTAAGATGTTCATCTTATTTGTACATCTTATTTGTTCGTCTTATTTCATCAGCCTTTTCTAGGTTTCTACTGATATTCTCTGAACAGATTGACGATGATTTAAACAAAGAAAACTTCAAATTTGGATTCATCACTTACAAAGACCAGTTACCACCGATTTTCAACCCAGTTCTTGTGAAATTTGTCATTTCTCTTCGTCTCTTTTCTTTTCTTTTTAAGCTTATCACACCAAGCAAGGCTGGAAACTAGCACGTAAGGGATTACAGAAGGTTTGGAGGAAGAGCAGATAGGAGTGGTAAAGGAGAGGATGTGGAGAAAGATAGTGGATCGATCAAGGCAAGGGGGTTACAGAAGATTTGGAGCGAGAGCAGATAGGAATGAAAGGTGAAAGGATGTGGAGAAGGGAAGTAGATAGATCAAGGCAACTGGAGATGTCGATTGACGTTACACTTAAATAGATGGAGATTGTATTTGTCAGGGAAACAGGAATAAGGAAGGGAGTTCCATATGCGAGATGTGCGAGACATGAAGCTATTGGAGTAGAAGAGACGTCTACATCTAACAGTTCCACTTTTCTATTGAGACTATTTTGACTGAACCATTTTCTCCTGTCTCGATGCTAAGGTTGATCAGTTCGATAAGGTCAAAATGGCAGCCAATGTCCAAAACGACCATAGGTACAGCCAATGTCGAAAGAAAACATTTGAAGGTTCTTCAGAAAGAGTGCCTTAAAAATTTACGGGAATGTTTGTCTCCTTGGTATCAGAATATAAAGTTAAATGGGGCAAAAGATGACTCGTTCATTTTAACGCCTCCAAAACTAAAACTTTCTCCATTAATCATCTGAAAGACCCCTCGCTGCTTTCCATCAGCATGGCTGATGTCAACCTCCAGGAAAGTAACTTGATGCTCTTATCGGGTTAACGTTCTCAGCTGACATGAAGTGAAAAGACTATATTGAATCCGTTGCTAGGTCAGCTGTCAAGAAAGTCAGTTCACTTTGTCGTGCGAGAAAATGTTTCTCTACAGAATATGTCGTACATATCTATGTCTACTATTCGTCCATGCTTAGAATATTTCTGCCACATATGGACTGGTTCCCCCTGCTATTTACCTTGAGCTCCTTGATAAAATCAAAAAAAGAATCAGCAATATTATTGGTCCCGATCTGGCGGCTCGGCTTCATACACTTTCCCATCGACGTAAGGTTGCCTCCCTGTGTCCCTTCTATCATTACATTCATGGTAATTGTTCAGATGAACTCTTCGCTATGGTACCTAGACTTTTTGAATTTTAACCCCGTAGTGCGCTGTCATCGAGATCTCATCAATTTACAGTTGCGAATTCTAGATGTAACCGTAAATTCTATGTATACAATTTTTTCTCGCACTTCTCGTTTCTAAAACTCCCTTCCGGCTCCATGCTTTCCAGCAAAATTTAATCTGCAAAGATTTAATAGCAATATCAATCGCTATCTACAGTCCTCCTGTGTAGTCTTTTCTCTTCCCGCTCATTATTAATGTTTCTGTTCTTAATTCTTCCGTATTTTAGTGGCTTTAGGACCTTGCATGTGGTGAAAACGATTTAAAAAATCTCATGTGGCTCCGGTGAACAGTAGATGGATCATGTGCTGTGTCAGGTTTTTTTGTTGTTAGTTTTTATATTTCTTGAAGACATGGCTTTCAAATGTAGTTCATCTGCTGTAGATAGATTCTTAGGCCTTCCACTTCTTGTGCCCAGTTTACTTACCCCCACTAAGGTAACGCTGCCCTTCATGCCGAGATATGCCAATTTTTCAGCTAATAGCTCTCCAGGAATGACTTGTTACTTTTCACTTGTCAAAATGTCTTATCTTTGGCATTTTTGTATATACAACAACTGAAAAGACATAGGAATAAATAAGTATGTGCTTGAAGATACAATTAAACATTAAAATAAATTCCCTTAAGATACAATTTATAATTGGTTCTTTGCGAGGTTCTGTATTACGTGTAGACACAGCAGTTGTTCACCCCTTGTGTAAGGTGTCGCTTTTTATACTTGGGTGGTTTATTGGTCAGTGTCATGTTGCTTAAAAAGAATAAATATTCTTCTGGGAATGGTTAGGTAGAAGGATTGGACAGAAAATGTTTAAAAAGGAAGCCAATGTCGAAAGAAAACATTTGAAGGTTCTTCAGAAAGAGTGCCTTAAAAATTTACGGGAATGTTTGTCTCCTTGGTATCAGAATATAAAGAAATAAGAGACGTTTCGAAACTTATTTGTTTGTTTAGCGGCATCTTATGAATCATTTAATGGCGAAATTTAATTCTAGGGGGAGCATAAGTAATTTCTTTTACAAAAATGTGTTGCTGGTAATTATTAGTTTTTACAAAAAACTATCGCTGGTAATTTATTTTGCTATAAAAATGTATTAATAGTATTTTTACTATAAGTTTTATACTTTCATAGTGTTTGACCCCAGTTTGTGGGTTAACTATTTGTTGGGACCCTAACCGGTGCTACCACACTGGGCCAGGGTGTACCTGAGAACAACATTAATTAAGAGCTGGTTTCACCCTCCTCAAAACTTCTCGATTAGAGGCCTTGTTGCTGGATGTAGTTTATTGTTATACCCAGGATACTCGAAACTTGTGTAGAGTACTTTATACGATGTTATAAAAAGAAAACTACAACACATACCAATTCAGTATTTACTCTCCTTCGAAGTAGTCCCCTTCTGAAATGACACACACATTATCTGACATCGTTTTCATTAATGGAAGGATTCCTGGAACTCCGTTATTGGGATAGTGAGCAGCTGCTTCGTCGCATTATCTTGGGTTCCCTGGACGTCTTGAAATTTTGACCGTTTCAAGTGGGATTTGATTTTAGGAAAAGAAAAAAGCCGCAAGAGGCGTGACCTGAGGAATATGGTGGTTGTCAGACCTGGAGAAGGCTGTACATGGCCAAAAATTGCTGCACAAGCCATGGTCACTGATGAAACCTGCGTGGTGGGATGAGACAACCACACTCTACACACGTTCCTTCCAAGCACTACTATAAACAGCAAAAGTTTGCAAGAAGGATATAACTTAGTGTGTATACACAACAGAGTTTAAGGCCAATCGGTTAAGCAGCTTCACTCAGCCTATTTCAACTCCGCCACCACAGCAACAGTCCCGATACATTTTAATCAGACCTTGTATATATAAGATAAAAAGCTATAGAGAATATGGCTTACGGCGAGATCACGTGGAAACACCGGTTCTCGTACGAAGTTATGCAACCTGGTCATTACTTAGATGGGTAATTGTTTGAGAATACTAGGTCGTGTAGTGTAATGTCCTGAAGTGGAGAGCTGAATTCCACTTCTACTCGGGTTCGTTATAATAACGTACGCGCAAATACCTTTTGGAAAGTTTTGAATTCACTTATTCTCCCCTTCAAGTAATTAGTAGAATTTGTATCAGTAAAACATTATCATCTCAAAGAAAATTCTTACAATCTAAAAATATATTCTGGCTTTAAATAAACTGCAAAATGTCTGATGGACCGTGAAAAAGAAATCAGTATGGAGAATATGTAGTAGGTATTTTTATATCATAGCAAATGTAAATTAAAATTTCTCGAGACCAAAGTAATTTTGGTTATGATCGGATTAGGCACTAGGATTAGTCGATTATCGTCCAACATAAACATCTTTAATAAAAATAAAAGATCGTATGAAATGATCGCAAAAAATGGTTTTAAAAATAAATTATATAACCCCTATAAGAAACATAGAAATATCTAAAGTGAAATGCAGATACAGAAAAAAGAAAAAATATATATAGTTCAACACCACCTTATGCAAACTGTCAAATATTAACATTGGGCAGTATTTTCTAAAGTTAATAAATAAACACTTTACAAAAATCAACCCTCTAAGTAAGATATTCAATAGGAAAACGATTAAGATTAACCACTGTTGCACCAACAACATGTTTAAAATTATTAACTCATACAATAACCATATTTTAAGAGATTTCTATGTGACAAACAAAAAACCTGGTATTGTAGAACTAAAGAGAACTGTCCAGTAGAGGGCAAAGGCAAATCTACCAGGGTTATATATCAAGCGATCATTTCCCCCAAAGAAAATATGAAATATTGTAATGTTTACATTGGAATCTCCGCGGGAGAATGGAAACAGAGATTTTATACTCATAGGCCTTCATTTTCTAACCTTAAACTAAAACACCAGACAACACTTTCAAAAGAAATTTGTGAATTGAAGGAGAAAGGTTTGAGCACAGAGATAGTTTGGAAAATTATAGATTCCGCACGTACTCCTAATAGACTTAGAGATAGGTATGGCTTACGTTTAGAAGAAAAAATTAGAATAATAAAATACAATAATTAAAAACAACTATTGAATCACTGGAATGAATTAGTGTAAAAATGTCAACATAAAAACAAATTCAAAATTCCATAATATAGGTTTAACTTAATTAGCGACCATATTTCCATAATATTCACTCCCATCTAACTCTTCAGATGTCGACAGTATAACTAATTCTAATTCCTATTTTTATTTTCCCCCCTCTATAACCTCTTTACACTAATTAATTATAATTTGTAAATTTTCCCCTACTTTAATATTTCCCCAACTCTCTTCCAGTAATCCCTTACATCCTTTTAACTATATATTTTAAATTTATTTTTAGTCCCCTTTTTATTCCTCTTTTAATTTTAAATTAAAATTTCATTCTTCATATAACCCCAAATTAATGTCATAAGGTTAATATTCCCTTTAAGACAAATACATTTACCATCCCCTGACCCCTGTCTCGTATCGTTCGTCTGACTGAAACATTGAAATGGATACATTCTGTATTAGGTTTTTTTTTTTAAGCTTTCAGAGTTAAATTCTACTTCCTTCCTCTACTAATAGACACGAACTCTGTCCACACCGGGGTTGGTAAGACAGACAACCGATTTCTTCGTCTGCCAAAATAGGCTATTCCCCATATGAGGTAATTGTGAATTTTATTGTTGATTAATTATATTGCTCTGTAATAATAAATACATTGAGCTCTTTTTGTGGATCAGTTTTAATATTTTATATTACTAGAATCCACTTGATTATATACCAACATACTTTTTTTATCTTATATATATATATATATATGTGGGGGGTGCGCGTGCGCCTCTCTCTCTCTCTCTCTATCTGTGTGTGTGTGTGTGTGTGTGTGTGTGTGTGTGTGTGTGTGTGTGTGTGTGTAATAGTGAAAAGTTTCGGTCCCAACCAAGAAGCATTTTTACAATTTGTCTCAGCTGCATTTGACGCTTAGAAAATCATTTGTTTCAGCTGGATCGGATAGTTAGCTTTTAATATAACGCGTCCAAATCTCATGAAGCCGCCCCCAAGTCTTAGAAGATCTTCTCCCAGTCAATATCTCACGACTCCAGGAAGCTAAAATGATTACCTGGCTCCTAAAGCGTCCCCATAATGTGAAGTGCCGAACGGTCGTGAACAATACTTCCTCCCAAGGTCATGGACACGTTGCACCCAGTTTAAAGTCGACATTGTATCACATTCCGTTTGGGTGCACGTGTGGATAAATTCCGACAAAATTCTCTTGTTTGCCATTTTGACCAGTTTTTGGAAAGTGGGCACCCTCACCCAGATTCCGGAATCTGATCAAAGGACATCAGATATGTTTTTTTTTCTTTTTCACAATGACTTCATGGTCGGGCTGCGAAATTTTCAACAGCCTCTCGTATATACTTCTGTATTTATTAAGAGGTTTTGTTGTTGCTTGAAAGTTAATTAACTATTTTCTTCATAAAGAATAAATGCTAGAATAAAGACGAGAAAGAAAAATAATCGATGTTTGCGGTGATACCTTATCTGAGGCGTTCAATCTTTTGAAAGAAAAGCTCCTTACGATAGTATGAATTCTTAAACTGTCTAGACATTTTAATAAATATATATTTGATCCAACCACGTATAGTTACACGTTATTAGTAAGAGAGATCTTAGTTGATGTTTTTTTTATGGGAGTCATTCTTTATTATGAAAAGTTTTAATTAACAGTTAGGTAAATATCGTCGTTGCTACCAGTACATGTAAATATGAATATAACCTGTCACCATTATTCTTTTTTTTCTTTGTTTCTTTCTTCTCTCTCTCTCTCTCTCTCTCTCTCCCACTCTACATATATATATGGAGAAAGAAAGAGAGAGAGAGAGAGAGCGTGGATGAGAGAAAGCTGCTGACACTTGGGTTTGAACACGGATCGTCAGAGAGCAAGCACAGTCGATCTCATCTAGAAATAATTAGATAACGTGACAGATATAGGAATATATATATATATATATATATATATATATATATATATATATATATATATATATATATATATATATATATATATATATATATATATATATATATATATATATATATATATATATATATATATATATATATATATATATATATATATATATAAGTGTCGTCCGGGGGAGGTAGACAGTCCCTGAACCCGTTTATACGGGTTCTAAATGGGCATATTTTTGGCCGAGCCTACGGGCTCGGGGAGCCCACATTAAACCGGCCTTGTGCCACATTCGACCCACGTGGGAGGGTTGTTAAATATCGAGGAACGAGTCGAGTCGCAATCTCTGACTGTGCGCGACTCTTGTCGAACTCTCTGCTTTGGCAGAGAGGAACCCGGACGAGGCTTTGCCGCAGGGCAAAGTGTCGTCCGGGGAGGTAGACAGTCCCTGAACCCGTTTATACGGGTTCTAATGGGCATATTTTTGTCCGAGCCTACGGACTCGGAGAAACCCACATTAAGCCGGCCTTGTGCCACATGCGACCCACGTGGGAGGGTTGTTAAATATAGGAACGAGTCGAGACCTAACGAGTCAAGACAATATTAGTTCACTCTAAACCAGACTGACAGTTAATACTAACACCTTCAACTTCTTGTATTATATTTCTGTTCTAATATATCTTTGTTATTTTCTTCTCTTGTGTTCGTATTGTTCTTTCTTGGTTCTAACCTTGGACCATAACCGTGGTGCGAGGTTTTTGGACCATGACAATATATATATATATATTTATATATATATATATATATATATTTATATATATATATATTATAGTAAAAAGAAAGAACAGTAAGATATATAGTCCGGTGTTCTTATTAATATTTTTATTTTTACAAATCAGTGTTCAATGTAAATTTACAGAGCATAAATATTATCAATTAACTGATTTAAAAATATGGTTCCTTCGCTACACAGGAATTACCATGATTCAAAAACCGAAGTTAAAAACTTCAAATTTAATTATACAATTAAATTAAAAGCATTAGTTCTGTTTCTTCTTCAAGCGAATTTTGAAATAACTTATTTTTAAATTTACTGAGTTTTAAATGCACATACAATTCATAATTTCTTTTTTCTAAGGATACAGAGAAATCCAATCATTTAGACAGGGGCGGTAGCGTGTTCATTTTTATTAAATATTATTGTATCAATTATGAGTTACTTTCGAAAATGAGGTTAAGTCTTCTAGGGTAGGTGTGCTTTTTGAATTTTGACATCCGTTCAACGCCTGTCGTCTGCTTTTTTATCAACGATAAAAAGCTTTTCAGCACTTTTTCCCGTTGAATTCGTACTTGTATATATAAAGATTCTTTCTAGAATGGGTGTTTGTGTTAGAATATGTTATATTGAACTACAATTTTAAAATATTATTTTTACTCTTAATTACTAATAGACTATATTTCTTTTTAAAACAAATAAATGTAATAGAATTACTTAAATTATTTAAAAATTATTATTACATATCAAATATAAGTAAGTATATTAACAGCTCCCAATTTTTTTTTTTTTAAATATTATTCAAGGAAAATTTTAGACAATGTCGGCAAATAATAGCTCTTTCATTTCTTTGATTCAGTAATTTTTTATTTTTTATATAAATTTAGTACTGTATAGTTTCTCATGTATGCACAAAGGACATGCGTCATTTAATGACCTACATATTCTAGCTTTTCTTATTAATTACCATTTTACTGTAAGTGTTTTATTGGTTACTTTTAAGTACCAGAAATAGTTCGATAGGGACGTCTGATTTTGGTATTTATTTATCCTAAATGAATTTTGATGCTGATTGAATCTTTTTTTGAACTCATGGCTAGTGCATCCTATATAGATTTTTATGTTTTCGGGATTCTCAGTAGATGAGATATTTCTTTGGTATACTAATGATTCCGGGCGACATTTATTTTTTAGAGGACAGTTATGAGGATTTCTACAGTTACATAATTTTTGTTTATCTTCATCTCTTTTTGTTTTTACATTGTTTAAATTTCTTTGGTTTTGGTCTAAGTGTTTATTCAAGATATTAGCATTATGTTTCTTAATATTTTTCTAAGTTTTCAGTACAGCTGTAACTTAATTTTAGTGTACTTTTATTGAAAATAGTACTGAGTTTACTATCTTTAGGAAAATGTTTACCGATTAATGCAAGGAATTTTTGTTCTAATTTATTCTTTAGTATTTGGTTGTATGGTGGTGTATACAAAATTATTTTTCTAATTCTGTTTGTTCTTTTCTTTTTCTCTATTTTTTTCGTTTTCATGTGTCTTTAGTTGTTACAATTGATATATCCATATTTTCCTTAGTTTGTATTTTGAATTAGGTCAGCAAGTCGAAAGTCATTTTTTTCAACTGAAAATAACTTCTATTCGTCTAGGAATTTTAAGATTTCATGTCTTTTAATAATAATAATAATAATAATAATAATAATAATAATAATAATATATATATATATATATATATATATATATATATATATATATATATATATATATGCACATTTCATTAAAAACGACTGACAAGGTGCTTTTATTTAGTTTTTTATATAATTTCTCGTGCAATCTAATAATGTTTTTCTTTTCAGATGATAAATTATATCAAAACTGTCCGAATGATCTTTTTATCCGAGCGATTTCGGCTATACATTTAGCCATTTTCAAGGATTATATTTCAATTGTTAGAATTAGAAATAGTTTGTTATATGTATGTTTTATAAAATGTTTCATTTCTTTTGTTTCAAAACACGGTCAAGATATTATGTCCATGTTCAAAGTTAATATTATTAAGTGTTGGTTTGTTTGTTTTTATTAATTAGGCTTCCATTATTTTTAGCCTTTTTTTTTTCATGTGGATGATGCTATTATATTAGTGTTGTCAACAAGTATGTTTCGAATAGTGTCCGGTAGGTCTCCATGAATATTTAAATGAGATCTAATTGAGCTATTGTGTAGAGTTAGTCTGCGTGTTAAACAATTTCGTTTTTAATGAAATGTGCATGAAAGAAGGATTGCTGCCTAAATACACAAAGATATATATATATATATATATATATATATATATATATATATATATATATATATATATATATATATATATATTGAGGTTATTGAGGTCAACACCGACAGTCTCTTTCATGCTTGGACGCAACCTTCAGGTCAGGTGTTCAAGCATGGAACAGACTGTCGTCGCTCGGTGTTGAATTCCCTCTCGACATTTATATTAACATACGCTCTATCCCTGATATTGAGCACATTTACACATAAATATGACATGCCATAAAACTTTATTTTTATCATATATAGTGTCACATGTCCGACAAAAATAAAGAAAAAGAAGTGAAATAAGAGGAAGACCAAATAAGTTTTATAGTAAACATAATTGTTTAGTTTTATTTTAATTTTAGCGATTATGGTCAGTGGCTAAAAAGAAAAAAATAAACCTTAAAGGCTTACCGGCAACCAAGATATCTATAGCTGGCCACGTGTATTCGGGGATACCGGTCTACTAGGGCAGCTATCCAATCCCTAATGCAGACGCTTGCTCGGGCACATTTGTGTTTGTTCAACATCCATAGACCCCAACTGTGGTTTATACTGCATCTATGCTGAGGGGCTCTTAGTTATAGATTCTGAAACAATGCGCAGTATCTAGCATGATCGATAGTCTGGACAAGGCCGGCAGGCTCAAACCCTCGGTCACGATGACTTGTGATTTCGTGCTAGCACAAGCAGCGACGGTTCCCAAAGGTTGCGTCAACCCGTGGAATGGTGTTCAGTCACTTTCGAAAAGTACCGCACGCTGGGATTGCCCCCTCCCGACCAGTAACATCAAGAAGTCACCTTCCTGACAAATCGACCAAGGTGAAATTCGTACCCGGATCTCATGGTCAGAAACCGGCAAGGTGATAGAAACACGTCAAAATAACGTTAGTCTGGAGTTGCTGTTTTTTTTGTAGCATAGTTTACATGTCAAATTAGCGAACGGTACAAAACGGACTTGTCTGAAGCAGATTTCTGCAAGAATTCGTTTAATTTCGGTGCCAACCAATGAATACGAATAGCCGTATGAAAGACCTCCCTCCCTGATAAGGTCAACCGACTACATCAAATGACCCAGAATTCGGAGAAAGTCTACAGGGTTCCGACCAAAAATTTACTCATGCACTGCTTCTTGAAATGACAATTAATTCCGTGTTTATTGATTTGCAAAACAAAATCAAGGTTTAAAATGAAGAAATGTTAATAGTTATTGACTTACGCTGAATTTGAACAATTTAAATTAAATATTAAATGAAATTAAATGCACTGACGACGAATTGAACACTAACACACACACACATATTTATATATATGGCTTTATATGACACACATACACACGCGCATATATATATATATATATATATATATATATATATATATATGTATGTGTGTGTGTGTGTGTGTGTGTGTGTGTGTGTGTGTGTGTGCACATTTCATTAAAAACGACTGACAAGGTGCTTTTATTTAGTTTTTTCTATAATTTCTCGTGCGATCTAATAATGTTTTTCTTTTCAGATGACTTGGGAAAACCATCAAAATCATCTGAAAAGAAAAACATTATTAGATCGCAAGAGAAATTATAGAAAAAACTAAATAAAAGCACCTTGTCAGTCGTTTTTAATGAAATGTGCATGAAAGAAGGATTGCTGCCTAAATACACAAATATATATATATATATATATATATATATATGTGTGTGTGTGTGTGTGTCTTTATAGGAGACGCACATACATAGATACATACATTCACACACACACACACACACACACACACACACACACACACACACACACATATATATATATATATTAATAATTATACATATACCTAATTTTGTAGTGCAACTTAAAGTTTGATGGTTTTCCCAAGTCGTCAGGCATGAACTGGTGTATTAAATACTTATTACAGTTGTTTTTTTTAATACTGGTTCTCATGAGAGAAAAGCTAAATTAAATGGAGATTTAAAGCTCAAAGTTAATATAAACTTAATATATTATTAGGGTGTAAATTCATAATGTAGAATGTAGGTAGCGGGGTATTGGAAAAAATAAAGATGCAAGCTTAAAATTTAAATAAGGAAAGAGGGACGCCAGGTGAGTCGTTACGCATTAATAGACGCTTAACTTATAGCTTGTAATCACAGGAAAAAGCTTTCCTAAAGTATATTAATTCTGGATAGATCCTTTATCCGAATATCACATTACATATTTTAGGTTACATATTAATTATCCGCCATTTTAACCATTTAATCGTACGACCCACACGGCGTCTCTCTGCCTAACTACATAGAGCATTGTTTTGTTTACACCTTATATTAAATAAATATTTATTCGCTTATCCGTGTATAATCGCTAACGCAGGTATATACAGTGGCTAATACCTATTTATTTAGTTTATATCCACACTTATTCAAGATGAACTTTGCCCTCTCAAACCTTCTGTATTGGAGTAAAAAGGTGCCTTAGAGACTTAACGTACGATT
>OZ038497.1:75243256-75278256 GCA_964036315.1 Acanthosepion esculentum | reverse complement strand
GAAGATTCCTGCCACACCGATTATTTTTCTGAGACAAGTGACACGAGTGCGAACATCCCGCACTTGACAGGGGCCGATAAAGAGCAGTCAATGAGATCGTAAGATTCTTGTCACTTTCGTACATAAATTGAAAACACGATTGCGAAGAGAATAGAAAAGGAGCAGAGGAAATGAGAAACGGAGATAAAGAAATCAATAAATAGTAAGTAGCACCTGAAGAACTGGAGTTTACCATGCCTCTTACAAAGTTCAAAACCACTATCGCGTCTCGTCAAAAGTGGGCGAAACCAAATCTTCTCCACAATTTCCTATCCTTTGTAGCTCTTAATAAATTTTGTCTTCTTGTTATTTCTCCCAAACTCTGTTAAGCCATGGATTAAGTCACGCTCACTAAGTATGCTATACGTTGTTTTTCTGTCTCCAATGCCTTCAATCCGTCCTGTGAGTATTAAATTTTCTAAGCCTTCTTTCCTCATTATGTGTCGTAGAATTTACAGCTCCCTCATTAATCCAATTAAGCCAACACAAGATTAGGCATAAACTCTCCGTTTTTTTCTTTGAATAATTTTGTAAGTTTCTAAACTTGATGCATGGTTTTATTTAGAGTTAATATTCGTAAATATTTTTTAATTACATAATAAATTGGAGTTTAATTAGTTAAACCTGATCTCCTATATAATCTAATATTAATTTTAAAGCATTAATAAATTGTATCTAGGGTCCGTCGTAGGTTATGAGTTTAGATTCCTTGGTTGAGTGATAATCAAATTACTTTTTATATCGGTGACTGGGATTTTACGCACGCCAGTCCAAATATCAAAATTAGAAGAATAAAGATGATAGCCGTGCATGTCAATAACAAAATAATAGAATGTCTGTATATATATTTTTATTCATTTCTAAGAAGACAAATATAGCTTCATTGTTAATCTTTTATTTTTTAACGAAGTGCGTTAGCTAAAACACACACACACCGTTGTGCAAAAATATATGTTTTTCCCTTATATGGTAAGCAAGTATAGTTTTATTAAAAAATTCAATTTGATTTTTGAACACACACACACACCTTGTGCAAATTAATTGAAACAACCACTTTGGTTTCCTTTCTTTCAACATACGGTCAGTTTTAGACCAACTGGATTGACAGGGTTTAATCGATTTCTATTTTTTCCTCAGATTAGGTCATTTGCAATGGCGTGCAGTAATATGAATCTATTTTTGAGTGTATGATGAAATTTGATTGACCCTGAAAATATTGCGTAATTGCATCAGATTTTTATCACACCCAGACACTATTGTCTCGACTGTCGATTAGTTGGCCATTGTCTGCGATGGACGTTACTCCAAGGAGGCGTACGAAAATTTTAACGCTGTACGAACGCACTGGCAAGCCTTACCAGAGAGCAAATCAAAATGCCCAAAAACATCTTGCTGGGGACAGAAATCGATCGATACGGTCAATTGGGAGACGGAAGCTGCATAAAGAAAAAGAATCAGAGAAAAACAGTTCATGAAGAAAATCAACGTCCTTCGAAAAACACCAGAAAAATATAGAAGGGACGAAAAGAGCTGAAAGAAAAGCCAGAACTCTCCATTCCCTGAAACATACTAGCTTACCAAGCGATTGTTGCGGACGTCTCTTCACATCCAACATAAGACTCATTTCACACAGAAGAAAATGTCGATGTGCGAGGACTCCATTACTCCAACGAGTTCCGCCAACGACGATATATATATATATATATATATATATATATATATATATATATATATATATATATATATATATACAGTGGTTGGAGAAAATAATTGAAACACTTGTTAAATTCAAAGAAAATTTATTCAATATGGAGTTGGTCCTCCTTTAGCCTCGCATACAGCTTTAATACATCTAGGAATGGAATCATACAGCTTCCTGACTTCATCCAGAGGAATTTTCAGCCATTCTTCCATTAACGCCTTCTCCAGCTCTTTAATACACGGCGGTGGAGGATAGCGTCTCCCACGACAAATGTTCAATAATATTGATATGTGGAGATTGGGGAGCCACACCATGTGTTCTAGCTCACTTTCATGCTCTTCATACCAATTCTTAACCACTTGAGCAGTATGTATTGGAGCATTATCGTCTTCGAAGATGCAGTCACCATCAGAGAATAAAGTCTGGGCCATTGGATGAACATTATCTTCCAAATTGTTCAGCTAATCTTTGCTGTTGATTCTACTATGCAGGACAACTATTGGACCGAGACATTTCGATGATATGGCGGCCCAAACTATTACTGATCCACCTCCATGCTTCACTGTTGGAAGAAGGCATTCAGGGTTGTAAACTACTTTGGCCTGATTCAACACATAAACTCGCCCTGAAGTTGGGAAAAGAGAAAAACTGGACTCGTCTGAGAATATGACTTGCTTCCATTGGTCTGCAGACCAGGCGTTGTGATCTCTGCACCACTTCAACCTCTTCTGAATGTTGCGTGTGGAGAGAAGAGGTTTCCTTAAGGCAGCTCTTCCATGATATCCAGCCTTATGGAGCTCATGACGAACAGTTTTAGTAGAAACTGGATTATTCAGATAATTATTCAACTCAGCAGTCACTTTGGCCGCAGTAGTCCGATGATTTTTTGCCACACTGCATTTAAATGCAGGTCGGTCCCTATCAGTAAATTTGCAAGTCTGGCCCAAATTGCTACAGTTGCTTGAGGTTTTGCCCTGTTTCTTGAATTGTGTCATAGTTCTTGATATGGTAGCTCTTGAAAAACCAAACATTTCAGCAACCTTATTGATCGAGGCTCCTGCCACGCGAGCTCCAATAATTTGCTCTTTTTCGAACTCGGAGAAGTCACGCATTTAGCTTAAATTTTACTAAATTCTAAAAATAAATAAGACAAAGACATTAAATTAGATAAATAAACGTATTTACAATAGATATAACCTGCAATTACGAAGATTTAGTTAAATTTCTTAATATAATAGGTCTTTGAAATATAGGAGTCGAATTTGCACCTGTTTCAATTATTTTGTCCAACCCCTGTATATGAATTACATAAAAATGAAACTCGATTGTACCCATTTTATATGGCCATTTCGGTCCTCGGGGGAAATTCCCTGGAGCTTGTCAATGCTAAAAGGTTTGATACAAAAATGTATCATAACGTTTGTTATTTGTTATTGAAGTTTCCCCTCTGTAAAAGGACTCTTTATGCTTTTATCTATTTTAATTTACAATTTAATCTATATTTAATTTTAATCTGTTTAATCTATTATAATTTAATCTATAATTATTCTTTTAACATATATGATTCTATCTAATCCTTTATATTTTAATCTATGCTTAATCTATATAACCTTTTAATTTTAATATTAATTTTAATCTATGTTTTACCTTTTATTAATCTATTTTAATTTTCTTTTGGGCTTTTACTTATCTATTTTAATTCTTCCTTTATTTTAATAGTCAGGTTTTTCTTGTTTATATGCTAATAACGTCTAAATTTTGTATTATGATATTAAATTCCTTTGTATAATTTTAAAATTAAATAATAGTGTTGATATTAATTCTAATTTTTCTTTTATTTACATACAATCTTTAAAACTCTTCCTTATCTTAACTTTAATGACTGTATTTCCTTATGTAATTTTTTTCTATTTGAACAAGAGTTAACATTTTAAATATAGGTCATTGTTAATCTTAAACCGCTTTTAACTTCTGTCTAGATTTGTATATGTTCTGTCTTCCTGAACCCCCTCACTACTTAGTTGTTTCTTTTCGATTCATTATCTCTGTCTCTAACTTAAATGCTTTTTTCCCTAATTTGCAGTTTGTTCCTCTGTTTTCCTCTCTTTTTTTTCTTTCTTTCTATCCTTTTTTTATTTTTTCAAATAAAAAAAAAAACAAAAAACGTTACGATTCAATTTTTTATCGAACGTTTTAGTATTGACAATTTATCTCGTGGAGTGAAATGGCCATATAAAATATTACAATTGAGTTTCATTTTTATGTAATTCATTTCTATGCTCTAAAATAAATATAGGATTCACTTCGATTACTTACCCACGGATTTTTACCTATATATATATATATATATATATATATATGTATATATATATATATATATATATATGTATGTATGTGTGAGTGTGTGTGTGTGTAACGTATATGTATTTGTGTGATGGTCAAAAATCAGTGGACACTGTGAGTAATCCATTCTAAATGCGTTTTAAAGTAAAAATATCTAATGCATTTCAGATTTAATTCTGTTGGTATCAAATAAAATTCAGATATCGATAATTATTGATAGCTTCATTCTTTAATTTCCACACGCAATTACGTTATTAGAGAGAGAAGAGGCTGACAACAGGCTGAAAATAAACGTGCTGAATATAGCTGGACAATCTAAAATTGTTTCTTTTCTAAAATACTTCAACAACAAAGTTAACGGGAGATATAACAAATTCCAAGCGATGCGGTCGCCCCAAGAAAACAAGCGACCGGACCCGACAATAAATTGGTTGTCAGAGGTCGTCGGATGTAAACAACCGTTTATATTCTCAAAGCGATATTTAATCTTAAAAGCCCTCCGTCATTGATCGTACAGACCCTCAGGAATAGGTTATCATGAGTTTAGATTCCTTGGCAGAGTGATCATCAAAATACTTCTTATGATTGGGCTTTTACGCACGTCAGTCCAAATATCAAAATTAGAAGAATAAAGATTATAGCCATGGATGTCAATAGCAAAAATAATAGAATGTCTGTATATATATATATATATATATATATATATATATATATATATATATATATATATATATATATATATATATATTCATTTCTAAGAAGACAAATATAACTTCTTCTACATGTGCCGTGTCACCTCAGTACGTAGGTAAACATAGCTCTCCACAATTTCTTATCCTTTGTAGCTTTTAATAAATTTTGTCTTTTTGTTATTTCTGCCAAACCCTGTTAAGCCATTCATTTAGTCAAACCCACTAAGTATTTTATGAGTTATTTTTGTTGATCATGTTCGCCATAGTCTATGAATGTAGAATTCAGCGCAGTACGTAATCTGTTCAATGAAACAACGCCAATACCACTAGCAGCAGCTGTTCAGCAATTCTTCAGTCTTCGATATCAGAGGTTGGCAGTGAATATTCGGAGAAAAAAAACGTCCGCCTTTATACACGTCCCATTGAATATTTTGAGCTTTCTGATTGTTTAAACTTCTATTGGTGAACTATAAAATGAGTCAGATCATTTTGGTTGTCTCACTAGTATATTAAAGTACCCCCCAAAATGTAACAGTTTTCCGCTGTCTGTCTTGCCTTCAATCCGTCCTGTCAGTATTGAATTTTCTAAGCCCTCTTCCCTCTTTATGTCGTAGAATTTACAGCTGTCCGATGGTAAGTATAAGTTTCCTTTTTGTTTCCATTTTCTCTAGAACTTCGTTGTGGCTCACATTTTCGGTCTATGTTATCCTCAGCATCCTTCTGTAGAACCACATTTCTGTTGTTTCAAGTTTCTTCTTCATCTGTGAGAAGATTATCCAGCATTCCCTGTCGTATAGGAGGACAGATATCACATGGCAGTTCAGTACACTTTTCTTTGTTTGTAACAAAATTTTCCCGTTTCTTAATACTCTGCTTAGTTTTGGAAGGCATCTTTGGCTGTCCCAATACACCTTCAGATTTCAGTGTTGCACAATCTGTCCTCTGTTAAAATACTTCACAGATATTTCATTTTTTTTTACTTGTTTGATTTTGGTATCTTCGATTAGTAATTTGCATTTTGGGCTCATCCTTTTGCTAACAAACATGCATTCTGTTACAATTGGCTAAAATATGAAGGATACAAACCGAAAACATATATATATATATATATATATATATATATATATATATATATATATATATATATATATTGTTAAATATAACAGACAACGAATGCATATTATGTTTGATCATGAGCCGTTCTAAACTTCGTATAGTGGCTTTAATGTGAACAAAGAATAAAGAAAATTTTTATTATTTACCATTTTATAAAGTCCGAATCTATTGGCCATTAGCAGATGTTTTGTCAACCATGCCAATAAATAGTGTAGATAAACAATTTAATAAATAAATAGTGTTTGTTATTTTTGTTGTCAATTCTCAAGAAAAAAAGAAAATATATAAATTCACTTTCATATATTTAGGATTTATTACATATTTCTAATAAATAATAAATAAATCAGATAAGTGAATATAACGAACCCGCATATCTAAGCTTACAGTGCCTGGTATTTCCAAGTGGCCATTCATCGAGGTCCTCACCAGGCTCAGTGTTGCTTAACCTCAGTTATTGTGTGGAATCGGTGTTTCAGCATGAAAGGGAGTAAGCCCGACGACAGTGAACTCGAGGGATTTTTTTTTTGTTAAAGAATATTTTAAAAGAAATATTTTATGAATTTCCAGTAAATGTGGCTGCTCGGTCAATGAATTCTGGTTGTTTCATTATAAGGAAACAGTTAATATTAATATTACTATTACCACCCAATAAATTTAGACAAGTTCTGAAGTAAGTGGAACTTGGGGAAGGAATTGTAACTCTTCAGCGTGAATACAAAAAGATCACTGAAATATTGAGAACACTTGCTGTCACTTGAGAGAAAGAGAGAGAGAGAGAGATAGAGAGAGATAGTGAGTGAGTGAGAGAGAGGGAGAGCGGGAGACGGATAGAGAAAGACAAAAAGAGCGAGAGAGAGAGAGAGTGAGACAGAGAAAGATAATGAAAGAAAGAGCGAGGGAAAGAGAGATAGAGAAAGAGAGAGAGACAGACAGACGGAAAGCGACAGAGAAAGACAAAGACAAAGAGAGTGCGAGAGAGATTGAGACAGCGAGAGAAAGAAAGACAGAGAAACAAAGAGCGAGAGAAAGCGAGATAGAGAAAGAGAGAGCTAAAAAGGGAGAGAGAGACAGAAAGAGCGAGCGAAAGAGAGACAGTGATAGATAGATAGATAGATAGATAGATAGAGAGAGAGAGAGAGAGAGAGAGAGAGAGAGAGAGAGATGAAGAGAGCAGGTATTACAAGCAGGAAAATATGATAATAAAGAAGAATGCTGTTGATTTTTCAGGTAAGACTGATAATAAGACTAAAGCAAATATTTTGTCTGTAAATTGTTCGGGAAAGAATGCCAGGCAAATCGGTAATTGCGACTTTGTCCACTTTCGTTCTTTGATAAAATAACACGCCAACAAATTGTCAACAAATCTCTTTATTATTCTTGCTCCATTCACAGCTGCAATTATCCAGCAGATAAATAATATGGAAAGATTGAAACGTTTCGCTGAAACAGCAAAGCAGACGAGATTCACGCTTTTATCCGCCATCTTAAATTGAATATGTCTTAAAATAACAAGATCAGCAATTTCGAACCAGGACTTCTCCAGGCTGTGCACACAGTTCTCTGCTCGTAACAATATTCTGAATAGCACGGACGCCGCAGTAAAGATTATAGGAATAAGTTAACTCCACTTTTGCTGCAAGTAAACATTAGTTTTATGCATACGATTATGAAACGTGCGAAGACTAAAGATACAGCGTATAAGCAGTAATTCTGCACAGTTGCTCTTATATATCTGATAAATGATTTATATATCCGAAAAAAAAGATGAAATTCGGGAAAACATGTTTTGTATGCAAAAATCTCATTAATTTGTTCGTTCACAGCTATTTATTTTTATATTTTATTAAAACTTAACAGGTTTAAATTAACTAGGGCATTTTTAAAGAAGCGGAGTTGCCATGCTAATGATTTTTATCTTAGATTTTTTTCAGTTCTCTTTGAGAATGCTCGTTGAGAGCGAAACGTCAACAAAAAAATAAAAATATAAAACCTTCAGCAGGTTTTTACATGTTCCGTCTTACATAGATATCTGTGCATCAATCATATTTTTATTAATCTATCTATCTATCTATCTATCTATCTATCTATCTATCTATCTATCTATCTATCTATCTATCTCAGTTTGCTCACATCTATCTATCTATCTATCTATCTATCTATCTATCTATCTATCTATTTATCTATCTATCTATCTATCTATCTATCTCAGTCTGCTCATATCTATCTATCTATCTATCTATCTATCTATCTATCTATCTATCTATCTATCTCAGTTTGCTCACATCTATCTATCTATCTATCTATCTATCTATCTATCTATCTATCTATCTATCTCAGTTTGCTCACATCTATCTATCTATCTATCTATCTATCTATCTATCTATCTATCTATCTATCTATCTATCTATCTATTCATTTCAGTCTGTACCTAAACTATATCAGATTTTTATTAGGCAAGTTTAAATTTTCGTAACAAAATTTGTTAGGCACCTAGTGCGGATCAAAATTTAGAATTTAAAAATGTTCAAGTATAAAGATATGTGATACTCTGTCGAATGTATTTTTTTACATACAATAGTAGCAGCTGTGTGATTCTACCGAAGGGTACTGAGGATATTGTGAATCGAACATAAGATCTAGCGACAATGACATCAAAAAAGGAAAATTATGCTTCACATCAGGAAGAGACAGTTGACATTTTTGAGGTACATAATGAGGAAAGAGGGCAGGGAAAATTTGATACTCACTGGATAGATTGACGGTGAGAGGAAAACAATGCACAGCCTACCTGGTGGCTTTGAGCAAATGGGTGGCAGAGACGGGTTTGAGAGAGAGAGAATTAATTAAGAGCTACGAAAGGACAGAAAGTTGGGGAGAGTCATGATCGACAAGGGAGACGGCACATCTCGGGTTTAAAACAGAACAGAAGAAAATAATAATAATAATAATAATAATAATAATAATAATAATAATAATAATAATAATAATGACTAGCTTTAACCCGTGAAAATTTCACGGTTTTCCAATTTTAATATTTTGATGAATCTTAATTTTAAGTTAAGGATTGTTTAAGCTCATGGCGATTTCCCATGACCATAAAATATCCGTAAAAATTCCCCTATCGCATCGTTAAATATGAACTTAACAACTTTAACAAAATATTGCAATAACATTCATAAATATGGATGCTGGTGGTAATTTTAAGAAGTAAGTGGGTACAAATGAAAAGATTTGAAATTGACAACTTTTTCATTTTACCCAAACAGTCGTTAAACCCTTCGCATCTTTCTTTCTTCCTTTCTTTTATTCATTTCCTCACTGAACCCAAGTAGTTTTCTCTAATATGTTTTGTCTATCGAAACGGAGTAGTCCGTTATTTATAAGGTTTTTGCAGGAGACGTTAAATACTTCTATCTTCCCTTCTCATCTTTCTTTCTTCCTTTCTTTTATTCATTTTCTCACTGAACCCAAGTAGCTTTCTCTGATATGTTTTGTCTATCGAAACGGAGTAGTCCGTTATTTATAAGGTATTTTCAGGAGACGTTAAATATTTCTATCTTCTCTCCTCATCTTTCTTTCTTCCTTTCTTTTATTCATTTTCTCACTGAAGCCAAGTAGTTTTCTCTGATATGTTTTGTCCATCGAAACGGAGTAGTCCGTTATTTATAAGGTATTTGCAGGAGACGTTAAATACTTCTATCTTCCCTTCTCATCTTTCTTTCTTCCTTTCTTTTATTCATTTTCTCACTGAAGCCAAGTAGTTTTCTCTGATATGTTTTGTCCATCGAAACGGAGTAGTCCGTTATTTATAAGGTATTTGCAAGAGACGTTAAATACTTCTATCTTCCCTTCTCATCTTTCTTTCTTCCTTTCTTTTATTCATTTTCTCACTGAACCCAAGTAGTTTTCTCTGAAATGTTTTGTCTATCGAAACGGAGTAGTCCGTTATTTATAAGGTATTTTCAGGAGACGTTAAATATTTCTATCTTCCCTTCTCATCTTTCTTTCTTCCTTTCTTTTATTCATTTTCTCACTGAAGCCAAGTAGTTTTCTCTGATATGTTTTGTCCATCGAAACGGAGTAGTCCGTTATTTATAAGGTATTTGCAGGAGACGTTAAATACTTCTATCTTCTCTCCTCATCTTTCTTTCTTCCTTTCTTTTATTCATTTCCTCACTGAACCCAAGTAGTTTTCTCTGATATGTTTTGTCCATCGAAACGGAGTAGTCCGTTATTTATAAGGTTTTTGCAGGAGACGTTAAATACTTCTATCTTCCCTTCTCATCTTTCTTTCTTCCTTTCTTTTATTCATTTTCTCACTGAAGCCAAGTAGTTTTCTCTGATATGTTTTGTCCATCGAAACGGAGTAGTCCGTTATTTATAAGGTATTTTCAGGAGAAGTTAAATACTTCTATCTTCTCTCCTCATCTTTCTTTCTTCCTTTCTTTTATTCATTTTCTCACTGAACCCAAGTAGCTTTCTCTGATATGTTTTGTCTATCGAAACGGAGTAGTCCGTTATTTATAAGGTTTTTGCAGGAGACGTTAAATACTTCTATCTTCCCTTCTCATCTTTCTTTCTTCCTTTCTTTTATTCATTTTCTCACTGAACACAAGTAGTTTTCTCTGATATGTTTTGTCTATCGAAACGGAGTAGTCCGTTATTTATAAGGTATTTGCAGGAGACGTTAAATACTTCTATCTTCCCTTCACATCTTTCTTTCTTCCTTTCTTTTATTCATTTTCTCACTGAAGCCAAGTAGTTTTCTCTGAAATGTTTTGTCTATCGAAACGGAGTAGTCCGTTATTTATAATGTATTTGCAGGAGACGTTAAATACTTCTATCTTCCCTTCTCATCTTTCTTTCTTCCTTTCTTTTATTCATTTCCTCACTGAACCCAAGTAGTGTCTCTGATATGTTTTGTCCATCGAAACGGAGTAGTCCGTTATTTATAAGGTATTTGCAGGAGACGTTAAATACTTCTATCTTCCCTTCTCATCTTTCTTTCTTCCTTTCTTTTATTCATTTTCTCACTGAACCCAAGTAGTGTCTCTGATATGTTTTGTCTATCGAAACGGAGTCGTCCGTTATTTATAAGGTATTTTCAGGAGACGTTAAATACTTCTATCTTCTCTCCTCATCTTCCTTTCTTCCTTTCTTTTATTCATTTTCTCACTGAAGCCAAGTAGTTTTCTCTGATATGTTTTGTCCATCGAAACGGAGTAGTCCGTTATTTATAAGGTATTTGCAGGAGACGTTAAATACTTCTATCTTCTTTCCTTATCTTTCTTTCTTCCTTTCTTTTATTCATTTTCTCACTGAACCCAAGTAGTTTTCTCTGATATGTTTTGTCTATCGAAACGGAGTAGTCCGTTATTTATAAGGTATTTGCAGGAGACGTTAAATACTTCTATCTTCCCTTCTCATCTTTCTTTCTTCCTTTCTTTTATTCATTTTCTCACTGAACCCAAGTAGTTTTCTCTGATATGTTTTGTCCATCGAAACGGAGTAGTCCGTTATTTATAAGGTATTTTCAGGAGACGTTAAATATTTCTATCTTCTCTCCTCATCTTTCTTTCTTCCTTTCTTTTATTCATTTTCTCACTGAACCCAAGTAGTTTTCTCTGATATGTTTTGTCCATCGAAACGGAGTAGTCCGTTATTTATAAGGTATTTGCAAGAGACGTTAAATACTTCTATCTTCCCTTCTCATCTTTCTTTCTTCCTTTCTTTTATTCATTTTCTCACTGAACCCAAGTAGTTTTCTCTGATATGTTTTGTCCATCGAAACGGAGTAGTCCGTTATTTATAAGGTATTTGCAAGAGACGTTAAATACTTCTATCTTCCCTTCTCATCTTTCTTTCTTCCTTTCTTTTATTCATTTCCTCACTGAACCCAAGTAGTTTTCTCGGATATGTTTTGTCCATCGAAACGGAGTAGTCCGTTATTTATAAGGTTTTTGCAGGAGACGTTAAATACTTCTATCTTCCCTTCTGATCTTTCTTTCTTCCTTTCTTTTATTCATTTCCTCACTGAACCCAAGTAGTTTTCTCGGATATGTTTTGTCTATCGAAATGGAGTAGTCCGTTATTTATAAGGTATTTTCAGGAGAAGTTAAATATTCTATCTTCTCTCCTCATCTTTCTTTCTTCCTTTCTTTTATTCATTTTCTCACTGAACCCAAGTAGTTTTCTGTGATATGTTTTGTCTATCGAAACGGAGTAGTCCGTTATTTATAAGGTATTTGCAGGAGACGTTAAATACTTCTATCTTCCCTTCACATCTTTCTTTCTTCCTTTCTTTTATTCATTTTCTCACTGAACCCAAGTAGTTTTCTCTGAAATGTTTTGTCTATCGAAACGGAGTAGTCCGTTATTTATAAGGTTTTTGCAGGAGACGTTAAATACTTCTATCTTCCCTTCTGATCTTTCTTTCTTCCTTTCTTTTATTCATTTTCTCACTGAACCCAAGTAGTTTTCTGTGATATGTTTTGTCTATCGAAACGGAGTAGTCCGTTATTTATAAGGTATTTGCAGGAGACGTTAAATACTTCTATCTTCCCTTCACAACTTTCTTTCTTCCTTTCTTTTATTCATTTTCTCACTGAACCCAAGTAGTTTTCTCTGAAATGTTTTGTCTATCGAAACGGAGTAGTCCGTTATTTATAATGTATTTGCAGGAGACGTTAAATACTTCTATCTTCCATTCTCATCTTTCTTTCTTCCTTTCTTTTATTCATTTTCTCACTGAACCCAAGTAGTGTCTCTGATATGTTTTGTCTATCGAAACGGAGTCGTCCGTTATTTATAAGGTATTTTCAGGAGACGTTAAATACTTCTATCTTCTCTCCTCATCTTCCTTTCTTCCTTTCTTTTATTCATTTTCTCACTGAAGCCAAGTAGTTTTCTCTGATATGTTTTGTCCATCGAAACGGAGTAGTCCGTTATTTATAAGGTTTTTGCAGGAGACGTTAAATACTTCTATCTTCTCTCCTCATCTTTCTTTCTTCCTTTCTTTTATTCATTTTCTCACTGAACCCAAGTAGTTTTCTCTGAAATGTTTTGTCTATCGAAACGGAGTAGTCCGTTATTTATAAGGTTTTTGCAGGAGACGTTAAATACTTCTATCTTCCCTTCTGATCTTTCTTTCTTCCTTTCTTTTATTCATTTTCTCACTGGACCCAAGTAGTTTTCTGTGATATGTTTTGTCTATCGAAACGGAGTAGTCCGTTATTTATAAGGTATTTGCAGGAGACGTTAAATACTTCTATCTTCCCTTCACAACTTTCTTTCTTCCTTTCTTTTATTCATTTTCTCACTGAACCCAAGTAGTTTTCTCTGAAATGTTTTGTCTATCGAAACGGAGTCGTCCGTTATTTATAAGGTATTTTCAGGAGACGTTAAATACTTCTATCTTCTCTCCTCATCTTCCTTTCTTCCTTTCTTTTATTCATTTTCTCACTGAAGCCAAGTAGTTTTCTCTGATATGTTTTGTCCATCGAAACGGAGTAGTCCGTTATTTATAAGGTTTTTGCAGGAGACGTTAAATACTTCTATCTTCCCTTCTCATCTTTCTTTCTTCCTTTCTTTTATTCATTTTCTCACTGAACCCAAGTAGTTTTCTCTGATATGTTTTGTCTATCGAAACGGAGTAGTCCGTTATTTATAAGGTATTTGCAGGAGACGTTAAATACTTCTATCTTCCCTTCTCATCTTTCTTTCTTCCTTTCTTTTATTCATTTTCTCACTGAACCCAAGTAGTGTCTCTGATATGTTTTGTCTATCGAAACGGAGTAGTCCGTTATTTATAAGGTATTTTCAGGAGACGTTAAATATTTCTATCTTCTCTCCTCATCTTTCTTTCTTCCTTTCTTTTATTCATTTTCTCACTGAAGCCAAGTAGTTTTCTCTGATATGTTTTGTCCATCGAAACGGAGTAGTCCGTTATTTATAAGGTATTTTCAGGAGAAGTTAAATACTTCTATCTTCTCTCCTCATCTTTCTTTCTTCCTTTCTTTTATTCATTTTCTCACTGAACCCAAGTAGCTTTCTCTGATATGTTTTGTCCATCGAAACGGAGTAGTCCGTTATTTATAAGGTTTTTGCAGGAGACGTTAAATACTTCTATCTTCCCTTCTCATCTTTCTTTCTTCCTTTCTTTTATTCATTTTCTCACTGAACACAAGTAGTTTTCTCTGATATGTTTTGTCTATCGAAACGGAGTAGTCCGTTATTTATAAGGTATTTGCAGGAGACGTTAAATACTTCTATCTTCCCTTCACATCTTTCTTTCTTCCTTTCTTTTATTCATTTTCTCACTGAACCCAAGTAGTTTTCTCTGAAATGTTTTGTCTATCGAAACGGAGTAGTCCGTTATTTATAATGTATTTGCAGGAGACGTTAAATACTTCTATCTTCCCTTCTCATCTTTCTTTCTTCCTTTCTTTTATTCATTTTCTCACTGAACCCAAGTAGTGTCTCTGATATGTTTTGTCCATCGAAACGGAGTAGTCCGTTATTTATAAGGTATTTGCAGGAGACGTTAAATACTTCTATCTTCCCTTCTCATCTTTCTTTCTTCCTTTCTTTTATTCATTTTCTCACTGAACCCAAGTAGTGTCTCTGATATGTTTTGTCTATCGAAACGGAGTCGTCCGTTATTTATAAGGTATTTTCAGGAGACGTTAAATACTTCTATCTTCTCTCCTCATCTTCCTTTCTTCCTTTCTTTTATTCATTTTCTCACTGAAGCCAAGTAGTTTTCTCTGATATGTTTTGTCCATCGAAACGGAGTAGTCCGTTATTTATAAGGTATTTGCAGGAGACGTTAAATACTTCTATCTTCTTTCCTTATCTTTCTTTCTTCCTTTCTTTTATTCATTTTCTCATTGAACCCAAGTAGTTTTCTCTGATATGTTTTGTCCATCGAAACGGAGTAGTCCGTTATTTATAAGGTTTTTGCAGGAGACGTTAAATACTTCTATCTTCCCTTCTCATCTTTCTTTCTTCCTTTCTTTTATTCATTTTCTCACTGAACCCAAGTAGTTTTCTTTGATATGTTTTGTCTATCGAAACGGAGTAGTCCGTTATTTATAAGGTATTTGCAGGAGACGTTAAATACTTCTATCTTCCCTTCTTATCTTTCTTTCTTCCTTTCTTTTATTCATTTTCTCACTGAACCCAAGTAGTTTTCTCTGATATGTTTTGTCCATCGAAACGGAGTAGTCCGTTATTTATAAGGTATTTTCAGGAGACGTTAAATATTTCTATCTTCTCTCCTCATCTTTCTTTCTTCCTTTCTTTTATTCATTTTCTCACTGAAGCCAAGTAGTTTTCTCTGATATGTTTTGTCCATCGAAACGGAGTAGTCCGTTATTTATAAGGTATTTTCAGGAGAAGTTAAATACTTCTATCTTCTCTCCTCATCTTTCTTTCTTCCTTTCTTTTATTCATTTTCTCACTGAACCCAAGTAGCTTTCTCTGATATGTTTTGTCCATCGAAACGGAGTAGTCCGTTATTTATAAGGTATTTGCAGGAGATGTTAAATACTTCTATCTTCCCTTCTCATCTTTCTTTCTTCCTTTCTTTTATTCATTTTCTCACTGAACCCAAGTAGTTTTCTCTGATATGTTTTGTCCATCGAAACGGAGTAGTCCGTTATTTATAAGGTATTTGCAAGAGACGTTAAATACTTCTATCTTCCCTTCTCATCTTTCTTTCTTCCTTTCTTTTATTCATTTTCTCAATGAACCTAAGTAGTGTCTCTGATATGTTTTGTCCATCGAAATCCGTCTTTATTTCTTTCTTTTTCTCACTGAAACTAAGCAGTGTCTTTTCTCCTGTTTCCACGTGATCAAAACGCAGAATAGTCGATTATGTATGGCAGGCGACATTAAACACTTTTATCTTCTCGTATTTCTTTCTGTTTAGCCAAAATCCACGCCTTACGAACATTTTTCTTAATAATAATAATTTAAAAAATAATTCGGTCGACGATGTGATTTTATTTAATTCATGGTAATTGGATTTGTGACGATTGCTTACTCGGATTCTCTCCTTCGATGCCGTGCGTCAGAAAAAATGAGCGTTTATCGCGGCCACCGTGGTTTCTCAACCTTTTAGCTTGGATCAAAATGTAGTATTTATTCTTAATAGCTTAATAGCAAGGAGTTACTGGGTGTGGAAGAATTAGAAAACAGAAACATTACTAAGGAGCGAGAACAAAAGAAGAGTAATTTAGGAGTAAACATGGATATCGGCTCGGATTGAGGAATCGGAGAGCCGAGTTCGAATAACAGTGGAATCCATTACATCCACTTACCCGCTAATACCATTGGGAAAGGTATGAATCATCTTCTTCTTCGGCTAATGGGTAAATAGCAAGATAGACCAGGTTCTATAGACTTGAATGGCAACTGATCTACCGCAGAAAGCAATGGCAACCTACTGCGGGAAAAAAAATCTGCCTCGTCATTCATGTAGAGAAAGATACATGATCGCCTAAGCGTGTATCACGCATGGCACATAACTGACTGAATCAGGAGGATAGTAGATAGTGATTGATATTGCATTTACATTTTTGAAGATTAAAGTTGGATGAAAAGCATGGAACCGGGAGGGAGTTCCACAAGCGAGAAGTGCGAGAATCTTTTCTCGCACTTCTCGCTTGTTGGCATAGAATTTACGATTACATCTAGCCAACTCAACAGTAAATTGATGAAATCTCATCGCCAATCTAGTACTGCGCTTCCAGTCATAAAGTCTAGGTGCTCTTCGCTAGAGCTCATCCGAACAATTGCCATGAAAGTATTTACAGAAAAAGCACAGGGAATTAACTTTACGGTGTGTGTGTATGGGGGGGGGGATGATGAAACCGAGACGCCAGATAATAATATTACTTGCTTCTTATTTGGATTTCATCACGGATCTCTATTATTATTATTATTATTATTATTATTATTATTATTATTATTATTATTATTCTGATCGTCCTCCCTTTCGTTAGCACGGCCGTTACGTCCTGCCAATACCTCATAGATAATGGACTGTTAGTCATATTAGAGACCCCGTATAGCAGAATCATATGTGGCAGCAATATTCAAAGCCTGGACGAATGGTAGACTTATAGATATGTAAGAGAGATTCTGGTGAGAAAAAAATGTCTAGCACAACACAGTGAACCAAGTGACCTAGCAATGGATTCAATGTAGTTTTTCCACTTCATGTCAGCCGAGAAGGCTCAACGATTCACCCTACTGGAGGCTATCATCAGCCATGTTGATGGAAGGCAGAAAGGGGTCTCTCAAATGATTAGTAGTCCATTATCATTACCATTGGCAGGACGTAACAGTCGTGCTGACTAACGCAGGGAGGGACAAGCACAATAATAATAATAATAATAATAATAATAATAATAATAATAATAATAATAATGGACCATAAAGATTGCCATATATAAAAAAAAAACACTTGAAAGAGGGTAAATATATGGAAATATTAGCCGATTATATCGAATAATTCACAGAATCGTTTATCTCTTATTTACAAGTTCTCAAACGCTGCATCCGACGTTTTTGAAGATTTATCATAGATGAAAGATGTGAAAAGTCATATTAGAGACCCCGTATAGCAGAATCATATGTGGCAGCAATATTCAAAGCCTGGACGAATGGTAGACTTATAGATATGTAAGAGAGATTCTGGTGAGGAAAAAATGTCTAGCACAACACAGTGAACCAAGTGACCTAGCAATGGATTCAATGTAGTTTTTCCACTTCATGTCAGCCGAGAAGGCTCAACGATTCACCCTACTGGAGGCTATCATCAGCCATGTTGATGGAAGGCTGAAAGGGGTCTCTCAAATGATTAGTAGTCCATTATCTATTGGCAGGACGTAACAGTCGTGCTGACTAACGCAGGGAGGGACAAGCACAATAATAATAATAATAATAATAATAATAATAATAATAATAATAATAATGGACCATAAAGATTGCCATATATAAAAAAAAACACTTGAAAGAGGGTAAATATATGGAAATATTAGCCGATTATATCGAATAATTCACAGAATCGTTTATCTCTTATTTACAAGTTCTCAAACGCTGCATCCGACGTTTTTGAAGATTTATCATAGATGAAAGATGTGAAAAGTCATACTACAGTGAAGACACTAATGTAAATGATAGTATCTCTAACCGCCTAGGGGTAAGATAAATAACTTTACAATATGTGAGGAAGCGAACCGTTTATAAATGTACATATAACTTTATATAAAGAAAGACCACACACGCCATAATATTCTGAAGCATATTAAGAATAATAGCCGAGGCGATCAGACTGGCTAACAGTCTGGTCCAAGTAGTGATTACTCAGCTGGAAAAAGAATTAGTGTATTAAAAGATGGTGAATGAGAGAGAGAGAGAGTGAGAGAGAGAGAGAGAAAGAATGGAAGGCGATAGAACGAGACAGATGATAGTGTCAACACTGGTAGTTGTAGTAGTAGTAGAAAAAGAGTCTTTGTGGCTTTGTATCATCGTGTATAGATAGCCGCCATTTTGATTCGAGCAGACATATTTATGATTAACGAGGCTTCCTTCTCAAATTTCCAACAAGGGACCGTAAATTATCTTGCCGCGTCTTGTTGGTCACCCGGGCGCGGTAATTCCTTTGCTACGGCTGATTGAGGAAGCAGTAAATTTTCAAAAGCGGCAGATGTCTCCGAAACTTGGAACGCTGAGCTGGACCGACCGCCGCGATACATAGTCACCCGCGCGCATGCGCATGCTTGCTCAGGCATTTTTCGATGCAGTCTTTTCTTCATCTGACGTCGCCGACAAAATGATCAGGATTGGGGTGGTGTTGGTATAAAGAAGGGGGAACAATGTCCGCCCTGTTGAGCAATAGCATGATCAAGAGCAAGCCGTATATATTTCGGTGAGGATTTCTTCGGGCTGATTCGTGTAGACAGAGATAAGGCAAGATGGCCGCAGGAAGGAATGACCCGTAAGAAACATTGGACAACAAAGCAGATATTTACTTTGAACAGAAATAAGTAAAGCAGCTGTAGTAAGACAGCTGATCTCGCAGACTATTAGCTATAATCTTATAGTAACTACAGATTTGATCTTGTGTCAGACTAAAATAAACGTGTCTCAGTGTGGATCTATGGTCAGTAAGCGAGTCTGGACTATATTTCGACGGCACTGACTGCCTCTCATTTTGGTGTTGATCACAGATTAAATTTAGTAAATAACTTACCTTGGATCAATATTTTCAAGCGTGTTTCGAGGACCAATATCGTCGTCATCATAATCATCTTTACTTCCAAAACCAGATTGGGTCGTAGGGTTGTTGCGCAGCTGAACACTTCACCAGGTCTGAGGTGAAAGCTGGAGAGGTATTTATTCATGTGCAGCGTGCTGTGGACAAACGGACCTGACGGTGTCCATCCATCTGCAGGTCAAACCACAGTCGATGTCCTTCAAATTGAAGGCTCGCCTTGGTCGAAGACATATGGATATTGATTTAATCGGGGATAACCGTACGCCTTGTCCGTTGACTTCAATCTAAGAAGCGACCTGCCTGGTGATGCCATGTCTTCACTGCATTGACGGAATTCATATGCTTATGAAGGACATTCTGCGCTCTATAGGACTGTTGGTCGTACAAAAATGATCACCTTCCCTTTTAACGGTCTTGTTTTAATCCCGTTGAAGGTGTCTACATCACTCACATCACCAGAATAGTCTTGGTGGGGACGTTTTTGTTGCTGGCCCGACTATGTGACAAGCAGAACTGACTTACATGGTAGCAGGAGCACTCGTAGACACATTTGTAGATTTGACCAAACTATGCTCGGTTTATCTTGAAATAACGCAGTGTTTAGTAAGACAATCATGCAGGCTATAATTGTTATCGCAAGTCTGAGTCGACATTTTTGTATCTTTGAAAGACTCAGGTGACCTCATTAAATCTAGTCTGTCTAGCAAATGAGAAAGTTATGCATCCTCCACATTTAACAGAGAACTGTATTCGAGCCCAGATAAAAGACAAGATTTTATTTCTGATTTTTTTTTAATAATTAGCAATTCTCTGCTTGCGGCCACGTCACATAGAAATACTAGTTCACGTACAATCACTTAAGTTAAGCCCGGTCAGTACCTAGATGGGTAACCGCTTGGGAATACCAGGTGCTGTAAGCTTGGATGTGCGGGGGTGTAATGGATTGGAATTGTTGATCGTAGAGCCGAGTTGATATTCCCGTTGAGTTCGTTATATTTACTTAAGCGCAAATACCTTTGGGAAAGGCATGAATCCATATTTTCTCTCCCCAGGTTAATTAGTAAGACTTGTATCATTAAACCATTATTATCTCAAAAAAATCCTTACATTCTAAAAATATTTCCTGGCTTTAAATAACGTAGCAGTGGTTAATAAGCCGTTCAAATCGGATCGATCAATCAATGTTAGGTGTTCGAGTTCATTTAGGATGACCTCGCTGTAACGGTTAAATAAATCCGGGCAGAGGACACATCTTACGCCATTTTCTGTTTTTTTGTGTACTTCATGTACTTTCGTCATGCTGGCAGTTTGCACCAATTAAGTACAGATTTAAGAAACAAGAAAATGTCATTAGAAATAATTGAAAGACTGATCTATGTAATATCAGTCCTACTATAGAGCAGCGAAAGCTGTAGAATATCCTCAGAGCTGAAGAGGAGATTTGAGGCAATACAGATATGGTTATACAGAAGGATGTTGAGAATTTACGAACCATGTGAGCAACAGGAAAGCCTTAAGGAAAATCGAAACAAAAAGGCCACTTATACTTAGAATCAGAAAGTGACAGTTGAAATTTCTTGGGCACATAATGAGGAAAGAAGGCTTGGAAAATCTTACACTCACAGGACACACCGAAGACAAAAGAAGGGCAGAGGGAAACAGCGACTAGATGTAAATTGTGTAAATGTGTGGCAGAACAGAGAATGGACGAGATAGTAAAACGACAAACGCTGTTGGGAACTACAGTGGATAGGAAGTTGTGGTGAGCCATGACCATCCTTGTCTTAAAGAGAAACGGCACAAAGAAAACGAACCGAGCAACATCTCCCACATAACATCGACACAACTATTTTAACTATGACCGGCAAAAGGGAGGATATTTTCATTGCCATGGTTTGTGTTGGATTTCAAAAAAGTCCCTCAACGTAAGGATTAGTTTTAACATGACTATCTACAAAGTACACGGAATGGAAATGCTCTCAAGTTCTTGGCCTCAATCTGTGCTTTTCACTTGACAAGCACACTTGTTTGTTTTAGACTTGGATCACCAAGCAACTATTTTTTTAAAAGTCACACAATGGGAGAAGCCGTAATGAATGTTGTGCCAATCAAAGAGACATCATTTGTTTTGTTTCTGGGCAATGGTTGTGTTGTGTTGCTTACGCTAGATAACACGCTCTCTCCCAGAAACTGTAACTAAGGTCTGGTCAGCATAGTTGCAATATAAACCACAGGTGTTTGGCTTTGTGGGTGTTGAATAAACATCTAGGCGAGCGTCTGCAATAGGGATTGGCTAAGCGCCAAATACGAATACGAGCGGCTAGCTATTGTTATTATTATTTTATTTCCTTTAATTTCTGGTGTGTACTTATTTCTTTCCGGGTCCCGCACAGAAATGGCATCATGATATTTTCCACTGAGCAACTAAAACAAAACAAAACAAAAATACAAAACAAAAAACCCCCACATATTTTACACATTTTAAGGTATGGACTTCCAGGAATCCCTTTAATGTGTCTATTGGAATCTTTTCTAATGAATCAGAGGTCTCCAACTACAACAGGGATTGTTGATGCTCTTATTTTTGAGATTTCGATTTCAAGGTCCTATATTTTGATAGCTTTTTGAAGATCTTCAAAGATACATTGCAATCTGCAGGGACTGCCATATCAATAAGGAGGTAATTTTTTTTGTTGCTTGCAGTCTCTAATAATGATGTCTGTGCGATTAGCTTTGTTTCTTCTGCCTGTGTGCATTGTGTAGTCCCATAAAATTGTTACAAGTCCTATCTCTGGGTGGTGTTCATACAAATTCTTTTTCAGTTTCCTTTTCGTAGAAATTGCAGATTTCCCAGTGCAGATATTGGCCCACTCTGTCATGCCGGGTTTTATATTCAGTGGGTGCCAATACAGTGCAACTTGATACAAGATGGTCAATTGTTTCTGGATATTTATCACAGAATCTGCATTTTGGGCTAACACAATATTTTAGTATGTGTGCTTGATAATTTCTAGTTAACAAGCCTTAGTCTTGTGCAGCAAGGATAAAATCTTCGGTTTCATCTTTTAACCCTGCACTATGTAGCCACTGATGTGTACGGGGTTTGTATAAACCAGCTTGTTTGATACGGGCAGAGTATTGACCGTGAAGCGTTTTATCTTGCCATCGCTTCTGCATCTGGTCGGTTGCATTTGCTTTCACTTTCTTTTTTAAGTATATTGCAGCTTCAGTCGACTTATTGTTTTTTTACTTCTATTTCTACACCCATTTGAAACTCCATTTTGAACTTGTTTTTTGAACTTGTTTATTATTATTATTATTATTATTATTATTGTTGTTGTTGTTGCTGTTGTTGTTGTATTTACTATTTTATATTCTGCAACCATAAAAGTACGTCTATGTTTGTGTTAATTCTGAATTTTTACGATGGCAGAATATATAAATTTACGTGCGTGTGTCTGTGTGCTTGTTTTTGTGTATGTCTGTGTGTACGTATTGTATTTATCTATACAAATTAACCTTATATATTATTGTACAAACACACACACACACACACACACACACACACATATATATATATATATATATTGATCTTATATATAAATATATATTCATAAAAATAAATTATATATGTATATTGATATACTTTGTATATATAGATATCTTATAGAAATATATATATAGATATGTACCCGTGCGTGTGTGTGGTTTTGTGTGTGTAAATCCTCAGTCATATACATTGACGTGTGCATTAACGCTTGTGTGCGCTCAAGTCATTAAGCGATAAAGAAAAGTTGGGAAGTTTTCGTTAAAAACTTCAAGCACGGAATGCTGCGTTGTTGACTGCTGTTTGTTGCAGGCCTCATCATCGGCCATTGTTGATTTCCTCCAAATACAGCTAGAGAAGATTCTAAAAAAGAAACCAATATGTTAAGGTGAAAATATGTAAACACACACACACACACACACACACACACACACACACACACACACACACACACATATATATATATATATATATATATATATATATTCACTCTTTCTTTCCCTATATTTATAGGAAGAGAAAGAGAGAGAGAGAGTAAAGAAGAAATGTTTACAGTAAAATAAAAAAAAATACATTGATTTCATTCAAAAAGTAAATGACGGAAGGTTATGTTTAATGAATCAGTTTTGTGGGTCCCAGTGCGCATGTGCAGCGCCCATGAAATGCATTTTTTGCCTTTTGAAGCAACCTTATCTAGTTTTCTTTGAAACGTGTTTCATGTACTTTTTTTCCCAGATAATGAACATCATTTTAAAGTGACAAGTAAAATTTCCAGTAAGGTTTTTGCTTATTTATTTGTTCACTTAGAGAAAAAATAAGAACTACTAATTTTTTTTAAATTCAATAATGATTGGCTTTTTTGAACGAGTTTATCCGAGAAAATTTTCCGGAAATTTTCTTCGCTGATATCCCACACGGGCATATAAAAACATTCGTAAAATCTTAATAACTCATCACTCATCTCAATGTATATAGGTATGCATGTAAACCATACAACTTAATGTATGTCATGTTAGGTGCTTTTTGCGGAATTTTCGAGGCCACCACGTTTATTAATTTCGCCTTTTTTGTTCTCTTAAATGACTTCCCACCCAAAACCATTTGTTGTATACATCCGCGCCTCATTGTATAAGATTGCTACATATATTCGTTCGTTTTTTTCTGATGTACTGCGAAGGATCTCGAAGAATAATTTTTCGCAGCCTTTTCTGCTTCTTAGTAAAACTGGTCATCTTTTGAAACTTGTATAACGTTATTGAAATTTTATCTCAGATTAGACACCTCTTTGAGATGCTATGTCAAGTAGAAAGGCATGAGCATGCGCAAAATCTTCGCTTTGTTTTTAATCAAGGTCACCAAGCCAAGCTCAAGACATTTGTGCTGTATACGGAGATGAAATGTTTCAAAGGAACCAAGCAGTCAATTCTAAGCTGTATGTAGAACAAATGAACAAGCTCAAAAAAGGCAATTCCGTTGAAAAGATCTGAGCCGGCGACAGAGGGTTTATTCGGCATGATAATCTTCGTCTGCACGTCACTAACATGACCAAACATACAATTAAAGAACTCAATTGGTAAGTTCGGCCACACCCACAATATTTACCTGATTATTATTATTATTCAAACAGCCAATTTCTAACAATTTGTGAGGTGTTTCGTGATCAATTTGTTGTGGGGTTGTATTGATCATAAGTTCACCTTGTCTGAATGTACTTCTTTTTTATATACGTATATAATTTTGTTTTGGAGTTAAAAAGACAACATTAGTCTCACAAGAGAAATATATAAATTACACACAAATCATATACAAGATGCAACACAATAAGCGTAAACGAAAACAATAAAATGCTTCAGTATACATTTCAGAGAAGAATTGTATATTTCAAAGTAAATATAGATATACAGATATAGAAAGTTCTTGCTTATTTATCAGTTGCCATATGGTCTGTTGGAGGGTTATCCTCGGACCTGCTTCGTTTGACCGTCGAAGATGAGAGAGAAAATTTGATTTCCGTTTAAAAAAGCATGTTCGGGTGCATGATGGGAATTTTCATATTTATTTAATTATTTTTTTTATAATCTCATCTTTTCTTTATTTATAGTTAATTATCATTCTTATCTATATTTTAAAGTAATTTTATCAACTTTTAATTTTTCTTTTATTATTAACTACCCTAGAAGCCGCCCTTCGGGTGGACTTTAAGATAGCTCCTGCGGAGGGTTTTTGGGCCTTTGGCCTTTTACCTTCAGCGTTCTATATACGTAAAAGTTATAAGAATTTAGAAATAATAAAATTATTTTATCTTTATTCGACACCTTAATTTGGCATAATCTTTCTTCGTATACACAACCGATTTCTGTAGTTTGATTACATTTATTTTGCGTGTAATTTTTATTTTCTTTTAAAGTCACCATACCATGAAGTCACTCTTAAAAGACATTAGGGAACACGAACTATGTTATATTTCGAATACGTCGCTGTACACGTGCTAGGCAAAAGTAAAAAAAAAACACCCCCCCCCAAAAAAAAAACGTATGAGCAATGTACCGCGACTCGCTGAAATTTTAATTACAGTTTAATTAGACGATATTAATTACAATTGCGGCAAAAATGAAATTAAAATTAAACCTTTAATAAAGAATAGTTATTTAAACTTTTTTCTGTTTGATATTTAAACTAAACTTTAAATGAGTTATTTATTTAATTTTTAATCGTCTGTAACTACACTAGTTATTACCTGTTACTTCAGGTTGTTTATGATTTGCCAAGATAAAAAAAAAACGGACGGACACACGTACACTGAGATTTATTTATATATATTACTTATTTTTTAAGTTTCATACTCCTACATAGTCTAGTACTAAGGGTGAGAGGTTATTTAGTGATTTATTAATGATTTATTTGTTGCTATGACTACAAATTTTTTGAGTTAAAATCTAGTGATATCTATTGTCGAGGTATTGAACAGTCAGTGGACCATTGACAGGAGGTCGTAATACATTGCTGACTGATTCATTAGAACTATTAAAAAATAATGAGTATTAAACAAAATTGAAAAAAAAAACGAACGAATTTATCTAACAACCTAATATTAAGAGGCATACGAATTCGTATAATTGTTATAATTAGTCAAGACTAATGAAGAAAAAAATCCCTTTTTTATTTTTTTTTATTTCTTAGCATAATCGAGAAATTGCCAGTGCGCTTAAACTAATACATCTCCATTAATCATGTGCAGTGACACTTACATATAAATATTCAGTTAATGCAACGGTCAGGTTATGGTTATACAGATCCACTTTTGTTTGTATGCATATATATATATATATATATATATATATGTGTGTGTGTGTGTGTGTGTGTGTTTGTGCGTACGCCCTTCCCCCTCTCTATATAAAGCAAATGTGGAAAAATTCCGTGAAATGCGTTTTGACCTCTAGAAAGACTTCATCGGACTAAAGTAATGTTTCTTCTTGATGGAATTATGTAAATGTAGGAGAAGGAATGGGATATATAAAAATACAACTGTTGGTTGCAGTTATGTACCGCATTTTGTTTTGTTTACCTTCCTACCTTTCATATATAGTATTATTATTCAGTCAAGTTAGCTCGGACATTAATGAGTCTATAACGCCAACCATCACGGTCCTACATCAAGAACGGAAGGTCATTAGGGAGATATTCTGTGTCATAACATATCTAGTCAACGTAGATGGTTGCTAGGTGACCAACTCGTCTTGCTCCATGGCTAGATATTCAGAGCAGTAGATCACTTGCGAGTTTTTGCTTTGCTGGCTAGCGGTGTCTTGCAAATCGCGTTCTGCGTTCGCGCAAGATTGTAGAAATATCAGGGATGGGTCAATACTGCTGTGTTTTATTTGGATGTTGTCTCCAGATGATGTTAAGTATAGATCTCAGCATCCAAGTGTAGGTTCCGTCAAACTTTGACTCAATGTCCAAGCAGTGGCACCATACATTAACACCGCATCTACAGTGGCTCGAACGAATCTCCCTTAAGGGTTGTCTAGTAGATCAGATTTACATTCATTTTATTCAAGGCGGCCCAAGATTTAGCTATGCTAATTTTCATTCAGTAGAGTTTATTTCGCTTCCTAGGCATGTAAAAGATTCGACAGATTATATTAATTCACCCGCGATAGTTTGTATTGATACTTTTGCTGGTTGAAGACTATGAATAGTTTGGGAAAGTAGTAATTCTTTCAGGAATGTATATATTTGAAAAACTCTGGGGCGCAGATTTATATTTTGGTAAGATTCGATAACGACACACTCGATAATTTCCATTCTAAGTAAGTTACATTCTCTTTTAACAAGTTTGGCATAATTTAGATAAAAATTGTGGTTAAATTTATTTCTACAGAGTGCGATGGGTAAATTGTCTGCATTTTATATTTTTAATTTCGAGCATGCGCATTGTCTGTTTACGATTTTGTCCACTGCACAGTATCAATAGGATAGTCGAATAACATCTCCGAGAAAAAGAACACCATGTCACAATTCTTTCCGGCATAAATTTGGAAATGGCATGCTATACTGCTTGGCATTTGCAGCAGAAGCTTCAATACGAACATTTCATTGTGTTTGGGGTGTCAATTTGAGGATAGTGCAGAGGATTCGGAAAGGGTTGGATGAGTCTAATGGAGATTACGAAGGTACAGCAGCTCTGAAAACTCGCTCGCTCTGATCATTCTGATAAGAAAATAACTCCCGTTTGTTGGTGAGGGCCTCAGACTCAACATGGAGTCCTACATCAAGTGCTTTGAAGAGGTAGTGCTTCCCTGGGTCAAGATAGTGACTTCTGTAAGTCTCTATGTCTGGCAACACGACCCTGCACCATGCCACAACAGCGGGAGAACCCAGTCATGGCTGTCATACAATTTCTGCGACCACACCACCAGTTACCATCTTGCACCCCAGATTGCAACCCCTTGATTATTATGTGTGGGGTGCAGTTGAGCGAGAGATCAACAAAACTCTTTGTAACACCATGATGAACTGAAGGCAAGGATTATGGCAGCCTTCACCAACTTAAACAAGGAGGCCGTCAAGAAGAGATGCAGAAGATTCCGAAGTCGTCTGGAGGTCGTGGTTAAACCCAATGCCAATTTTATTGAATAACGTTTCTCTTTACTATTTCAAGATATGTTTGTGTAATTTTGGTAAATATATCTCGGAAAATGAGGTGTCAGTATTATTTTAATTTTTTCGTAATTTAGATGACAATTTATTATGAGAAAATTTTCGTCTAAATTACGCCCCCCAAACAACTATATATATATATATATATATATATATATATATATATATATATATATATGTATATATATATATATATGTATATATATATATATATATATATGTATATATATATATATATATATATATATATATATATATATATATATATATATATATATATGAATATAAAAGTGAACATAGAAGTCAACACTTAGAGACGACAGTCTGTTTCATGCTAGACGCAATCGTGGCCTGACGATTGCGTCTAGCATGAAAGAGACTATCGCCTCTAAGTGTTGACTTCTATGTTCACTTTTATATTTACACAGGCTCTATCTCTGATATTGAGCACTTCATCCCATAAATATAGCACACCTTAAGACTATATATATATATATATATATATATATATATATATATATATATATATATATATATATGTGTGTGTGTGTGTGTGTGTATATATTTCCAGAAATCGCTTGAAAATGAATAAGATATAAAGATTTTAAATTTAATTCTATAATTAAATTTAAAGTTTAGTTTCTGTTTTTGAAACATGATAATTCCTGTCTCGCGATGCAACCATATTTTTAAATTAGTAAATGTATATATATATATATATATATATATATATATATATATGAATATGGAAATTAAAATTCAATATATATGAAAAACAATATCAATAAATGATTCGAAACATCGGAAATTTTATATACTTTATTCCAGTGTGTTTCCGTGTTTCTTTCTTTCTATATGTCAGTATCTATCTATCTACTAAAAGTATTTGTCATATATAGTTTTTTGTGGGTTGGGGTGGAGGTGATACTTCCTCATTTTTATTGTCTCCTCTAAACATGCTCAAAGATTGGATGAAAACAACTTATTTGTTGACGTTCGACAACATTCATCAAATTTAACACAACTTGATTGCTTTTTAAGAGGAAACCTTATACAGAATCTCCATATCACAAGACGTTATATATTTTTCTAATCTTGGAATGAAATCGATAAAAATTACAGTACATTTACAAGAGGTATTTTAAAGTTATGATTACAACTCCCTCTCGACGATAAGCGCTATGTCTCTAATACATAACATATTGGCTACTCAGAATAAAGATTTAGTATAAATATCGAATGATTTAGATTAAAAAGTTTATTCGAAAATGTATTCACTATTCGAGTTACGAATCAGGGTAAGCTCTGTTAGAATAGAAGGTAAATGTGTATGAGGAAAATAATAAGAGAAATAAAAGGAAAGAAAGAAAGAAAGAGAGAAGTGAAAGAAAGAAAAGAACGAAAAAGATTGAACAGAAAATTGTACAGAAATTGGTAAGAAAGAAACAAAAGATAAAAATGAAAGAATTAAATGAAACAAAAAATATGGCGATACAGAAAGAAAAAAAAATCAGTGAAAGAAATAAAGAAATAATCGGTAAATAAAAGATAAAAAATAAAATGGAATCGAAGAAAAATCAACAAAGATGGACTTTTGGATCGAAGGAAAAAAGATAAAGAAAGAAAGAAAGAAAGAAAGAAAGGGGGAGGGAGCAAGAACCCCCCCCCCCCAAAAAAAACATAAAAGACCAAGGAAGGAAATGTAGATAAAAGGAAAGTAAAAGAAAAAACGGATCAAAGAATGAAATAAAGAAATAACTGAAAGAGAAATAATGGAAAATAAAAAAGAATGAAAGAAAATGTATGAGGATAAGCAGAGAGAAAAATGAAAGAACAAATATGAACAAAGGGGGGGAATAATAAAGAAAAATACAAAAAAAGTTTAAAATAAGGAATGAAAATAATGAATGAGAAAGGAAAGAAAAAGAAAGAAATCCTAAAAAAACGAGTGAAAGAATGAATGAAAGAAAGAAAGAAAGAAAGAAAGAAGAAAAAGAAAAGAACAGATAAACAAGGAATGGAGATATAAATAAATAGATAAAGAGCAATGAAAAAAATAAGGAAAAAAATTGAGAAAGAAAGAAAAACGACAAAAATAATGAATGGAAGCAAAAAATAAGGAAGACAAATAATTAAATAGAAAAGAAAAGAGAAATAAAAAATAATTCAAATAACAGATTGAAAAGAAGCAGTGAGAAATGAAAGAAGAAAGAAAAGAAGGGAATAAATGGCATAAAGAAAGAAAAAGTGAGAATAAATGTAAAAATGGTTGGAAGCAAAATATAACAAAGAAACAGTAAGAAAAAGAGAGAAAGGGAGACAGAAAAAGAGATAAAAGCATAAAGGAATGTAGAGAAAAACAGTAAAAAAGCATTTAATGATTGGCAGTAAAATACAAACATTCAAGAAAAGAAAAGCGAATAAAGATGGAAGCAAAAAAGACAATAACGAAAGAGAATGAAAAATGAATGAATGAAAAAGCGAAAAGAAGAAAAAGCAATGAAATGAAAGAATGAAAGGAAGGAAGAAAGAAAGAAAATGAAGGAATGACTGGAAATAAAATCAAAAATCAACAAAGGGAAATAATTGAACGGAAAAAGCAAACGGAAGGAAGAAAAAGAAAAGAAAGAAGATACCCAGAAAAGAAGACAATGGAGAAAGGAGAAAATAACTGAATAAGAGTTTTGAAAAAGAAAACACGAAATGAAAAGGATCAGAGAAAAGGAAAAAAAAAAAAAGAAAAATGAAAGAAAGTAGGAAAGAAAGAGAAGTAATGAAATTAAGAAAAAAATCATAAGGACAAACGAAAAATATCATCGAGATGAGAAAAAAAAAAGGGAGAACGGAAAGATATGAAAAGAAAATGGTAATGTCTACAGAGAAATGAAAACAATGAAATTAAAGAAAAAGGAAAAACATTAATATCTAAGTAAAAACGAAGAAAATAATAATATACAAAACTTGACAGAAGATAAGATGGAGAAACCACATCAACAAAATGGAAGATACTGAAAGGGCAGGGCGACGATTACAAGAATGAGATCTATAGAAAATAATTCTCCGCTTTTTTTTTTCTTTGGTTTCTTTTTATTTCTTTTTTTCCGTTATTCTGGGTGAGTCGGGAGGAGGGGAACCTCGCTTTGATTTTTCGGGATGGCGCAATTGTATCGACCGCCATAATCGATAGACACGGCTTCATTGCCAATCAATTCGCACAGACCCGCTGTCATGTCGATAAAACCTAATCTGTTGCGTATTGTTCTCACAGCGCCATCTGTCGATGCAGGCATTGATTTAGCACCTTCAAATAATCAGAAGGTTGAAACAACACAGCAGCAGCAGCAGAAACAACAACAACAACAACAGCAACAACAACAACAATAATAATAATAATAATGAGAATAAAAATGACTAGAAACAAACGGGAGAGAAAGAGAGAGCAAGAATAAGAATAATATTAACACAGTAATTAATATTTTTACGATACAGATACGTAGATGATGATGATGATGATGATGATGATGATGATGATGATGACTACGCAGAAAATACCTAAAACAAGATAATCAGGACCGGTGTAATGTTTAGCACGCTTATCTCGCCAGATTAATTGCGACTGAGTAGTGAGTTCGATTCTCACAGAGTTCTCCAAGCCTTCGGCCTTTTGCCACAAGTAAGCTACGCGTACTAAATCGCTATATGGCAGTGAATGTTGGACGTTCTCCTTAAAAATGAAGAAGAGACTTGAGGTATCAGAAATCTGGTTCTGCAGAAGGATGCTGAGAATATCATCGATTATACATGTGAGGAGCAGGGAAGTTTTAAGTAAAAAGAGAACCAAAAAGGACAGTTAAACTTTGCACCTGAAAGAGGCTGGTGAAGTTTCTATGGGGCATCATAAGGAAAGAAGGCTTAGAAAATTAGACACTCACAGAAGTTATTGAATGCAAGAGGGACAGAGGAAAATAGCGTATAACTTACTTAGTGAGCTTGTGCAAATGGCACAAAGACAAAAATTTACTAAGAGCTGCAAAGAAGAGGAAATTGTGGAGAAACATCTGCAGTCACGTTCTGAAGAGAAATAAAACTAATGTGAGGTTTCTAAAGTTAATCATTTTTAACAGTATGATACTTTTTGTTTTGAAGCATAGCTTGCACAATGGTGTTGTGCATCCTTTGTATTACGTTGTCACCATTTTTCACTTCTTGTCGAGGAAGCACATGTGCAGACATAGCACTTTCTTTGTGGTGAATTGTCAGTTTTATTTGCAGGCAAATATCCCAACAAATGACGTAATCTTATGAATCCTAGATTTACCATTGAATCCTTTACACTTAAATCGCGAATAAATGATCGTTCATCATCATCATCATTTATTCACTTACCGCATTTTGCACCGCTGTAGTCTACACTCCCCTACGTCTCACACTCCTGGTTCATGGTCACATTCAAGGAGAACAGTGCAATGGCTTTGCACCGGGGATGTTGAGATTACTCCGTCCCTTCTCTCAGAGGTAGATTTGTTTTTGAAGTTACCTTCTTCTAGCCATTGCCTAAAAAGGCAGGGCAACGTAGCAGGTTGTTTGAATTTGAGTTTCCTTCTCCTAGACTGGTTGCCACCCAGTGCGCTGTATCCTGCGCTTTTATTCATAGCGACAGAATTATTATTATTATTATTATTATTATTATTATTATTATTATTATTATTATTCTATTTCTGCTTTGGTCATACTACCTACCAGGTCTGCGGGAAGACCTAAGGTAAGTAGCGGAAGACGTAAGGCAGGTTATGACTATATTTTAGTCAATGGAAATTGTATTCTTGAGACATGGTGCCAACAAAAGTCTTCATATCTCAAGAATTCTTCAGAGAATCCTCGCAGAGTAAATGACGGTAATTATCAGAACGTCTACAATCTTGATGGCAATTCTAATTTTAAAAACTCTTTCACTTTTCTAACTAGTGTTCCAATCGCACCTGTTACCACTTTATTATTATTATTATTATTATTATTATTATTATTATTATTATTGTGGGATCTCGCAAGACAAACTGAAAAGAAGCTAGAGCGTAACATGACAGACATATTAGTCGAAGATAAAATAAGAAAGAAAGGTTAATCACTAACCCATCATGTCTTTTGATACAAAAATTGAACAAAAAGGATGAAAAGAAAGTAACTATGACCCACTTAACTTTGAACTCTCAAGGCATTGGAGGTTGAAGGTCACCATCATACCAGTTGCCATTTGTGTACTTAGTACGGTGATTGACATAATGGAGACGTGAATAAAGAAAACTGGCATTGCTTGCCCTATAGAGTTGTTATAGAAAAGTAAACCTCCTTGGAATGGTAGTAATAACCTGAGAAGTGATGGGCAGTGAAAAATTTCATTATATCAAATGCTGATGATTGAATCCCACCATCCATGCATTAATCACCAGATATTGAGATCTTATCTTAGAAAATACAAAGATAGCCGTTGCATTCATATTTTATTCTATCCCCGGTCGGGATTTATTATTATTTTTATTATTATTATTATTATTATTATTATTATTATTATTATTATTATTATTATTATTAATAGTAGTAGTAGTAGTAGTAATTATTATTATTATTATTATAAATTATTGTTATTAAAATTATTATTATAATTAAAATTATTATTATTAATAGTAGTAGTAGTAGTAATTATTATGCATTCTTTCATTTGTTCATGCATTCATTTTATTCAGCGCATTTTGCGCCGATGTGGTCACCACTTCACTCCATTTCACAATTGTGGTTCTTGGTGACATTCAAAGCAGAATAGCGCAATGGCTTGCCGGTTCATTTTGCATCAAGGATATTAAGGTAATCCCGTCCTTTCTCTCAGAATTTACAGGCAGGACCTACACGACAGCAGGTGGTTTTAATTCAGTTTTCCAAGACTGGTTCTAGGACTCAATCTGGCCTGCTATTTACCCATATCTGGGATAAGAAATGGACCCAGACCACCAGATGGATTCTTAGCACGTAAGTGAATGCAATGACCCCAACTGGATTCGAACTCGGCCCTCTGATCCCTCAATCCAAGCCGCTATCCATTACTCCATATACACTGTATCGTGAGAAAAAGTTTTAATCATCAACTGATGATATCCAGTGATTTCCAATTACTTATCATTGATGATGCTTGCCGCTTAAGGGTACTGCTGCCCTGGTTATATTTGTCGTGAGTCTCGAGAAATTCAAATAAGGGTCTGCAATGATACCGATCCTGACCTGGCATCTCGACTTCAGTTATTTCGCCTCCGTCGTGATGTTGATCCTCTCTGTCTTTTCTCTAAATGTTTTCATGGCAGTCGTTTTCCTTGATACTTCGACTGCAGGAATTTCAGCTTACTACTAGATTGGCAACTAAGTCTCATCGTTTTACTGTTGAAATAGCTAGATATAACCGCAAGTTCTATTCTAATAGTTCATTTCCTCGCACTTCTCGCTTGTGGAACCCTCTTCCGGTTTCTTACTTACATGCCACCTACAATTTTCAAAAAATTAAATGCAACGTCTTCCTCAAACCTGTTGTTTTATCTCACTAAAATATTTTTCATTTTCTTTCACTTCCAGTAACCATTTTCGTCTTAGTGGCATTATCGCCTTGCTTGGGGTGAATTGATTAAAAATTAAAATTAAAATAAACGTTATGTTGATATAAAGCAAAGAAAGTTCGCAATAGGAGCTGTCTATATTTCTGAGATGAGGTATTGTAACTATTTACACTATTTACATTGTTCGGGCTGCTGCCCACATCTTTATTGGTATATTCATAACGTTTTGGCCGTTGTACACCTCAGTCTTCTTCAGGTGATATACGTTGGAAATTCGAACCGATCCCTTTATGTAATCCACAGGGGTAGATTGTTCTAATTCCACATGCCATGCCTTTCGATGTCTCAGTTAATTCCCCTTGTTAACTCAACTCTGCAAGGTTTCGTTCCCTCTGCTGTGGACCGGTATTGAACACACAACTCTTCAGATCAAGTCACGCTTAGGATCACTGAACCAACGCTTTTATCCACCGGGTCATTTGTCCCTGACGACACAAATAAATAATGGATTCGGTTCGAA
>OZ038497.1:75185756-75233256 GCA_964036315.1 Acanthosepion esculentum | reverse complement strand
ATGAGTTCCATAAAGGTGCCAATGAAAGTGAAACAGCAAAATCTATTCAGAGTGCTCAAGGAGATGATACAATGAATGAAATAAGTTGCAGGAGGTGGTTTTCCCGTTTTCTTAGTAGAGATTTCAGTTTGAAAAACGAGCAAAAAGAAGTTCGTCCAAAAAGAAAAGAAAAAAAAACCCCAAAAAACTTGATCTCGAAGAGTTGGAAGCTGTTGTCACAGACAATCCTACCATTAACTATTGGGAACTTGCAAAAAATTTAACGTAGACCATACAACCGTGCTAAACCAATTAAAAAGGATCGGAAAGGTTTCAGTGGTTGAGAAATGAGTCCCACACGAACTGTCTCCACAGAATCTGCAATAGCGTATTGCTTGTGATTCATTGCTTTCACGACACCTTTAGGCACCATTTTTAGGTTGTTCATGTTATAGGTGATGAGAAGTGGATGCTTTACCATAACGTTAAACGCCGCTGATCGTGGATCAGTCGAGGATGAAGATCAGTTCAACAATCAAGATGAGGGCTTCATCCAAAGAAGATCATGTTGAGTGTATGGTGGGATATTGAAGGAATTTTACATGGCGAACTGTTAAACAGCAATCAAGCAATTACAGCTAATCTGTACTGTGATCAACTCCGCCGTTTAAAAAACAGCATTGAACCAAAAGCGACTTTTCTTAGTGAACAGAAAGGGTATAATCATCCATCACGACAATGCTCGTCCTCACACAGCTCAGCTGACTAAAAATCTTTTGGAAGAGCTTGGATGGCAAATATTGCTTCATCCACCATATTCTCCTGACTTTGGTGCTTCCGATTATCACCTGTTTTGGCACTACAGAATCATTTACATGGTCTTAGGTTGACATCAAGAAAAAAGGTTGAAAATGAGTTGGATTCGTATTTTGCTTCAAAACCAAAGGAACTTTACAGGCGTGGCATTTATAAGATGGTTGACAGATGGAATGGCGTTAAGGGGTTATGTTAATGAATAAATATTTTTATAATCATGAGCTTTTTTTCATTTTTAATATAGACCTTTAAATCGGACATTATTTTTGCACCAAGCTGATATTTAATCCGTAGCTACAGAGAAAAGAGCTGCATTAATAACTTTCCTTTGTGTGAAAGTGAATGCAGCGAATACGGCCAGAATTGGAACATGCGTTGTATACCGTATATATGAACACTAGTGGATATGTTCCAATCGTCAAAAATACGTCGGGCACTATTGTAAGTGGGGGTAATATGCTGTTTAATTAGTCCACCACTAGCAATGGTTTACCTACTTCACGCCGCTGGCGAGTATTGTATTTTGTTGATGCTATAAAGAATTACCATTTCATTTCCAACCTCCGTTTTAGTTATTCATCATTCAGTAACCTTTTCTAGGTTACAACAATTTGGTACGCCGATTCTACTTAAAATACTCAGTACTTACGGAGCTCAAAAGCGATTATACATACTTGCGGGCGGTGAATTATACTCCACCTTGCAACCCTTATCTCACAAACAAAATATTGATAGCCTCTCACTACTCTATCATGATTACTATCGCAGATGTTTAGACGAGTTACGTTCCTTCGTTCCATCAGTTCAGGCCTTCATAGGTAGGACTAGCCATGCCATGCTTACGGCGGCAAATCATTCCTATTCACTTCGTGTTCCTTTGATATGGAGCAAGTTCCACTTAGCTTTTTTCCCAAAACTGCTGCCTTGTAGAATAAACTCCTGAGATTATGCTTCTCTGACAATAACTCTCTTAACCTCTTCCAGTCCGGGATTAACCGATATCTATTCTACGCGTCCTCATAATATCCAATTCTTACTTCCTCCTTTCACCTTACTTAAAACAGTCTCATTCAGTAGCCCTCAGTCTTGATTGGCTCTTTGGCCTTGTGATATACTTCTCTCTTTCTATCTCTAAGGCTCATATTCCTAAGTACGTCTGTTACCATAGTTCTACCTAGTTTCTTCTCCTTGCATGATTTCTATTGTATTTTCGCTTTTTCTTTTTTGTTATATAGTTTGAGAATCGTTTATCCGAAATTCTTGGGTTTGAAAATACTTCTGTTTTAAGATATTTTCATATTTTGGAATACAAACTATTTAATTTGCATATTACATCTATAAAATGGAGTAACTTGGGAATGGAACCCAAGCATAAACACGATATGCCTTTACATTTCATAACACAGGTAGTTTTATATTAGGTTGGTGCATAATTATCAGGTGTTTTTTAAATAACATTTATTATGAAAAAAGAAACATAACAATTCAGCAATAACATTTTCAAATGATTATTCCAGAGCGTAATCACTATCAACTTCATTTTTATAATCTGAAAATAAAATAATATTTTTATTATTAAAAAGTAAACGAAACAAGAATTTTTATTAACAAATAACTCGCCTAGAAAACGGCCTGATAATTATGCACCAACCCAATATAAATCACATATTCCCTGAAAGTAGTTTATATAAAATTTAATAAATTTAATATACATACAGATACGGGTATGATGCTAGTCATGTAATGCTCACACGGATTTTTAAGTGGTAAAATTAAGATTTCACGTAAAAATAAATGTAATATATGAATGAAAGTGTCACTGCTGATCACTGGAGTTTGAACGTGAATCTCAAGACAATGAAAATGTAGACCGGCATTTAATATAAACAGAGATATCATGCCACTGACTGGGCGGTTACATTTACGTGTTTGACTATTGTGTGAACCCGGATGTTAAAGTCGGGTGTCCCGTGTTTCAAGAAGAATTAGTACTTTTCTTAGCAGCTCTACGCAGTGGTGTATTAACTGATAAGTAATCAATAACCTTTCCGTTGACTCTTTACTTCATTGATGTTAATGTATTTTAATTGCATTTGCTAATTAAATACTTTATTATTTTACAATGAAGTCTTTCTGTTCTTACTTGTATTGTGTACGTGTAACGGATTACAAAAATAATGTTTTGAATTTTCTGTACGTGTACAAAAAACATGATCACTCCTTACAAAAAATATATAAATGCAATATGAAACACCAGTATTTAATCAAGTGTGAGAAACTGGAGGGAGAGAGTACACCATTGGTGACATCATTGTGAGTGTGAGAAGGAAAATTCGGTAAGCTAACAGTCTTTACCAACGATGTCGTGTTTTGATTAAAATACTACAATACATAGAGGTACAATATTTGTATAAAAACAAAACATGGATTCTGGTAACAGTTAAATGTAATGAAAACTGAAAAAAGTCACCAATTTATTTCTAATGCATTAATCATGCTACGGGGCAGCCATGTTTTCTGAAATTTTCCATTTGTGGCACCTGAAAAACTTTCGGATTTGGAAGGTTTTCTGATTTTGGAGTTTCGGATAAAGGATACTCAATTTATATACCATTCTCCTAAGGTTGTCTTCTACTTCATTTGTAGCTCCTATATTTATTTTGACAAAGTTAGTAGAAGGATATATAATATAAAAGATATGCATAATTTTTACTATAATCTTATTTTTTAACATTTCAGATGTTGTATTCTGTGTTTGAGTTGGCACCCACTTTTTATTTAACAGGTTTAGTCACGTTTTCTTTAATAAGACCTTTGTTTTCTCGGCCAGTAAGTGGGTAGGGATGTCTTCTCAAACTTTTGTAGCCACTAGATATGACGTTTATGCCAAAAAGAAATATATATGGGTGATTCTTTGACAACCAGTGGTGACATAGGCACCATTTCAGATTTTGATGAAATTTTAGTATGCTGTACTCACCTATGAGAAACTAAAACGCGTAAAATTTTAGCTTTCTTAAGCTCTTAGTTCAGAAGTTCTGACCTCTTAAAATTTGGTGTCAAATTTTGCTGATTTCAAAATAGTTTGTCAATTTCGGAACTTCATAACTTTGCATTCCAAGAAGATACAAAGTTGTTAATTGAAAGTCAACAGTATAATATTTTGAAAAAAAAAAAAAAAAAAAAAAAAAAAAACGCTACTAACCTAAAAGTTTTAGGAAGGTATGATTTTTGGGTTTTTAGTTTCTCATGGGTGGGTACCAATATCAGAGATCCTGCACATAGGAATTTCAGAAAATTTGTGTGAATTGATATAAAATTTAGCCATTTTAAAGAGCGGTGGGTTATTTAGGTCTGTATATGTTTCTAGAATGGCTTTTTTTTATTAATGCGATAGTTTTTATAACTTTAAACGTTATTCTTAGTAGATACTCGTATTTGAGTAGACGATTCGTTTATTTATTAAATAGTATATTTATTTATTTTCGTCTACCGGCCTGAATGTTCGAGAATCGTGATTTCCCGAACAATCAGTATGTAAGAGTATGTTTTTAATCCATTTTGGTATGTTATCTCTCTCCCTCTATCTTTCTCTCCCTCCTTCTCTCTCTCCTCCTCTCTCTCATCTCTCTCCATTTTTCTCTCTCTCACTCTCTCTCTCTCTCTCTCTCTCTCTCTCTCTCTATATATATATATATATATATATGTATATATATTGTTGTACGTTATTTATATAGACAAAAATATTTAAATAAATGGTCTGTTTAAAATAAGCCGTGTTAACAGCATTTACAGGTCTGAATGTCTGAGAAATTTCATAGAAAATATGCGTCCTCCGACAGGAATCGAGCCTGTATCCTTCACGGAGCAGTTATTTAGCCTGACTTGCTATACCAGTTTAGCTAGGAAGGAAGCGTCTGGTTATCAAGGTCGATTTACTGTTTTTAAGCTACAAATTTACCATGACTTCCCTCGAACGTCAATATCTGCTCGAAGTGTATCTTAACGTAAACAAATGACATCATATGAAATGGACTTAGTCTGACAATTATTTTAATATATTTTATTGTGTTACGTTATTTATATAGACACAACATACATATACACATATATATATATACATATGTATACATATATATATACGTATATTCATACATGTTTCATGAAATAATATAGATAAGTGTTGTCTATATATTTTTTGTAAGTTCTTTTCATATCGTCTGATAAGCTTAATAACATTATCATTAAACAATGAAATGCTGCCTAAAAACACACACACAATATATATATATATATATATATATATATATATTAAGACATTTTTATGTTTATACGTTCTTTTTATAGATACAAATATTTAAGTAAATGCTCTGTTTTATAACAAACATTATTAACATTTACCGGCCTAAATGTTCGAGAAATTTTCCCAGAAAATATTTGTATTCCGGCAGGAATCGAACTTGTATCCTATACGAAACCGTCATATAGCCTGACGTGCCTTAACCGATCGAGCCACGGAGGATCGTTCGATTTTACTGCTTTTATACTACAATCTTCCATGAATCTCTCACGTACATTCATATCTATATATATTCCATAAGTAAATGTACAGCTCCACTATCTTAGCAGTATGTTACAAATATTAATATTTAAATTTTACAACGGGCAGTTTTCAATTTGTGACTGAGAATTGTACTAAACGCTGAAGAACATATATATATTTATTGTTAGTATAAATTTTAGCAATGTTAGTATACATTGATCACTGTTTTATTTCCACCAGCACTCACTGTGCGCTAATATATATATATATATATATATATATATATATATATATATATATATATATATATATATATATATATAATGTGTGTGTTTGTGTGTGCATATTCAAACATAAATAAAAGTACAAGTTCTGTTTCCTTTCGTAATAAATGATCTATTCAATTGATCGAGGAAAATTACGAAAATGACAACGTTTCAAAAAAACAGCAAATAATATTGACGCGTAGTGATATGGTTTTGCCCAAACCGAACATTACCTCGTTTGTTGTTCGACGAAGAAACGTTTTCTAACTTATTCTGTTCACGAAATTAGTTCCGAATTTTTTTTTTTACCACTTCTCTTTAAGCGTTTTACTTTTTCTCTTTGGCTTCGTTTTTCCTCGCCCCAAACATTACCCATTTTCGCACACATCGAATTTCATCTATTTCATATGTAATAGTACCTTCCCGACACAGAATAGAAGGAAAAGAACGCGGCAAAACACCGTTCCTTGGTGAAAATACACTGAATAACGTGTAATGTGTAAATATGTGCTAGGTTTTGAGGTTGTCTGATATTTTGTTGGGATTTCTCTGTGTGTGCAATTTTATTCTAGCATAGGGAGCAACAATAGCGTTGACAAGGGAGGAATATAAAGAGGAATAAAGCAATGATATTAACCGGAAGTCGAACGAGTAAAGAAAAAAGGAAGTAGTAAAAATGAATAAAGATGAATGAAAAGGAACAAAGGGACCTGGAATAATAATAAAAAAAAAACCCCAAAAAAACAGAAGGAAAAACGCGAACACTAAAAGAATGCCTAAGGAAATGAAAGACATTAATATATATATATATATATATATATATATATATATATATATATATATGAGGTAAAATAAAATGAAGAAAAATGTAACAAAATGTAGAACGTTTTACCAGATATATATGTGTGTGTGTGGATGAGGAGTATCTGTAGGCATATTTTAGGAAGCGAAAACTATAAGAAAAAAGAAACAAACTCCATAAACGAAAACATTTTGTTGCCTATTCAAAAAAGACGCCGTCTCACACACATCCGCGCGCACGCATATTCATGAAGGCACATAGATACATACACACACACACACATATATATATATATATTACTTACCCCTTCCTCCTCAATATTAAGTATTTATATAAAAATAAATTTTAAAAATCTCCCTTCGCTCTCTAAACTCGACCATGCCTCTCACACGATTCCGAACCACCCTCTATGAACACCTTATATAAGCTTAATACTGCCCTACAAAAGTTTAAATTTTAAATTCATTTTTCTTTTCACCTTTTGAAAGTGAAGCCTGAAGATCCAGAGAAAAATAAAATTATCTGGTGAAATAAATTATAAATAATGGAGCCTTAAAGTGGTCTGTTTTTCTTTAAACTAAATTATTCGCTCTGACTTAATATTGAGCTCTCATGATTTCATCCTCCTTGGGATTATCCATACGGATTACCAAGATTTCCGTTACTGGAATATATATATATATATATATATATATATATATATATATATATATATATATATATATACGTGTGTGTAAAATTTAAGATAGAACTAAAATATATCTGTAGTGTAAAAGGACAATATGAATAAAGACATAAGGAAAACTTATCTTAGTCGAAGCGTTTCGTGCGCTGAAGGACTTTATCAAGGCAAATGTAAGGAGTATTTATAAACAAAAGCAAAATTGATCCGTATTAATATTTTTTAATTTTAGAGACGCTAAAAATATTAATCTGGTTAATTGAAAAGTGCAGGTAAATTATGGAGAATGCTAAGTGACGTAATTTAATGTAGCATAAAGAAAAGTGAGTAAATGTGCATATATAAATAGTCAAGTCAAAACACAAAACAGGTTGTCTGAAGATTAATTTCAAGTATGAAACATACTGCCGCTGCTTGGTGTTGATATCAGTGCCCACTCTTTTATATATATATATATATATATATATATATATATATATATATATATATATATATTGTTATGGGAACTTACACATAATAGTAATGGGCTATCCCGTACACCATAAATACTGCGCCTCAAGAGGAAGCAGCAGTGAGTCAGTCAGTCCTTTTTGGACATCTCTGCTATTCGGTCGAACTTTCTGGCTCTGAGGCAGAGGGGAACTCTCTGTCTCTGGGCAGGGAGGAACCCGGACGACGCTCCGCCGAAGGGTAGAGCCTCGTTCGGGGAGGTTGACCAACCCGATCCCGTTTATACGGGTTCTACGGGCAATTTTTGCCCGAGCCTACGGGCTCGGAAAGCCCACATTAAACCGGCCTTGTGCCACATTTGACACACGTGGGCGTGTTGCTGAACATCGTGTGAGTCAGTCACAGAGTGAGTGAGTCAGTCCAAGACAGAGTCGCGTTCAGACGATTACTGTACTGGTCGAGACAACCTAGTTCTCTCTAACCTAACCTGATTGATATTACTAACACTTCTACTTCTTTTGTACATATTCTGTTTGTAATATATCTGTGTTATTCCATACCTGTGTTCGGGTTATTCTTCATTGGTTCTACCTTGGTGGTACAAGGAACCTAGACCATAACATATATATATATATATATATATATATATATATATATATATATATATATATATATATATATATAGTAATTCGTCGAGCCTAGAATAATCCTCATCAGAATGCAGAAAGCAATGGACGGCCGTTTCGTCCTATTTCTGGGTTTCATCAGCAGTGCGCATCCACTACCGAGAATCGAACCCGGACCGTTTCGAAACAACGCAAACGCATATCAACTGTACCACCTCGGTGACGAAGAAGACACAAACTAGACTCAATATAGCGTCCTCTAATCACTCGATTCTGCAGCGATACTCATCGGAACAGTGCCCCAAGAACCACGTTTGCTTTTTGACACTTAACTGCTCCATCGCAAAGTATTAGCTGGATGTGGACCTCCACTCTTACTTTACAAAGACGAATTTGAAACGTCTCAACTTTGATCTGCAAACCTAGGAAGCCCAACTATCAAACCGAAAGGAGTGGAGTAAGACATGTTTCGTTAACTTAAAGCGTTTTGAAGATAGTAGGCTTAAGCACCGTGATCAGCTTTGTCAAGCTCTGAAGCAGAGACGCCATCAAAATCCTGCTTTAACAAATTTCATCTGTCAGCGTAGCTTTGTCGCCCGTAGCAAAGCTGGGCTTGTATCACACATAAGAAAGCACAAATGAAATATATCTTTCCCTTACCTAATTTTCTCCACAATAGCCCCTGCTAGTATGCATAAGTGTAAAACAAAAGGCACCATCCAATGCTGATCCTCATTTATCGTTCACGATAGGAGAGTCCACCATATATATTATGTAATTTCTATATATAGTATTTATATATTATATATGTGCGATACTTATTGGAAAGAGCTCAATATCGGTGATAGAGATAACATACTTAGTTGTCTTAATGTGAGTTTATGACCCTAGGTTTCACGCCCTTGCGATCGTCAGACAAACTCTCTCTTTATATATAATAACAAAATGTAATTGGTAGAGATCATTCCAGATCATTGCAAAGAGGATTTTTTAGTCCATATTTGAGCTCAATGTATGATACAGATGAAATTATGAGAATAATTAGGAAAAAAATCTTAAATATCCATCGTCTGTAATAAATTTATTTCGATGAATATAAGCATATTCATCTCATCAGGCCAGCTACATTTTATGAAATGGATTCAAGATATCCTAGAGAGACATATATATATATATATATATATATATATATATATATATATATAAAGATAAAAAATATAGAATAAAAAATACAAGATAAAACAAGCAAAAATAGATTGATCTAGAAATTTTTTGTGGGGTGGGGGTTACATTATGAAGAGAGAGAGAACAGAAAACGAGTTAATATAAAGGGTAAGGGAAGGACAGGAGATAGGAAAGTAAAATTTAAAACAGAGCTACAATAAAATGTCAAATAAAATTCCCAGAAGAGGTTAAAATGGTCTCTATTTAAACAGCAACATATATATATATATATATATATATATATATATATATATAAATAATCACGCATAGAATCAATCAGCAATATTAATGCGATTATTGGCGATATCACATGTGATATATATGGTCGATTTGTCAAGAAGGAGACTTCCTGATGTTGGTCGATCCCAGTGCGGCACCTTTGAAAATTGCCTGAAAACCATACCACGGGCTGACCCAAGTCTTGTGAGTGAAATTGGGTAGACGGAACCCTTAGGTGCTGTCGATAGCTGTGCTAGCACGAAGTCACAAGTCATCGTGACCGAGGGTTTGAGCGTGCCGGCCTTGTTCAGATTGTTGATCACGCTAGATAACACGTTCTTTTCCAGAAACTGTAACTAAGGTCTGCTCAGCATAGTTGCAGTATAAACCGTAGGTGGTCACTGAAGGTGTTGAATAAACGCAAATGTGCCTGAGCGAGCGTCTGCAATAGGGATTGGCTAGTCTCCCTAATAGACCGGTATGCTCGAATACGATTGGCCAGCTATTATGTATGTATGTATGTATGTATGTATGTATGTATGTATGTATGTATGTATGTATGTATGTATGTATGTATGTATGTATTTTTTTCGTTCACATGGCCGAGTGGTTAGATCGTTCGCTTTCTGACAAGGAGACCCGCGTTCAGATCTCACCATGGTCAATTTGGCAGGAAGATGAATTCTTGATGCTATCTGTCTAGGCGAGGCGACCCCAGCGTGGGAAGTGCCTGAAAACAATACCACAGGTTAACCCAATACTTATGAGTGAAATTGGGTTGATGGAAGTCTATGGGTAGCCGTCGATGGTTGTACTAGCTAGTCACATGTCATCGTGACCGAGGGTTTGAGTGCACTAAGGTCCGTAAGGTCCGCAGTATAAACCACATGTGGACTCTGTGGTGTTGAGCAAACACGCCGAGCAGGCGTTTACAACAGGGATTGGCTATCTTTCCTACTAGATGCGTGTCCTCGGATACGGCAGCCAGCTATTATGCCTGTATGTATTTATGTCTCTGTGCAGGCAACAAAACATCTTTGGCGTTTTTCATTCTCTCTTTTTTTAATTTATATGTCCCCACCATTTGATTTGCGTAATAATTTTTGTTAACGCATTATTTTTTTTTTTTTTGGGTTTTGCCGGGCGGATATTTTTTTTTTTCTATTACACACCCTATTTCTTTTCTTTCGCCCATCGCAATTCTTCGTGCGAAATTGTCAATCACTATTTATTCATTGGCTGATTACAAACAAGCAATTTTCGCTCTGCTCTACTTGTAATAGTTCCGATTCGCGAAGACCCAGTTTGGAGATGGCTTACCAAACAACGGAAAATGAAAAGAAACCTTTCAATAAAAGAAAACTGTGAACTGAGGAATCCAAATAAGCAGAAAACGTATTGAGAAAAAAAATTAAAAAAATTATGGGATGTTATATCGGCTGTAAAATATTCTTTATTTATTGCTGCAACGTTTTCTTTACCACTTTCTTCCTATCTTTGAGCTGCAATCTTTTACGTTCCTCTTTCTTTTTTTCTGTCTTTCCCAAATCATGTTTCTTTTTATTCTTTCTTATTTCTTTATATTTTCCTTTCTTTTTTCTTTCTGACTTTCTTTCGGAAACTGCAATATATCATATATGTGAGCATTCTTCCTTCTTTTTCGAATTTCTTTCCTTCTTTTCCATAATCGTAATATCTTCTTTATTCGTTCCTTTTTCTGTATCCCGAGCGTGCATTTTTTCTCTTTATTTGTATTTCTTCTTTTTCTTTATTTTCTTTCTGAAGTTTCAATGTCTTATGCTTTCTTTCATTCTTTCTTTCTTTCTTTCTTTCTTTCTTTCTTTCCTAAATCACATTTCCTTTTATCCTTTCTTATTTATTCACGTTGTTCTTTCTTTCTTTCTTTCTTAAATCACATTTCATTTTATCCTTTCTTATTTATTCACGTTGTTCTTTCTTTCTTTCTTTCTTTCTTTCTTTCTCAAATCACATTTCCTTTTATCCTTTCTTATTTATTCACGTTGTTTTTTCTTTCTTTCTTTCTTTCTTTCTTTCTTTCTTTCTTTCTTTCTTTCCTAAATCACATTTCCTTTTATCCTTTCTTATTTATTCACGTTGTTCTTTCTTTCTTTCTTTCTTAAATCACATTTCCTTTTATCCTTTCTTATTTATTCACGTTGTTCTTTCTTTCTTTCTTTCTCAAATCACATTTCCTTTTATCCTTTCTTATTTATTCACGTTGTTCTTTCTTTCTTTCTTTCTTTCTTTCTCAAATCACATTTCCTTTTATCCTTTCTTATTTATTCACGTTGTTTTTTCTTTCTTTCTTTCTTTCTTTCTTTCTTTCTTTCTTTCTTTCTTTCTTTCTTTCCTAAATCACATTTCCTTTTATCCTTTCTTATTTATTCACGTTGTTCTTTCTTTCTTTCTTTCTTAAATCACATTTCCTTTTATCCTTTCTTATTTATTCACGTTGTTCTTTCTTTCTCAAATCACATTTCCTTTTATCCTTTCTTATTTATTCACGTTGTTCTTTCTTTCTTTCTTTCTTTCTTTCTCAAATCACATTTCCTTTTATCCTTTCTTATTTATTCACGTTGTTTTTTCTTTCTTTCTTTCTTTCTTTCTTTCTTTCTTTCTTTCTTTCTTTCCTAAATCACATTTCCTTTTATCCTTTCTTATTTATTCACGTTGTTCTTTCTTTCTTTCTTTCTCAAATCACATTTCCTTTTATCCTTTCTTATTTATTCACGTTGTTCTTTCTTTCTTTCTTTCTTTCTTTCTTTCTTTCCTAAATCACATTTCCTTTTATCCTTTCTTATTTATTCACGTTGTTTTTTCTTTCTTTCTTTCTTTCTTTCCTAAATCACATTTCCTTTTATCCTTTCTTATTTATTCACGTTGTTCTTTCTTTCTTTCTTTCTTAAATCACATTTCCTTTTATCCTTTCTTATTTATTCACGTTGTTCTTTCTTTCTTTCTTTCTTTCTTTCTTTCTCAAATCACATTTCCTTTTATCCTTTCTTATTTATTCACGTTGTTTTTTCTTTCTTTCTTTCTTTCTTTCTTTCTTTCCTAAATCACATTTCCTTTTATCCTTTCTTATTTATTCACGTTGTTCTTTCTTTCTTTCTTTCTCAAATCACATTTCCTTTTATCCTTTCTTATTTATTCACGTTGTTCTTTCTTTCTTTCTTTCTCAAATCACATTTCCTTTTATCCTTTCTTATTTATTCACGTTGTTCTTTCTTTCTTTCTTTCTCAAATCACATTTCCTTTTATCCTTTCTTATTTATTCACGTTGTTTTTTCTTTCTTTCTTTCTTTCTTTCTTTCTCAAATCACATTTCCTTTTATCCTTTCTTATTTATTCACGTTGTTTTTTCTTTCTTTCTTTCTTTCTTTCTTTCCTAAATCACATTTCCTTTTATCCTTTCTTATTTATTCACGTTGTTCTTTCTTTCTTTCTTTCTTTCTCAAATCACATTTCATTTTATCCTTTCTTATTTATTCACGTTGTTCTTTCTTTCTTTTTAGTAATTGCAATATATCATATCCTTTATCCTTTTTTCCTATCTTGTAATTTAGCATATTGTGAACTTCATCCTTTATTTTTTCGTATTTCTTTCTTTGTTTTTCGTGTTCTTCTTTCTTTCTTCTTTTTTCTGTTTCATGAACATTCATTTTTTGTTTATTCGTATTTTTGTTTCTGTTTTAATTTCTTTCTGAAGCTGGGAATATATCATCTTTATTTTCTCTTATTTCTTTTTATTTTCCATTGTGTGGGCATCCTCCGGTTTTACTTTCTTTCTTTCTTTCTTTCTTTCTTCCTTTCTTCCTTTCTTTCTTTCTTTCTTTCTTTCTTTCTTTCTTTCTTTCTTTCTTGCTTGCTTGCTTGCATGCATTATAGCCATAATCCTAATATTTCCTTTCTTCTTTATTCATATTTGACTTCCTCTTTTCTTTCTCATTTTTTTTCTCTGAAGCTAGATTAAATAATTTATATTTTCTGTTCCTTTTAATTTTCTATAGTTTGAGCGTTCGCCTTTCTTTTTTCGTATTTCTTTCTTTCTTTTCCGAAATCATAATATGTCCTTTCTTATTTCTTTATTTGTTCCTTTTTTCCTATCCTGAGCGTCCATCTTCTCCCTTTATTCGTATTTTTGTTTCTCTATTTACCAACTTGGTTTTCTCTTATTCCTTTTAATTTTCCATTGTAATTCCATTCGTAATATTTCCATACTTTATTCGTATCTGTCTTTCTTTTTCTTAACTGAAATAGGATTATATAATGTTTCATTGTGTGACCGTTCTTTTTTCTTTTTTAATAATTCTTTCTCTCTTTTTTTAAAGATACTTTCTTTCTTTCGTAATTCTTTCTTTCTTTTATTTGTAATTCTTTCTTTCTTTTTTCATAATTCTTTCTCTATTTCAAAATTCTTGCTTTCTCTCTTCTTCTCGTAATTCTTTCTTTATTTGTTTCAAAATTCTTTCTTTCTTCTCATAATTCTTTCTTTCTTTTATCGTAATTCTTTCTTTTTTTCAGAATTCTTTTTTTCATAATTCTTCTGTTCTTTCTTTTTTCGTTATTCTTTCTTTTTTCGTTATTCTTTCTTTTTTCGTTATTCTTTCTTTTTTCGTTATTCTTTCTTTTTTCGTTATTCTTTCTTTTTTTCATAATTCTTTCTTACTTCTTTTTTCATAGTTCTTTCTTTTTTTCATTCATTCTTAATTTTTTCTTTCTTTTTCATAATTCTTTCCTTCTTACTTTTTCGTAATTGTTTCTTTTTTCATAATTCTTTCTTTCTTTCTTTTATCGTATTTCTTTCTTCCTTTATTTTTTTTATAATTCTTTCTTTCTTTTTGCGTAATTCTTTCTTTTTTCTTTCTTTCTTTCTTTCTTCTTCTCGTGAATCTTTCTTTCTTTTTCCTAATTCTTTCTTTTTTCAGAATTCTTTTTCTTTTTTTCGTAATTCCTTCCTTCTTTCTTTCTTTCTAAAATCTTTCATTATTTCTTATTTTTTCCTAAAACTAAAATTCCATTTATTTATTCGTATTTTTCTTCTTTTCTAAATTTATTTTCGAAACTGTAAGATGTCATATCTTCTTTTTATTTCTTATTTCTCATACTATGAGCGTCGAACTTTCACTCATTCATTCTTTCTTTCTTTCTTTCTATGTTCAGAAGATATTTTTCGTGCTTTCTCGTGCGGAAGCCATTATCAAACTCTGACACTCGCTCACTGACTTTCCACAGCAGAAATTCTCTTTTCTTTTCCTCATCCATTTTTATGTGTCTTTTCTATTACATTATAATTACGTCTAGATTTTTCTTTATTTTTGAATATTTAACATTACTTTTCCTGCTTTCGTCTTGCTCTTTCATCTTTCTCCATTTTAGCCGACACTATCTCCTTGTCAATCATCTCATTAACTTCTTTCTGTCCTTCATTTTGTAGAATGTTCAGTCAGCATTTCTTTTTAATGGAACCGAATATTTCCAGTGAACTACATTCGATCTCCTAATTTACTTTCCTGTCTATTTTTTTAAAATAACTCTTTTAATGATATGTATTGAACACAACACGAAAGAGGAGGGCATTTGTCCAAGTTGGAACAGCTTATTCTACTTGAAAATCTGCATTTAGCCGTCCTTCACCAGTACTCGAAATCAAGAACCGATGAAAAAAATACGCAATTCCCTTAGACCTCAGTTATAGTTATTAATTTCTTGACGTCAGAAAAATGATAGCAAATTTGGTTCTTCGCTTCTTCTTATTAAGTTTGCAGTTGTTAATCTTTAATTATCTCCCGAGTTATTATTAATGTTGGACTCTGATCGTTCACGGAGTCCGTCTGTTCGTCTCCCGGCTCCGTACATCTTTCATAATGGTAATTTTCTAACCGTAGCTTAGACGTGACACAAGTCTGGACCACCAGTGAGGATCGAACTCACGGGGACAAGATTGCTAACACCACGTCGAAGTGCCCTGGTGATTTTCTAAGCTTGGCATAGTATGAAAGCACAGTCGCAATTGTTTTAGCGAGACAAGCTTGCCAACAATTACACTACGCCAATCGAGGGGTCTCTGTGATTTTCTAAGCGTAATTTTCTAAACGCAGCTTAGACCGAAAGTCTGGAGCGCCCACTGCAGATCGAACTCACTGTTGTGTCTGAACTGATGCAGCAAAACAACATTGCTAAGCATTACAGTGCTTGGCTTAAATGTGGCACAAGGCCGAAAATATGGATCACCAACTGAAACTCGAACTCGCTACCCAGTTTACGGAGACAAACTTGTTAACCATTACACAACGTCGAGGTGTCCTATGGTTTGTGTGACACAGGGCCGAAAGTATGGAGCACTCAGTGAGGATCGAACTCACTACGCAGTCGTAATTGTGACAGCGCGACAAGCTTGCTAACCATTGCATCACGTTGAGGTGCTCCTAGGATTTCCTAAGCGTAGCTTAGATGTGGCACAAGGCCGAAATTATGGGACACCGAGTGAGGATCGAACTCACTTCTTAGTCGTAATTGATCCAGCGAGACAAGATTGCTGAGCATTACTGGTGATTTTCTTAGCTTGGTTTAGATGTGGCACAAGGCCAACGGTAGGGAGCACCTATGAGTCGTAATCTAGCGAGACAAGCTTTCCAACCATTACACCACGTCTAAGTGTTCCTATGATATTCTAAACGTAGCTTAGACGTGGCACAATGCCGGGCGTGTGGATTGAACCCACTACTCAGTCGTAATTGTTCTAGCGAGACAAGCTTACTAATCATTACACCATGTGGAGGTGCCCAATATCTTCTGGCATGGTAGAATAACCCGTTTCTGCATTAACTTTACACTAATATTCATCCAATACATAGCCAGAAAGGCACTCAAGGTAGAGAGTTAATGACTGAGGTTAGTGAAACTATCGTAAGAAGAAGTGTATATTTCGAGGGAGTCGAGGATAAATAACGATTGTCCATAGATTTGAAGAGGCTAAGCTTGTAGTTCTCTAGAAAGCAACCTTGCGTGAGTTGGTGCTACAAAGTTTCTTACCAATAAGACATTTAGAATGAGAATGATTGAAACCTTTAGATTTACCAAGTCGGGTCTTAGCTGTAAATGTCTGAACTCTTGGCTCTACAGAATGGAACTCGTCTGAAATTATAGCATGGAATTAGTGACAGAATAGCGACAGGCTTACGATATTGCACCTGTGGGAAACGAGCTGCAGATGGACGATAAGACATTCTACACGCTGCGTAAAAGATTTTGACAAGACTGGAAAGTAAAGATTGGTCGGCACCATCTCAGATATGTCAACAATACACCGTTGTTAGTCTGATTTTAAATTTATAAAGATAAAACAGAAGGAGTCATACCTGTTGAAATTCAGCAATCGAACTCTGATCTCTTTTGATGGTGTATATTATCTATTTTTCATATTTTATGAAAAAGCTAACCATGATAGCTTGGATATTTCTGAATAAGTTAGGCGCCATGATAGCTTAGATATTTCTGAATAAGTTAGACGCCTTGATAGCTTAGATATTTTAGAATAAGTTAGACGCCATGATAGCTAAGATACTTCTAAATAAGTTAGACGCCATGATAGCTTAGATATTTCTGAATAAGCTAGACGCCTTGATAGCTTAGATATTTCTGAAAAAGTTAGGCGCCATGATAGCTTAGATATTTCTGAATAAGCTAGACGCCTTGATAGCTTAGATATTTCTGAATAAGTTAGACGCCATGATAGCTTAGATATTTCTGAATAAGCTAGACGCCATGATAGCTTAGATATTTCTGAATAAGCTAGACGCCATGATAGCTTAGATATTTCTGAAAAAGTTAGGCGCCACTCATGGCATCCAAGTGAGTGCCTAGATCTGACAAAATTATTTAAAATCTTCAATCGAGTTTTCACGTTAATATTTGGGTTCTGTAGCATCTTTTGTGCCGGCTGAGTGGGGTAATGGATAAAGCCCGGATTGATGACTCGAAATAAGAGTTCAAATTTTAGTCGAATTCATTGCCTTCACTTACATTCAAAGACCCTTGAGAATGGTATGCAATCATATTTTCTCTCCCTCTCCCAGCTATATGATAATAGCAGGTGTCGAAAGGAAACAATTATTAAATGCCTGAGTAATCACCCTTACTTATTAATGCTTGTTGCGTTATGGGAAGAGTTTTACTAAACCACATACATAACGATTAAGTATGTTTCTTGAATTTTGTAACCTTTCGTTGAAGGTAACGTTCTCGGTATTTTAAATCATTGACGATTTTCATTAAGGAAAATTATATGTGTTAAAAATATTTTGCTTTAGAAACAAGAAATGTTCATACTATTTTCTTTTCTCTGTTAAAGAATTTTTTTGTCTTTTAAAAATATTTTTTTGTATTTTCAAATGAATAAATAAGAAGCAAATCACAAAGTCATCCTTGATAATATTATACGATATCTTCAGTTTTTAAATTAGAGAAAGAATCTTTTCTTCAAATAAAAAATACCAACTTTTCCCCATTTCTAAGACATACTTACTCGTATGTTCTTCTGGACGGAAAATGGCCGTTTTACTTTCAACGAAAAATTACTATGAATTATTTTATTAGTGTGGCCCCCTTTATGATGAGCCCTATCTCATGCGACCGACTGGTCAGAAAATGTTGCCTTTGCCTGTTTTATACCATTCTTCCCAATCTGTTCTGTCATCCATTTACAATCGCTTGTTAAGTACTCACGGCTTTGGGGCACCTGGTGGTGGTGTAATGGTTAGCAAGCTTGTCTTGCTAGAACGATTACGACTGGGTAGTGAGTTCGATCCTCATTGGGTACCTCATGCTTTCGGCTTTGTGCCACGTCAAAGCTACGCTTGGCAAATAACTACTCACAGTTTTTCCCTGTTATAAGAGATTAATATAGGATTAAGAGATTGTGGAGAATAAACAATATATGTTTGTTTTGTTTTTCATCTACCTTGCTTTCAATGTCATATGCGTGTTAAATTCTCCAAGCTCTCTTTCTTCATTATTTGTGCTAGAAATTTCAAATGCCTCTTTCTGATTTATAAACGTACTTTTTGTTTCCATTTTCCGTAAAACTTTCTGTTTGCTCACATGTTGCGCCTATGGTATCATCGACTCGAAGACTTCTTATTTAATTTCTTTTTACCTAGTTTTCTTATTTTTTATTTTTTTTATTTTTGTTTTTCCTTCTTTACCTCCTTCTTCCACCCGTCTTTCCTTTCTTATCTGCTTTTCTCTTTCTCTTTCTCAGTCACATCTACTTTCTTTCCTTTCCTGGTCATTTTCCTCCTCATGTCCTTTCCCTCTTTCCTTTTCATTTTCTTCTTTTTTTTCTTCTCTTCCTTATCAAAGTGTTCTTTTTGTTCTTTCTACATAATTTTCTTCCTCTTCATCTTTCTTCTCCACTCCTTCGATCTTTCTTTCTCTGCCTTATATGTCTTGTTTTCCTTTTTCCAGTGATCCTCTCTTTTTGTTTAGCCTTTCGTCATTATATTCTTACTGTGTCGTATTGATTTCAGATTTTATATTGAACACATCCTTCACGGGATTTCGATTTTTCAAGAAGAAGGCTTGTCAAAATCAACGCTTCGAAACAAGATCAAATTTTTCATCCACCTCTTATGAATGAAGCCTTATGCTATAAGGAAAACATTCGGAAGACGACGAAAAATTAAATACGGAATAAAACTGGAAGATCTTTCTTTAATAAATTCAGGAACAAAATCTTAATAAAATTTAAAGGAACACATAGAAAAGGAAAAATATGTATTTAGAAAAACTGATTTGAGAACAAGTAAAATACTTTTCAACAAATATTAAAAAAAGAAAAGCTAAAAAGAATTAAAATTAAAACCTATGAAAGATTATCTTCTCTGAAACACTATATGCAAGACTTTTTTTTCTTAAATAATAAAAGGATATTTTTTCAAAATTTAAAAGTATCAAAAAATCAATAATTAACAAAACAAACAATGTTATCGATTTTATAAAAAATCACCCGAAAAATGCTTGTTTTGCTTTCTTTTTAATAAATACAAAAAGACGTATGTTGGGACCGTGAGAAAATCTAATGTTATTTAATGAGAAACGAGAGGGAGTGAGGCGTTCGGCATAAAAGGAAAGAATGGAAAATTTAATTAAGATAACAGATAAAAGAAAAAGCAATCTTTGGTAGTAAATTAAAACTGTGTCGAGGTTATCTCCCTTGAATTCTGCCATTCTTAATAGCTATTATGGATCAGGATTAAATTAATTTTCTTTATAGTTGAATATCAAATAAGCTAAGTCAATACGGACCGTGAACTTAAATGGACGTTCCACTACTATTGTTTTGTAGGCAAAGAAAAAGAGAATTACTCCTTTGTTTTGTTTACTTTATTTTAATTCAACTAACATTTTGCGCCATTTTCTTATTTGTGGTAGCGGCTTTAAAGAAATGGTGCCATCTTAAGAGACATACTGCTTTGGATGTCTCGTTTAAGTACTTAAAGATAGTTTTGTTCATCGTGTTTTTATTTTTTATGACTAACACTTCTTTTCAGCTTATGAATATTATATATCCCTGCTACATTAGATTTTTATCGTTTCTTTTTTTTTACTAATATTTACTCGTTTCTATCTGTTTCCTCGATGTCTCTCCCCCCTGTATTCCCCACGGTTAATCTCTATTCACTGTTACAATGGGTTTTCCTCACACTTTCTCTCATTCTCCCACCCTCTCTTTATACCAGCAAAATTGTCCAAATCGTGTCACAGCAAAATTGTCCAATTGTAACATTAAGCTCTGAATCGTATAATCTTAGAAATGATTAAAGATATCTTACTGGAATTCTCCGAGGTTTTTATAACACTATTGGACTCTACTTTGAACATAAAAATGTATTTAACTCTAAGTTGAAATGATGATCTCTCTTCCTGTTGTGACCTCCTGACCCAGTTTTCCTCTCTACTGTTCCATTTTTTAAAAAAACATTCACCGTTCTTTTGATGGTTCTTGAGTGGATTTTGACGATGGAAGCCAGAGTTTGAATGTTGGTACCATTACTAAAGGCCTGAATGATCTTTTTCCTCTCAACATTGCTCTGTTGGGAAGACACAGTGGGGCTGACACAAAACGATTTTAACCTGTTCTCTTTTAGCTGAATAACTCAAATGGTTTTTCGGTGATTCTTACGACAAATGGTGTCAAGATGGCTAAACGTCTTATGTAAAAATCTGGAAAAAGAAACACAGTTTAGTGTTTTTTTTATATTAAACATGTGGGATGGACAATTATCCCATACAGTTACACAATTTGGACAATTTTGCTGTTACACCCGGTATATCTTTGTTTGACACAAGGCCGTATTTAAGGAGCTCACGAACCACATACAGGGTGTTCCAAAAGACCCGCTACGATTGGCAGAAAACATACACATGTGAAATAGCTATCAGGAAAACTTGCCTGTCATCATCTTCCATAATTCGACCAATATATCTGTGTGTGTCTCTCTGTGTCTGTGCGTGTGTCCAGGATATACTGACAGCAAAACGACTGGTAATATTAAACCGAAATTTACCATGTCAATGCATTTAACAAAACTGTGCAGACATAAAAATGGGTCGGATTAATAAAAACACTCATTCTAAAATTCTTTTTGTTTACGCTTGTATACGAAACAGTGCATATATAAAAATGGGTTGTATTAATAAATGCATTCATTCTAAAATTCTTTTTGTTTACGCTTGATACGAAACTGTGCAGATATAAAAATGGGTCGGATTAATAAAAACATTCATTCTAAAATTCTTTTGGATACGAAATTTCTTGGATACGAAACTGTGCAGATAGAAAAATGATTGATTCTTGCCATTTATATCATTAACTTCATTATCTGCTTTTGTATGAATGATTCATGTAATGTAAATTTATACACACACACACACACACACACACACACACACACACACACACACACACACACACACATATATATATATATATATATATATATGCAATCATTTATATATATTATTTATATATTATATATGCGCGGTAGTTATTGGAAAGCGCTCAATATCACTGATAGAGCTAACATGTTTAGTTGGATTGATGTGAGTTTGCGATCCTGGGTTCCCCGTTATTTCCGATCGTCAGTTTATATATATATATATATATATAAATATATATATATATATATATATATATATATATATATATATATATATATATATATATATATATATATATGTTGTGTATTTGGGCAGTAAGCCCTCTTTTATACAAGTTTCATTGAAGATGACTGACAATGTACTGCGAATAAATTTTATGTTCAATTTTTCTTGTATTCGTATAAATATTTTTTGTTTTGGACACTGAGTGTGTAAAATTGTCCAAATATTCTGGATATCAGAGCGCTTTGGGCTATTCTTTTAGCAGTTATCAATGGTGATTTTTATTTTTTATTCTTAACGGAATGTGTCGGTTTTTATGTATGTGTCTCGATCTAAAGGAACATATTTTGTAAACACCTCCCACATAATGGTAAAACCTCAGCTAAATGAAGATACCATTAACACTATTGTCATACCATTATGTGGGGAGTATATGCAGGAAGCATTTCTTTCGTTTCCTCTTTCTCTTTCTTTCTTTCTTTCTCTCTCTCTCTCTCTCTCTCTCTCTATATATATATATATATATATTAAGAAATATATATCTTACATAAATTGCACAACTCTGGGTTTTGAAAATAATGCAAGATATTATGTATATTTCTTGATATATATATATTAAATAGGTTTGCTACTTAACATTGACCAGTTTTTTCTTACACTATAGAGTATTTATATGTATTTCTATACGATCGATTCGTCGTATACTTACCTATATTTACTCATTAGATTATATATATATATATATATATATATATATATATATATATATATATATATATATATATATATATATATATATATATATATATATATATATACTATACTGCTACTAACAAGCAGGAAATTTTTTTTCTTGATGATGGCCATGCTGGCCGAAACTAGTCTCAAGGAACCTAATTGAAATAATAAAACAAAAAGATATTAATATACAACACAGTGTGTCTGAAAATTTTAATTCTTTAATAATTTTTATTCTTGAAAACACACAGACACACAGACATACACACATACACACACACACATATATATATATATACATATATATATATATATATATATATATATATATATATATATATACCCTGAAAATTTTGTCAAGGCGTGAAGTAAATCATTCAATAAAATTCTCTCTACATCCTTACTTGTCTACCTTAATATGCCTTGTTAGTATTAAAATTGTTATATATATATATATTACAGGGAATTGCCATATGTCCGATGCACAAAGGAAAGAAAAAACACTTTAAGGATTTTTTTGAAAACAATCTTAAAAGCGTTGGTAAAGGCTGAGCAAACTTGACAGAAAATCGATCTGTGTGGAGACAAATGGTAAACGAAGGTTGGAAAGCATTTGCTAAAAAGGGATTTGATCCTGTAATTTTGAAACACGCTCTTAAAAAGCAGGACATGACTTCAATCACAGATAATTTTCAGCATCCTTGATAGGGTCTTGTCATCCAAAAGCAGGCCGTCCTGAGTATGACGATAAGCTACATCCGTGTCCAAGGTAAGACGATGGACAGCGTCACTCAGCAAGGCCTCTGATCAGGAAGATTTGAGGAGCGTGGAACCGTCCCTTGGTTGCTGGTGTTGCCGGGTCCGCCCTGGCCCGGGGTGGTGGCACCTGTTGGCATCCCGGCTGTGGGCAGGTTGTTGGCCTCCAGGCTGGGGTCGGAACGCTATAAAAGTGTAAAAATAGGTTTTAATACCAGCAATGCCTTTTTCGTGAATGTATTACCAGCAATGAATTTTTGAAGAAAAAATTATTAGCAGCAGTACATTTTTGAAGAAAAAAATATTACCAGCAAATATATTTTTGAAAAAAATATATTTTTGAAAAAAATATATTAGCAACAATACATTTTTGAAAAAAAATATATTACCAGCAATAAAAGTCTTATCGGCATTAAATAACCCATTGAGTTTGATATGCCATGAAACAAACCAAACCAAACCAAACCAAACCAAACCAAACCAAACCAAAGAAGGAATTGCTTGTAGATTGCTAAGATATCATTTCATCTCAAACATCCATAACAACTTATAGGAATTTTATGTTAGTTTATGTTTAGCACTTGATGAAAAGTTAATTCTTATTCTATGTGCTGCGACCCTTCGTGGCATGGCTAATCATGGCTCTCCATAACTTATTATCAACTCTGATTAATGCTTGTCTTTTTACCATTCCTTCAACTCTGTTCTGCCATTGATTTGCACAAGATTGTTGAGTAGGTTACCATCTGCTTGTTGAGTAGGTTACCCTCTGCTTTCCCTATTTCTTTTGCTTTCAATATGTCATATGCGTGCTAAATTTTCCAATCTCTCTCTCTCTCTCTCTCTTCATTATTTGTCCTAGAAATTTCAACTGTCTCATTCCGATTGTAAGTATAAATGCACATTTTGTTTTCATTTTCCGTAAAACTTCCTCGTTGCTTATATTTTGCGCTTATTATCAAACATCATTCCACATTTTCTGTTGCCTCAAGTATCCTCTTCATCTGTGAAGAGATTATCCAGCATTCACTGTCACGAATTATTAAATTTCTAAGCATAACCTAGCAGAACCAAAAGTGTGGACCTTCCAGTGACGATCGGACTCACTACTCGCATTCACCTGCTACTATATAGGAGGACTTGTATTACATAACGTATTAGTATTCTAGTTTCTAACAAACTTTTAGTCAGTTATGTGCCATGCGTGATACACGCTTAGGCGATCATATATCTTTCGATACATGACTGAGGAGGCAGATTTTTTCACCCCAGTAGGTTGCAATGTCTTTCTGTTGACCATCCAAGGCTATAGAACCCGGTCTATCCTGACGAACTCTTAATACTTTGGAAGGCATTTTTTTAAAAATTCCGACGTGCCTTCGGATGTCGATTTTTGATAAATCATATAAAACATTTGTTTTTATCTCTATTCGGTTAAAACGGCTTTTCGAACGCCGTATTATATCGTTTTACCAAATTTCCATAGCCTTATTCTGTTAAGAAAATTTATTTTTTCTGAATGAAACGTCTCCGAGTTCTGGATCATTTAGATAAATGATTTCAAAGAAATCTTTGGAGTGGTCGGTGGAACTTACAAGTTGAGGCCTTTCATCCGGGTATTCGTGTTCGTTGGTTGGCGTTGAAAATTAAGCGAGTTGGCTGGCGAAGTTTGTTGTTATAGAAATCTGCTTCAGAGGAGTCTGTTTACTACCATTCGCTGACTTGACATGTAAACTATATCGCCAAAACATGGCAACTGCCGACTGAATTTACTTTGAAGAATTTCTCATTTCTTGCCGGTAAGGTTTTATGTTTTTTATGCCTTCTTAGCTACTCACCATTAAAATTATAATAACATCTTTGTTTTGTTTACTATAAAATTTAGTTGATCTTCTTGTCATTCCCATTACTTCTATTTATCATTTCTTTTGTCGCTAACTAAAACACCCTTTTGTTTTTACTCGGTATCACCCCATGCAATGCAGTAAAGCCACTAAAATACAAGGAGTTACAGGGTGTGGAAGAATTAGGAACAGAAACGTTGATAGTGATCGGGAAGAGGAAAGAGTAATCAGCAGCACTTGTGGAAATCAGTAGCGATTTATACTGCATTTAAACATTTGCAGATTAAAGTTGGCTGTGAAGCATGGAACCGGAAGTGAGTTCCACAAGTGATAAAAGAAACGGTTAGCATAGAATTTTCGGTTATATATAGCCAACTAAATTGTAAATTATATTTATCTTCGCTTACACTAAAGAGAGGAGAACGAGAAAGAACGTGTAGAGCCAATTATTCAAGTTGAAAGAATGTAGCAGCGTCGAATGATATTTATATGGAATATATAATTGCTTTCGTTTTCGAAACGACAGTGTATATAAAATGATGTTTTTTTTTAATATTCTCTTTCTTTTGTTTCGTGTCTTTGCTTTTGGTGAACATCGTGAAACGAATGTCATTAGTTAGTGTATGTAATACCGCATCGGGGAAATTTTCAAATGCAAACATCGTAAATATATATTTCGCTGATTTGATTGGACGCCAGAGATGACGACGTTAATGTTGATTGGCAACAATGCGAAATAAACGAAGCGAAAAGTGTGTGTGAAAACAAGCCGTTCTTCGCTTTCTTCTTTACTTAATTGCTTGCAACACAGATGCTGACCGAAGGGATGAGTGACGGACAGGGAACTAAAAGCTTGTGCAAGACGAAAGAGAAGTAAACGGAGGGAGAGATAGATAGATAGATAGATAGATAGATAGATAGAGAGGGGGATGGAAAGGGGGTGTAGATATAAAGAGACTAGGAATGTGAGACAAGGAATGCGAGAGAGTGAAAATGAGAGAGAAACATGAAGTAGCGACTTAATTGCGAGAATTAAATTTCTACGAGAAAAATAAGGCAACTCTTTCCATACTTTTTCTTTATGCGCTGCGTCCCTTCAGAACATGGTTCTCCACAACTTCCTAACTCTTTTGTCCCATAGCAGGTTTACACACTTTGCTAAAACTCCCTCCCACCGTTCCACAATCTATTCACACAATCTCGTCAGGAAAGTGGTTCACAGCTTTCCCCTATCTCTATTGCCCTCACTATGCCTTGTGAGGGTTAAGTTTTCCAAGCAGTCCTTCCTCATTATGTCTAAGCAATTTCCGCTATCTCTTCCTTATTCTGAGTATACATGTTCTTTTTACTGCCATTTTAAAAGACTGTCTTCGCGATACACTGGCTATCATGGCTCTCCACAACTTCCTGTCTCCTTTTGGTCCATAGAAGTTTTTCACCCTTTGCTAAAACTCCCGCCCACCGTTCCACAATCTATTCGCACAAGCTCGTCAGGAGATTGGCATGCTGCCTTCATCTATCTCTATTACCCTAAGTATGCCTTGAGAGGGTTAAGTTTCCTAAGAGGAAGATAAGAATTAAGATTGTAGTGATCGGGAAAGCATCCTCTTGGGAGTTGGATCCACAGAGCAATGGTTCGCGGAAAGAAACTGTTTGAGTGGAACTTTCTTCTTACCAATGGAACACAGAGGGAATATGTGTGGTTTACTACAATGTGAGTGGCATCGCAGGTCCTAGCCGTGAAGGTTTGAACTGACGGAACCAAGAAACATAGTTTGTCCGAGCGCTTTCCATGGAAGTAGCGACAGAGTAGCGAGAGGCTTGCCACATCCCGCCTGTGAGTGAGGGGCAACCCGAGGCGGTGTAATGGTTAGCAAGCTTGTCTCGCTAGAACAATTACAACTGAGTAGTGAGTTCGATCCTCACTGGGTGCCCCCTACTTTCGGTCTTGTGCCACATCTAAGCTACGCTTAGAAAATCCCTATCGAGGCTGGAGAGTGAAGACTGAGCAGCCCCCGCACAAATATCACAACAGTACTCTGTTTTAGTCTGTTCTGGCCCTTGTAAAGAAAGAGGGTAGCACGAGGAGTCATGTACTTACTAGAGCGGTACAGGGAGCCGCCCATTTTTCCTAAATCTTTTACGATGGATCGTATGTACGATTTTCACGAGGCCATGTGTGCATTCAAGGCCCAATAGTCTCTCAAGGGACGGAGCCTCAGTGAGGAAGCGACTATCCATCGAGACTGGCGGTAGTTCGGGCTCCGATCGGCAATGATGGAATATAGATAGTCTGCTTTTCTATTACAGTTGGTAGGCAGCATAATTTACGGGCTCTAGACAGATATATGTGGTGTACTGATAAATAAAAAGATAAATAAGTTATCTTTTAGAATCGAAAGATAAGTCATTTTATCTATCTATTTATCAACTTATCTATCTACGAAAAATATATTTTAAGGTATGCTATATTTTAATCAATTCGTTTTAATCAAATCACACCAATCAAGGCGATAATGCCACTAAAACGCAAGGGGATACTGATAATGAAAGAGAATGAGAAGAATTTAGTAGGAATCAGAAACCCAATCCTAAACAGGAATCAAGAGATAAACCTCTATTCCTGATCAAAAGGCCGGGGTGGAGTGTGGACCGGATGATAGGAGAACCTGTCTATTCCTATTGAGGAAAACAATAAATAAATAAATAGTGAATAAAAGTTTAGGGAAAAACGTTAGATGTATAGAGTGGATGTAGATTTTAGAAGGAACCGGAAATCCAATCCTAAACAAGGGATAAACCTCTACTCCTGTTCAAAAGACCGGCGTGGAGTGTGAATCAGACGATAGGCGAACCTATATATTCTTATTTCTGTTGATGTGTAAAGTCCTTTTTTCTTCCTTGTTTATAGAATCCACCGTAGAGAAGTTGGTTCTTAAGCACCTTCCTCACAAATTTACGGGCATTTACTTGCTACTTGAAGGTCCATAAGCAGATAAGAAAGAATTCTTTCATCAACCGAAATAAGAGAGAGAAATAAACAACAGATATAGGGCAGAACATGAATAGTGGTTTCTTTCACATAAGAAAATGGAAACTATTTGTACTAGTGCACCCATGCCGTCAAAATTGATGGCAAGAAGGAATGTATTATAGGTAATATGTATTATATTGTGATTTTCGTTTAATCCAAGTATAATTTTGTAATTTAAAATAGTTCGTTTTTAACGTTAATAATTGAACAGTGTACAATTTATAAACACCACGGAAGAGATATCCATATTTTATTCTCAAAAATGTTACATATTTACAACCAAAATTATGCTTACTGCAAAAGTTCCCAAAGCACAATATTTTTTGTGTAAACTTTGGAAGATCTGAGTAATCTTTGACAGTCTGTGGATTCAATCTGTAATTTCAGAGTCAAGGAAATAGAGGATTTACACACACACACACACACACACACACACACACACACAGAGAGACACACACACACACACACACACACACACACACACACATACAAAATAGTTAGAATTTAGTTCTTAGTGTGAATTGCGTCACCGTTGTTTGGGGTGGTATCGTTGTAGTTTGTTAGCGCGATAGCTTTTGCGTGTGCACCTGAATGGGACCTTGACTTCTGTGTGTCTCATGTCAAAATTTTGCACACAGCCCCTCAATTGTTACACACAAATAAAAAAGTTATATATATATATATATATATATATATATATATATATATATATATATATATGTTCGCGTTCATCGATTGAGCACTATGGAGAAAATTGAATTTTTAACGGCTGATACTTTTATGCATCGCTGTTTGTAAGAACTGGACGCTATAGGGGCCGGTATAGCGTTTATATAGCACGTATATAATGCGTTAAAGATTATTTTTTTTGTCGTACACCGATAGCCTAGGGGTAAGAATCTCTGAATGATCGGTTGAGTTTCGATCCCGGCTTGAAACAATCGAATATCTAGACGCATTGAGGAGCTGTGATACAGCGAAACAGGCTATCTGTGGATAACTATATATATATATATATATATATATATGGTGTATTATATACGTATAGATATGTAGCGTGTTATATATATAGATTTTATTTATTTTAATCCTTTCAACCTCACGTAAGGCAATGATGCCACTAAGACGCAAGGAGCTACTGGAAGTTAAGGAGAATGAAAAGACTTTAGAAGGAACTTGATACCCAATCCTTAATAGGGAAAAAGGATACACCTGTTCTCTTGTTCAAAAGATCGGGTAGGAAGTATATTTATGGGATATGTTGGAGCGAAATATTCGCATACAAGATTGTACACCTGCAAATATCAAGAACCCGAGGATAGCTTTTTAGACGGTTTGTTTCGGTTTTTTCTTTCGAGCTCGCCTGACCTCTTGGAAACTTGATGCCACATTAAACTGCTACACTTCTCCAAGCTCAGATGGGATCCTACATTTATCGTATGAATTTTTGGCATGTCACTGTATATATTAATATATTAGTTTATTCGTATCCATTCTGGCACACTATATTTATCAAAACATTTCGAGGAAAAAAAATTAAATAACAAATAATATAATTTTTGTCCTTCACTCTGCGTGTTCCATATTTTCCTATTTATTATAAAATGCATTTGATTTGACGTAAAGCTTTTTTTCATGTTTTTAGTTTTTCTTGCAAAATATTCGCATGAAAACAACTCTCCACTTTATTTTTCCTGGTTTTCAGCCTTTTCATTCTTTCAAAATAACGCCAGCTCCTTCGTCAATGAAAAAAAATCAGTAAGATCGTTAAAAGCGATCTAAACGAATGAAAGAACAAATAAAATATCACAAAGATCATAAAAAAGGGACTTAAATGGTCGTATTAGCTATTGCCATTGAGTTTTTCAACCAGACGACATTTATCAATGGCAGCCATGATACATCTAATCACCTTGAAGGCGACATGAGCATTTCTAAAGGAAAAAAACAAAACAAAAAAAATAAATAAAAACGACATACCATCCGAAAAGAAACAAAAACACCAATACTCACAAAACGAACAAAAGAACAATCCTGTTCCCCACATTCAGTGACGTTTTGTTTATCATTAAGATATCTCTGTCGTTCGTTTTAGTTCGGTCATGATTGAGAATTAGCATTCATTTTTGAAGTTATTTAAAAGTCAAGTAAGTATCGACGATGAGCACTTTTCAACCGATATGACGTATAGCGCCACAGCGTCATAACGCTAGGACCGCAACCTCGCCACGTTAGTGTTGCTGCTGTAGTTTTCCATAGCAAGTAAGTTATTTTTTTGAAAATCGAATTGCCAACCCTAGGGCGATATGGGTTTGAATTTAGAATTATCCTTCTCCAAGACTGGTTGCCAACCTAAACTACAAAGTCTAGACTGCTCTGCTATTTAATAGATAAGTGTTGAATAAAGAAAAAAAAATGAGGGATTCATTTCTTTCCCAAATGTATTTGGGTTTGAAAGTGAACGCAAGGATCTTGCCTGGGGTCTGCACTCGGCATGTAGTTCTCATTTTCCATGCTGATAACTACAGTGTCGCCATTGAAAGACTGAATGATATAAAACAAAAATAACTTTTACAAACACATGAGTACCTTGAGGTAGAAAAGTTTGGACAATTTGAAACATGTATGAAAACATATTTAAATCCAGTTTCAGAATCTTCTGAAGCGATGTTCTGGCGATGCCTAGTTGAGCAGAGAGGCGACGAGTAGAAGCTGATGGATCCTCAATGACACTCTGCCGTACAGCTTCCACCGCTGGGTTAGTGCGCGCAGTGCTTTTAGGACCTCTTCCCGGAAGATCGCCGACTGATCCAGTTCTTTCAAACCGGAAGATTAGGTTCTGAATTATGTTATCGCTAGGAGATACTCTGACATTAAAATGTTGCCGGTATTTTCTAAGAGTTTGAATAATTGATCTTTCATTGGAATAGAAAAACTCATTGAGTTTTACTCGTTGCTGGACATCATACGTAACCATTTTAATCTCCAAGAGTTGCTCTATATTTATTATTATTTAGTTCTGACTTCAGCTTTTCAGTGTTCTGCGTATATCCCAAGCAGCTATCACTGAAGACGAAAGGAAAGTAAAGGAAGCGAGTTTACAACTCTTAACTCTACTTTGATAATCAGAATAATTACATAACTTTTTTCGTTAAATGAATCTAAATTTATTGTCTCGACATTTGAGTGTTTTTTTATTTTCCTGTATTCAATAAAAGATGTGATAACTGGGTCATGATAACAAAGCCATGATAACAGGCTGATAATAACAGGGTCATAATAACAGGGCCTTAATAACAGGTCATGATAACAGAGCCATGATTACAGCGTAATAGTAAGAAGGCCATGATAACAGGGCCATGATAAAGGGGTCATGATAACAAGGTCATAATAACACGGCTATAATAAGAGGGTCATGATAATAGAGCCATCATAACAGGGTCATAATAACAGTGTCATAATATCACCGTCATGATAACAGAGCCATGACAACAGGGTCATAATAGGTAGGGTCCTAATAACAGGGCTATGATAACAGGGCCATAATAACCGGGTCATGACAACAGGTCCATAATAACAGGTCATGATAACAGGGTCATAATAACAGGGTCATAATAACAGAACCATGATTACAGGGTAATAATAAGAGGGCCGTGATAACAGGGATATGATAAAAGAGTCATGATATCAAGGTCATAATAACACGGTCATAATAAGAGGGTCATGATAACAGGACCATCATAACAGGGTCATTATAACAGGATCATAATAATAGTGTCATAACAAGAGGGGCTTTATAACAGTATCATGAGTTACAGGATTAAAGACACGTCTGACGTTATTATAGAAGTATACTAAATGTGGACAAGTTACCAACTAAGGATTGATTACCATGTGCCGATGTGGATTTTGCAGGAACGTTCATAAACGCGACTATTCGTGTTCAAACCCTTTTTCTTCTTTCTAATATGAGAAGTAATCATATCAACGAAAACAAAGAAACCATTTTAAATCTCTATTCCTCACCTCTTCGACATCCAGCAGGGCTTCTTTCAAACATAAAATCAGCGAGCTGTGTTTCTTTATTGTGCAGACGAAGTTCCTAGGATATATAATGGGGGAGCAGGGCTTGGAAAATCTGATGCTTACAGGACAGATAAATGGAAAAAGGCACAGAGGAAGACAGCGCATGACATACTTGATGAGCATGAGTAAATCGATGGTGGAACAGGGCTTGGGAGAAACAAGGTTCATTAAGAGCTACAAGAGACAGGGAGTTGTGGAGAGCCATGATCGCCTACGTCCTGTAGGCAGAAGGCGCATAAAAGAATAGAGAATTAATATTAACACTACAATCAAGGATCACCGACTGTTGTAGAGTCTGTTCCGATTACCCGATAGGTCTAACAGGCGATAGAATAAAGAATTTCCTTTATTTAAGGGAAATACGAATAGTAAAAAATAACCCTGCCAAGCGAAGATAGAATTATAGTAAAGGTTACTATATGTAGCAATCGTTATGGCCGGTACAGTTGTGTATCTACTTAGAATAGTGTTCAGAGTTAGAAGCTAACATCATCAATACTGATTTTCAAAATTTGAATGCTTAACAATGCAGTACTATTTTCCAGCTCTAATTCCCGCCAAATCTGGCCTCCTCGCCGGCCCACAGAAACCTAAGTGTCCAATTTATTGTTAGGCTTGAACAATCTCTATTCGTAGGCCTCTTCCTAAACCGGTCACTAAAATAAGATGTAATTAGCAAAAGCGTTATTTTGGACCTACGAATACATCGAAATAAATAGATTGAGTTAATGAAGTCATAAGTTTAAAATCGAAAGGGAAAATTCCTTAATGAGTGAAATATGTACAGAAATTTGAATGAACGGAATGAAGGAGAACAAATACGAAGATTGATAAGGATAAAGAGAATATAATATATTTAAATACAAAAGGAAATAGATGGTATAAACATATGATCAAAGATTAAGGTAGTAAATCAGATAGATGTGAAGAGTTAGCAAGCTACCTATATAGACAAACTGTCAGACAGACAGACAGACAGATAGATAGATAGATAGATAGATAGATATTGGACAGACATTGGATAGGTATATACTATTTGATATAGATAATTGTGAACAAAGCTAGACAAGTAGAATAACAGATAGATAGGCGTATATATATATATATATATATATATATATAGAGAGAGAGAGAGATAGTTGTTGGGCATAATGAGATAGCTATAAAGACATTGATACAGATCATTTTGAACAAGGGCTGGGCAGGTAGAATAATAGATAGATATGAACAAACATAACTATTAAATTAGTATCACCGAAAAATCATATATATATATAGCAGTGATTCAGCGAAACAGTCTGTCTGTGGATGACAATATATATATATATATATATATATATATATATATATATATATATATATATATATATATATATATGAAGAAATATAGTCTTAAAGTGTGCTATATTTATGGGATAAAGTGCTCAATATCAGAGATAGATCGTGTGTAAATATAAAAGTGAACATAGAAGTCAACACTTAGAGGCGACAATCTGTTTCATGCTAGATGCAATCATCGGGCCACCGATGATTGCATCTAGCATGAAACAGACTGCCGCTTCCATGTGTTGACTTCTATGTTCACTTTTATATATATATATATATATATATATATATATATATATGAGTGATATAAATTAGGAGGATTTGAGATATTTATATAGGACTGTGCCCGCACGAGCCACGACTACTATCCCCAAGGCGATCCATCCAGAGCATTAGAAGCCGGTTTAAGCAAGGATATATAAGTGATAGAAATTAGGAGGATTTGAGATAATTATGCTTAAGTAATTCATCGAGTCTAGAAGAAACCCCAAAAGAATGCAGGAAGCACAGAACGGCCGTTTTGTCCCTTGTTTCGGACTAATTATCAGTGCGCATCCACTAGCGAGAAATGAATATATATATATTCGTCTGTTAATATAGAAGTTGATTTTCCAAGCTTAGATGTTACACAAGGCACAAAGATTGCGGCGCCTCATTGAGGACAGTCTGCTAATGTATAAGTACTGATTTCTACTCAAAATCTACAAATCGTCACAGCTGACTCTCCACCAAACTGAATTTAATGACAAAAATGGTGTGAGGAACAGAGCTGAAACGGTACACCATTGTTATATATATATATATATATATATATATATATATATATATATATATATATATATATATATATATATATATATATGTATGTATATATATATATATATATATATATATATATATATATGTATGTAGAGAGAGAGAGAGAGAGAGAGAGAGAAAATACGTATATATTATATTATAGTATATTGAGAACCTTAACCAATCAGACAACAAATAATGGTGCGCCGATTCTGCTCCGTTCATCACACCATTTTTGTCATTAAATTCAGTTTGGCGGAGAGTCAGCTGTACCGATTCCAATACTTGCAGAATTTGAGTACAAAGTTGTCTTTCAAGATATATATATATATATATATATATATATATATATATATATGTGTGTGTGTGTGTGTGTGTGTGTGTGTGTGTGTCTGTGTTCGCGGTACTACATACTTCATCGGAATTTTTCGAAATCCTCTATTGGTCGAGCTGAAGACTTTTTCTTTATAGCCTCATATATATATATATGAACACTCACACGCACACAAAACACACACAGACACACAGACACACACACACACATATATATATATATATATGTGTGTGTGTGTGTGTGCAACAGAAATGAATTAAATTGTTGCCTTTAAAAAACATGACGTTGTCACATGGGACAATCAGATGTCAGATTGCCAAGCCGAAACTAGTTGAACGCTGGGCGATGACATCGTCACTTCTGACAGTGTAGTCTCGCGCTCTGATGTCGCTGTCTCTAGAAATCTCATGTGACGTACGTGACACAACGCGGCCATTTCCCTCCTCTCCTCCTCTTCTTACCCAGATCTATTTATGCAGACACATTGTAAATATAGCTGTCTTTGCAAGATAGAGGCCATGATGTACCTTGACAAATATTCTCAGCTTATCTCCAAGAATTTCCATTTATATATCTATATCTCAGAAGCTGTATATAATTTTGACTACAGTCCTTTAGTGGATGTTTTAATTCGAAAATATATTTATGTATCAAGTTGAAAGTTGGTCCTAGGCCTTTCCCTCTAGCTGATATTTCCCTTTAGGACGTTGGCGAACGTGGCTCTCCACAATTTCCTGTCCTTTGTAGCTCCTAATAACTTTTGTCTTTTCCCATCTCACCCAGACCCTGCTCCACCATCCATTCATTCAAGCTCGCCAGGTTGTGCGCTGTTTTCCTCTGGTTTTCTTATCTTCAATCGGTCCTGTGAGTATCACATTTTCCAAGCCATCTTTCCTCTATAAATCTATGCCCCAGAAATTTCAACTGTCTCTTCCTGGTGTTAAGCATAAGTCTCCTTTTTGTTGCCATTGTCTGTAGAACTTTGTCGTTGATCACGTGTTCGGTCCATGGTATTCTCAGCAGCCTCCTGTAGAACCAGATTTTTAGTGCTTCGTCTCTTCTTCATCTATGAAGGCATTGTCCAACATTCACTGCCATTTTGATGGACTTATTCTATGTAACATTTCAATAATCTTTTCTTTGTTTCTAATGATATTTTTCTGTTTCTTAATACTTTGCTTAGCTTTTGGGAGGCATCTTTCGCTATCCCAACACTTTCGGATTTCGGTGTTGCAGTTTCCGTCCGCTGTCAATACGCTTCCCAGATATCTAAGTTAACATTTCTAAATAAGGTAATTTGGGCATCACATTTAGTTTTTTTTTTTATTTCCACGAAAGACAAGCAACTAAAGATCTTTCGTTAAATCTACATATTGGTAATTAATCAACCTTGTCTAAGAGGGGACAATACTTGCTAGGGTGCATTTTATAAGGCAGTATACAAAGGAAGAAGACAAAGAGTTTTCTCTTTTCTTTCTTTTCAGCCATAGGATGCCGTAATGATAATAGTGTCTTGTTTCCCCTCTGGGTGAGGCTTTTTAGCCCCAGGTGAAACGTGTGTAACATACGACACACCGCAAATATCTTCTATTCGAAAAAAGCCCATGCAGCAACAATAATAACTCTGCAACAAGCTAATACATAAATATATATCGTCATTCAACACAATATCTCCGTTTAAGCCGCCAGAAAGGAATCTTCCACAAGAAACTCGTAGCTTAATACCATTACACGTTTTTCTTTAAAGAAATACATTGTTAGTTATTTTATTATTCATATCAGAAGTTTAGTATTTTGTGAAAGAATGGATTTTCCTATCTTTTTCTGACATATGTCACGCCTACATATGCTAATCTACTTTACGACTGAATAGTGAGTTCAATCCTGCCTGGGTGCCTCATACTTTCGACTTTGTGCCACATTAAAGCTACACTTAGACAGACGAGCATATGGTTATTTTTCTATCTATCTATCTATCTATCTATCTATCTATCTATCTATCTATCTATCTATCTATCTATTCAAACATGTCTCACTGAATAATATAGACATATTGTGTCTACTTATTTTTACACTGATCCGTTCCAGTTGTCTAATCAGTTTCTTGATGTTGAGATGAAATTCATCAAAGATGGCGGCGTATTTTTTAACCCAAGTACTTTCGACCTTTTCTAAGATCATCTTCATATTTAAATTACATGGAATGAAGTTTGTTTATGCTGGTTCAACTACTTTGCGCACGAACGAGCTAAAACAATAAAATACGTACTCAATACAAAACAAAACAATGAAAAAAAATTAAAAATTCAGTATTGAAGGAGGAGTTGACTCTATCACCTGTATTGATTGCCAAAAAGAATACATTGTACAAGGTGCGAGTGCTATTTGAGGACATTTTAGTATGTTAAGTAAAGAGCAATATAAATTAAATAAAATAAGAAAATAAATGCTTATATTTGTCTTGATGATTTCCGTTAGCTAAGAACATTTTTTTATCTTGTCTTTTTATTCATTTAGTTCCTTCACAGATATACTCTATCTGAAAATAATTTACACACACACACACACACACACACACACACACACACACATACATACATATATATATATATATATATATATATATATATATATATATATATATATATATATATATATGTACCTGGTGTAACAGCAAAATTGTCCAAATCGTGTAACAGCATATGATAATTGTCAATCCTACAAAATGTTCAATATCTAATACCATTAAACGAATTGAGTTGCTTTTTTTCCCCAAGTTTTCAGATAAGACGTTTAGCCATTTTCACAGAAGAAACTCTTTCGGTTATTCAGCTAGAAAGAGAACAGATTAAAATCGTGTTGTGTTAGCTCCACTATGTTTTCCCAACTGAGCAATGTTGAGAAGATCAAGAATTAAGAATATTAACTACGAACACGGCCACAACGTGCTAACTATGTTCGGAAGATAAAACATTTCTATAACACTAAAAACATACACACAACAGACACGCCCAGTTAAATTGAAAAAATAAAATCATCCTTGATAATGGCTAAAAGTATAGCCGAAAGCGCTAGGAATTATAGAATATTTCGACAGTTTCTACACCGTCTGTATCCAAAAGAACACAAGAAAAATGAAATAAAAAGCTTAACCGTAGTACCTTGTCTGTCATTTTTAATGAAACATGCATAAATGACGGATTGCTGACTAAATGCACAATATATATATATATATATATATATATATATATATATATATATATATATATATATATATATATATATATATATATAGAGAGAGAGAGAGAGAGAGAGAGAGAGAGAGAGATCCCAGATATCGGTAAATTGGAGGAAATTTTTCTATTTCTTAATGCGATGTTCAAATTATGGAAGGTGTCTTTTGCTATTCCAATACGACTTCGGATTTCGGTGTCATATTTTTCTGTTATCTGTTAAAGTACTTCCCAGATATTTAATTTCACTGTAATTTAACGATTTCAACATCGTCAATTTGAAGCTTGCACTTTGTGCTGTTGCTCTTGTTAACGACCATACATTCTGCCTTCTTACAATTGATGGTTAGTCTTTCCCTCTCGCCTTCTTTTACTGCTTTATCGATGAGTTTCTGCAGTTTCCCTTATGTGTCTGCTATCAAAAGAGTGACATCAGCGTATCTTATGTTGTTGAACATATTTTGGATTGTTTTAATCAGTCAGTTAAGTACCATACGTGTTGCACGCTTGGGCGATCATGTGTCTTTTGATACATGACTGACGAGACATATTTTTCCACTGTATGTTGCCATTTCCTTCAGTCACAGCTGAAGAACCCAGTCTGTCCTACAATTTAACCAATAGATAGGGGGAGAAGAGATGGATCCATATCGTTTGCAAGGCTATTCGTGTGCAAGTGAATCTAACGAACTCGACTGGAATTCGAACTCGGCTCTCCGAGTTCTCACTCCAAGCCGATATCCATTACACCACAACGAACGAACGAACGAACATACATACATACATACATACATACATACATACATACATACATACATACATACATACATACATACATACATACATACATACATACATACATACATACATACATACATACATACATACATACATACATACATACTTTCTTTCTTTCTTTCTTTCTTTCTTTGTATTATTATTTTAATATCTTTCCCAAATAAATCAAATTTTCCTAAAAGTTAAAATACATCTGTGCGCCGTATCTTTACAAATGCTTTTTTGTAGTCCATGAAATGTAAATATATTGATTTTCTAAGTGTAGCTTAGATGTGGCACAAGGCCGAATGTATGGGGCACCCAGTGTGGATCGAACTCAATGAAATGTAAATATATGTCGTTTTGCATTTCTATTGGTCAATCTGATATAATTCTTACCATAAATGTCGCACATCATGTTCTTGAATTTTTAATGAAACCCCATTGTTCATGCCATCTTTCTCATTCTACGTATTCTGTTCATCTAAATCCAATTTTCGTTATGTGGTCCATTAAGCTGACTGCCCGATGGTTGTCGTACTTATTTGAACCTAATTTTGACAGAGCTCTGCACATGAGTCATCAGGTCATCCGCCATCAGGTTGCCACACCTCTAAAAACGTCATAAAAAGCAAAACTAGAATTCTTTCTTTTCTTTTTATGTGCCATGTCCTTTCAGGACGTGGGCGATCATGGCTCTCCACCTCTCTCTATCTCTCGCAGCTCTCAACAAGTTCCTTCCCTCTGTTTCCTCCCTCAGACCACGTTCTGTCCGCCAGGAATGTCACGCATTGTTTCCTCTTGTCTCTTTTCCCCTCTATTTGACCCGTGGGTATCAGATTTTCAGTTGTAAAGATGCCTCGCTTAAAAAAAAAATCATGTAGTTAATTAGCTTTTTTTATATGGAATGTCTTCCCAGGATGTGGGCAATTATGGCTCTTCAAAACTTCCGGTCTTATACTATTCCGAGAACTTTAACTCTTTCCATTTTTCTTTGTATTTATTTTATCATCCGTTCACTCAAACTTGTTAAATTTTTCATGTTTTTCTTGCCTTAAGTGGGCCCTGTGAGTGTTAGATTCTCTAGGACCTCTTTCCTCATTTCAGCTAGGAAATTCTGAAAAAAAAAGTATCCATTGTGTATAATACGTACCGACTTTTTTTTTATTAAACTTTTAATCTAGTTTGTATCGAATATATATAAATAAGAATTCATATATACATGTAATTATATTTTTGAACGCAAAATTCACCCACGGACATGTTCATTTAAAACTCAATAAGTTTGAAACGAAAAATAAACTTATGCTAAGATGCCTTCCCAAAAAATAAGGAACAATGAAAAAAGGTGAACAGCTCTGTGATAAGTCGCCCCCGCATATCCCCCTGCCTCCGATCATTACAATATTAATCTGTTTGTCTTGGGTGAACCATTATCTTCCCCACCTATTCTAATAAACTGTACCTCTTACTCTGTAACCATCTACCTTGAGTGTCTCTTGGATTTTGTACAGGGTAAAAATCATTGTAAGAAATGTACAAATTCATCGAAATATTGGATAGCAATGCATATGTAAGTCATCATTTAGTTTATTTATATTTACAAAGATGTTTCCATTTGAAAATTTTTTCTTTCTATCTATCTATCTATCTATCTATCTATCTATCTATCTATCTATCTATCCACTTAGTATATATATATATATATATATATATATATATATATATAGATATATATATATATATATATATATATATATATATATATATATGTATGTATATATATATATATATATATATATATGTATGTATATATATATATACATATATATATGTATGTATATATATATATATATATATATATATATATACACGCATACATATATATAAATATATACACACATACATATATATATATATATATATATATATATATATATATATACATATACACACACACACACACACACATATATATATATATATATATATATTGTTGAATTGTTGAAGAGAGTATGTGAGTGAGTGGGGCTGTCTACTTAGCATATATACATCCATATATATATATATATATATATATGTATATATATATATATATATATATATATATATATATATATATATATATATATATATATATGGATGTATATTCTTAAAGAGAGGATGAGAGTGAATGAGTGGGGTTGGGGAATCTTTATAAGAGCATCCGCCCATACATATAAGCATGAGTCATTAAATCGATACTTAATCATCAGTTTGTATATAATGGGTGTATCTAGGTAGGTGGGCGTCCGAGGCCCGGGCGAAGACTACGAAAGGCTGGGTTTTAAGGCTTATAAATTGTCCAAATGACGTTTGTTCATAGTTCTCAGCTAATGGCTACATCTCTCGTTGGCGCAGTCGGGGGCAAAGACTTATACGCTCTCGTCTGCTTGTGAATTATACAAATTGTCATTATGTTTGTGAAATACCGGGTGGGTCTTTAGATTGAAGTGCAAGATTTAGCCTAAAGAGAAATGAGGGGAAAGGTGTGCGAGAGGGAGAATATATATAGATATAGAAAGAAGGAGAGGAGGAGGAAGAGAGAGGGAGAGGGAGGGAGGTGGAGAGGGAGAGAGGGATAGAAAGGGTGGATAATGAGAGACGATAAGAGTTGTTTTTGTGTTGCCGGTGTGAAGCGGAAATATGAAAAGAGAGAATATTAAAGGGAGAGGGGAGATTAAGGGTGAATGAAAGATAAATCGTTAACAGAGAGGACTGAGTTTAATTCTTAAAGAGAGATAGAGAGACAGGCAGACAGACAGACAGACAGATGGTGAAAGAGAGAGTGAGAGAGAGAGAAAGATTGAAAGAAATTTGAGAAACACGCTGAATGTGCAGATATAAATGATGGAAAGGTACAGAGTGAGAGAAAGGAGAAAAATTATAAAGGAGAGAGAGAGAGAGAGAGAGAGAGAGAGAGAGGGGGGGTTCAAGCTAAGGAATTAAGAGAAGAGAGACTTTGTAAACATAATTAGAATGATACTGAGGGGATAAATAAGAGGAAAAGAAGAGACAAAAAATGCCTTCTAATGAGAAAAATTGTAGTAGTTTGAAAAGGTAAGAAGAAATTGTGCCTCTAAGAGAGAAAGAGAGAGGGACGGTGAGGGAGAGCGAGAGAGTGGGTTTAGGAGAGTGGGAGAGAGATGGAGAGAAAGAAGGGGAACGAAAGTCTCTGGGGAGAAAGCGGGAGAGAAAGTGAGAGAGATGGGGAGAGAGAGACAGAAGAAGAAAGAAACTGTATTTGGGAGAGAGAGAACGGGAGAGGAAGTGGGAGAAAGAGAGAGAAGGAGAAAGAAACAGTATCCTGGGAGTGTGGGAAAGGGGGTGGGAGAAATAGTGAGAGAGATGGAGGGAGAGGAGGAGAAAGATACAGTATCGTGGGAGAGAGTGTGGGAGAAATAAGGAGAGATGGAGAAAGAGAAGGAGAAAGGACCAGTATCATAGGAGAAAGCGGGAGAGAGAATGGGAGAAAGGAGGAGCTAGATGCAGAGAGAGAAGGAAAACGAAACAGCATCTGGGGGGGGAGAGTGGGGGCGGGAATTTCAGATAGAGAGATGGAGAGAGAGAAGAAGAAAGGAACAGTATTTGGTGGCGAGAGTGAGTTTGAGTGTGGGAGAGAGAGGGAGAGATGAAGAGAGAGAAAAGGAGAAAGAAATAATGCCTGGGTGAGAGAGAGGGGCGGTACTATAATACTGTAGTAATTATAATAGATGATGAAATTGAAAAAGGAATTAAACCTAGCAGTTCCGAATGTATTCTAATGCATAAAGAAAGTCAGAAAGAGGAAGAGAGATAAAGAGAGAGAGAGAGAGAGAGAGAGGGGAGAGAGAGAGAGAGGGGGGGGGGGAGAGAGAACGAGAGAGATGGAAAGTAAGAAAAAGAGGGATGGATTTAGAGTTAATCATTTTTCAATGAGGAATGAAAAAGAAAGATGCAAAAAGAGTGTAAATGAGAGATAGATAGATAGATAGATAGATAGAGAGAGAGAGAGAGAGAGAGAGAGAGAGAGAGAGAGAGAGAGAGAGAGAGAGAGAGAGATTTTGTATTGTCCGGAGGGAGTGGAATATTTGGCTTCTGAAGTTATGAAAAGAGAAAGTAAAAGAGGGGGAAAGAAAGAAAAAGAGCCGGAGAGACGTAATTAATCTTTGTAGATGCAAGATATAGAAGGAAAGAGAATGAAAGAGAATGGAAAAATATCTTCACGAAAATGCATATATTATTAGAAGATTAAAAAGAAATCTATTAATGACCAACCTGTACGGTAAACGAACGAGAGGAAGAAAAGGAGAGGGATAGGAAAGTGGAGAGAGATAGAGAGAGATTGAATGAGAGAAATAAAGAGAGACGCGTAGAGAGATGTTCAGATAGAGGGGGGGAAAGGGAGGGACAGAGAGAAGTAGGTAGGAACAGTAAGCTTAACAGAGAGTTACTTATCAAAGGAAAGAGAGACGCGTAGAGATGTGTGGACAGAGAGAGAGAGAAAGAGAGAAAGAGAAAGAGAGAAAGAGAGAGAGAGGTAATAAAAAGAAGTAGTATATCTTTAGGCTAAAGGGAAATGAGGGGAAAAGTGTGTGAGAGGGATATATATATATATATATATATATATATATATATAGAAAGAAGGAGAGGAGGAGGAAGAAAAATGTGTAAGGCGGGTGTAAAAAAGAGACCAGTAGGCAAATGGTCGAGAAAGAAGTAGAGAGGGATAGAAAGATGGAGGAACAACGAGTAAGCGAGGCAAAGAGAGACACACGAAGTGATGTGCAGAGAATGAGAGAGACTGAGAGAGAGAGAGAGAGAGAAAGAGAGAGAGAGAGAAAGAGAAAGAGAGAGAGAGAGAGAAAGAGAGAGTAAATGAAAAGAGAGTTATATTCAGCAGCGAAATAAAGCAAGAACAAAATCTTTTAGTAACGGAGGCCAAAGAAGAGAAAGAAATATAAAAAAAGGGAGTCTGAAGTCAAACAAGAAAGAGAAAAAACAAAACAAATAAAGAGAAAAAAGAGAAAGTGAGAGAGAAAGATTAAAGTAAACGAAAAGCAAAGATAGAATGCGATAAAATGCTAAAGACAGAAGGAGTGAGAGAAAAAAGAGAATCAGAGACAAAAATAAAAAAGCTCAAAAGTAAGCTTAAGTGTGCAGAGAGAAAGAGAGAGAGAGAGAGAGAGAGAGAGAGAGAGAGAGAGAGAGAGAGAAAGAGAGAAAGAAAATGAGAGAGAAACAGACAGGGAGAATGTGACTAGAGAAAGGTTGATTTTTACGCATGTATGCATACACACCCACATAGTGAGAGTGACTGGGCAAATTAGGAGAAAATGAACGAGAAAAAAAGGAAAATGCTTAATTTGGTAGAAAAATTGAAAGAGCGATAGAAAGAGAGAAAAAAAGTTCAAAGAAAATGTCAGTGCAGGAAGATGGTTAAATTCTTCAAATAAATAAAGAAAAAAGAAAGAAGGAAAGAAAAAGAAAGGACGAAAGGAAAAAGAAAAGAGGAAACAAAAAGAAAAATGAAAAATGAAGAAAAAGAAAGAAAAATGAAGAAAGAATAAAGAAAAATGAAAAAATAAAGAAAAAAGAAGGAAAAATGAAAAAATAAAGAAAAAAGAAGGAAAAATGAAAAATAAAGAAAAAAAGGAAGGAAAAGAAATAATAAACAAATGAAAGAAAAAGAAAGAAAAAAGAAAGGAAAAGGAAAGAAAGCAGGAAGAATGAAGAAAAAGAAAAACGAAGAAAAAGAAAGAAGCAAGAAAACAGGAAGAGCGAAAGAAGAAAGAAAGAAAAAGAAAGAAAAAGGAAGAAAGAACGAAGATAGAAAGAATAAAAAAAAGAAAGAAAGCAGAAAGAAAGAGAAATAAAAAAAGGAAATAAAAAAGGATGAAGCAACAGAAGAAAAAAGAAGCAGGAAAGAAAAAAGAAAAAGGAAAAAAAAGAAAGAATGAAAAATGGAAGAAAAAGAAAGAAACCGAAAAGAAAGAATAATGAAAGTAAGAAAAAAGAAATAAATAAATAAAAATAAATAAAAGAAGAATGAAAAATTATAAGGCGTGAGAGAGTGATTCTGTAATTTGAAAGAGTAAGAAAACTGGAGACTTGTTTGTAGCGAACATCATGTGTGATGTGTGTCTAGACTTGTTAATACACACTGATAATTGCCCATGTGTTCATAGTCGATGATGTCACGGAGCTCTTGGTAATTGGGTGACAGTTCCGCTTTGCACCCCACCGAGACCAACCACTTCATTCCCCGTATATATCAGGCCCATCATCATTTATTATATTAGTTTTGTTCATGTAATCGAGTCGATGTCTTCTAAACGGGAAAGGAAGCAGAGAACAAAATACATATGCTGGAAATGCAAGCCAAAACCAAGTAACTATCTATATAAACATAGACGGGTGAGAACGATGGTTTCTACGTATAAAGACTACGACATTCAATGTATACATCACTATATTTTCACTCACAGATTTCTATGTGCCGTAACACTTTCGTCTTCGTGACAAATAATTTTCCATCCTAAAAGCTCTTGCTCAGAGACGAAACGTCGTAAGCCTCTCGTTGCACTATCGCTATTTCCATGGAAGGTGCTCAGACGAATATTTCTTAGTACCAACAGTTTCAACAGTCGCCACTAAGACCCGTCATGCTACGCGTATTCTAGCAAAACATCTTCATTCACTTCGAATGCCATTGGTGAGATGTTAGTTCAATTTGAGCAGCAGTTATCTTCCCCACTTATGCCTATGAACCGAAGCTTTATTAAACCGTCTCTGAAGAGGATGCTTCCCCAATCACTACAATCTTACCCTGTTCAAGTCTAGGATTAACCATTACCTTCTAGGGTTGACTGTTATCTTCCCCACATATCCCTATAAACCGCTGCTTTATTGAACGGATTCCCTAGGGGATAATTCCGTAATCACTACAATCTTACCCTGTTCAAGTCTAGGGTTAACCATTACCTTCCCGACATATCCCTATTAACCTTTTCTCCTTTTGAACCGTCTCTCAAGAGGATACTTCCCCAATCACTACAATCTTACCCTGTTCATGTCTAGGGTTAACAGTTACCTTCCCCACGTATCCCTTTCAACCGCTGCTATTTTGAACCGAGTCTCAAGAGGGATGTTTATCCAATCACTACAATCGTAACCTGTTCAAGTCTAGGGTTGACTGCTATCTTCCCCACATATCCCTATAAACCGCTGCCTTATTGAACGGATTCCCTAGGGGATAATTCCCTAATCACTAAAATCTTACCCTGTTCCAGTCTAGGGTTAAACATTATTTTCCGACATATCCCTATTAACCGCTTCTTTTGTTGAACCGTCTCTCAAGATGATACTTCCCCAATCTCTACAATCTTACCCTTTTAAAGTTTAGGGTTGACCGTTACCTTCCCCACATATCCCTATAACGCGTTGCTTTTTTGAACTAACTCTCATGAGAATGCTTCCTCAATCATTACATTCTTAACCTGTTCAAGTGTAGGGTTGACCGTTATCTTCCGCACATATCCACATAAACTGTACCTCTCTCTTTGTAAACCGATACCTCGAATGGCTCTCGAGCCTTGAGCAGAGTGAAAAACATTGTAAAAAAAGTAGGTGATCATAGTCATGATCATTACCTTATAATGAAACGTCGGCATTCATTGACCTCGTACCCAGTGCTGCTTTAGTTTGACATTTATAAAACCTTTCTAGTAAAACAGTTTTTCAGGAAAATCGGTTTCTCAAGTCTCAGATTTATTCTAAATGTTTTTGCTGTGTTTCATTCCCAATAGACCCTTGCGTTTTATCTCATTGCCTATGTTGAATTGATTGAAAGATGTTCATCAACTATTGTTGGTCTTTCCAGTATAGATGCGGCTTTATGTAAGACAAACTAGTCCTACTGAGTACCCTACTTACAGTGTCTGTGCAAATGGATGGTAGAACAAAGACAAAGGATAGTACAGCCTAACACATTACTTTGAAGTAATGGAGAGCTTAATCATCCTGAAACGACATGCTACTTTAAAGAAGAAATATTTGTTGTCTTCGACTAAGCCAATCCATTTGGTTGACCGCCTTTAATTTAGTCAGTTCGACGAATGGGCAATAAGCGAGGCAAGCTAAGGTTAAACAGCCTGGCAAACTTATTTTGTGTAGTGAATACTATCGACACTCGCCTATCGTAATATTGTTGCCTTCTGTTTAACTTAGTAAATATTTACATTGTGTGCGGCAGAAATACCTCCTACATATACCACCCAGAAATACCACCCAGAAATATCACCCGCATCATTTTAAGACATTAATGCCAATGGTGTTTTCATATATTAGGTTGGTGCAAAAATAATGTCGTTTTTTGACGTTCAACTTATATATATAAAACGACATTATTTTTGCACCAACCTAATATTTAATGTAGGTAACTCCACGAGACCGCTACAAAATTAGCATGCCGTGGTGAAAAGAAGCTCAAAACATAATGCAAACAGTTTTATCGTCAAAATCGTTATTATTAAGAGGAAGGATCAAAGTATTTTTTTTTTGATTATTTAATTAAAGTTTTTACTACTTTTTGCAACATTTGAAATGTTGTTTAAAAAACTTGTTTTTCTTGCGTTAGACACTAACATTTAGCATAGCAAATTTTCGCCTACTTTTTGTAGTGACAGACATATTAATTTGGAAATTCTTGCAAAAATCAAATACTTGTCGGATTTTAATGAAATTTTCATGATTTACTCACAA
>OZ038497.1:75105756-75180756 GCA_964036315.1 Acanthosepion esculentum | reverse complement strand
AAAATTTTGCTCTGACACGATTTGGACAATTTTGCTGTTATATCCGATATATATATATATATATATATATATATATATATATATATATATGTATGGTCATCATTAATTCACTATATTTTTTTTTTTTAACTGACTGCTGGAATATCTCCCCAAGTCCTCCTTTGGCTTAAATTTCCAATTTAAAATCCGAAATTTCCTCCTTGGGTCCTTGACCGGAATTCGAACTCAGGCCGCCGACTTCTTATTCAGAGCCACTAACCTTTACACCACCTGCAGTTTGAGAGTCATTGCCGTATAATATCAAATAACTTTGTTGTTGAATTAAAATAATAGAAAGAACTATGGTGAGACTATACACGAACCATATCCTCATGTAAAAAATACATCAACATATGCTCAAACCATAGCAAGTATCAGTTTATATACGGCATCGACTTGTACACCAAGTATATACAGTAGATTTAGAAATACTTAGAATCGTTCATGGAATTTGATTTTTATGTCACCTTGAGAAAATCTGGAACTAAGCCGGTGGAATCATTTAAAAATAGACTAAAAACACAAAAAGAAGTCAGACAAGCCTGAAGAGTAACACACCTTTACCAATTCTTTGTCTGAATAAATAACTATGATTACAGTGACTCCCTCGCTTGACGTTGACTTCGTAAAGATTTACTGAGTCTGGTCTTCCGTAAATAGGACAAAGTTTGAGAAGACATGTTAGAAACGTCGGGTTTTTAGTTACTGTGATCAACTTTCAAACGTTTTCTTGGACTGACTTCAAAACTGATTCAGCCGAGGGATTTGGCATCTGCACTTAACAAAGAAGAAACGTATTAAACCTCGTATAATTTGCACGTGGGTAACCTTACCCGACCCTAATGAACAGCCTTAGTGTATGATGAATGTGATGCTGGACAACACATTGTAATTACGAGTTCCGCTGTAAATATTGCTACAACGAAGGCGCAGCTAGATTGAACAAAACATAGGTTTGACCAGTGTTTGTCGTGACTAACTGATCGCGAGAAGGTAGGGGTAAAGAGTTTAAGTGTGGTCGGTCAACGATCGCCTGCAGTGGAAGGATGGGTGGATACGAAGCAAATTTATTTGCGGTTTCTAGACATCATGATATCTAAACCTCTTTTGGTAAACAAAGATGCCTTTGAAAGGGAAACATTTATCTGTAAATTGATCGGTGTATTTTTAACAAAAATTATGTTTTTGCTCATAAGTTCTCAGTTCCACTTCCTTATTCTTTAAAAGTATCTAAGTAACGAAATATCAGATTTGTTGGGGGAGGGGACTTCTCAACATCTCCCTCTTTTCTCATTCTATCATCCTCCTATATATATATATATATATCATCCTCGAGCAGATATGAGCGTTCGAAAGAAATCATAGGAAATTTGTAGTTTAAAAACAGTAATTTAACCTTGCTAACCAGACGCTTCCTCTGTATCTAAATGGTATTGCACATCAGGCTATATGACGGTTCCGTGTAGGATACAGGTTCGACTCCTGTCGAAGGACACATATTTTCTATGGGATTTCTCGGACATTCAGGCCGGTAAATATTGTTAATACTGTTTATTATAAACATAGCATTTACTTAAATATTTGTTTCTATAAAAAGAACGTATAAACTAAAAATATGTTAAAATAATTGTCGGACTTAGTCCATTTCCTAATATATATATATATATATATATATATATATATATATGCAGAAGGTCCACCCTGTACAAGGCCCGGGAGCGACTCGAGGTAGAGGGTTAAATTAAGGGCAATTTGATACGGATAGGATTGGAATATCACAGTTAACTCAAGGCTTGAACAAGGAAGAAGTTGTGCGAGTCGAACTTAATTCTCACCACTGGAATACGGAAGAAATGTGGGTGGTTTGCTACAATGTGTGTGACATGGCGGGTCCAAGCCTGGAATGTTATTCCTGGCGGAACCAAGGAATTTAGTTTGTCCGAACATTTTCTACGGTAGTAGCAATAGATTAGTGAGGGACTCGCCACGTTGCTCCTGTGAGAGAGAAGTTGGTGGGTGGAGAATAATTCGTCACCCACAAAGACTCGGTGAGACTGGAAAGTGAGGACTGGCCAGCTCCTGCCCAATCAAGGCAACCGTGCTCCATTTTCGGCCTGAGCGGGTGCTTATAAAAGTAAAGGATGAGGTTTAATCATTCCACCCCAAGCAAAGCAATAAAGCCACTAAGACACAGAGGGTTACTGAATGTGAAAAAATATAAGAAAAAGAAAAACCTTATTAAGAGGAGAGAACAACAGAAGAACAGGAATTAAGACAGATGATAACGATTAACATTGCATTTAAAATGTTGAAGATCAAACTTGACTGGAAAGCAAGAGATGGGGGAGAGAGTTTCAAAAACAAGAAAAGAAACTACAGTGATATCTCGACTTAAGTCGTTTTGAGATAAGTCTTTTATTATATGAAAATATATGAAAAATAAAACTCGTCTAAGGTCGTTTTACTCGAGTTTACGTCGGTTCTTAAAAATATTAGAAACTTCCAAACACTAAAATAACATTAAACACATAAAATCATATTTAAATAAATTTAGAATAATATTATGTATACTATATATATATATATATATATATATATATATATATATATATATATATATATATATATATATATATGCTTGTGCAAATAAATTGAAACAGCCGCTTTAGTTTCCTTTCTTTCACCATACGATCAGTTTTAGGTCCCCTGGAGTGACAAATCATCAAAAACAAAAAAATTAGCATATTAAATTATGTTCAGCAGATGTTCTTATTTCAAATTCCTGTCGATAGACGGCACTCGTGCGTTGTTCTCTGCTCCAACACCGATTTTGAATTCAGACTTGTTTACATCTGTGCTCTGCCGTTGACGTTCTTTCAATTACATTTAAATTGTGATTTAGAATACATTTTTGTCCATGGCTCCGAACAAAAATCCCACTGCAAGTGCTAATGCTAAGCGTAAGGCTATATCGCTGGAAGATAAGGCGGAAATTAATTATTTTATTCAGAATACTGTACATACATATCATAAATACTGTAATAGGCAATGAGGAGGGCTTATTTGCGGTTTATAATGTGGTTATTTTGACTTAAGTCGTTTTTCGACCTAAGTCTCGATTCTGGAACCAATAAACGACGTAAGGTGAGGTATTAACATCGATCTTACGTTTACATTTCGTTATTTCAACTGTAAAGTGATGATATCCTGCCGCCAATCTAGTAGTAGGTTCTTAGTACCATAGAGGAAAGCATATCATGATAATGGTCTTGAAAGTATTTATAAAAACAGCATTAAGGTTATTATGGCTGTGAGAAAGGGACTGAATCCGAGATGCCAGGTCAGGACCAATAATATTGATGATTCTTTTATGGATTTTATCAAGAGTTTTTAAATATATATCAGGAGCACTATGCGACAGCAATATTAAAAGCATGGACGAATGGTAGTCTTACAAATATGTAAGATAGATTCGGGAAAGAAAAATTGTCTAGCACGACAAAGAGTGAACCAAATTTCTTAGCTGCAAACCTCACGATTGATACAATATAATATTTCCACTTCAATTCAGTAGAAAACTCACTGATGGAAAAATGTGGGTAGTTTGCTACAATGTAAGTGACATGGCGGGTTCAAGCCTGGAATGTTAGTCCTGGCGAATGTAGTTTGCCCGAACACTTTCTATGGTAATAGCAATAGTGCAGTGAGAGACTCGCCATGTCGCTCCTGTGAGAGAGAAGTTGGTGGGTGGAGAATAATTCCTCACCCACAAAGACTCAGAGAGACTGGAAAGTGAGGACTGGCTAACTCCTGCCCAAACAAGGCAACCGTGCTCCAATTTCGGCCTGATCTGGCACTTGTAAAGGTAAAGGATAGCATGAGGTTTAACCATTTCACCCCAAGCAAAGCAGAATAAGGCGCAATGAGTCAGTTTCCTGAAGGTTACCATGGAAGGGTAGCTCTCATATGATTAATTGAGAGGAGTTTTGTTTCTGAGGCGTCCAAATTAACGAGACATTCCTTCCCCCTGTTAACATCAGATAATTAACCCATAGCTGGGGAAAAAGAGTTGGATTAATATCTTTTCTAAGTGAACATAACTAACCCAACTAGAATTGGAACTCGGCTCTCCGATTAAAAATTCCGAGCCAGTATCTATTACACCATTTGCAAATTCAAGCCGACAGGACCCAAGCGGTCACCCATCTAGGTACTGACCAGGTGCGACGTTGCTTAACTACGGTGATAGTACGTGGACCGGTTTTTCAGCGCAACGTGATTTTAAGCCCAAAGACAGAGAAAGGAAGAAATATTTCAACGATAAATAAATATCCAGAAATACAAGAATAAATAAAAATAACGAAGAAAAATAGTTAACTTCCTTGTTGGAACTCATTACTTTTTTCATTAAAGACTGGAGATAAAAAAATAATTTCAATAAAAAGAAAAATCCAACTTCGCTATTCATATTTGTGAAAATAAATTTTAACACTTGCCTTCTTGCACTTGTCACTCAAATTATTTATTTTTGAAACCAAAGAAGCATTTTCCCTCTCTCTCGGGAGTGAGTTTAATTTCGGAGATATTCACTCGATCTTTGGACGCCTCCAGCTTTCTCTCAGCTTTTCAATGAAAACAGACGCTGTGTACTAAAGAAAATCACATCTGCAGAGGCCTCTTGTAGTATGTTGATTAACAAGCTTGTCTCTCAGACCAACAATGACCTTGTGCCAAACCAGAATGGACATCTTAGACTGTCATTATAGTTAAAGTGAATTAGATGTTTACCGGGACATTTTTTATTGTGAAAGACAAAAAGTAGTTGTAAATAGTAAATAAATAGAGCAACTAGCGTAGAATATCAGTTCAGAGGTGTGTTGAGGTAGAAGGCTAATTCACACTTGGTGCTCGTCTATTGGGCCTTGCTCCAGACTTAGCTTAACAAATATCGTTAAATTTAATATAGTTAAATGCTTCTATTGCTATTTTATAATGAACGCTTTTTTCATTTGCTTTTTTAAAATGTATCCCACCTCTTTGTTTTCTTTCCTTTTCTTTTCTCGTCTTCAGTGTTTATTTTCTTCTTCTTGCTTTTCTTTTTTCTTTCTTTTATCTTCATTGATTTTCCTCTACTTTCTTTTATTCTTTTTATTTCACACTTTTTTAAATTTCTTTTTCTAATCCCTTTTTCTTTTTTCCTGCTTATTGCTTGTTTCCTTTCAGTTCGTTTTTAGTTTCGTTCTCTGTTTCTTTTTCATTTTTATCTTCTTTTTTCTTTCTTTTATCTTCATTGATTTTCCTCTACTTCCTTTCCTTCTTTTTATTTCACCCTTTTTTAAATTTCTTTTTCTAATCCATTTTTCTTTTTTCCTGCTTATTGCTTGTTTCCTTTCAGTTCGTTTTTAGTTTCGTTCTCTGTTTCTTTTTCATTTTTATCTTCTTTTTTCTTTCTTTTATCTTCATTGATTTTCCTCTACTTCCTTTCCTTCTTTTTATTTCACACTTTTTTAAATTTCTTTTTCTAATCCCTTTTTCTTTTTTCCTGCTTATTGCTTGTTTCCTTTCAGTTCGTTTTTAGTTTCGTTCTCTGTTTCTTTTTCATTTTTATCTTCTTTTTTCTTTCTTTTATCTTCATTGATTTTCCTCTACTTCCTTTCCTTCCTTTTATTTCACACTTTTTTAAATTTCTTTTTCTAATCCCTTTTTCTTTTTTCCTGCTTATTGCTTGTTTCCTTTCAGTTCGTTTTTAGTTTCGTTCTCTGTTTCTTTTTCATTTTTATCTTCTTTTTTCTTTCTTTTATCTTCATTGATTTTCCTCTACTTCCTTTCCTTCCTTTTATTTCACACTTTTTAAAATTTCTTTTTCTAATCCCTTTTTCTTTTTTCCTGCTTATTGCTTGTTTCCTTTCAGTTCGATTTTACTTTCGTTCTCTGTTTCTTTTATATTTTTATCTTCTTTTTTCTTTCTTTTATCTTCATTGATTTTCCTCTACTTCCTTTACTTCTTTTTATTTCACACTCTTTTAAATTTCTTTTTCTAATCCCTTTTTCTTTTTTCCTGCTTATTGCTTGTTTCCTTTCAGTTCGTTTTTAGTTTCGTTCTCTGTTTCTTTTTCATTTTTATCTTCTTTTTTCTTTCTTTTATCTTCATTGATTTTCCTCTACTTCCTTTCCTTCTTTTTATTTCACACTTTTTAAAATTTCTTTTTCTAATCCCTTTTTCTTTCTTCCTGCTTATTGCTTGTTTCCTTTCAGTTCGTTTTTAGTTTCGTTCTCTGTTTCTTTTATATTTTTATCTTCTTTTTTCTTTCTTTTATCTTCATTGATTTTCCTCTACTTCCTTTCCTTCTTTTTATTTCACACTTTTTTAAATTTCTTTTTCTAATCCCTTTTTCTTTTTTCCTGCTTATTGCTTGTTTCCTTTCAGTTCGTTTTTAGTTTCGTTCTCTGTTTCTTTTTCATTTTTATCTTCTTTTTTCTTTCTTTTATCTTCATTGATTTTCCTCTACTTCCTTTCCTTCTTTTTATTTCACACTTTTTAAAATTTCTTTTTCTAATCCCTTTTTCTTTTTTCCTGCTTATTGCTTGTTTCCTTTCAGTTCGTTTTTAGTTTCGTTCTCTGTTTCTTTTTCATTTTTATCTTCTTTTTTCTTTCTTTTATCTTCATTGATTTTCCTCTACTTCCTTTCCTTCTTTTTATTTCACACTTTTTAAAATTTCTTTTTCTAATCCCTTTTTCTTTTTTCCTGCTTATTGCTTGTTTCCTTTCAGTTCGTTTTTAGTTTCGTTCTCTGTTTCTTTTTCATTTTTATCTTCTTTTTTCTTTCTTTTATCTTCATTGATTTTCCTCTACTTCCTTTCCTTCTTTTTATTTCACACTTTTTTAAATTTCTTTTTCTAATCCCTTTTTCTTTTTTCCTGCTTATTTCTTGTTTCCTTTCAGTTCGTTTTTAGTTTCGTTCTCTGTTTCTTTTTCATTTTTATCTTCTTTTTTCTTTCTTTTATCTCCATTGATTTTCCTCTACTTCCTCTCCTTCTTTTTATTTCACACTTTTTTAAATTGCTTTTTCTAATCCCTTTTTCTTTTTTCCTGCTTATTGCTTGTTTCCTTTCAGTTCGATTTTACTTTCGTTCTCTGTTTCTTTTATATTTTTATCTTCTTTTTTCTTTCTTTTATCTTCATTGATTTTCCTCTACTTCCTTTCCTTCTTTTTATTTCACACACTTTTAAATTTCTTTTTCTAATCCCTTTTTCTTTTTTCCTGCTTATTGCTTGTTTCCTTTCAGTTCGTTTTTAGTTTCGTTCTCTGTTTCTTTTTCATTTTTATCTTCTTTTTTCTTTCTTTTATCTTCATTGATTTTCCTCTACTTCCTTTCCTTCTTTTTATTTCACACTTTTTAAAATTTCTTTTTCTAATCCCTTTTTCTTTTTTCCTGCTTATTGCTTGTTTCCTTTCAGTTCGTTTTTAGTTTCGTTCTCTGTTTCTTTTATATTTTTATCTTCTTTTTTCTTTCTTTTATCTTCATTGATTTTCCTCTACTTCCTTTCCTTCTTTTTATTTCACACTTTTTTAAATTTCTTTTTCTAATCCCTTTTTCTTTTTTCCTGCTTATTGTTTGTTTCCTTTCAGTTCGTTTTTAGTTTCGTTCTCTGTTTCTTTTTCATTTTTATCTTCTTTTTTCTTTCTTTTATCTTCATTGATTTTCCTCTACTTCCTTTCCTTCTTTTTATTTCACACTTTTTAAAATTTCTTTTTCTAATCCCTTTTTCTTTTTTCCTGCTTATTGCTTGTTTCCTTTCAGTTCGTTTTTAGTTTCGTTCTCTGTTTCTTTTTCATTTTTATCTTCTTTTTTCTTTCTTTTATCTTCATTGATTTTCCTCTACTTCCTTTCCTTCTTTTTATTTCACACTTTTTTAAATTTCTTTTTCTAATCCCTTTTTCTTTTTTCCTGCTTATTGCTTGTTTCCTTTCAGTTCGTTTTTAGTTTCGTTCTCTGTTTCTTTTTTATTTTTATCTTCTTTTTTCTTTCTTTTATCTTCATTGATTTTCCTCTACTTCCTTTCCTTCTTTTTATTTCACACTTTTTAAAATTTCTTTTTCTAATCCCTTTTTCTTTTTTCCTGCTTATTGCTTGTTTCCTTTCAGTTCGTTTTTAGTTTCGTTCTCTGTTTCTTTTTCATTTTTATCTTCTTTTTTCTTTCTTTTATCTTCATTGATTTTCCTCTACTTCCTTTCCTTCTTTTTATTTCACACTTTTTTAAATTTCTTTTTCTAATCCCTTTTTCTTTTTTCCTGCTTATTTCTTGTTTCCTTTCAGTTCGTTTTTAGTTTCGTTCTCTGTTTCTTTTTCATTTTTATCTTCTTTTTTCTTTCTTTTATCTTCATTGATTTTCCTCTACTTCCTCTCCTTCTTTTTATTTCACACTTTTTTAAATTTCTTTTTCTAATCCCTTTTTCTTTTTTCCTGCTTATTGCTTGTTTCCTTTCAGTTCGTTTTTAGTTTCGTTCTCTGTTTCTTTTTCATTTTTATCTTCTTTTTTCTTTCTTTTATCTTCATTGATTTTCCTCTACTTCCTTTCCTTCTTTTTATTTCACACTTTTTTAAATTTCTTTTTCTAATCCCTTTTTCTTTTTTCCTGCTTATTGCTTGTTTCCTTTCAGTTCGTTTTTAGTTTCGTTCTCTGTTTCTTTTTCATTTTTATCTTCTTTTTTCTTTCTTTTATCTTCATTGATTTTCCTCTACTTCCTTTCCTTCTTTTTATTTCACACTTTTTTAAATTTCTTTTTCTAATCCCTTTTTCTTTTTTCCTGCTTATTGCTTGTTTCCTTTCAGTTCGTTTTTAGTTTCGTTCTCTGTTTCTTTTTCATTTTTATCTTCTTTTTTCTTTCTTTTATCTTCATTGATTTTCCTCTACTTCCTTTCCTTCTTTTTATTTCACACTTTTTTAAATTTCTTTTTCTAATCCCTTTTTCTTTTTTCCTTCTTATTGCTTGTTTCCTTTCAGTTCGTTTTAGTTTCGTTCTCTGTTTCTTTTATATTTTTATCTTCTTTTTTCTTTCTTTTATCTTCATTGATTTTCCTCTACTTCCTTTCCTTCTTTTTATTTCACACTTTTTAAAATTTCTTTTTCTAATCCCTTTTTCTTTTTTCCTGCTTATTGCTTGTTTCCTTTCAGTTCGTTTTTAGTTTCGTTCTCTGTTTCTTTTTCATTTTTATCTTCTTTTTTCTTTCTTTTATCTTCATTGATTTTCCTCTACTTCCTTTCCTTCTTTTTATTTCACACTTTTTAAAATTTCTTTTTCTAATCCCTTTTTCTTTTTTCCTGCTTATTGCTTGTTTCCTTTCAGTTCGTTTTTAGTTTCGTTCTCTGTTTCTTTTTCATTTTTATCTTCTTTTTTCTTTCTTTTATCTTCATTGATTTTCCTCTACTTCCTTTCCTTCTTTTTATTTCACACTTTTTTAAATTTCTTTTTCTAATCCCTTTTTCTTTTTCCCTGCTTATTGCTTGTTTCCTTTCAGTTCGTTTTTAGTTTCGTTCTCTGTTTCTTTTTCATTTTATCTTCTTTTTTCTTTCTTTTATCTTCATTGATTTTCCTCTACTTCCTTTCCTTCTTTCTATTTCACACTTTTTAAAATTTCTTTTTCTAATCCCTTTTTCTTTTTTCCTGCTTATTGCTTGTTTCCTTTCAGTTCGTTTTTAGTTTCGTTCTCTGTTTCTTTTTCATTTTTATCTTCTTTTTTCTTTCTTTTATCTTCATTGATTTTCCTCTACTTTCTTTCCTTCTTTTTATTTCACACTTTTTTAAATTTCTTTTTCTAATCCCTTTTTCTTTTTTCCTGCTTATTGCTTGTTTCCTTTCAGTTCATTTTTAGTTTCGTTCTCTGTTTCTTTTATATTTTTATCTTCTTTTTTCTTTCTTTTATCTTCATTGATTTTCCTCTACTTCCTTTCCTTCTTTTTATTTCACACTTTTTAAAATTTCTTTTTCTAATCCCTTTTTCTTTTTTCCTGCTTATTGCTTGTTTCCTTTCAGTTCGTTTTTAGTTTCGTTCTCTGTTTCTTTTTCATTTTTATCTTCTTTTTTCTTACTTTTATCTTCATTGATTTTCCTCTACTTCCTTTCCTTCTTTTTATTTCACACTTTTTTAAATTTCTTTTTCTAATCCCTTTTTCTTTTTTCCTGCTTATTGCTTGTTTCCTTTCAGTTCGTTTTTAGTTTCGTTCTCTGCTTTTTTTTCATTTTTATCTTCTTTTTTTTTCTTTTTACCTTTCTCCTTCACTTGTACTTTTTTCCTTTCGCCTTTTTCGCTTCTTTTCTTTCTCTTCTGTTTTTTCCATTAATCTTTCATTTATCTCGACATATTTTTATTTCTGACATCTATTTTTCCCAATGTTTACGATAGTATCATGAATAATATATTCTAGCATCTTCATCTTTGTTGTTTTATCACCCCGTAATGTCTATTCAATCCACTCATTCCTATTCCAAGCTAAGAATTTATTTCATGTCCGTTAATACTCAGTGGTGTAACGGTTATCAAGTTTGTCTCGCGAGATCAGTTACGACTGAATAGTGAGTTGCATCCTCACTGGCTGCCCTATATCTCCGGCCTTGTGTCGCACATGCTACGCCCAGAAAACCATCGCATCAGTTAATACCCACTAGTATCATTCCACTTGTTGTCGCTTGTCATTCTCTTCCGCTGAACCAGAACGATATGTAATGTTCCCTAACCATAGCAAGCGGAAAGAAAAAAGGTCTATCACTGTAGATTGACTCAAGTGTTTGGTTTGAAATTCAAAGTATGTTACCGAGTTAAAAAAAAGCTGAAACCAGAGGCTACATTGTCGAAACGTTGTGTGTTTATAACAACAAAAACGAGCACGTTGGTATGAATAGCAAATCATACATTAATGATAATACTTTATAGTTAAATTCCCAGATCAATTCTGTGGACAAGACAAATTGGTATAAGATGACAATTGGAAAAAAAAACCTCTTAGTATAAAGGAAATTTACATTAACCAGAAAGAGGCTTACGAAGAAGCGTGTCTCTTTTTTAAATTTGGATTTTAAAGTAACTATAACAACAAAAACATTTCGATTTCATTTTTGCCTTGAAAAAGTCGGAAGACGAAACGCGTCGGCAGAAAACTAACATTTTTTTTTTCCAATTGTCATCTTATAATACCTTATATATATATATGTAATATATTTTCTGTTTCTACATTATTTTATAGATATAATTTATTTAAGTAAATGCTCTATTTTTTTAATAAACTATTAATTACATTTAACGGCCTGGATGTTCGAGGAATTTCGTAAAAAATACAAGCTCTCCGAACCGTCATTGATCTGATGTGCTGTGAGCCACGGAGAAGCGTCTGGTTAGCAAAGTCCAAATTATGTATGTATTAATTGACTTGGCCCGAAGCAAGGCAGTAAAGCCACTAAGACACAAGGGGTTACTGGGTGTAGAAGAATTAGAAAACAGAAACATTTCTAACGAGAGAGAACAAAAAAAAAAGAGTAATCAGGAAGACAGCAAATACCAAATGGCATTGCACTTAAATGTTTTGAAAATTAAAGTTGAGTGGAAAGTATAGTGATCGAAAAGAGTTCCACAGGCAAGAAGTTACGGTTACATCTAGCTATGTCAAGTGTAAATTGATGAGACCTCGTCGCCAGTCTAGTACTGCGTTTAAATTCATAAAGTATAAGTACCTTAGCGAAGAGCTCATCCGAACGATTACCATGAAAGTGTTTATAAAAAACGGCACAGGGAGGTAAATTTACAGCGGTGGAAAAATGACCGAAGCCGAGTCGCCAAATCAGGACCATTAATATTGCTGGTTCTTCAAGGTATTCTCGCTAAATAGCGGGAGCACCGGACCATAAGTGGTAGGAATATTCTAAGCATAGACGAATGGTAGACATATAGGTATGTAAGATAGATATAAAACTCCGATAAAAAACGGATCTTTTGCTTGACGATAATAATATATATTAGTGCAATTGCTCAGAATAAGCGTCCGAATCTGTGAACACTTGGAATTAGAGTTAAACGTTGCCCAAATTGCCCAGGCTGAGGTAACTGTCTTTCACAGGTTCACTGATCAAATGTCCTTCTTCTGCGCAAAAAGACTTTATTGGGTGCCATTCAATTAACACGGAGAATAATGAGAACATTACAGGTGCGAGTGGGGTTGGCAGTTTCGACAAAGATTTATCGGGAGAGATTAAAGTAAAAGTTTCTCTAATATTTGCCGACCATTTTCAGTGATTCTTTCCCTTTGATTATGCGGTTTTTAATATAGCGTTGACCGAAGATGGTTCAAAAGGTGAGCTGAAGCGGTTAAAGTCATGAAACAAAATCGAATTTCGATTGAAGAAATTCAATTTTGGATTTGCTAATTAAGATCATAGATTGTAGTTATCTTTGTTGTATTATGAAATTTAGGAAGAAAAGGCCAGACCGGGAGACAAGCTGGATAAGAGTAGAATCTGGTCGATATTACTGGTTGATCGCCTCTCTCACTGTCTATCTATCTATTTGTCTCTCTCTCTCTCTCTCACTCTCTCTATCACTCTCTATACATTTCTCTCTCATTATCTCTATTACTCTCGCTCATTATCTCTCAATTTCTCGCTCTTACTTTCGCTTTCTCTCGCTCCCTCCCCACCTTACTCTATTTCTCTCTCTCATACGCTTTCTCTGTCTCTATTTATCTCTGCCTCTCTCTCTCTATTTCTCTCTCTTTCACTCTCTCACACTTCATCTCTATCTCTCACTCTCCCTATTTCGTCGGCTGATAAGTTTTCATTTTGTCTTTGCTATTATCATATTATCCTTTTACAGATATATTGTAGTTGTATCTGAGATTTTGCACACACATACGCGCGCACTCACACACTCACATACACACACAGACATATATTTCTGAAAAAAAAAACCCTTCAGTCTGAAGAGATAAAAATATAAATATATTCATGAAATAAATTGTGACCGAGATGGATTTGAAAAGATTTTCATGACTTATTATTAATATAATGCTCGGTTACTTACATTGAGCACTCTTTGGATTAATGTCCTCCTTGGAATTATCCCTACCAATTACCAATTGTTATTATATATATATATATATATATATATATATATATATATATATATATATGCATTTTGAATTGGACATAGTCCGACAATTTATTAAAGACATTTTTGATATGTTTAACGTCCTTTTTATAGATACAAGTATTTTTAAGTAAATGCTCTGTTTATAATAAACAGTATTAAATAACATTTACCGGCCTGAATGTCCGAGAAATTTTCATAGAAAATTTTCCTTCTCCGTCAGGAATCGAACCTGTATCCTATACAATTTCTCGGACATTCAGGCCGGTAAATGTTATTTAATACTGTTTATTATAAAACAGAGCATTTGCTTAAATACTTCTATCTATAAAAAGAACGGTAAACATAATATAAATGTCTTTAAATAAATTGTCGGACTATGTCCAATTCAAAATGTATGACGTCATTTGTTTACATTTGCTACACTAAGAGCAGATATGAATAGAAGAGATTCATGGAAGATTTAAGTTTAAAGATAGCAAAATCGACCCTGCTAACCAGATGCTTCTCTTTGGCCGAAAGGTTAATGCACGTCACGCGAAATGACGGTTCCGTATAGGATACAGGTTCGATTCCTGTCGGAGAAGGAAATTTTTCTATGAAAATTTCTCGGATATTCAGGCCGGTAAATGTTATTAAATACTGTTTATTATAAACAGAGCATTTACTTAAATACTTGTATCTATAAAAAGAACGTTAAACATATAAAAAAAAGTCTTTAATATATATGTTATAATTATTTTTAAAAAACATGTATTCATCGCACAGAAATTACCATGTTTCGAAACTTAATTCTTAAATTAAACTTAAAAAAATTATTCTGCACCCCTCAAAAATGAAACTGAACTTCAAATTCTAAGTATAATTTAGGTTTTGCTTACGAAACTTGTTAATTTCTGTGTCACGATGAATACATATTTTTAAATAATAATTATAATATTATATTCTACAGTGTATCGAGGACTGTTTTTTTTAAAAAATAAATTGCTAAAGAACTCAGGATTATAAATATGTTCTTTCTTTATATATATATATATATATATATATATATATATATATATATATATATATGTAAAAAGAAAGAACAGTAAGATATAAAATCCGGTGTTCTTATAGATATTTTTTATTTTTACACAATAGTGCTCAATGTAAATTTACAGAGCATTAATATTATAAATTAATTGATTTAAACACCCGCATATATAAAAGTGAACATTGAAGTCAACACTGAGAGGCGACAGGCTGTTTCATGCTAGACGCAGTCGTCAGGCCACTATTGATTGCTAGATTACGTCTTGCATGAAACAGACTGTCGCCTCTAAATGTCGACTTCAATGTTCAATTTTATATTTACACACGCTCTATCTCTGATATTGAGCACTTTATACCATAAATATAGCACACCTTTAGAGTATATTTCTTCATATAATATATATATATATATATATATATATATATATATATATATATATATATATATATCTTTGTGTGTGTATTAATTTCGCGAAATTCCAAGAAATTTATTTATGTAGGGCATCATGTTTGTAATAGGTAAAAGCACAAGTCCTTGGGGAATATAAATCATCAATTTTTGCCGGGTAAAACTGGACCTCAGCTTTAGAAAATCTCTAATTCGCAAAATAGAAAATGCAATAAAAGTAATATATATATATATATATATATATATATATATATATATATATATACACTTCATTGAAGTAAACATTTGTAAAGATGCTGTAATACTAAATTTATTCAGATATCTCGAGATTAATACAAATTACCTTTCGACTCTACAATATTTATAAGTACGGTGAACTACTGCTTGGGCAACGTTGGCCAAAAGTGTCCAGTGGGATTACTCCACTTCAATTTCTTGTCTAAGGGCCGCCAATGTAATAGCATCTGTCGAGAAAATATCGTTTTATAATAAACAGTATTATCGAATTTGATAAAACTACGAAAAGTGCGTATACATTTTTGGTATATATATATATATATATATATATATATATATATATATATATATATATATATATATATATATATTGGTTTTGTTTGGTCAGTAATCTTTCATTCGAGCAGAATTAGTTCAAGAGCAACGAAAGGTTTTTTTTGTTGTTTTTTTTGTTTAGTACTTACAATTTTTCTGCAGTTCGGGCCATTATTTTGGTTACCAGAGAAAATTTGAACACATACTATCCGTTGTCTTCTGAGTGATTTTGGTTTTCATAAACCATTACCGTAACAGACTAAACCGGAATTTGAAGTCAGTTTGCCGATTCCACTTCATGCACGAATGACTGATACAGTACTTACTCGTAAAACTAATCCATTCTTTCACAGATTTCTATTTTTTTCTAACCTTTATGGATACAGCTGTCAAGTTTCTGATTGACATTTTTGTCAGTTCTGTCCCTCTTTATCCAGCTTTACATTTTGTTTGTTTTTGTATTATTTCCCTTCTTCTTCTTCTTCTTCTTCTTCTTCTTCTTCTTCTTCTTCTTCTTCTTCTTCTTCTTCTTCTTCTTGTATCGTCTTCTTCTTCTTGCCTCGTCTTCTTCTTCTTGCCTCGTATTCTTCTTCTTGCCTCGTCTTCTTTTTCTTCTTGCCTAGTCGTCGTCTTCTTCTTCTTGCCTCGCCGTCGTCTTCTTCTGCTTTTTCTTCTTGCCTCATCTTCTTTGTGCCTCGTCTTCTTCTTCATCTTCTTGCCTCGTCTTCTTCTTCTTGCCTCGTTTTCTTCTTCTTGCCTCGTCTTCTTCTTCTTCTTCTTCTTCTTCTTCATCTTCCCTCGTCTTCTTCTTCTTGCCTAGTCGTCGTCTTCTTCTTCTTCTTGCCTCGTCTTCTTCTTCTTCTTGCCTCGTCGTCGTCTTCTTCTTCTTCTTGCCTCGTCGTTGTCTTCTTCTACCCTCGTCCTCTACTTGCCTAGTCGTCGTCGTCTTCTTCTTCTTCTTCTTCTTCTTCTTCTTCTTCTTGCCTCGTTTTCTTCTTTTTGCCTAGTCGTCGTCTTCTTCTTCTTCTTGCCTCGTCTTCTTCTTCTTCTTGCCTCGTCGTCGTCTTCTTCTTCTTCTTGCCTCGTCGTTGTCTTCTTCTACCCTCGTCCTCTTCTTGCCTAGTCGTCGTCTTCTTCTTCTTCTTCTTCTTCCCTAGTCTTCTTCTTCCCTCGTCTTCTTCTTCTTCTTCTTCTTCTTCTTCTTCTTCTTCTTCTTCTTCTTCTTCTTCTTCTTCTTCCCTCGTCTTCTTCTTCTTCATCTTCTTGCCTCGTCCTCTTCTTCTTGCCTAGTCGTCTTCTGATTATTATTATTATTTTTGTATCGTCTTCTTCTTCTTCTTCTTCTTCTTCTTCTTCTTCTTCTTCTTCTTCTTCTTCTTCTTCTTCTTCTTCTTCTTCTTCTTGCCTCGTCTGCTTCTTCTTGCCTCGTCTTCTTCTTGCCTAGTCGTCGTCTTCTTCTTCTCCTCTTGCCTCGTCGTCTTCTTCTTGCCTCGTCTTCTTCTTCTTCTTCTTGCCTCGTCGTCTTCTTCTTGCCTCGTCTTCTTCTTCTTCTTCTTGCCTCGTCGTCTTCTTCTTGCCTCGTCTTCTTCTTCTTCTTCTTCTTGCCTCGTCTTCTTCTTCTTGCCTAGTCGTCGTCGTCGTCGTCTTCTTGCCTAGTCGTCGTCGTCTTCTTCTTCTTGCCTCGTCTTCTTCTTCTTCTTGCCTCGTCGTCGTCGTCTTCTTCTTCTTGCCTCGTCGTTGTCTTCTTCTACCCTCGTCCTCTTCTTGCCTAGTCGTCGTCTTCTTCTTCTTCTTCCCTCGTCTTCTTCTTCCCTCGTCTTCTTGCCTCGTCCTCTTCTTCTTGCCTCGTTTTCTTCTTCTTCTTCATCTTCTTCTTCTTCTTCCCTCGTCTTCTTCTTCTTGCCTAGTTCTCTTCTTCTTCTTGCCTCGTCGTCGTCTTCTTCTTCTTCTTCTTCTTGTATCGTCTTCTTCTTCTTGCCTCGTCTTCTTCTTCTTCTTCTTCTTGCCTCGTCTTCTTCTTCTTCTTCTTCTTCTTCCCTCGTCTTCTTCTTCCCTCGTCTTTTTCTTCTTCTTGCCTCGTCGTCTTCTTCTTGCCTCGTCTTCTTCTTCTTCTTCTTCTTCTTCTTCTTCTTCTTCTTCTTCTTCTTCTTCTTCTTCTTCTTCTTCTTGCCTCGTCTTCTTCTTCTTGCCTCGTCTTCTTCTTCTTTGTGCTTCGTCTTCTTCAGGAGATCATGGCTCTCTATAACTTCTTGCAGCAGTTTTTTTTCAATTTACTAAAGGACCCGTTCCCCCCATGCCGACATCCATTCACAAGAGATCGTCAGTTTAGTAGCTCGCTGCCTTCCCCTTTTTAAGTATGCCTCAGTCAGGGTTCAGTTTTATAAACCCTCCTTCCTCATTATGCAAATTCTATCATTACGTTCTTATTCTTAGTGATTTTAATATTTTAAATTAGTCAACTTCATGGACGTAGTGCCCATGATGATCATTAAAAAAAAAAGAAAAAAGAAAAGAAAAAAAAAAGAAGTTAATCCACCGTATCTACTCGTGTATAAGACGACTTCATATATAAAGCAAAATTATTTACATGAATTTTAAACCCTCCAGAAAAAAATTACCTGTGTATAGTGCAACCAGTCACAAAAATGCATAATTTTTAATATCTTCAATATATATATATATATATATATATATAGTGCGATCTCATATTTTTGCGTAAAAAACTCGCATTATACCGGAGTATATACGGTACCCTTTTTTACTTTTTTGTTTTCTGTCACCTCTTAGAAATTATTCTTTCTTTCGACGCTAGCCGGTTTTCCATTTTTAGATTGACTGTAAGTCCACCATAAAATGTTGCAAATAAGAAATGCGTATTTTTCTAGAAAACAAACAAAAGAGACAAGAAAATTTAAAAACGAAAAGAAAAAAAAAACTTCTCTCATCGTTTCCTGCTATCTTCCTTCGTCATTCCTTGCACTTCAAAACACAGGTTCCATATCAGATTTTTCCATCTCTTCTCTGAAGACTTCCAGGAATAGCCACTGTTTGTTTTGCGTTATCTCCCAGCGGCATTTTCACTTGCGATATAACCGTTTCACACATCAAGCCAGGCAAAGTGTTGAACTCCGTCGTTTATCACCTGAAAAAAATCAATCGCCAAATGGTATAAATAATTATTATCTCTTTTATATATTCGCCATTTTTTTTCGTTCGTTTGATGATGGAAACCTGACCGCCAGCAGCCGTTACAGTTTTGAAAGAACGGGCGAAAGTGTGCATCGACTTACTATCAGAAAATCTTAGTTGGTATGAAAAAAAAATGTTGATATGAAGAAGCGCAACACAGTAAGAAATAACCTTCACAATATTGTTGCTATTAATACTTGGAATGGGACAGAAAATTCACTACTATTATGACGACTAAATCAAAAATAGTAATAACACCACATAGATCAGGCGGTCGAAGCTGTAGACTTTCCGTGGAATATTTTAGCTACAGCCTCATCGTGATATGTGTTTTTGCTTAGTTTCAGTAGCAAGAAGAATTACTGAATGAAGGTGCTAGCCCCACGCTAACCGGTTTCGAATTCAGTGTGGTATTTCTTCTCGACTGGTTGCCAGCCAAAGCTAATTAACACGTAGTCAAGAGAAAGATTCATAACTTTTCAAAGGACATTTCTTATTTTCCTCGATAGAAACAGGAACTGTGCGGCGATCTTAATTTCCGCTCCAATAACCTCTACGCGCACGAGCACTATATCTTGATTATATAGATATTCTATAGAATGCGTATATTCATTATATCGATAGCCTATGGAAAGACTATATATTCATTAGATACGTGGCCTATTGAACAGCTGTCTTCTTTAGATAGCCCATGGGACGACTATATCTTAACTATATAGGCAACCTATAGAACAGCTGTCTTTTTTTTATATCTGCATTTGGTGGTGTCGACCATCCACAAGCGTAAGACCGAAGCTGGTTGTGGTGAACAAGGAAAAAAATATTGCTGTTCCAGTGAAGCACGTGTTAAGGCAAACAAAACTGGAAAATAGAAAAGAATATCGAAACGCCATCTTTGAGTCTAAAATTATTGTAAAAACGGAGGATATGTGTCATACGTATAATAATAATAATAATAATTTTAGTTGTACTTGGAGACGTCGGATTGATTGTAAAAGGTTCCGATAGACTTATTGAAGGGATTCGTGGTAACCCACGCCTCACAGCTCACTCATTATAAAGAGCTATATCTATGTAAAAGGTGAGTGTTTTTTTTTTTGTTTTTTTTTACAAAAATGATCAATGGAAAGTGTTACGAAGCCATTTCTGACCTTATCTCTAGAGAAAGCTTTTCATATTGTTCGAGTTCTACTTGCGAGTACATTTCTTAGGTCTCTGTTTGGGACTCAGAAGGAAATGTGTATACAACAGAAATCAAAGGAAATAACAACAACAACAACAATAATAATAATAACAATAATAATAACAATAATACGCGAAGATTGGCTTACTTTTACATTTTTCTTTTTCTTCTTTTTCTTCATCTTTCTCTTTTTATTCTTCTTCTTGCTCTTCTATATGCCGTGTCATTAACGACTACGGCTCACCACAACTTCCCGACATTTGTATAATAACTCTTAATATCATTTGTCCTTTTGTCATCGTTTATTTTAAATAGAATATAAAAACATTAATATCCGTTTATTTTAAATAGAAAACATAAATCCCATTTATTTTAAATACAATTTTTTAAAACCAGTAATCCCCTTATAATATACTGTGACAAAATTGCGTTAACCAGATATTTTTATTATTATTTAATTTATGTAAAGGTCAGTGTCTACGAAAGACATAAATATTGCTTCGTACATGAAACTGAGTCGTGCTGCAGGTGAGGAAAAATGCAGTATTTATTAATATATATATATATATATATATATATATATATATATGTATATATATATATATATATATATATATATGTATATATATATATATATATATATATATATATATATATATATATGTATATATATATATATATATATATATATATATATTAAATAAAAACAGACCACTTATATATATATATATTATATACGTGAGTGTGTGTGTATATATATATATATATATATTTAAAATAATAGGAAAGGACAATGAGATTTATAATTCAGAGTTCTTAGCATTTATTTTTATTTTTAAAAAACAGTGCTCGATACGACCGTACAGCATAATATTATACAGTGTAACCCGGATATAAGAGAGTTGTCGGGACCGGAAAAGAAGTATCTTATATCCGGGTTTCTCTTATATCCCGGGGTGGTCTATTATATATACATTAACACAGGCTCTAATTTGGGACCAGAGACAATCTCTCTTATATCCGGGTTTCTCTTATATCCAGGTTTCTTATATCCGGGTTACACTGTAATTGATCATTTGTAAGTATATAATCATCGCAACACTGAAATTCTCATATTTCAAAACTAAAACTTCAATTCAAATTCAATCATAAAAATTATACTTAAAATATAAAGTTCCGTTCCATTATCAAGCGATGCTAAGTATATATATATATATATATATATATTTGTATATTCGCTTTTTGATGTCTATATCTGCTAACTTTATTTTCGTAAAAGTAACGTTTTCGTTAATAAAGCATTCGATTCTCTTTAATCAAACATATTTACCTACGAAAATAACTTTTAGCGCAATAAGGAATAATACTAAATTAAAAAATTACAATTAAATACGTAAAATGTACGATTAAAACTTTAAACAAAGCAAAATTAAGAAAATATCTGTTTCTTTCTGTCTCTCTCTCTCTCTATATATATATATAGAGAGAGAGAGAGTGAGAGAGATACAGACTATATATATATATATATATATATATATATATATATATATAGAGAGAGAGAGAGAGAGAGAGAGAGAAGGGAGAGTGGAGACTAATTTGTGTTTATTAATTATTATTCGTCACTCCAATTACCTTCTCTCACTTCACCAAGTTATTGTCACCAAAATGATTTTAGAAATTTGAATGTAGTAAATGACAAAATGTGGCCCATATTTTTTTTAATTCGTCTTTGTTTTGTTTGTTTGTCGAATACCACATTGTTCCTTCCTTTTACTTGGACAATAAAGCGACTTTTTCTGGCTGCAAGCCCGCTTCTTTTAGCCCTCTCCGCTAGGATTGTCACTTGAACTTCCGGTCGTTCGCTATTAACGCTGCGAACGCCGGAAGTGAAGACAGAACAAAGTCACTTGGACAAAAGCCAATGGTAATCGACTTGGCTTAGTTTCTCAAACTTCGGCAATTTTTTTTTATTTGCTTTCTTTCTCTTATTTTGACGTTGTGTTTAGTCACACTTTGTTCGGACTATTCTCTTCCCGCATCGGGTATGCGATTCTGCGCTTTTTGTCGAACTATGGCGCCAATATGACCGGAAGTCATGTACACGGCCGCCATTTTGCATGGAGGCGATTCACACAGAATAGTGACTACCGGAAGTGAATTCGACAAACACGCATGCTCAGCGGGTTTTCAATACGAATCAGATTTAAAGTAGCTCCTCCTTATCAGCGGGGGATAGGTTACAAGACACCCAACAAATTCATAAAATCTCTCATAAAACCGAACCCTATGTACACTGTATTTTTACGTACATATACGCAAGTATTATAAACATTAATTTATAAATTAGACATAATAGTAGATTAATCAACTGATAATAATTATTTACACTAATTATATTGTTTGGACTGTTGTCTTCATCTTTATTGCCATATTCATGAAGTTTCGGCCGTTGTAAGCTCTGGCTTTCTTCAAGTGATATACGTATGGATTTCCAAACGAACATTTTGTCCACAAGGGTAGATTGTTCTAGTTCCACAAGGCATGGACATTTCAGTTTCAGTTTATTTCCATTTCGTAACTCAACTTTGCAAGTTTTCGTTTACCTCGGAACCAACGCTTTTATCCACTGGACCATACAAAAGTGAACACTAACGTCAACATAGACACGCAACAGTTTGTTTCATGTTTGAATAGCTTGAAGATTGTGTTCAAGCATGAAAATAGGCTGTTGCTAAAAGGTGTGTGTGTATGTGTGGGTATATATATATATATATATATATATATATATATATATATATATATATATATATATATATATATATAAATAAAGAGAAAGAACAGTAAGATATAAAACCCGGTGTTCTTATAGATATTATGTGTTTAAGGAAGTTGTTCTTGTTTTGTAAGTCATTCCGTTTAAGGAAGGTTTTAGTTTCCATTTTTGAAACATGGTTATCACTGTGTAGCGAAAAATATTTTAAATCAATTAATTTATAATATATATATATATATATATATATATATATATATATATATATATATATATATATATATATATATATATACTTGGATTATATACCAACGAATTTATTTCCTTTATTATATTCCTCCTATAACGAATAGTTGAGCTCTCACGAGATTAATCCACCTGGAAATTCTAACTGCCAGTTAAATTTCTAATCCTGTACTCCAGGATTGAACAAGACTAACGAAGTTATCGTAAGATGAAATAGATCTAACTCCCGTATGAGGTAATTTTGGATTTTGTTTATATATATATATATATATATATATATATATATATATATATATATATATATATATATATGTATACCTGGTGTAACACCAAAATTGTTCAAATCGTGTTACAGTATAATTGTCCATCGCACAATATGTTTAATATCTAAAAGCCCACTAAACTTACTGAATTTCTTTTTTCCAGATTTTCAGATAAGACGTTTAGCCATCTTGACACCATTTGTCGTAAGAATTACTGGAAAAAAACAGCTAGAAAGAGAACAGGTTAAAATCGTTTTTTGTCAGCTCCACTGTCTTCTCAAATGAGCAATAGTGAGAGAAAAAAGATAATTCTGGCCCTTAGTAACGGTACTCGCATTTATATCCTGTCTTCCACCTTCAAAGTCCATTCAAGAACCATCAAGAGAACTGTGAATAAGTTTAAAAAAAGAAGGAACAGTAGAGAGGAAAACTGGATCAGGAGGTCACAACAGGAAAAGGGATCATCATTTCAACTTCGAGCTAAAGAGATCAATTAGAAAAGATCCAACGCAATCCACACTATACTTGGCACGTGAGAGAGGACTTTCAGCTATGACAGTCTAAAGAGTAGTGAAAAAAAGACTTGAAAATGAAATCGTATGTGAAGCACCTTGTTACTCTAGGACAGAAAATTAGAAGGTTAGAGAGGGCGAACATCATCTTGAATAGGTTAGAAAATGATCCAGGAATAATATATATATATATATATATTTGAAATTTATTTCAATCCTTCATGAGCTTCCGATCCTTAGCTATGATCAATTAATGATGAACATGTCATTTTCGTTTATGATCGATTTCATCACGATTCTTCTGTTAAGCTTGGAGAGTGATTATACATTCTTATTCTTCAAAGTAATATAATTTCATTTGGAGATGAATATATAGTCACCTGCAGAATTAAGATGAGATGAACTTGACAGAAGAGTGAAAAAAAAAAATGAAAAAAAGAGCTCTTAGAGACATTAAAAAAGAATGGAATCAATTATCAAATTTTGAAAAACTTTTACAATGAATGCCAAAAATTTATTCTGCAGTAATCAAGTCTAAAGGATCCTATTTTGATGAGAGCAAAATTTAATTATAAAATCCTATTGTTTTTCTTTTTGGCGTAATAAATTTTTTTATAAAAATCATGTCTCATGTATAATAATTTTAGTTTATTTAAAGTTCAAAACAACTATTTTTGGGCCAATTTAAAAAAAAAATTACCAGGGGTTCCTTCAAACTTTTGAACTATAGAATATGTGTATATATCAATCTATACAAGTTTTATTAAAGGTCAGCGAAAGTTCTTTGCGGAGGATTTTATTGATTTTGTATCTCTGAGGAAATTTTGTCTTTTTTTGCATAATTTCTAGCCTCGCTTCTGCCAACCAGTTACACAAGCTCAGTAGATAGGCCATTCGCTGTTGTCCCCTGTCCGTCTTCAGTATACCTTATGAGTAGCATCTTATCTAAGCTCTCTTCCCCGCGTCATGTTAACGACGTATATATTGACGCATTGTCATTTTGAATAATAGCTCAGTATCGTCGTTCAGTTTTTTTTCAGTTGAATTGCCTCTTTGAGCCTGCTCATTTTTCCAACATACAGCTTAACATTCACCGTTTGGTTGTTTTGAAGCCTTTCATAGCAAATCATTCGCGTGCGTGGATGGAAGCTCTGGCTTGGTTCGAGGTGTTGCCTGCTTGGGTATTTACCGATGCCTCTCCACTGAGACGGGATGACACAAGGTCAGGCTTAACGCGAGGAATCCGAGCGCGTACACGCAGGCCAAGTACAATAATTGCACCGACCTTCCTCTCTAGTGCAATGAAAGGGTGCAGACTCGGGCAGCTGTTCACCAGAGCCGGATGCCACATAGTATTATTTTCCTCAGCTGCATCTCTGTCCGCGGACAGAGGCACAACTGAGTCTGCCCGAAGACAGAGATGCAACTGAAAGATGATACGCATCTCACGGCAGCTTGTCGGGACTAACGCATTCTTTTCTGTGCTTTATGTTCCTGCAAAGATGCCAAATTCTTGTCCCCAGTCGTACGGTAAAGGAATCTTTTTTGTACCTATGTGTAGCCTCTTGCCAAGCGAGTAATCTGGAGGCAATGGAAAAACGATGGATTTTTCTCTCTCGGATCTGGTTTTTGAATTTTACCCATTGAATCAAGATAACAAGCGACAGTAACATGAGAGCTTGTCATGTTCTGGGACAATTCCTTGGCGATTTCGTGCGTCTCTTCTTTAATAAGAGCCTGCAATTGGTTCTCATCAAACTGAACAGGTCCGCCAGAAGAGTCTGTGAGTCCGAAACTCACCTTCTTGAAACCGGAAAACTGTGCCATTCTGTCATCTCCGTACAGAGCACAAATGTCACGAGCTGCTTTGGCAGCTTTGTGAGCTTGATTAAAAGCAAGGAGAACATGTATAACATACTCAGTCTTGTCTACTTGGTATTCCATGTCAAAAGGGTGTCTAATCTAAAATAAAAATAATGTTAGACAACGGTTTCTCGGGATGACCAGAGTTACTAAGAAACAAAAACTCTTACGAAAGATTATTTGTCGAGATATTTCGTAGAATATAAAAAAATATGAATGAATGTATGTAACAACTTAATAGATAGATAGATAGATAGTTATAGAGTAACACTAGGTTAAAAATATAAATAAGCATATATATATATATATATATATATATATATATATATATATATATATATATAGAGAGAGAGAGAGAGAGAGAGAGATAGATAGATAGATAGATAGATAGATAGATTTACTGCTTATAGACCTTTTTCGGCTAATACTAATTTACTGAGAGAAGTCTTACTAATTAAGATAGATAGATAGATAGATAGATAGATAGATAGATAGATAGATAGATAGATGGTGTAACACTGGGTTAAAAAATATATATATATATATATAGAGAGAGAGAGAGAGAGAGAAAGAGAGAGCGAGAAAGAGAGAGAGAGAAAGAGAGAGGGAGAAAGAGAGAGAGAGAGAGAGAGAGAAAGGGGATTTACTGTTTATAAACATTTTGCAGGTAATAATGATTTACTGATACATGTCCTACTAATTAAGATAGATAGATAGATAGATAGATAGGAACTGAGATAGATAGATAGATAGATAGATAGATAGATAGGAACTGAGATAGATAGATAGATAGATAGATAGATAGATAGATAGATAGATATATATGAAGGCACTGATAGTCGATTTGTGAGAAAGTGTAAAAAATTAATCGAATAAAAATATCGATAATTCGCCAACAAATCGAAATCTTTCCTCAGATACACGGACCGAATTGTAGCTTAGTAGATGATATCACAGACAGATCAATGGATTGATTGATTGATTTTCAAGCTGATCAATAAATATGATAAGTTGTAAGCATACATAAATTCTTTTGCTTGTGGTCCGATCTGATTGTGAGATTTTCGGAATTAATGATGAAGCACTTAGGACGTTTGCGTCTAATATGAGAGCAAGGCAGAAAATTTGATCTAGAAATATAAATGTGTTGAACGAAGAAAGAAAAGTTATCAAAAGAGATTGATTGAAAGAAGCTGAAGAGGGCAGAGAAAAGCAAGATAAAGTAAAGAGAGCTAAAAAGAATGGGAGAAAGTATATAAAGGAAATAAAGGGAGAAGGAAAGTAAAAAAAAAGTAAAAGTAACAAGGAGAAAAAGAAAGAGAGAATGAAGTCAAAGGAAGAGATAAAGTAAAACAAATAAGAAGGAATATAAAATAAAGAAAGACGTTAGTAAAGAAGAAATAAAGAACGAAAAAAAAAGGAAGAAAAAAGAAGGAAAAAAGAAAGGAGGGAATAAAATGAATGTAAGAGAGAAAGAAATAGAAAAGGAAGAGAAGAGTAAATCAAAAGAATGAAAAATAACAGCGAAAGAGAAGTAAATGTTGAATAAAGAGAAAATGAATGTCATAGAAAGGAAAAGAAAGATAATGTTTTAAATAAAAGATGTAGGCAGAAGAAGTAAATAAAAATGAAAAGAAATAAGAAAGACAAGGGAAAGATAAAGGGAAAGTAAAAGAAACACGAAAGAAAGAAAGAAAGAAGCAGAAAAAGAAAAAGCAAAACACCACAGAAAGAAACAAAATGAAAAATAAAAGAGGGAAAAACAAAATAATCAACAAAGGAATAAAGAAAAAAAATAAAGAATATCAAATAGTTAAGAAAGAATTATATATAAGAATTATAGATAATTATATATAAAGAAGAAATAAAAAAGAAAAGAAAATAGTGAAGAAAAATAAACTGAAGAAACAAACCAGTAAGGAAGTAAAAAGAGAAAAAATAATGAAAAGACGAAAGAAAGAATGAAGAAGAGAAAAGGCAAAACATGGAACGGAGGAAAAAAAAAGGGCTGTGGAATGACAGATTGTACGAAATGAAGCATTAAAAAAGAAGTAGAAAATATCGAAAGGAAAAAGGAATAAATGTAAAGGAAAGAAAATAAATGAGAAATATGCCTCACAAAGAAACGAAGAAATACGAAAAATGAAAGTAGAGAGACAAGTAGAAAAGGAAAGAAAAACATTAATATTTAATAAATAGAACGTACAAAAAAAATAAAAAGTAACGTAAAAAAGTAAGAAAAACTTCACAGAAGAAAGCAAAAGAAGGAAAAGGAAAAAGAAAATGAATGAAAAATCAAACATAAAAAGAGAATAAATAAATAAACACAGAAAGAAAGAAATGGGCAATAGAAGTAAAAAGGAAAGGAAGCAGGGGAGGGAGAGAGATGGAGAGAGAGAGAGAGAGAGAGAAATCGAAAGAGTGGAAAGAAAACCCGAAGAGAGAGAGAAATCGAGTGAAAATATGTGTGTGTGTGAGTGTGTGTGTGTGTGTGTGCGTGTGTGTGTGTGTGTGTGTGAGAGAGAGATAAAGAGAGAGAGAGAGAGAGAAAGAGAAAGAAATAGAGAGAGAGCGAGAGAGAGAGAGAGAGAGAAAGAATGAGAGAAATTGAAAGATTGGAAAGAAAAAACCAAAGAGAGACAGAAAAAGAGTGAGAGAGAGAAATCGAAAGAGTGGAAAGAAAAAACCCAAAGAGAGAGAGAGAGAGAGAGAGAGAGAGAGAGAGAGAGAGAGACTATATGTGTGTGTGTCTGTGTGTGTGCGTGTGTGTGTGTGTGTGTGTGTGAGAGAGAGATAGTGTGTGTGTGAGAGAGAGAGAGAGAGGGAAATCGAAATAGTGGAAAGAAAAAACAAACGGAGAGAGAGAGAGAGATTTTCCTAATAAATAAAGGAAAGATAAAACATGAATGAATGAAAAAAGAGTATAAAAAAGGATTATAAAGAAGAAAAAAAAACGAAAAAAAGTAACCACAGAAAAAGAAAGATAAAAAAGCCAGAATAAATGTTTGTATTTGTTATTGTTTGTTAACGTGAACACCTTCGACTTTGGCTTCATAAATTATTACACAATAATAAATGATGTTTCTATAAAAAGCATCGTGGAGGTGAGAAAAAGGTCGGATTGTGATTGGTCAGTGACTGCTAATCAGTTTATGGCGGGAAAAGCCAGTGTAATGATTGATCGGCTAAACATTGTTGGTTCACTGAGATTATTTGAGCGATAAAGAAGAAAACGGAGCCATCTTAAGAAAGACGAGAATTAGACAAGGTCAAACTGATTCACACGAGACGAAAACTTTTTTATTTACCATTGAAAATATAATAACTTTCCAAGTACACCTCATTTGTTCCTTTATGTTTTGGTCCGATTGTAACGCCTTCGTCTTCAGCTTGCAACTTTTTCTTCCTTTCAAGCGTTTATCCTTTCATTCCTTCCTCTGTCTAGCATCGAAATAATGTTGAATGTTCATAGATGGGGACATTTTTATTTGTTTACATGCTAACCGCAACTCTTAGAAGAAACAACGTGAATGTTTACGAACTGAGATCGGTTTATTTGTTGGGAATCAAAGCTCAGAGGAAATAGTTTGAATGTTTACCAATTAGGATCTGTTTACGTGTTAAGTGTGAGTCACCAAAGAAACATTTCGAATTTCGATGAACTGACGCATGTTTGGTTACGCGTTAACATCAGTTTATATAAGAACCGTACGGTGTTTAACGAATTAAGGTCTACATAAAATCAAGCAGGTGCGGAAATTTAAATATCTGGGAAGTGTTTTGACAGAGGACGGTAAGTGCGACACTGAGATCCGAAGACGTATTGGGATGAGCAAAGACGTATTCCAAAAGCTATTACGAGACAGGAGGATTTCTTTGGTAACAAAGAAAAGAGTACTGAACTGTTACGTAACATTTGTCCTCCTTTACAGCAGCGAATGTTGGACGGTCTCCTCAAAGATGAAGAAATGGCTCGAGGCAACGGTTCTACAGAAGGATGCTGAAGATATCATGGACCGAGCGTGTGAGCAAAGATGAGGTTTTGGAGAGGATGCAAACAAGGAGGAAGCTTATATTTAACATCAGGAAGAGGGACAGCTGAAAATTCTGGGACACATAATGAGAAAGGAAGGCTTGGAGAAACTGATACTCACAGGGCAGATAGAGGGAAAGAGAGACAAGGGAAAGCAATGAATGACATACCTGGCAGGCTTAAGCAAGTGCATGACAGAACATGGCCTGGGGGAAATAGCAAAGGTACAAAAACTTATTGGGAGCTACAAGGGATAGGGGGAAGTGAACACGGCACATAAAAGAAGATTTATTTGCAAATTAAGAAGATTTCAGAAAATTAAAATTTTGAAAATGCAAGACTTAGTACACAACCATTTGCTCATGAGTCAAATCTTAAAATAAGATTTGGAGAAATTATGGACATTTTACATATATATTAAAATATATTTTTCCAATGAAACATGACCCAGTGCATATATTAGTACTTCGTATGCCCATCGTTCCTTGCAGTTTGACCACAAATTCTCGATTGGATTATCAGAAGAGTTTCCGGGCCAGTCTATAGTACTTTGATTTGCTCACTGGTAAGGCTTGCCAGTGTTCGTGAAGCGTTACAATTTTCGTCCGCTTCCTTGGAGTAACGTCTATCGCTGACAATGGCCGTAGGACAACTAATCGACAGTCGTGACAATAGTTTCTGGGCGTGATAAAAATCTGATGCAATCACGGATGACGCAATATTTTTCAAGGCCAAACAAATTTCATCATACACACCAAAAACAGATTCATATTAGTGTACACCACTGCAAATGAGCTAAGCTGAGGAGAAATAGAAATCGATTACACACTGTCACTCCAGGGGACGTAAAATTGATCGTATGGTGAAAGAAAGGAAACTAAAGCGGCTGTTTCAATTTATTTGCACAAGGGTGTATATATATATATATATATATATATATATATATATATATATTCCTGCAGAGAAAATCACATAGATGAAAAAGAATTTCTTAAAAAATGGGATTAAGCCATGCCTTGTTCCGAGGAACCCTGTAGCCTAAACGGTAAGATACACATATAAGATGGTTCCATTCGTACTTATAGGTTTTATTCATTGATTCATTAATTTTCTACGGTTTATCAAAACTTTGTAGGCTATTTAAAACTAGAAAACATTTTTTTGATTGTAGGAGTTTCTTTGGAAAACTTACTAATTAACCCATAGCTGGGGGAGAAGAGGTGGATTCATACCTTTCCCAAGGGTATTTGCGCGTAAGTGAATATAACGAACCCAACGGGAATTGGAACTCCGTGCCATTACTCATTACTCTACTTACAGGACTTGCCTTTGTGAAAGCTGCCCGATCTTTCGTTATCAAAGTTCAAATGGAACTAAAAGCTGCAGCTGCAAGCGGTCACCCATCTAGGTACTTACCAGGCTCGACGTTGTTTAACTTCGGTGATCATAGGGAACAGGTGTTTCAACGCTTTATGGCCGTTAGCTCTACTGAGTGGCTAATAGACTGTTATATTTGAATACAGATCACCAGAGAGCAAACAAAGGCGACCCCATTTTGAATAAGTAGATCACGTGATAGTAAAGGAGATGTTTATATGGGAATTAGCGTTATGTCTAAGTGATCACTACCCAGATTACTTCGAAAGTGTGCTTGTCAAACACTCTGCCTCCGGGCAGAGAGGATCCACAGACGAGGCTATGTCGAAGGGCAGAGTCTCGTCTCGGAAGACAGCTACCCGACCCCGTTTTTTACGGGGCCTACGGAGAAATTTTGCCCGATCCTACGGGCTAGGGTACCCCACAATAAATTCGACCTTGTGCCACATCCGACCGCATGGGGCGGTTAGTGAATATACGGATTACTATTTGGTGGTTACATTTCGAGCGAGTATTATCGAGCAAGTACTATTAGTGAGAGTGTTATTCGAAGGCGTCTGACACCAGTATTGTTCAACGGCGTTACTTTAGTTGTATCTGCGATTACAAAGTCTCTACTACAACGAGCATTACGAAAGTGACAACGAGTCTTCGTCGACATTACAAAATAGACATTAATTTGTTTACTTGGAAATCAACCAGACGCTATACTCAAACACGTGTATCTACTAACATGATGTCTATATTATTAATAAATTATGTATTTTGAAAAGGTTTACATTTATTTGCTTACCTTATGAAAAATATAATATAAAAATACAGTGTGCATGAGTTTTTTGAGGACACGTCTTTCACGTGCGCTAATCGCCTTCTCACTTATTTTTATTATCTTCTCATATCACATTACGTCAGGCAACATAGTGATACAGATATGCCACCCTTTGTGAAATCTGCCCGATCTTTCGTTATCAAAGTTCAAATGGAACTGGAAGCTTGTGACGGGTATCCAAAAGCTGCAGCTAAACGCAAGACGCACATTAATGGGTCCTAATAGGGTGTTTCATTAAGACGGATCAAAGTCAACAGTAGATAAATCGGTGTTATTGGTGAAAATTTATTCATTTTTCTATTAGATCAATGTTATTGAAGTCATGGCAATTATGTGTGAAAAATAATATTGCCAAGGCTTCGGCGGCACACCTCCACCCGATGGTCAACATTTTTTATGACGTCTCTGTATAGTTGCTCCTCGATCTCACCAATATGCCTCATTATCTCATCCTTCAGCTGTTGAATTGTTGTTCGTGTTGGCATGGACCTTACTTTTGAGAAGACGCCAAAAGAAGGCGTCAAGTTTCACGATCGTGATGGCCAATAGATTTTGCTGTTTCAAGAGATGATGCGACCTGGGAACTTCTCATTACATTTCTGTTTGAACGTCCATTTTCGTAATCAGCTTCGATAACTTTAACACGTTGTTTGATTGCTAACCTTTCCATGGTTGAAATTGCCAAAGACTTATGTTGTTAAATGTGAAGAAAAAGAAAAAGAAATCAATAGACGCTTAAACTGGATTCAGATTTAAAACTGGTCCAAGTTATTGGAACAACTAGTTTATTTTTGCACGAAAGGTTTAGGAAATAACCGACGAGAGAACCGGAAAGTCAATGCATAGAATCTGAAGATGTCAGTGCACCATCAGAAGAGTTGTGAATGAGGACATCGGTTACGTGATGCGTTCCCTCCCGCTACCTCCAAGAATCGTTGCTTCCACATCTGTCCCCTTCCTCTAATAAAGCGTGTAAGAAAATGAAATTGTCTTTTTTGAATGCCATCTATGCAGTAGCGTTGGGGGTGACGACACGGAATGCAACAGTTTTCATCAGGACTTTAAAGAGACGCTCAACAAATTTAAATTTTAACGCCCGAGGCATCTAAATTTGGATTTTAAGCAATATCATTCAATTTTATTCTGTATATAGGGTTCGATTAAATTGTCGCCATTATATATTTTTAATTTCGCGCATGCGCGTTGTTTGTTTGATTTTCTCAACTGCGCAGTATAGTAGGGTCAGTTGGGCACCATTCGTAAGAAACATTGCACCATGACGCAATTCACTCCCCCAGAAATTGGCAAACTGCATGCTGTACCGCTTGGCATCCACACAGGAAGCTCCAATACAAAAATTTCAGAGTGTCATTCCGAGGACAGCGCTGAGGATTCCGAAAGAGTTGGATGAGTCCAATGGTGATTACAAAGGTGTGTTGGGTCAATAGGGTGGCTGCTGGAAGCCTCTATGTCTGGCAACAGGACTCGACACCATACCACACAAGCAAAAAACATACTCTATCAGACAATTTCTGCGAGTAAATCACCCCTTACATCTGGCCTACTAACTCTCCAGATTGAAACCCACTTGATTATAGTGTGCAGCTGAGCGAGAGACCAACTCCTTGTAACATAATTGCTCCGAGGATCTGCTTTCGCTTGTCCCTAAGCCTCGTGAATTTAAACGTCCTACGAGGCTGGCATCCCGTTCCCACCCCTACACCGTTGAAACCGTTAGATGTAGACGTCTCTTCTACTCCAATAGCTTCATGTCTCGCACATCTCGCCTATGGAACTCCCTTCCCTATTACTGTTTCCCTGACAAATACAATCTCCAACGGTTTAAGTGTAGCGTCAATCGACATCTCCAGTTGCCTTGATCTATCCACTTCCCTTCTCCACATCCTCTCATCTTTCATTCCTATCTGCTCTCGCTCCAAATCTTGCCTTGATCAACCCACTGTCTTTCTCTTTCTCAACATCCTCTCCTTTACCACTCCTATCTGCTCTTCCTCCAACCCTTCTATAACCCCTTGCGTGGTAGTGGCCTCCGGCCTTGCTTGGGGTGATACGCTTAAAAAAAACAAAAACAAAAACAAAAAACTGAAGGCCATGGCAGCTGTCACCAACTTAAACAAGGAGTCTGTCCTGAAGAGTTACAGGAGATTCCGAAGTCGTCTGGAGGCGGTCGTGGTTGAAACCAATCGCGATTTTATTGAATAAGTTTAATCTTTACTATTTCGAGAAATTTTTTGTGTGATTTCGTGATGAGATCTCTGTTATTTTCATTTAGACAATTTATTCATCGCACCCTGTATATATAATAATAGAAATAAAAACGAAAAAAAGGAAAGAAAAAAAAACGCCCCCCCAACCCCCCCCCCAAAAAAAACAAGAAAACAAATGAATGGACAAGGCTAAGTTTAAAATTTAAATATATCGGACATCAAAATTTAAAAGATCTGTATAGCTGAAGCTTTCATGTAAACTGCAACCGACGTATATTTTTTATTGTATATAAAATCACTACTTGTATGAAGACGTTCTTTCCGGAATAAAACGCGCCACAAAACTGTTTTCCGTCTTGTAATTTGCTTACTCTCTTACATAAATTCCGTCTTCCATAACTTGACAGAAGAAGGCCATCTCTCCAATTTTGGAACGAGTGTCTGTGAGTGTGGAAGTAACTAAAAAACCCGTCTCACTTCTAAAGGGCTTTCTAACAAATACTTGCAGACGACAAATTTTTTATAGATTTAAAGTTGTTCTTGGCCTTTTTTTCATTAAGGTTCACCCTTACAAGGTAGAGGGTTACGTTAGAAGGTTATTTGTTTGTATAGCAGTAGAAGATAAAGATTAACCTTTGCCTTGAACAGGTTAAGATTGTAGTGATCGGGAAACATTCTGTTGGGAATTGGTTCCACAATGCAGTGGTTTGCCGGAAGAAGCTGCTTGGTGGAACTTACTTCTCACCGATTGGATACGGAGGGAATGTCGGTGGTTTGCTATAATGTATGTGGCATGACGTGTTCTTGTTGTGAAGGTTTGCCACGGCCGGACCAAGGAAATGTAGTTCGTCTGAGCACTTTTCGTGGAAGTAGCGGTAGATCAGAGAGAGTCTTGCTACATCCCGCCTGTGGGAGGGAGATTGAAGACTGAAGAATAATTCGTCACCCACGAAGACGCTTTTGAACACTATTTCGTCCAAATAGTCTTCCATTTTTTGGCCTGATCTGTCTCTTGTAAATGTATAGGTCAGCAGGAGTCAGGTACTTACTGGAGCGGTACAGAGAGTCGACCATTTTACCTGCATCCTTAGCAATTGATCGTATGTACGAGTTCCACTTGAGGTCGGGTGTGAGAGTGATGCCTAACAGTCTTTCAAGGTACAGTACTTCGCAAGAGAACCTCCATTCATCCTGATTGGTGGTACTTCTGTGTCGGATCAGCGATGATGGAATGTAACTAGCTTGGTCTTCAAGGCATTGAATGTAACCAGCCAGTTTTTACCCCATTGGGTAGTTTGTGCAAGAACGGAAGAGAGATCAGTCACCAGTCTCTGGCCGTCGAGAATTTTAGAGGTGCGCCTGTATACAGCTGTATTATCGGCATAGATATTTACAAAAGATCTGATTATATACTTAGGCAGAAAATATATGTAGATCAAAAAGATGATGGATCCGAAGAGTGACCCCTTTGTCGTCTATTTAGCATATGGGGACCGAAATGCCAGAATTTTTTTTTTGGTTAGCCGTGCCTTGGATGCGAAGGTGGACCTTGTTCATGTCGATGAGGGCCGGTTGATCGTGGCCTATATTACCGTGAAAAGTGGTTCGTTTCGAGTCGTTGCGGTTTATGCGCCCAAAGAGGGGGTCTCGTTTTTTCGGCGGTTGGGGCCGTTTCTGGTGGATTCAACGCGCGTCTTAATGGGGACTGGAATGCCATCCTGAACCCCAAGTTAGGCGGCTGGGAGCTAGAGAGAGGATGGGCGATCGTAGCTTGCTTGATCTGATCGGCGAGTTTGGTCTCGTCGATAGATACCGGGATTAATAACTATCTTCAAGAAGGATTTTATGATCGAGAAAACCCTTCCAGTGATTGCATAAGTGGAGAGCTTGTGTTTTAAGCCTTTGTTGCAAACCTTGTTAAAGACCTTTGAGATATATAGTGCTGTGGTCCTCGAGGTGTGTTCGTCGTCAAAAACCTCACTGATTCTGTGAGTGATGATAGTTAGGACGTCGGCAGTGGATCGGGCCAACTGAAACCCATACTGCTCGCTGAAGAGTATTTTCTTTTCTAGGTTCTCGAAGACCTTCTTAGTGATTATGACCTTAAAAAGCTTGCCGAGGAGACTGATGGGTTTGTACTGGGAGAGACAAGATCGCACGCCCGCGTTCTTGAAAACCGAGTATACGCTTGACACTTTCCACAAGCTTGGGGAGGATTTCTCCTTCAAGCAGAGATTTAATAACTCTGCTAGGAATGGGGATAATTCCGGGTTGATGTTCTTAAGGACAACCACTAGAATTTTATCTGGACCAGTGACTTTCTTAGTGTCAAGGCATTTGATATATCTAAAGACCTCGTGCTGTGATGATAATATGTAGAATATAGTAGTGGCCCGAATTAAATGGGTTTCAGACACACGAACGCACAGACAGAATTTTCCGTTTATTTATTTAGATTAAATTATATTACTTAGCGCTCTCCATAATTTTCTTAGAATTTTCTGTTAACCTGATGAATATTTATGGGAGTTCTTGAATTTAAAAATTTGGAAAGGTAACATTTATTCTCGTGTCTATAAATACTTGGCACAAAATAAAATCATTGCATTTGTTTTGATAAAGTCCCTCGTCATCTAAAATGTGATATCTGAGAATATTCATGTCTTAGGAAAAATAAATTAAAGAGGCTTCATGTTGAATAATAAAAGTTTTATTTAGCAAAATTCGAACAAGATATTCAAAAGTATGTAGATTTTTATAAGCGATTTCACAAAGATTCACAATTGTTCAGCATGTGCACCCACATGTCACACGACACATGTCAAGTCGGTAGTCCAGCTCCTGTCAAACACGTTGTAGCATCTCTTACGTAACATTCTCCAGCACCTCTGTGTGGATTTATCCCGATGTGAATTTTCCAGGAAGATAGATTTGGCGACCCAGTGATAATGGCAATGTTCTATTGAAATGGCCACAAGTTCACTTGTGATTTTTTTCTATGGGGCTATGCGAAAGGAGAGGTCTATATACACATTCTTCCAAGAAACCTAGAGGAACTTGTCTTTATATCATGCCTTGGAGATGTCCATAGAGCTGCTTACTTCTGGGATATATTCAGCGCAACACGTGTATATATTCCATCTATATTTCATTTTTTCTCCAATCGCTTTGTCAATGTTCATACGATTACCAAACTATTGACACCTTGTCCAATGCCACCGAAGCTTTGCCAATGGCTATGTTTGCATCACTTAGGCCGACAAAATGTTGTCAAACAATATTCGTGGTATGACAGAGATGAATAATTTCTTGGCCAAAAATCAAGAGTCGACCGGCTTATAGACAAGATGTATCGTATGTTATGAATTTCTTTATTATATATAGTTGACCGACCTATACACAGGACATATCAAATATTATAAATTTCTTAACCCCAAATCAAGGGTCACTGGGCCGATAAATAAGGCACAATTTACAGTTTTAACCTTTTACTGTGATATAGTAACATTTATTCACTGAGTTATTCACAGTAATATTCAATGCACGGACGACATATATATAAATATGCAAAATTTCAAAATGGATTCTGGCCAGAATAATTGCCTAGCACGGCACAGTGAACCAACTTTCCTAGTAGCGGACCTAGAAGTAAATATATATATATATATATATATATATATATATATATATATATATATATATATATATGTATATATGATGGAGAAATATAGTCTTAAAGTGTGCTATATTTATGGGATAAAGTGTTCAATATCAGAGATAGAGCGTGTGTAAATATAAAAGTGAACATAGAAGTCAACACTTAGAGGCGACAGTCTGTTTCATGCTAGTGCAATCGTCAGGCAACTCGATCAGTGCAATCGTCAGTGACGATTGCACTAGCATGAAACAGACTGTCGCCTCTAAGTGTTGACTTCTATGTTCACTTTTATATATATATATATATATTGTGTGTATTTAGGCAGCATTTTTTCATTAATACATGTTTCATTAAATAAACATATCTATCTATCTATCTATCTATCTATCTATCTATCTATCTATCTATCTATCTGTTCGTCCATATCTGTCTGTCTGTCTATCTAGATAGCTATTATTAGAGGAAGCGAGTGAGTGCGTGAGAATGAGTGAGAAAGAGAGAATAGATAAATAAGTCAGTAGACAGACACGTAATTATCAGTTGAAATTTAATCAGCAATTGCCACTCTATTATATTCGATACGTATGCATGATACCCACAATTCAATTAAATGCATCTTCAAGAGCAGAGGTTGTGTTGAAAAATGAAAGCACTAAAGGGTTTGAGAATTCGGCACTCACGTGGCACATCCAAGGCAAGAAGGGCAGGACCCAGTGAGTAACCGACATAATGAGTTTTTTTCTAAAGAAATGGCAGAACAGGGAATAGGAGGAATAGTAAAAAAGTGAAACGTTACTAAGAGCTACAAAGCATAGAAAGTTGTGGAGAGCCATGATCATCTATGTTCCGATGGGAGACGGCACCAAGAAGAAGAAAAAACGCTTTTCTTTCATTAGGATTCATCAATAAAACGGAGACTGTCTATTAATTACGTAGATCGAACATCATACAGTGAAACTTTACGATCCAATTAACATTCAGCTGTTAACACACACACACACAGACACACACACACACACACACACACACACACACACACACACACATATATATATATATGTAAAAGAGCAGTGAATTACTGATATCCTCCTGACGAATGATGACGGACGGGTCTGTCTAAGAAACTCTGGGGTAGTGGATGCTGAAGGTAACATCAATCAGCTAAGTGACAAACCTTTTACTTGTATTAAACCTCCACATATACAATCACCGCCATAACAATTAGCATGGACATCACGAAAAATATAACCAGTAACACTCCAAAATTATTATTCTGTGACTACTACTGTTACTTTCGCTATTAGTATTGTTGTTACCACTTTAAGAACAATTACATCATAACCACCACTACCACCATTAATACTGCTTTTTATCATTATTATTATTATTATTATTATTATTATTATTATTATTATTATTATTATTATTATTATTATTACACACAACTATTATCATCATTACCATTATTATTTATTCATTATTTTATTTTTTATTTTTTATTAATTCATTATCTATTCATTCTTTATTCCTTTTTTAATGTTGTTATTATTGTTATTATCGTGGTTATTATTGTTTCTATCATCATTAAGGATAACTTTACTGTTCATCATAACTAATAGCATATTAATTATTATCAATATATCAATAATAATATCACAGATAATATTACCATTAACATAATGACAATCGTTAATAACACAGCTGCAGTTATTGTTCTTAAAAAATACAAACATCATCACTATGTCTAGACAGAACCCAACTTAACACACGTGGTGTTAGTAGACCCAGATCAAAGAGTCTACATATGTGTGAATACATGTGAGTATGTCTGCCGGCGAAAACAGCCAACCTGAAAAAAAAACGTCAATGCTGTCCCCACCTACCCGCTACTAAGAGAACATTGCTACACATGAATCGCTAAAATCTTGACACCGAAATAGACAGAATGAAAGTTGCTTAAATACGTGTGCTCGTACGCATCAATGTGTAACTACGCCTAACCCAAGATTATGAATATGGCTGTGTATTTACGAACTAACATGCATGCGCCGGTATGTATGTGTGTCTATGTATATGTGAGTGTCATCCCTAACAAATTCAGAAGAAACAATTTTGCCCTCCACCACGTACAAATAATGAAACACAAATAAAGCATAGATAGAACCATTCTTGAAAAAATAAATCAGTTTGTCTGAAGATCGGGAAAGCGGGAAACACGGGGTTACAAACTATTATCCATGCAACCGCATATATTAGCTCTATCACGGATACTGAGTGCTTACCACTAAATACCACACACACACACACACACACACACACACACGCATATATATATATATATATATATATATATATATATATATATATATATATATATATATATATATGTATATATATATATATGTGTGTGGGACTGGACAACATCATGGAAGCACCGTTTTTCTTTAAGTATTTTCTTTTTTTTTGGCAATATGACAAATTCAGAATTATTCTAGTTTGTATAGATCTGTTTATATGCATTATGTATGCACTGGGCTTCATAATATAGACCCCTTTTGTAGGCATATATCCGAAAGAAATTTCGTGCCCAATGACGAAAGACTTGTGTGAAAGGGTCTATAGACATTGAAGTGCCTAATTTGGGCTTTGAACCAACAGATACCATGGATGGGACCTTATTAAACGTGTCAAAGACATACGCAAAACTTTTACCCTCTGATCATTATTATTATTTTTTTTTTCAATGACAGTTAAGATGCGTGATTTTTTTTTCCGAATAGAGCATATTGTTTAAACACGGTCGGCTTCACTTTCAGTTATTCAAACCGCCGAATTGTTCAATGTTTCGGGAGGTACAATCTCTAATACCATGTAATAATTCCAAAACCAATATAAGACCAACAGAATTGTTGATGAAAGGCGAATCTCAAAGACAGGGATCGTAGCATATTGAAACTATCGAACTACTGCATGAAAGCTGACAGCATAGCTTTGTATCAACCCAAAGCGTTGTGTCAACCCAATCCAAAGCGCTGTGTCAACCCAAACGCTTAGCTATCCTGTCAGCTGCAGTAGGTCGATAGGTGGATGCCATGCGAGGGATTCAATTCTATAAACGCATCTGTCTCACATCAACATAGACAAAATGGTGGCTAGACTATCACTGGAACAATGTCGTCTTCTCTGATGAATTATTTACTTTATCTCATTTCTTGGGGAGAGTTTATGTCTGGAGACAGCTTAAAGATGCTTTCAACCGTGACTGTTTTCCCCATACCAGGAAGCTTAGAGGTGGCCTTGTAAATACTTCTAGAAAGTCTCTTGATCCTTTTGTTTTTCTACATGACACAGTTAATGCCAACTATTATCTGAGTATTTTCGTTGATCTGATCATGTATAGGGTGTTCCAATAACTTGGACCGATTTTAAATGTGAATTAAGTTTAAGCGTCTAATGTTTTTTTTTCCTTTTTCTTTCGGATTTAACAGCTTATGTCTTTGGCAATTTTAACCATGGAAAGATTAACAATCAAACAACGCGTTAAACTTATCGAAGCTTCTTATGAAAATGGATGTTCAAACAGAAAGGCATTTCGCGCACTTCGCGATGATTTTGATCAATATCATCAACAAACCGATAGTGCATTTGGAAAAATTGTTCATAAATTCAAACAAACTAGGTCGGTGGGAGATATGAAAACACCATTGCGTGCTCGTTTACACCGTTCAGCTGAAAACATTTCCTCTCTACTTTTCCCTCTTTTTTTAAACTTATTCACAGCTCTGTGGATGGTTCTTGAATGAACTTTGAAGATGAAAGCCAGTGTATGAATGTTGGTACCATTACTGAGGACCTGAATGATTTTTTGCTCTCACCATTGCTCATTTGGGAAAACAGTGGGGCTAACACAAAACGATGTTAATCTGTTTTCTTTTTAGCTGAATAAATCAAAGTATTGTCAAACGGTGTCAAGATGGCTAAACGTTTTATCTGAAAACTTGGGAAAAAGAAACTCAATTTGTTTAGTTGTTTCTTTTTAGATAAATATTTTTGTGGATGGACAATTATGCTGTTACACGTGTGTGTGTGTGTGTGTGTGTGTGTGTGTGTGTGTGTGTGTGTGTGTATCAAATGCGTGGTGCAGTTCAATTTATATTACAATGATTCATTCATACAAAAGGTAAATTAGTAAATTAATGCTATATATACAAGGTAACCAAAAAAGTTCTGTCCGTTTTTAAAGGAAAAAAAGAAAACGCTTCACAGTATGTGTAACTTATATTTAGTCTTCGAAGTAATAGCCATCGGCATCCAGCACCTTCTGCCAACGTGTCTCCAGCTGTTCAATGGCCTTGCGGTAGGACACGGGGGGTTTTGACGCAAAGAAGCCAGTGAGGCCTTTGCGCAAGTCTGCTTCATTGGCGAAGGATTTCCCACGAAGCTGATTATCCAGGGAGTGGAAGAGGCGGTAATCGGATGGCGCAAGGCCAGGTGAATAAGGTGGATGGCACAAAATCTCCCACCCAAGTTGCTGCATGGTATCCCTGACTACTCGCGCGACATGCGGCCTGGCGTTGTCACTGATGAATCGCAAAGGTGTGCGAAAAGCACACCTTTGTGATTCATCAGTGCTGGCTCCTTCTGGCGCAATGCCTGTTGCACACGTTTCAATTGCTGCGAGTATAGGTCTCCAGTGACCGATTGGCCCGTTGGTAGCAGTTCATAATGAACCACTTGATGGCCCGTCCACCTGACACAAAGCATAATCTTGCGTGGGTGCATAGGCGGTCTTGGGGTGTGAGGGACAGCGTCCTGAGGAGACAACCAATGTCTGGAACGCTTGGGAGTTTCATACAGAAACCACTTTTCATCACTGGTAAGCACTCGATTGAATAAGGATGTGGTACGGTAGCGAGAAAGCGGCGATACGCAGGCTGCCACTCGTTGTCCCTTGTGGACCTCCAACAGCGTTTGCGGAACCCACTTGCTCAGTTTGTACGTCTTACCTAGGCGGTGCAGGTGAAGTCTAACTGTTTCATCGGAAACGTTGAACTGTCTTGCAAGTTCACCACAGGTTAGACTACTGTCCTCTTCAATGGCCGCCTTCAGGACTCCGTCATTCAAGACCTGCGAGGCTCATCATGGAGAGACCAATCTCCCGACTTGAATTTTCGAAACCAACGCCTTGCAGTACGTTCATCCACAGCACTATCCCCAAATGCTTGACTTATGCGGCGACTTGATGCAGCTGCTGATAAGCCCACTTTGAAGTCGTAAAGCAAACAGCCCCGAACGAGATCTCTAGACACTTCCATCCTTCTCACAGCTGTCCGGATTATAACTGATGGCCAGACACGGTGCGCGTGTTTTTTATAACGCCTGATGTTCCTACTTCCGGCTGTCCGAATTTGAAAACAATTGCTACACGCATTTCGTATATATTTCAACTTCATTCAATTCTTTTTGGTTACCTTGTATGTATATATATATATATATATATATATATATATATATATATATATATATATATATATATATACTATCATGAGTAGATACACAAACCCACTTTTACACATAAATACATAGAAATCTTTTCATGACTTTTGACAGCTAACACTACATTAGAATAGTTGTTTTTTCCTTGTTTATTTGTATATCTTGCTCTGATGTACAATAGAGAAAGAGAACGGATATCTGGTTGCCTTCAGAAGAATAATTCGAAAAGACTAAATTCGAAATTTATTACGCCGAGCCCTTGTACAGAATGGCAATGGCCCAACATTTCTGCAGCTGGGGAAATGATAAGGAGTTGCGGTTCCTTATTTCAATCAATTCTTTTGATAACATACTTCAGCGCCCTTTCTGACGCCATTTCAGAAGAATTACGTGGACAATGACGAAAGCTGGTGGGATCTGTAGGCGTTCAGATGGGTATTTGGAGTGTGAACCCACAGATATGCAAATGCGGTGTAGGAAGTCGTCTTAGACGCTTCAAGGACGTATACGCAAGGCATCTGCCTTTCATTTGTGTCTTCGTTTTTTTTTCAATTACAGATTGTCGAGTAATTAATTTCTTTCATACTTTTTCTTAATTTGTCCTTTCTCATATTCATTTTGTCTTTTTTGATGTTTCTAGTTTCGTTCTAAGCATTTGTTTTCTTTATTCAATTTATTATAATTTGCTACCCTTTATAAGTGTCTGATTTCTTTTCTGATATTTTCTCTTAAGATTTTTTTTGTCTTTTTAAAATCATTTTAACCCAAGCAAGGCAATAAAGCCATTAAAACACAACGGTTTACTGAATGCGATAAAATAAGAAAAAGAGAAACATTATTAAGGAGCGAGAACAAGAAAAGAAGATGAATCAAGGAGACAGGGGATAACGATAGACACTGAATTGAAATTTTTGAAGAACAAATTTAACTGGAAAACAAGAAGCCGGAACAGATTTCCACTAGTGAGAAGTGCGAGAAAAGAACTGTTACATCTAACTAATTGAACTATAAAATGATTAAACATTGTAGCCAATGTAGTAAACTCTTGGAACAAGCATTGTTCACCAGAATAATTCCCATAAAAAACATTGATAGAAAAGGCATAGGAAAGCTACGATCCGGCGATGGAAAAGTGACTGAAACAGGGATGCCAGATCATGACCAATAACAGTGCAGATTCTTTTTCGGATTTTATCAAGAATATCTAAAATATATAACAGGAGTACCAGAACATATATGTAGCTGTAATATTCAGAGCATGGACGAATGGTATCCTTATAAATATGTAAGATAGATTCTGTCGAGAAAAATTGCACAGCACAATGAACTAACAACAGACCTAGTAATTGATTCCATATAATCACTTCACTTCATGTGGGCGAAGAATTTTAACCCGAGAAGGCGTAACCAGTCACTCTGCTGAAGGTTAGCATCAGCCATGCTGGTGGAAGGCAGAAAGGAGTTTCTCAGATGATTAATAGAGAGCAGTTTTGTTTTGAAGGCGTTAAAATTAACATGCCAATCCTTGCTCTAGTTAATCACAGATGTTAGCTCACTTTTAAGATCTGCTGCCAATTTAACCTTATCCAAGCGATTTGATTTTTTCCATATAAATTTAAATACAATGAAAGATGTAATAATAAATTGTTAAAATAAACATTAATATTGTTATATTTTATTCGATTCTCTTATTTCCAACCTCCATTATTAATTATATATATATATAATTATATATATATATATATATATATATATATATATATATATATATATATATATATATATATATATATATATATATATATATATATATATATTCACCATGTATATTCATCATTAAAATATATCAATATCAACATCATTTAATTCCTTAGTTCTACCAGCTCAGGCATTTACAATTAGGACCTGTCATGCTCCATACACAGGGACGAATCATCCCCATTCCCTTCGTATTCCATTAGTAAGGAAGAAGTTCTAATCGGTTAGCTTCTTACCAATAGATTCTGCTTTGTCGAATAGACTCCTGAGAGGATCCTTCCTCGATTACTAAAACTTTACTCTCTTTAAGTACACGGTTAAACGTTATCTATACCCTGCATATATGCTCACAATCTTGACTTACTACCTCCTCTGCTTACGTCCACAAAACAACCTCAATCCGCAACTGTCTGCCTTGGACCTTGAACAATAACGTTGAAAAAATGGCGCAGAAAATCAGGCCAGGAACGTGTAAGGGCGACATATACTAGTAACGTCTAATGACGTTTAATATTTTTGATATGCATCAGAAATACAGGATTTAAGACTAGTTTCATCCTGGGTATGACGATAAACTACATCTGGCAGCAAGAACTTTTATCGAGAAATTGAAGATTTTGAGGAGCGAGGAACCTCCTCTTAACTGTTCTTATTTCCAGGTTGATCCTGACCCGAGGTGATAGCACCTGTTAGGGTCCCAGCTATGGACAAATAATGAATACCAAAACAAAAATCAACGGGACATTTTTATAATGAAATGACCAACAATACATTTTATAGCAAAATGGTAATCAATGCAACATTAATATATATATATATATATATATATATATATATATATATATATATATATATATATATATATATATTTACAGTATAATGGCGACTATATATTTTTATAGTAAAATGACCAACAATACTACACAAAAAATATAAAAAATATATTTTTATTAAAAATGACCAATAATACATTTTTATAATAAAATGACTAACTATGCAACACTAAAAATGTACTTGATAGTAAAATGACCAACAATACATTTTTCTAGTAAAATGACCAACAATAGAACACTAAAATATATTTTTCTAGTAAAATGAACAAAAATACAACACTAAAAACTATAAAGATACATTTTTATAGTAAAATTACCAACAATACATTTTATGATCTATAAACTATATATCTAAAAAACATCCCTTTACACTGAAAGCATAAAATTACGTACAAAATATTTAGATATCTGCATTAAAGAACGCATACAGGTTCATTTACCGCCAAACAAAATGAACCAACCAACGATACCTATTTTTGTAAAATTACCAACAATAAATAATTAATTCAAAATGACTAACAATACATTTTATATTTATTTGAAGGTATACAGTTGTGTTCACAATATATTTAGCTGAAGCCATAAAATTGTGTTCAAATGTTTAGATTTCGGCATTAAATAACTAATAAGAATTTGATATGCCGCCCCCCCCAAAAAAATCAACCATCCAAAGAACAAACATGAAACAATTCTTTCATGACATTAATTGATATAATATCCTAAAATTTCTTAAAGAAATCAAACTGTATTCCAAAATATAACTTCAACAAAACTACAACATCAAACTTGCATATCACCGCCTCTAGTAATTATGGCCGCACAAACATGTATATGCACAAAAGTTGAGCATCAACTACCATGTATTCAGTTGTGAAAGTAGAATAACATATATCATATTTTTATTACTTCAATGCACCCAAGGAAATTAAATTTCGGCATTAAATGACCCATAAGGTGTGGATGTGCTGTTAAACAAACAATTCGATCAAATTTAAATTAGACTTTAGTTGTTTTCATTGATGGCTTCTTACTTTTGTTGAATGATTTACGTGATCGAGGATTTGACTGTATTTGTCTTGTCCAATCAATGACCACGCCAGATCATGCACTCCCTCACAGAAACTGTTAGCTTGGTTGCAGTATAAACTAAAGATTGGCTTTGTGGGCCCAAAACTACTCAAATATACCATCTGCAACAGAGTTTAACAAGACCACCTACTAACAGATGGCTGTACTCGTCATATATATATATATATATATATATATATATATATATATATATATATATATATATATATATATATATATATATATATATCTATGTATGAATGAATGAAATGGACAAAGTCCGACAATTATTTTAAGACATTTTTTTATGTTTATACGTTCTTTTTATAGATAAAAATATTTAAATAAATGCTCTGTTTATAATAAACAGTATTAATGACATTTACCTCATATAAGGAACCGTCATATAGCCTGACGTGCTTTACCGATTTAGCCACAGAGGAGCGTTTCGGTTAGCAAGGTCAATTGGAGGACACATATTTTCTATGAAAATTTCTCTGACATTCAGGCCGGTAAATGTCATTAATACTGTTTATTATAAACAGAGCATTTATTTAAATATTTGTATCCATAAAAAATGTCTTAATAATATATATATATATATATATATATATATATATATATATATATATATATATATATATATATAGTGGATGATATATATATATAGTGGATGAGAGAGAGAGGAGAGAGAAAGATTAAAGATTGCATGAAGTACTGAGTCGTGTTATCGACATTGGATATTACGTATATTCACTAATACATGCCTATATATATATACATATATATATATATATATATATATATATATATATATATATATATATATATATATGTGTGTGTGTGTGTGTGTGTGTGTGTATTTGTGGATGAGAGACAGAGAGACAGACAGAGAAAGAGAAAGAAGGTGGGAGAGAGAGAGAGAGAGAGAGAGAGTGCGTTGTAATATTTCCTCCAAAATGTAAAGTTTTGTCATTTGATCAGATTTTGGCAAGTGTGCATGGCCAAGAATATAAATAAAGGAAATGACAAAAAGAAAACCTTTTATATCAACGCGTTTCGTTCCTTGAATAGCTTTATTAAGGCATGTGTAGAAATTTTATTTAGTCGCCTGTCTTTGTACATAGAAGTAACGTTGAGAAAAAATAACGGGAAGCGTTTAAATTTTGAACGCTCTAGAATATTCGAAAACCCTATGGTGTTAAGGAAAGGTAAAATATGGAAGGACTCTAAGTAAACTGGTTTTCGGCATATTGTACGAAAAGGAATGAACGTTGCTGTTGTGGCTGTTATTGAATTTTTATGCAATAGATATTAATAAATTGCATTAAATAAAATATTTAAAAAAATCATAAACTACAACAATAAAAACAACAAATGGCGTAAACGAGATGCCAGATCAGGGCCAATAGCATTGCATATCCGTCTTTGGATTTTGTTGAGAACCTTAAGACGAACACCGGGGGTTTCCAGACCATATATGTTTCATGGAATACTGCTGTTATATATGTTCGTCTGAAGGTCCTCGATAAAATCCAGAGTTGGATATACAATGTGATTGTCCCTGATCTGGTATCTCGTTTACAGTCGTTCTCTCACAGACGTGCCGTCGCTACCATCTGTCTTTTCTATGAATACTTTCACGGTAACTGCTCCGACTAGCTACTTTCTCTGGTTTCCAACTGCATGAATTTAAAGATGCTACTAAGTTGGCATCTCAGTCCCACCCTTTCACTGTCGAAACGGTTAAGTGTAACCCTCTCCAATAGCTTCACGTTTTACACTTCCCGTCTGTGGAACTCCCTCTTACTTGCTTCCCTGATAGCTATAATCTACAACTATTCAAATGCAATGTCGATCGTCATCTCCATATGCATTGATCTATTCTCCGTCCTTCTCTTCATCCTTTCCTCTATCACGCCTCTTTACTCTTGCTCCCATTCTCTGTAACCCCTTGCGAACTAGTGGCACTCCCGCCTTGCTTGGGGTAAAATGCTTAAAAAATCAAAAATCAAAAAACTAATTTAATGTTCCTTAACTCTGTAAATTTTGGAATATTTTAGATCGTTCTCTAATTCAAGATTCGCACGAATAACACTATTTCCCCCCACGTTACTTCTGTGTATAAATGTTTTGTCAGCATTAGTAAAATTCCTAATTTAGATTTTTTCGAAATTAGCCTAAATCTTTTTAAAGGCATGATTTCTCCATTTTAGGCCACAAAATACCTTGAACAATCTGCTTCGTTCCTGAGACAGATTTTCATTTGTACCCACATCATTTATTTAGCTGTTTGCTGAACAGAGCAACTATATTTAGCGCACCCGAAGCAGGTTCCTTGTTGCATTTTCCACTTTTGCCAATTGCCGGCGCTTGAGCTCAGATTAAAAATCATGAACCAGACATGATTTTCACCACACTAGGACTATTGCTCAAGTCAATCTTACTACCCCATCGGCGATATGGTTGCATTCCTACCTCAGATCAAAGTCAATTGATTTTCAAAGAAGGCAAGACTATTCCACTCAGAATATTAATTCAAGGCCTGCTTTAGTACTGAAAAAGTTGCGCATTTCTGATACACGAGAATAAAAACTTTGAGTTAGTAGGTTGTACGAAAATTATGGCGCAATATTATCTTCTGACTTTGTTTCTCAGAATTTACATTTGTTTTAGACTAAACTTTATTCTGTCAATATCTACATGGTTTTCGCCGCTTGCAAGGTGCACTTAAAGAAAAACGTGCAAATATTTAATTACGTCCTGGTGATAAAAACAATAATTAAATATTGCAATTGGAAGTTACGACCCGAAATAAAATGCAATTAGCTATCGTTAGAAATACCTTTACGTACTGCCTATACTTTTGGGGAAGAGTGTTTTATTATTCCATGTGTTATAAGAACGAATTAATTCATGCGTTGTACTACTTTCGTAGTTATTTCATTTGTTTTTTTTCTATAGGCTTCTCCCGTGTACATTCCGTAAAAACGAGTAGGTACTCTTTTCTATAAAACAGTGGGCAAGCGGAGACTAAAAGCTGGATAACATTCGGAAAAGTTCGGCTCAGGTCGAGCAACTGGAGCCGTATCATCTCCAGCAACTCAGGTCGCATTGCTGATCTCTTGTTATAGACTCCGTATCCCTCGTTGCTTTGTAAAAAAAAATATTATTACCGTGTTGAAACCCACATTTGTTTCATTTCCGCATATGACCGAAAAGTTGATACCTGCGGCTTCCTTTAATTTTCTCACTCTCCATCGGTGTTTAAAATGATCGGAGCAACACAACATAATGTAGTGCACTTTCATTCGTAGCTATAAGTGCTAGACTATTTTTCTCTCTCACCTTTGGTTGTGCTTTTCATATATTTATCGACGCTGTCTTTAAAATGACGCCCGGTTTCGGTTTTTATTCATTTTTACACTTAAATAGGGTTTAATTGATTGAGTCATTTGTCGCACATTTCATCAATGAATAATCAAAGCCAATAAGGACGTTCTTTCTCCCCACCCCACATTTCTGGGGGGGAAACATATCTCATGCTTTACTGAAAACAGTTGTAGAATTCATCGGCAGTGAGAGGACTCAAAGAGTGTGAGTTCAATACTCTGTTAAGGCAGTGGAGAACTTGGCGAGGGGAATTAACAATATATATCTGATAACTGACATCAATTAGACATGGCACGAGCGAGCGAAATAAAGGGTTCAGTTCGATATTCCATCCACCTGAAGAAGGCCAGAGTGTACAACGGCCGAAACGTTGTGATAAATATGGCAACAAAGATGGGGACAATAGTTCGAATAATGTAAATAGTGTACAAAGAACTGGTTCAATAAATCGAAAAAACCCTTTGAATTATATTTTTTTAATGTTATATTTTTTAAGCGATCATATTTTTTATAGGTTCGTTTCCTTTGTTATCTGTGAATTGCGATGACTTCTTGGTCGTGGTCTCCAGTTGGTTTATCGAGAGGTTTGAATTCCCTTTGACTGGCGATCATCCCAGGCTGGAGAGCAAGAGTAGACATTGCAGCGTAAGTCGGAATTTGAACTCACTTCGCCATTTCTATTTAACGCACCTTCCGTACATCCTTAAATGATACATTCTCAAAATGAAAGAAATGGATTGCACACCTGAAAAACACTGGAGACTGGCCATTACTACTTTTGAACGAAATAAGAAATGATGTTTAAAACAAAAATAAAAGCACTGTTTCATTTAGAGAAGAGTTGCTCCTACTTCAAATTTAATGAGTAGATGCACCTATGGCTAGGTTCAAACTCCTCCCTGATCGCTTAAAAAAGAGTAAAGGTTCATGCCTTCTACTCTGTTTCGGATTGGTATTCCTCCTCCTTATAAATTCTCCTTCAACGTCATATTGCTAACATCTCCGCATATACCCTGAAATTTATACTATTATGGGGTTTCCTTTGTCTTCGCTTCTTTCGCAGGATATCAACTGTCATCTAATACCGAAATTTAATTTTTTGTCAGCATTAATTTCTTTTACAAAAATGCATTGTTGGTATTTTTTTCTGTTTTTTTTTTTTTTAATTTTATTTAATAAAAAACCTTATTGCTGGTATTTTTAAAAATAAGAAAATGTATTGCTGGTTATTTTTGCTATAAAAATGTTTATACTTTCATAGCGTTTTAACACCAGTTTGGGGTTTACCTGTTTGCGGATTGCTTGGGCCCTAACAGGTGCTACCACTCCGGGTCTGGGTAGACCTGGGAACAACAGCAATTAAGATGTGGTTCCACGCACCTCAGAACCTCCCTTGGTGTCGAATGCGGTTTATCGTCATACCCAGGACGGTATGAGGTTTCTGGTTCCTTCTAAAGTGTTAGAATTCTCTTTCACTTACAGTAGCTTCTTGCATTTTAGTGGCGTTATCGCCTTGCTTGGAGTGAATTGATTAAAAAACGTTGTTTGGAATATTGAACTACAGAAAGGTTTTTCGAACTATTGGACTTATATATTCTATCTTCAGGTATATAATCTGAAAAAGACCAAGGAATTGATCGAAGACAACGTTTTGGTAACAATAAAAGCAGCCAAAAAAGGTGGCAATGTGAATATTAGCTGTTCCCTTACAAGGAAACATTAGGTATTCATTGACCGAGCAGCCAAGAAGGAAATCTATTTCACCTCCTACAATGATTTATAGAGATTATCATAAAATGTAAGATTTATTTATGGGTATGATATATAAAGTTAAAGGACACAGCAGTTTTTGAAAAACAGAAAATACAGGGTTTTAAGTATTAAATTTGCTATTTATTTCTTGTAGACGATATTGGGAGTAGAGGAGTCTATTTTGAAAGTAGTTTTTTTTTATTAACAACTTTCATTGACATCTGCATCTGTTTTTCATTAACATCTGTATCACTTTCATTGACATCTTTATCTGTTTTTTATTAACATCTGTATCACTTTCATTGACATCTGTATCAGTTTTTCATTAACATCTATATAACTTTCATTGACATCAGTATCTGTTTATCATTAAGATCTATATCACTTTCATTGACATCTGTATCTGTTTTTCATTAACATCTATATCACTTTCATTGACATCTGTATCTGGTTTTCATTAACATCTATATCACTTTCATTGACATCTGTATCTGGTTTTCATTAACATCTGTATCACTTTCAAATGATTTTAATTGTTTTCAATTCTCCCAGTTCAATGGAAATTCCCGTCTGTTCAGTCCAAGAATGAAAGAACGAATACGAATGAAGAAAAGCAGAAACAGGACAAACAAAATACAAAATAGAAGCGTCTGTAGCACTTGAGCCACATAGCGTTCCGATTTCAGCAAAGAATAATTGAAAACAAGAAAAAAAACGTCGAGAAACCCTTAGCGACATTTTTCTGTACTTTATGATTGATAATGATCAACATGTAAAAAACAAAAAATACAAACAAAAATTAAGCAAAATGGTTTGTTTAATGTGAAAGACTAAATTTGAGCGCTCATCTTCGCATTCTGTTATTGAGGGCGGGTTCCTGCACCGGAAATGGTCGATCACACTCAATGGTGGCACTTCCGTTAACAGGAAGCATCTGGTGCATCCGGACATCTCCCATTAAGGAAAAAACTGCTTCCGTTAATTATTTTTTTTTATTTGTTGGTCTTAAAAAAATCTTTGTCCAGACATGCAGTGAAAAAAAAAAACAAATCAAAACGAAACGAAAGCAAATCGAATAATCTTTAAATTACAATATTTGTTTAATTTTGATTTAATATTGCATATAATCGTCATATCTAATGCAAATATCTTTATCTTATCTTCAGAAGTATGCATCTATCTATCTATCTATCTATCTATCTATCTATCTATCTATCTATCTATCTATCTATCTATCTATCTATCTATGTCAATTTGTTCATTATCTATCTATCTATCTATCTATCTATCTATCTATCTATCTATGTCAATTTGTTCATTATCTATCTATCTATCTATCTATCTATGTCAATCTGTTCATTATCTATCTATCTATCTATCTATCTATCTATCTATCTATGTCAGTTTGTTCATTATCTATGTCAGTTTGTTCGTGATCTATCTATCTATCTCAGTGTTTATCTGACTCTCTATCTCTCTATCTAATTATGTTGTTTATAATCAATCTATCTATCTATCTATCTATCTATCTATCTATATATGTCAATTTGTTCATTATCTATCTATCTAATTATCTATCTATCTATCTATCTATCTATGTCAATTTGTTCATTATCTATCTATCTATCTATGTCAGCTTGTTCATTATCTATGTCAGTTTGTTCGTGATCTATCTATCTATCTATCTATCTATCTCAGTGTTTATCTATATCTCACTCTCTATCTCTCTATCTAATCATGTTGTTTATAATCTATCTATCTATCTATCTATGTCAGTCTATTCCTGTTTTTGTTTGTGTATCTATAAACAATTATTACTCATTTTACATTGTTGAAGATCAAAGTTGACTGGACAGCAAAAAGCTGGAAGAGGGTCCCACAAGCATGCGGTGCGAGAGAAGAAAATGTTAGCATAGAACTTGCGGTTAAATATAAGCATTTCAACTGTAAACTGATGCTGACAGTCTATTAATACGCTTAAATTCACAAAGTCTAGGTGCCGCAGATGAAACAATTGCAATGAAAGTCTTTATAAAAAAAGTAAATATTAACCATTAATCATAAAGAACTTTTTTCTTTTTCCTCATTGCTACTTGATTTAATATTGCCATCTATCTATCTATCTATCTATCTATCTATCTATCTATCTATCTATCTATCTATCTATTGTAACCTAGGGAAGGTTACTGAACAGAATAATCAAACGAAGGTTGGTAATGAGTGATAATACTTAGAACACATACAACACATATAAGATTCGCCAGAGGCGCATAGAAATAGTAGTCACTGCTAGAAGTGAGTCAAGTGAATTCCACAATGAATTTCCAACTGCTGGATATCTACCAACCGCCCCATTCGGTCAGATGTGGCACAAGGCAGAATTTAATGTAAACTATCCGAGCCCGTAGGCTAGGTCCAAATTTCACGTAGTCGGGTAGCTGTTTTCCGAGACGAGACTCTGCCCTTTGTTTAGCCTCGTCTGGAGATCCTCTCTGCCCGGAGGCAGAGTTTGACCTGCACAGCTGGAGACGGATCTCTAACTGCAAACCAACATACAGTATTTACTACTGCATTTACGTAAATGGGGACATACCTATTATCGTCCGTAGGTATGCTACAACAGATAGATAGATAGATAGATAGATAGTGTTGTAACCTAGGGAAGGTTACTGAACAGAATAATCAAACGAAGGTTGCTAATGAGTGATAATACTTAGAACACATACAGCACATATAAGATTCGCCAGAGGCGCACAGAAGAAGTAGTAGTCATCTGTTAGAAGTGAGTCAAGTGAATTCCACAATGAATTTCCAACTGCAGGATATCTACCAACCGCCACAAGGCAGAATTTAATATGGAGTATCCGAGTCCGTAGTCTCAGCCCAAAATTCCCTGTAGACCCCGTATGAAACAAAGTCGGGTTACTGTTTCCTGAGACGAGTCTCTGCCATTCGACATAGCCTCGTCTGGGGATCTTCTCTGCTCGAAGGCAGAGAATTTGACCAGCATAGCTGGAGACGAATCGCCAACTGAAGGATGCTTATTAACCGGCCCACGCGGTCAGATGTGACACAAGGCCGAATTTAACATGGGGTATCCGAGCCCGTAGGCTCGGGCAAAAATTCCCCGTAGACTCCGTAAAAAACGGGGTCGAGTAGCTGTCTACCACCCCAGACGAGACTCTGCCCTTCGGCATAACCTCGTCTGGGTTCCTATCTGCCCGAAGGCAGAGATTTCGACTAGCTTAGATGGAGACGAATCTCCAACTGAAGACCAACATACAGTATTTACTACTGCATTTACGGGGATGGAGGCATACCCATTATCGTCCGTAGGTATGCTACAACAGCATCTATGTCAATTTGTTCATTATCTCTCACTCTCTATGTCAATTTATTCATGATCGATCTATCTATCTATCTATCTATCTATCTATCTATCTTCAGGGTGTGGAATTCGCAAATATTAAACACTTCAAATACATCGTGGTATGAATCAATTGTAACAAAATTAGTATAGAAAATAAGATAATTGAACGTAGAACGCGGTAGGTGTAGTTTAGCACAACACCACAAGTTACTACATAACCAAAATATTAACATTAGAACTCGCGTTATGTTCTTAAATAGCAGATCGGGATTTTGCCATGGATGTCATGCATGGCGCCAAACACATTCATATATATCCAAAGTGCCCGCTGTGCACAACCGCTAAGTAGATCTTAGCGAGGATTACTCTTTTTTCTCCTGGACTGACAACCACAGATTCAGAATCAAGGAACTCTACCAAATATTCAAAAGCTGCAGCAGCTATCTATCTATCTATCTATCTATCTATCTATCTATCTATCTATCTATGTCAGTTTGTTCATTATCTCCCTCTCTCTCTCTATGTCAGTTTGTTCATTATCTCTCTCTCTCTCTCTCTGTCTATCTATTTATCTCTGTCCCTTTGTTCATTATCTATCTATCTATCTATCTATCTATCTATATATCTATCTATGTCAGTTTGCTCATTATCTCTCTCTCTATCTGTCTATCTATTTATCTCTGTTAGTTTGTTCATTATCTATCTATCTATCTATCTATCTATCTATCTATGACAAGATCTATTTATATCACAGCAATCAAGCCAGTATCAAGTATTAGAAGTCGTCATTGCGAACTTAAACAAAACTCAACCGATACCATTATTACGTATCTAAGCGCAGTGTTAGTTTGGCGTCTAAGTCTCATCATTTTACAGTTTAAATTGATAGATGTAACCGTAAGTTTTATGCTAACAGTTTCTTCTTTTCAGTTCATTTTGATTTTCAGATCAATTTAAATGCATATTACAAAAAACAAAAAAAAAACAACAAAAAAAAAACGATCAAAATTGTATTAAATTTAAAATGACTATTCTTTTAACAAGTAAAAATTCTGCCAAAATATCCTAAATTTAAAAATTATACGGTAGTCAAAACATCCCAAATGCAAAACGCGACATTGGAATCTAAAGGCATCTTTCGCTATTCATTGGGAGAGGGAAAAGTGCCTTTTAAAAGCTAAGCAAAGGATTAAGAAAAAGGAAAATTCTATTAGAAATAAAGAAAATAGTACTTAATTTTTACGTCATACTGTCGCTCCTTTATGACAGGGAACGCTGTACAATCGCCTCGCAGATGAAGAAAACACGTGCAGCATGTCGAACAACGCCGAAACTTTAGAGAAAATGGAAATAAAAGGGACACATAACATTAACTTCAGGAAAATACAGTTGAAATGTCTATAGTGCATAATGAGAAAAGAAGCCTTGGAAAACTTGATGCTCGCAGGACAGATTGAAGACATGAGCGACAGGGGAAAACAACGCATCACTTACCTAGCGTGCTTGAGTAAATGAATAGCAGAAAAGTGTTATCTCTACTAAGATAAAAAGTCAAAACTGTTTAGAGCTATAAAGGACAGGATATCGTGGAGAGCCATGATCGCAAAAGTTGTGAAAGGACACGGAACAGAGAAGAAGGCCAGTGGTAGGTGACTATATTGTTAGAAATACTCTCAGGGAACTTAGCGGCAATATATTCAAAGACATCTGGCAGACATAGTATTCCGGGGCATTGCATGTTTCAAGGCAGGACGCCGCTGGCCAGAAGCGGATGGACTGACGTGTTGCAAAGAGGAAAGCCAAATCGGCTCCACCACGCTCTGTCATCACTCGAAAGTCCGGACAACATGGAAATTTGAGGAGAAAAAACATTTTGAAAAAAAAAAGGACACATTGTAGTGTGTCCGTTAATTAGTTTGAGTGATGGGAACTGTGGCCCATAAATCCGAATAAGGATAGCAAATTGTGTCCTCCCGAAGTTAAGTAAAGTATTAATTAATAGGAAAATGTCGTTAGAAACAGATAATACTGCTGAATGGTGAGAATAGCATGGACAAAACATGTGATCAACGAGGTAGTTTTGAGGAATGTAGGAATTACAGAAAAATAATACATACATTCAGAAAGAGACAATTAACATTTCTAGGATGAGGAATAACGGTCTGGGGACATTTAGACGCGCAGAACAAATTGAAATCAGGAGAAGTAGAGGGAAACGGCGAGTTATTAGCTGAATTTGACGCTGATAATTCATTGCCTAATGTTCAGTGTATATCTTTCATATTCCCCACTGAATTGGTAAAAAGAGATTATGTTGGAAAATAAATAATCAGTAGTGGAAAATAATTACTATTTTCCATCATTAGAATCTAGACTTATCAATTTACTTACGTTGATATATATATATATATATATATATATATATATATATATATATATAGAGAGAGAGAGAGAGAGAGAGACGGTTTCAGAAATTTTAGCTGAAAATTACAATTCCTTGTACTCCTTCCAGATCAATATCTCAGCTTGCCTATCTCCCTGCGTATCTAATAATCGCAAAGAGATTCAAAAGGAAAAAAAAAACAACAACTAATTTTATACATAAATGATGTCTTATAGAGATCCTGGTTTGATACGGCATATCAACCTCAATGTGTTATTTAATGTCGACACAATTTTTATTGTTGATAATATTTTTTTTCAAAACTCTATTTCTGGTAATATTTTTTCCTTTAAAAAATCCATTTCTGCCAATCATTTTCCTTCAAATATTTATAGTTGGTAGTAATTTTTTTTCAAAAGATATACAGCTAGTAATAATTTTTTTTTTCAAAAAAAAATGTATAGCTGGAAATACTTATTTTTAAAAAATGTATTGCTGGTAATATTTTTTTTACAAATATGTTTTGCTGGTATTGAAAGCTATTTTTACACGTTTTTGACCCAAGTTTGTGGGGGTTAACTATTTTTTATTCTAACAGGTGCTACCACTCCGGGTTAGGGTGGACCTAGGAACACCAGCAATTTAAAGGTGGTTCCACGCTCCTCAAAACCTACTGATAAGAGGCCTTGTTGTTACGAAGGACGCGGATGTAGTTTATTGTCAGACCCAGGACGGTAGAGATTCCGAACGTTATATAACCAACGGGAGAAGTAAGAGGCAGATTCTTAAAAGGAAGGCGAAAGACCCGTCGCAGATTTTGATCACTTTATGTTTAGACATAAACAGTCTCCCCAGAGGACAGAAGAAAACGTCGTGTATCAGTCGAAATGCAAAGTCAAAATTTGTGAAGAAAACAACCCTAGCGCGACAAAATGTTTCACAATCAGGAGAGCGATATAAATATAAAAATATAAAGGATAGAACTGACAGTTGCATGTAGTTCGTTCAAAGGTGAAATCTTGTTGCCAATCTAGTAGCACGCTAAACTTTATGCAGCCGATGCACTTCGGAGAACAGCTCATCAGAACGATTGTCATGAAAATATTTGTAGAAAAGACAGAAGGAAACCAGCTCATTTCGGTGTGGAAGTGACTGAAGTACAGATGCCAAGTCAGGAGTGTTTACATTACAGACCCTTCTATGATATTTGTCAAGAATCTCGCGATATATTGTAAGAACACCAGACCAAATAGGGCAGCAGTATTCAATGTACGAACGAATGGTAGTTTTATAAATATGCAAAACAGATTATGACGAGAACTGCCTGAGACGACACAGCGAATCAATTTTCCTAGCAACTGAATCAATATAATCACTCCAGTTCATTCCAGTGTAAGACGTGAGTTCAAGAACGCGCAAGGTGTTGCTCTCCTGTAGTTTAGATTGCTGATATGCAGTCACAATTAAAGCAAAATAAAGATACAACCCCACCAAACTATGCTATAATGCCTCTAGCTAAAAATAAAGCCATAATTTGTTTAGAAATTGTCTCGAAGAAATTACTCAATGCAGAATAATAAATGAACATAGTATTGATCAATAAAATTTTTCATAAAATACAATTATCTTGATTTTCAGATAAAGAATTCTAACGACTCGATACATCGTGGGAATTCAGAAAACAGACCTACAACATATATGACTAATGACTTTTCAAGTAAATAAACTTATCTCCGCCTAAAAGTATTTGATACAGATGTTCTGAAAAATCCCAGCATGCAATTGGTACTGCTTACTTTTTTGACAGGTAAGTGACAGACCTGTGATAATAAATTCGACATTTGCATTTTTATCAATATATGTCATATGCATAGAGTTATTTTTTTCTGAAATGCCATTCGGGAAACAACTCCGAATAAGAATAAATCGCATATTCCATGTTGAAAACAATTATTAATATGAAATAAGTCTCTACAATTATTTATCTTGAAGACATTTTTATTTAGAATAGACCTTGTTGTTTCAATGTATCTATTTGCCTGATTTAACAATCGACTTTGATCGTTGTTGCGTTGCCATATCGTTCGGAACCGTTGCTGCTTAATGTTGTAATGGAATGTCCCACACTCCCTATCGCCTATGTGGATTAACTATATCAGTAGTTATATATAGTGAGCACAGGCTGGGGATGGCTTCGGGAATTACTAGCCTGCTACCTGATTCCTTGTCTTTCAGTAGTGTATTCTTGTTTACAATAAACCTCTCTTTCTTTCATCTACAGTTGAGTTCGTTACTTTCATTTACGTGCAAATACTCTTGGGAAAAAATATGAATCCATCTAAAAGGCTATAGTAAATGGATGGACAGACTGGGTTCTATAGCCATAGGTTGTAACCGGTCTAGGGGAAAGAAAATTCTGAATTAAAATCCTTAATGGTCGTGAGGTCGGTGAGAAACTGACCCACTAAACCGTCTGGTACGCAGGATAAGTGGAACCCCAGCAGCACAAAAATCAAGAGCTGTTAATGGGCAGATAAACCACTCTGTGTCAACGGACATTCCTTCCAGCTATGGATTAAATAGCCTCACCAACCCACAAGTGGCCAAGCGTGCTGAGTACGTCGAAACCTCCGAAGACATGTTAAGACATTTTAGTGTTGTGTAATACAGAGTAAGGGGTATCAAAACAGATGAAGCAAAATATATTAAGACAGCCGGCAAAAGACATATTAGGTCTTACGCATATATCGACTAAATGAACTGAACTAAAATAGGAAAGATAATAATTGTTAATTAAGTTATTGAAAGTACTTAAAACAAGAACCTTAGACGATACAAGAAAGATCCTAAATTATCTCGGTTGAAAAGTTATGTTCAAAACACTGAAGACTAAGAAAACAGTTCGTTAAATAGAATAATGGAAATATCTTATTTCAGAACGAGAAAATCTCTAAAATGTCAGCTTTATACAGCAGCTTAAAAATGACTTTTATCGAGTGAAGCCGAATGGGCTTTATCGAAGACCGCACTTATTCGATCATTATGGACTGGCGCTACAGAATCATAGAACTGTACAAGATAACATAAACCACATCACTTGAAGGCTTAACAGCAACAACAGCTAAGATGGATATCATATATAACTCGAAGAGAAAATAATAACATAATCAAGATGATTACATTCAACACTACTTTGAATAAAAGGTTAGGAAGGAAACACCCATCAATACTGGAAGGGTTGATAACCGTTACTGAACTGGAATTAAAAAAAATTGTTTTAAGTGAAGGATTTTATAAATTTCAGTCGACAATATCTGGTATGAAGCTGTCCAATCCTTCCTTTCAATCTTCAACAGAGTTCATAAGAGTTTACGCGTCCTTTTGGATGATAAATCTTACATCCGACAACCCATTCCCCATAGACAAAACGTTGCTAAACCGTGGTTATTCTTTTGCTGTTTTCATAGAATATGTTCATACGAGGTACACTTCTTACTGCCACCTTAACGTGCCCAGTCAACTTCTCATTCGATTCGTATTCCATCGCTGAAGAGGAATTCAACCAAGATTTTTCCTACGAACTCTTACGTTGTTGAAAACACTCCAGAAAGGATGTGTGGTAAACATTACTTCTTTGATTATATATATATATATATATATATATATATATATATATATATATATATATATATATATATATACTCGACTCCCGTCGATTCGACGTATGTGGGTCAAGCAGATCAGTTCCTAGGAACTGAAAGCCCGACACTAGCACATGAGATTTGATTATAGTGGTGGAGGTTTTGTGCAGAACCATCCAGAGTTTTTGAAGGGCCGAATACAGAGACCTGCTGCACAACGTGCCATAAGGTATCCCAAACGACCCTCCGCAGGTTTTGAATTCAGACCTGTCCTTCTCCATCCAAACCAGTCTATCCTGTTACTTACCCATAGCTGGAGAGAGAAGAAGAGGATTAATACCTTTCCCAAGGGTATCGGCACGTAAGTGAATGTAATGTGTCCAACTGGAATTCGAACTAGACTCTCCGATTCCTCAATCCAGGCCGCTATCCATTACTCCCTACAGTAAATCAACACAAGTATCATTTTACGATCACTATGGTAATATTTACGCACAGACTAGGGGTGTAGCGATGGGCTCACCTCTGGGTCCTACTTTATCTAATTTCTATGAACCATGTAGAAAAAGATATCTTTAATAATTTCAAGATTTGGTGCTGGGTAATTGAAATGCCTTTTTGGGTACTGGATCGAGCTGAGATTTTTCAGCACCCCCTTGTATATATTGTACAGTTGTTATTTATTTCCTTATAAATTTAACTTTTTAATTCTTGGTTTTTGTCTTCTTATCTCACTTCCCCACATGTTCATCTCATCTAGCATCTTGTCTATACTCCACCTTCTCGCTGAAAGAGAAGGTACCCCAGCAACGTCACCTAAATCAAAATACCCAGGATCAAAATACCACTCCACCACTTTGATTAGTTAAGTTGTATTTAAGGCGCCCAAATTTCACGATCATCGTTATTGCAACAACCAGTCAGAGTAATGGACGTCCGCTCCTCACTCTGTCTTATTCCAATTTTTACAATCTTGTCCGATAAGGCACTTTTCACAACCCAATTCCACCAACCTCCATCTTCTTGGAGTTTCTCTTTTGATGCAACGGACATTATTACAGTCATAAAAGACCGAGTCGTCTCCGGTTCGTATGGAAAGTAAAGGACACGCTTTGATGTTATTAATAAAGTAATAGAAAAGCGTTGGAAGGAAGGAGAGTAAGGCTGGACGCAGAAGGTGAAAAGGTGTTGGTACTGGGGGAGTAAACATGGCTCGTGATGTGGGATGACAAAAGGAAGATGGTTGCCAGAAGAATAACAGAGAGGGACAAGGAAAGAAGAGGGAGAAGAAGAAAGAGAGAAAATGATTTTGGTGAAAGGGAAACGAAAAGACCGAAAAATGAGAAGGGTAGGATTCGAAGAGAAGGAAAAAGAACGGGGACGATTAATTAAAAATGTTGTGAGCATTAGCCAAGCAAAGAAGTGTCAACGTTTTTTTTTTTTTTATTAATAGTTAAACTAAAACGTAATGTTTGGCGTATTGAGTGCTGTTGAAAAGGCAAGGCTGTAATGTCTCAAAGGCTGAAAAGCAAAAAGAAAGGAAAAAATAAAGGAAAATAAAGATGTGGGAAAAGAGAGTGTCGAGGAAGAGAAAGTAAAATCGAAAGAAAAATAAATAAAAGAGAACGAAAAAGATAAGAGAGAGAGAGAGAGAGACAGACAGACAGACAGAAAGGGGGAGAAACAGAGATACAGAGAGACTATATTCTTCAAACAAGCCCTGAGATAAGGTATTACCATTATTCTATATAAATGTATATATCAAACTGTTTTTTTTTTGTCGCCGGGTTTTTTAACAAAAGCTTAGAAGACCGTTTCACTGAAGGAATGAAGCTGCTATTCAATGATATTTAGGTATATGGTCTGCAACAGGGGCACTTCGATGTGGTGCAATGGTTAGCAACCTTCTCTTGCTAGATCGATTATGAGTGAGTATTGTAGGCACGGTGGAGTAATGGATAGCGGCGCGGATTGTGGAATCGAAGAGTCGAGTTCGAATTCCAGTCGGGTCTATTACATTCACTTACGTGCTACTACTCTTGGGGAAGGTGTGAATCCTCCACTTCAATCCCCCCAGCTATGGGTAAATAGCAGGACAGACCAGGTTGGATGGCAACTGGTCTACCGCAGAAAGAAATGTATCAGTCATGTATCGAAAGATACATGATCGCCAAAATGATTGAGTTGGATCCTGGGTGCTCACTACGTTAGGCCTTTGTGTCACATCTAAGCTACAATTAGAAAATTCCGATATTTTCGGCAACAATCTTCTTTTTATGTATGCCGTGTCCCTTGGGTGATCTTATTATTTGTAGATCTTATGAAATTCTTGTCACTATCCTTCCTAATCACTTTGCCATTCATATACACAAGCTTTTTAGGTCGGTTATTCGCTATTGTCTTCTTTCTGTTTTGCCTTCATCATACCCTGTGAGTGTCAAATTTTACATGCCGTCTTTTTTCATTATGTGTCCTAGAAATATCAGTAGCCTTTGATTCCAAGTTCACTCACATGATATGTCCCAGTCTCAAAAGATTTTTAGAACATGCAGTTTGTTTACATTTTTCTTAAAATTTCCTCGTTATTCATTTATTCAGTCCATAGTATTCTCAGCATGCTTCTGTAGGACACATTTCTGTTGTCTCTAGTGTCTTATTCATTTGTGAGAAGATTGCTCAGCATGCAATTGTCATATAGAAGGACTGACATTGCATAAAGGTTAAGAACTCTTTTCTTTGTTTTTAACGAAATTGTCATGTTTCTTAATATTTCTTTCGACGTGGAAAACACGTTTCGCTATTTCAACGAACCTTCGGAATTCGGTGCCACGTTTCCGCCATCTGTTAAAACACTTTTTAAATATTGCTTTATTCTGACATCTCTAGTTCATATTTCTCATCTCGGGCTGCTTCCCTTGTTGACGACCATATATACTCACATCTTAGAATTTCTCGCAGTATCGGCGTACAGTCACATGACGTTGAAACACCGGTTCCCGTACGATCACCGAAGTTAAGCAATGTCAAACCTGGTCAGTACCTAGATGAAATACCAAGTGCTGTAAGCTTGGGTGTGCGGATAGTGTAGTGAATAAGGGTTTGAAATTGTTAATCTGAAATTAATTCAAGTTGGGTTCGTTATAATCACTTACGCGAAAATACCATTGGAGATGGCATGAATCCACCTATTCTCCCCCAGCTATGTGTTGATTATTAAGTCTTATGTCATTATTATCGAAAACAAAAATTCTTACCATCTAAAAGCATATTTTCTGGCTTTAAATAACCTTCAAATGATTGATAAGCCGTTGAAAACGAATCAGTCAATTGCAGCATAATTTTTGTACCTGCTGTCACAGCATTCTCTTGCAAAAGAATATTTCCACATAAATGGTAGTATCAAGTTTCCAAGCAGAGCATTACACAAACTATTACACTGCCTCTCACAAGGCCTCTTGGCTCACACAATGCATCACTTCTGTAGGATAATGAGCCATACGTAACCTGCTATCACCTCTCTTCAGAAAATCATACTCAATGGATAGCGGAGAGCACAATGATTAACGGCGTTTAAAATGAAAACGGTGAAGTGAGTTCAAATCCACGCTTAGTCTGTTGCATTCAATTTTTAAAAAAAATGACTCAAGAAAGGCACGAATTCATCTCTCCCCAAATACCTATTTAGTTAGCAGGATAACCTGAGTGTCGATGGCGATCAGTTTAAGAGAGGTTTACACTGAATTGAAAACCTCGGAAAAGGCAATCGGAAACCAGTTCATCATCTTTCCAAGGAAGTCATTGAAATTCACAGATATTAAAGAAACAAAATGAAGGGATAGGGCATTGAAAAAATTAATCACTGACTCAAACTACTTCCATTAAGGCAGTAAAGTTTTGACATTCCTGTAAATATTGAGGCCGCTTTCATCGATAAACATTGCTTAGCTGGCATACTTTGAGCAAAAACAGCTACAGGATTCGATAAACCTATTTTCCTGAAAATTTGTTTTAGTAGAAATATTTTATAAAATTTCAACTGTAGCATTTGCCGAATTGTTTCCTTATAAGGAAACGGCTAATATTACTATTACCATCGTCAATGTCACGTGAAACATAACGAGAACAATACAATATAAATTAAAAAGGTGTTCAGTGTATATTTTTTCCGAGTGGTAATGGTAATATTATAGCCGTTTCCCTACAAGGAAACATTTGGCATTCATTGACCGAGCAGCCAGTACTGTTTTCGGCTGAAATTTATAAAATCTTTCTCTTAAAGCTGTTTTTCAGGAAAACAGATTTCTTGAGTCCAGTAATTGTTATCACCCTTTCTAGTATTGATGGGATTTTCCTTCCTAACCTTTTAGTTGAAGTCGTGTAGAATGTCAACGTCTTCATTATTTCAGGCAATTATGTGCCATGCATGATACACGCCTAGGCGATTATGTATCTTTTGATACATGACTGACGAGGCAGATATTTCCCGCAGTAGGTTGCCATTTCTTTCTGCGGTAGACCAGTTGCCATCCAAGGCTATAGAATCCCGGTCTGTACTGCTATTTACTCATAGCTGGGGGAGAAGAAGAGGATTCATACCTTTCCCAAGGGTATTAGCATATAAGTGAATATAATGGATTCGACTGGAATTCGAACTCGGCTCTCCGATTTCTCAAACCGTGCATCCTATCTTCATTATTTGCCTTATCCATTGTAATTGTGGCTGCTGTTGCTAGTCATCAAGTGATGTGCTTTCTTTTATTTCATACAGTTCTTTGTTTGTGGTTCTGTAGTGACAGTCCACAATGTTCAAAGAAGTTTGGTCTTCGGCAAGACCCTCAGGCTTCACTTGCTCGAAGATATTTTTAATCATCGATCACAGAAAGCGGGTTGTATACAGCTGATATTTTACATATTTCTGATTCAGTTTTTGTCTCTCGCATTGCATCCATATAAATGTCTCGATCTGACGGGGCTATTTAAGAACATGACACGAGCTTTCGGGTTGATGTTTTGGTTTTGTAGCAATTTGCGGTGTTGGGCGAAACTACTTCTGACGTAACATATTCTTTGTTCAATTACTTTTTCTTCTATACTGACTTTGTTATAACTGATCCATACGCCGATTTATTTGAATTGCTTAGTATTTACTAATTCTACATCTTGATTCAGGATAGATGTTACCATTTGCTTTCATTCCAATTCCAGATCATAGTTTCTGTTTTGGAAAGGTTTATCTTGAGACCTATTTCTTGGAACACTTACTAGAGGATGAGCAAGCTGAAATGCAGCACAAGAAGAATATTTATTTCGTTGTACAATCAAATATCAGATATATCATTTGGTATTGTAGCAACGTGTGGTTTTGGGCGAAATTACCCACGGTGCAGCTTATTCTCTATTTAATTTCTATAATCTACTATAATAAATTTAAATTTTTACGATTGATTCAGAGTAGGAGCTCTCATTGCTTTCATTTCAATTCCACATCATAGTTTGGGAAAACTTTATCTTGAGTCCTATTTTTTGGAACACATTGTAGTGGATATTGAATTTCTGTTTAAGATCATCCTCAACCCAGATACGGATGCTTACCTCACCATCAGTAAATTGGCCTCGGATGGAAAAGGAGGAAAGTTAACTGGATCGACAGACATCTTGTTGTATCGTCGAGGTGAATGATACACAGAGAAGAATGAGTGCTTAATATATTTATTCAGCACCAGTATCCAGTGCTAACGGATACATACAAAAAAAGTAGAACAAAACAATTAACAAGACAACTTACAAGGAATAGAGGAGGGTCAAATGTTGTATAGCCAAACGAAGTAAGATCAATCCGAATATTAATCAGTTTAGTATCAACTTATTAATCATAATCGTAGACTGTTTAAGGCTATGAGCCAGGCCATCTGGTAGAGTGCTGAAGGGACGCTAGCTACTCTATAACACACCTGAAGAAGGATGCAGGGTACAACAGCCGAAATGTTGTGATGGTAACAATGATGAGAGCATTGAAATGTATATAAATGATATAACTAAGGACTATTGTTTCAATATTAACTGGTAGTAAGTTAATGTGTAACCTGATTTGTGAGTCTCAGAAATTTTTCCCTAGGCTTGTAGATGATCAACTACTGTTGACCAAGTGCTCAAGCAATAAAGAGTTGAGTAAACTTCAAAGACATTTCGAAGTTTTTCTTAGCATTGTGCAAAAGATGGAACTGAGAACTTTTCCATTAACCTGGAACTCACACACATACACACACACAAACACACAGAAAGAGAGAGAGAGAGGGGGAGAGAGTGAGAGATACAAACACAGACACGTATATACATATATATATATATATATATATATATATATATATATATATATATATATATATATATATATATACGTAGCTTTTGGCCTCGATATAATGTTGGGTATCATTGGCAGGAGAAGAGGTCGCTGTTGTGATCTTCTTGTTCAATTATTCGCATCTGAATAAAAGGCCGTTGTAAATGTAATTTCTCGCCAGCCGAAATTGGAGCGCGTGTTGCACCAGTTATACAAGCCTCGGGCGGGAAAAGTAATGTCATACGATTGCTATTCCTTTTGTATCTTCTGGGATCACTTTTTCATCTCTCGTAACATATTCAAGAAACGAGAAGTTGGGGGTTGATCAAGTCTTTCGATGCCTTTGGGCGGTATCTTTTGAAAACTTATTTAGACTTGTTTATGTAGTCAGGCTCGATACCCTGCTTTACGGTTTCCTGATGAAAAGATATTCCTATGATTATACATATATATTAATATATATACAATCCTACATAATTACATATATATGTACATAAATTCTTATATACATACGTACATACCAACATGTATATATACATATATACATATGTACATACCTACATACATATGTACATAAATACTTATATACATACGAACATACCCACATACATACATACATACATACATACATATATATAATAATAATGACTGGCCACTCGTATTCGAGGATGCTCGTCTACTAAGGCGGCTATCCAATTCCTATTGCAGACGCTCGCTCAGGCACATTTTGTGTTTTGCTCAACACTTACAGAGCCCACCTTTGGTTTATACTGCAATTATGCAGACCTTAGTTCCCTTTCCTGGGATAGAGCGTGTTATCTAGCGTGATCAACAATCTGAACAAGGCCAACACGCTCAGGCCCTCGACTTGTGGCTTTATGCTAGCACATCTATTGACGGCCTGCAAAAGTTCCGTCTACCCAATTTCCCTCCCTCACAAGGCTTGGGTCAACGCGTGGTATGGTTTTCAGGCACTCCAAAGGGATCGACCATGATCCAGTCTGATAACATCAAGAAGTCGCCTTCCTGTCAAATCGACCACGGCGAGATTCGAACCCGGCTCTCATGGTCAGAAAGCGAACGTTCTAACTATATATATATATATATATATATATATATATATATATATATATATATATATATATATATATATATATATATATATATATAAAGCTTTTCTTTTAAATATGCTTCGATGAATATGACAGACAAGGAAAATATAATTAAGTTTTAATTAGTTTTAACAGCATTCTTACAATTTCCCTTTTGGTTGGAGTAAGGGTGTGCAAAAATTGTCCGCTTCTTTAGCTGTTTTCAAGGGTGGGGTAGGTATTGCTAATTTCTCTTTTGATTCTATAAGATTTTTTTTATGTTGTTTTCATTACTAGTAGAAGAGCTTCGCATGTTGAGCACGGCTCGAATTCAAGTGAGAGTCATTCTGTTGTTTTGGAAAACTTTCAACGCCTATCACCACTGTTGAATAAGGTGAGGTTGATAGTGGGAGCGAGATGTTTTATATACAGGGCCTCTCTCACGGCGTGATGAGTCCGGTAATTTGATTTATATAGAATCTTTTGTAAATTTTCCTTAAGAGATCTTGTAAATCGTGCGTGGTTATATGTTTTTCTGGCACTTTGATCTGATAAGTGATATGTGAGGCGTCTACTCATGTGGTAGTATGTCTGACATAGATAATTGATTTATGACAAGAAAAAGACTTGTACTAGGTAACGAAATTCATACACTATATGGTCATCGCTAATTTAAATTTGATGGTTTTATAGTTTTCCATTTTCTGCCATATATTATAGGTTTTACATGTTTTTATGGAATTTACATATGTAGATAAAAGCATTTCTACATAACGAATGTAACAGCATAATTTTCCATCCCACAAAATGTTTAATATCTAAAAAAATACGAAACTAATTGGATTTCTTTTTTCTCAGCTTTTCAGATAAGACGTTTAGCCATCTTGACATCATTTGTCGTAAGAATTATTAGAAAATCCTTTGGATTATTCAGCTAGAAATAGAACAAGTTAAAATTGTTTTGTGTCAACACCAATGTCTTCCCAAATGAGCAATGGTGAGAGGAAAAGATCATTCGTGCCGTCAGTAATGGTACCAACATTCATACTCTGGCTTCCATCTTCAAAGTTCATTCAAGAACCATCAAGAGAACGGGGAATAAGTTTAAAACAGAGGGGACAGTAGAGAGGAAAACTGGATCCGGTAGTCACAACGGGAAGAAGAATCATCATTTCAACTTAGAGCTAAAGAGATAAATTAGACACTCAATCCATAAGACGTTTGGATCATGGGAGAGGAGTTTTAGCTATGGCAGTCCAAAGAGCAGTGAAAAAAAGACTTGAAATGAAATCGTACATAGAACGCGTGAGATAATTTGTTACTCCAGGACAGAACGTTAGAAGATTAGAAAGGGCGAAGATCATCTTGAATAAGTTGGAAAATGATATTGGAATAATATATATATATATATATATATATTTTTTTTTTTTAATTTTATTTATATCCTACATGAGTTTCCGATCCTTAGCTATGATTAATTAATGATGAAGATGTTATTTTTATTTATGATCGATTTCATCACGATTCTCCGGTTGGGCTTGGAGAATAATTATAAATTTTTATTGCTCAAAGTAGATTCCAATAGCGTTATAAAAGCCTCGGAGAATTCCAGTAAGATACCTTTAATCATTTCTAAGATACAACAGTTCAGAGCTTAATCTAATAATTGGGTAATTTTGCCCTTACACAATTTTAGACAATTTTGCTGTTATATCCGGTATATATATATATATATATATATATATATATATATATATATATATATATATATATATATATATATATATATATGGTTCATACACTGACAAAGGACATATTCCATTTATTAAAACTCAAAAATATCAAGCCGGTAGACATAAATTATATTTTTTCAAAGACTGAATTTTATTTCTATCCTTCATGAGTTTCCAATCCTTAGCTATGATTAATTAATGATGAATATGTCATTTTCGTTTATGATCGATTTCATCACGGTTCTTCTTTCAAGCTTGGAGAATAATTATAAATTTTTATTGCTCAAAGTAGATTCCAATAGCGTTATAAAAGCCTAGGAGAATTCCAGTAAGATACCTTTAATCATTTCTAAGATACAACGGTTCAAAGTTTAATCTAACAATTGAACATTTTTACCACTACACGATTTGGACAATTTTGCTCTTACCCCCGGTACCTACATACACAGGATCATACATACATGATAGCTGTTATCTTGTATGACCATCTCAAGATATGTAAGACATAGTTGGGCACACACGTATATATACGCGTAGAACTTGTAAACCTATAGCTGAAGAATTTGATCTATACATTTATTTCTCGTAAGAAACAACAAAATCGTTAGAAAGAGAGAGAAAAGAGTAAGTGAGTTATGTGCCATGCGTGATACATGCTTAGGTGATTATTTACCGAAAGATACATGACTGACGAGGCAGATTTTTTCCCGAAGCAGGTTGCCATTTCTTTCTGCGGTAGACCAGTTGCCATCCACGTCTATAGAACCTGGGGTGGGGGAGAAGAAGAGGATTCATACCCTTCCCAAGGGTATTAGCACGTAAGTGAATGTAATTGATTCGACTGGAATTCGAACTCGGCTCTCCATTTCCACAATCCGAATCAGACTAGGTTTTATTGCCTTGAATGGCAACTAGTCTACCGCAGAAAGAAATGACAACCTACTGCGGGAAAAAAATCTGCCTCGTCAGTCATGTATCGAAAGATACATGATCGCCTGAGTGTGTATCACGTATGGCACATAACTGACTGAGAAAAGAGTACTGAGCTTTTATGTTATATCACTCCACCGTCTACAGAAGGATGCTGAGAATATCATGTAACGAACACGTGAGCAACGATGAAGTCTTAAAAAAAACTGACACAAAAAGGACACATACATAACATCAGGAAGTGACAGTTGAGATTTCTAGGGCACATAATGAGGAAAGCAGGCTTAGAAAATTTGATAGTCACAGGGCAGGTTCAAGGCAAGAGTGGCAGTGAATACCAACGCATAGCCACCCAACGTGCTTAATCGCGGAACAAGGCTTAGGAGAGAAAACAAAACGACAACATTAGTTAAGAGCTACAGGAAATTGTGGAGATCCATGATCGCCAACGTCCCGAAGGGACTCGGCATATAGAAGAAGAGAACGACGATAGCCCTTGAAGTCAGTAAGTGAGTCGCAATGATTATTGCAAACGTGGTAAAACTAAGTTGTTCTGACCTTGAATTATTCCGTAATTTCTATTCATATCGCTCGTGGGTTTGATATGTGACGATTGAGACTGTACATATTCTACAGGTTTTAATATGCCTATATCTCCATGTATTTACTTTTATATAACGATATTCGTAATATACAATAATGTGGCCGGATGGTAATGGTAATTGTGAGAATAACCGTTTCCTTATACGGACATATTCAGTATTCATTGACTGAACAGTTTGTGTTTCGATCGGTTGAAATTTTTCCCTTTTAAGAAAATAGGATGCGCAAGTTCATTGTCATCTCTGTTTCCGGTATTGATGTGCCTTTACTCGCCAAAATTCTTTTTTACAGTAGCGTGGTTAGTCAACGTTCTGATTATGTCCTTACTTTTTCTTCGGGTTACAGACACCCGTGTAGAGGCTTCCCTGGACAGGCCATATTCTCATTTTAAACTTTCTCCATCTTACATTCATATCACACACCTCATTCAATAACACTCTCTCTTGAGTGTCTCTTGGTCCATGTATTGGGGGAACTTTAGTAAAAAATGAAATGCTCTCCATTTTGATGCTGCTGTTGATGTTGAAAGTCTTCAAATTTTGAAGTTTTTGCTAATTGTTAAAGTTCTTTGTGATTCTGTAATGTCAGTTTATAAAATCTGATGAAGAATTGTCTTCTTTAAGGCTTTGAGAATTCGTTAATAAATGATTAATTTAGCAATGATTTGTAGGAATCTAATATATTTTTATTATCTCTATACAACTGTTTTAATAAATTAAATATTCGTAATAATGTAAATTTGCTAAATAATATTTAAATCAATATTAAAAATCATTTGTATAGAGGCCATGTTATTTGGTATACGACATTTCGGCTTCTGTCATTTTCCCTTCGTCATTTTCCCTTCTGTCATTTTCCCTTAGTCGTAACGAGGCTTACCTCTGCCTTTTCTATAAATATTTTCTTGGTAATTGCTATGATGAGTTTTCTTTTTTGGCAACGAGACTCTATGAATTCAAGCTCAGCACTAGGCTGGCGGCTACGTCTCATTATTTTACAATTGAAATAGCTAGATGTAACCGCATGTTCTATGCTAACAGTTCCTTCTCTCGCATTTTTGGCTTGTGGAACTCTCTTCCAGCTTCTTGGTTTCCAACATTGATTTTAAACAATTCAATGACAATCGTTATCTTTTGTCTTCTTTGTTGCTGTTCTTAAATTACTAGATGCAAGAAGTGTGAAAGAATATGATAAAGAAAAAACATTATTAAGGAGAGGAAAATGCTCTCTCTTCTTCAATCATGTTTTCTCAAAATTCTTTTCACGTCTTAGTAGCTTTTTTTGTCTAGCTTGGGGTAAGATGATTAAAAGGAGTTATTTCTGGTTATGTTGGACGCCATGCATGACATGCCTATTACTGTCGAGAGATGAAGTGGCTATTTCAGAACATGGCTCGTGTACATATCTTTCTTTTAGGACATTTTTTGTATATATGTTCTTTTTTTTTATAGATACAAATACTTAAGTAAATGCTCTGTTTACTTAAGTAAATGCTCTGTTTATGATATCAGTATAAAATTTTTCGGACATTCAGGCTGTTAAATATAAATTTAACGGACTGAATGTCCCAAAAATTTTCATCGAAAATATGCGTGCTCCGACAAGAATGGAACCTGTAGCCTATATGGAACCGTCATATAGCCTGACGTGCGTTAATCGATTGAGCGACAGAAGAGCGTTTCGGTTAGCAAGGTCGGTTTTACTGTTTTTAAACTACAATTCTCCATGATTTTCTCTCGTACATTCATATCTGCTCGATGCGTATCCAAATGTAAACAAATGACGTCACACATTATGAAATGGACAAAGTCCGACAATTATCTTAAGACATTTTTTATATTTATATGTTCTTTTTTTTATAGATACAAATATTTAAGTAAATGCTGTTTATAATAAACAGTATTAACGACATTTACCGACCTGAATGTCCGAGAAATTATCATAGAAAATATGTGTCCTCCGACAGGAATCGAACCTGTATCCTACACGGAACCGTCATATAGCCTGATATGCCTTAACCGATTCGGCAACTGATGATCGTTCGGTTGGCAAGGTCGAATTTACTGCTTATAAACTTCAATTTTCCATGAATCTCTCACATACATTCATAATTGGTTGAATGAAACTATGTGCAAGCACTCACAACAAAATGATCTAGTGGCAAACAATATATATATATATATATATATAATGGACAATGTCCGACAATTATTTAAAGACATTTTTATGTTTAACATTCTTTTTATAGATACAAGTATTTAAGTAAATGATGCTCTGTTTATAATAGAGTATTAAACAACATTTACCGGCCTGAATGTCTGAGAAACTTTTATAGAAAATATTCGTCCTCCGACAGGAATCGAACCTGTATCCTATACGGAACTGTCATATAGCCTGACGTGCTTTTACCGATTGATCCACAGAGGAGCGTTTCGGTTAGCAAGGTCGATTTTACTGTTTTATTATAAACAGAGCATTTACTTAAATGTTTGTATCTATAAAAATAAATAAATAAAAGAACGTATAAACATAAAAAAAATGTCTTAAAATAATTGTCGGACTTTGTCCATTTCATAATGTGTGATGTAACACCTTTCTTTATATATGTATATTTAAAATCTGGGCAGACTATTGGGAGACAAGAGGATTTCTTTGGTAACGAAGAAAACAATACTGAACTGTTACATGACATCTGTCCTTCTTTACAGCAGCGAATGTTGGACCATTTCCTCAAAGATGAAGAAGAGACTTCAGGCGACTGAGATGTAGTTCTACAGAAGGAGGCTATGGTTATCATGGATCGAGCGTGTGAGCAACGATGAGGTCTTAGAGATGATGCAAACAAGGAGGAGGCTTATGCTTAACATCAGGAAGAAGCAGCTGACGTTTCTGGGACACATAATGAGGAAGGGGGGCCTGGAGAATCTGATACTCACGTGTCGAATAGTGGGAGAGACAAGGGAAAACAACGCGTGATATACCTGGCGTGGATGACAGAAGGTGGTTTGGGTGAGATCGCAGAGGGAAGGAACTTGTTAAGAGCTGCAAGGGATAGAGGGAGGTGGAGAGCCATGATCGCCTACGTCCTTAAAGGACACGGCACATAGAAAGAAAGAAAGAAATGCATACAAACGTAAAGAGTAGTGTCTATCTATACTTTTTGGACTTATTCTCTATACCGAACCAGTAAAACGTGAAACTAGAAATATAGATTGTATCAAATCAGATATGATTCAATGGGTTTGTGCAATATGTGGCCGTGTTCCATTTTCTGCAGCTGGGCAACATT
>OZ038497.1:75098256-75100756 GCA_964036315.1 Acanthosepion esculentum | reverse complement strand
AATAAGTTTTAAAAAAAATATATATTTTATTTTTTTTTAATTCTTCGCCTTTCGAACTTAAGAATATGAATTATATATATATATATATATATATATATATATATATATATATATATATATATCCACTATCCACTACTCCACTATATATATATATATATATATATATATATATATATATATATATATATATATATATATATATATATATAGTGGAGTAGTGGATAGTGCCTCGGAATCTATAATAATACTAATTCTAATATTACTCTACTTCTTCTCTCACCAGATATGGGTAAACAGCAGGACAGACTGGGTTTTATAGCATTTGATGGCAACTAGTCTAGGAGGGTCGTTTGAGGACCTAGTGGCACGTAGTGCACCAGGTCTCTGTATTCGGTCATTCACAAAGCCTTCACCACTATAATCAAATCATTTGTGCTGGTGTCTGGCTGCTGGTTCCTAGGAACTGAACTGCTTGACCCTCATACGTTGAATACGACGGGAGAGTCCACCAAATATCATCATCACTTCTTTTCCTCATTGTTCTTAACCGATTTTTCTTTCTTTTCTAAACATTTTCTCTTCTCTGAATTTTCTCCAATAACTTTACTTCCTCATCTGTCTATGTTTCTAAGATGAGGTATTATAATTATTCACTCTATTTAAATTGTTCGGGTTGTTATCCTCATCTTTATTGCTATATTCATTAATATCACCTGACGAAGGCCGGACTGTACAACGGCTGAAACGTCGTGAATATGGCAATAAAGATGAGGACAACAGTTGGAACTTTATGTTGTCTGTTTCTTTTTGCCTTCTTCATTCTTTTGCTTCTCATCTACATTTTTTTTCTTCTTGACGTCTGCTTCCTTCATTCTTTTGTCGTGTGCTTCCCTTCATTTTCTTGTCGTCTGCTTCCTTCTTTCTTATCTGGTAACCGACTTCGTTTCTCTTTCTCCCTTCTTTTCCTACATGATTGATCACCAATATTTTTCATACCTGTTAACCTTCTCTCACCATCTCGCATTTGCTGGTTTTCATCTCCAACCATCAATTTCCCCTTCCTGTTTTTTTTTATCTCCTTTAAGCCCAACAAAATTTTCGCCATTGTTCAATCACCGAACACCTTCGCCATTCAACAAAAAATATTCTCTGTTCAAGTCTGTTATTATGTTCTTTTTGCCAACGGCTTGATTTTAGCCCAAGAGACAAAATTGTAATGTCGTCGGCGTATTCAACTCAGTTGAAATGGCCAGGAATACACTAAAACGTGTCCAGAAAAAGAAATGCATCGACGAAAGACTTTCTTTCGAAAAATAAAGAACACAAACGCCTTGAATTTACGACCTTTGGTACACAGGGTCGATCTAAAAGGTGGAATAACAAAGGCGACTGGATAGGAACGAACTCTTGCTTAAGAAAAGAGATAACATAACTGAGAAAATTATACTCATTCGCATCGTGCGTCTGATGATCTATCTGATCCTCTGGCAGTTCATTTGGGTACTTCAACGCTTTCTAAAAGAATGTAGGTGAAGACTTATTGCTTCTTATCATCTCTACATGTAACATAAGGCAGTCATATACGGTTATCCAAAAAGTAAAATTATTATTTTTTCTGTGTTCACTTTTTTGACCAACTATTTCTATTGTCTTCAAATATTTTCTTTCACAAAACTTTCTTCCAATTCAAGGAACAAGATATACTTCAGATAGTGTGATACTAAATTAACCCTGGTAAGAATTGCAAATTATGAGGATAGATAATGGTTGACACTAGACGTGAAGTGCTTAAGATTGTAGTGGGCGTGGAAGCATCCTCTCGGGAGTCTTTTGCACAAAATAGCGGTTCTTGCTAAGAAACTGCTTGAGTGAAATTTCTGCTTTACAAATGGTATTGATTAATTTAATTTTTTACAGCTTATCAACCCTTTGTAGGCTATTTAAAGCTGAAACATATTTTGAAATGTAAAAATAATTTTTTGCGAGTAAATATTGCATTAACAAATTTTCGAGATTAACAATGATTTTCCACATACAAGTCTTACTATTTAACCCATAGCTGGGTAGAGCAGATTGATTTGTAGCTTCACTGTGGGTATTTGCGCGTAAGTACCTTACAACTGGAACATGTAGGATGTTTCGATTCTGTGGACTGTAAAAGTCCAAACTAGTAGAGCTAGCAAATGGAGTCAGACTTAAATCAAACAAAACAGATTAATTTAATACGAGTTTTACTTTCTCTTTGTTGGTGTGCTTTTTATCACCCATGAATCGGCGTGCTGAGTTCAAATTTCGACCGAGTCTGTAGCATTCGATAACACTGGAAAAATATGAAATGGTAAAATTTCAGAGAGAATATGTCTGTAAAAAGACAATATTAATAACGACAAAATGAAAACTTATCTTAGCCCTCGCGTTTCGTGCGATGAGGGAATTTATCGAGGTAAATACAAAGATTTTATTTTGTAACAAGTATTTATATACAAGAGCAAAGATGTTA
>OZ038497.1:75043256-75090756 GCA_964036315.1 Acanthosepion esculentum | reverse complement strand
ATTGCACTTCTCGCTTGTGGAACTCTCTTCCGGCTTCTTGCTTCCCAGTCAAGTTTGATCATTAAACATTTAAATGTAATATCAATCGTTATAGTCTGTCTTCTTAATTCTTGTTCTTTTATTGCTCTCTCTTTCATTAATAGTAGTTTTTTTTCTCATACTGTCTAATACTCATTAACCCCTTGCATCCTAGTGGCTCTATTGTGTTGCTTGGGGTGAAATGATTGAAAAAAAACAAACAAAAAAAAACAACACCATAACACCAAGGAATGCATTTCCGAGACATGACAGCATTCTAGTCTACGATAACGTTCTGATAAATTGAAGTAAGTTCATTCGGGAGGCTCTACAGAATACTGGTTATGGATTGACCAGTAATTTCCCGGTTTCAATGATTTTTTAGGGATGGTGGGATATGATCGAAGAAGCTCCCAATAATAAATCATCATTTATTTAAACTTTTCCCAGAGCTTCATTAAGTAAGAATGAATTTGTGACATAGCCTGACTTAAAAAAATGATTGGACAACATTTTTTATCGGAGCCGGGCGTTTGTCACAAATCGAGGTTGACACTTTAGATATTAATTGTTTTGGGTTCTTTTATATATAACTAGAAGCCATACCCAGATGCTCGATCAGAAAAAGCGTTCAATTAGAATGGAGCAAAAAAAGCATCATGTTTAGATATAACCTTCAATTACTTTAAAGTACTTTCATTAAAAAACATTTTAAATTAATACAGTTACTTATATAACAGTTGGAAGCACGGTGGAGTAATGGATAACGGCTCTGATTGAGGAATCGTAGAGCCGAGATCAAATTCCAGTCAAATCCATTACATTCACTTACGTGAATACCCTTGGGAAAGGTATGAATCCTCGTCTCCCCCCCCCCAGTAATGGGTAAATTGCAGGAGAGACCGGGTCTTGGATGACAACTGGTCTACCGCCGAAAGAAATGGCAACGTACTGTGAGAAAAATATGTCTCGTGAGTCATGTATTGAAAGATACATGATCGTTTAAGCGTGTATCACGCATGGCACACAACAGACTGACTGATATAACAGAAGTAGTAGGATATAAAGGGGTAAAACAGGCAACATGAAGACACACGTCGTATCACAATTATTTTGGCAATTTTGAAATTGCTACCAGGGATGTAAAAGAGGATACATTTATGAAGCAATTGTTACGTTGGATGAAAATTGGTTGAAAGATCAACGAAAAATAAGAAAGAAACCAGTAAAAATCGCCATTTTTCGCTATTTACGGGTTTTTTCACTATCTGAGTGGACTCAATTATCAAGTTGAATGACTGTTAAAAAATCAACTTATTGTTGGCTAAAATTGAGTGAAGTTTGTATTAGACTGCTTGAAAATTGAGGGAGTTTTCAGTTTAAAATTTGTGTTGAAATCGATTTTTCGTTTTTCGCGGTTTTTCGTTAAACACAGTGGCCTAGAAATAAGGTACCGTTGAGCTCGTCATGATGTAGGTAATCTACATACCGAGTTTGAGCGAAGTCCTATAAAAAAAAGTTAAATTTATCGATTTTTGATCGGCTTTATCGATTATAGATTTTTTAAAAACATCGATTTTTACACTAAGAACCTATCTCTTACATTGTACAATGTATGTGCCAATTTCGGTCAAAATAGGTTGGATGGATCTCGAGTGAAAAGGTATTCCACAGACAGACAGAAACATAGACATCCTCTGTTTTATATATATAGATGATTTGCCTTTTTTTCTTTCTTTTTTAATAATCATTACTTTAGAGTACGAAATGTATTCTTCCAGTTTTTATTTCATGAGATCTCACCTTTCTCTTTGTGATCAGAGAACAGACAAAAATAGGTGCCCAATTTTACATAAATAAATCCATATTTGCAGAATGGTAGGAAGAATTTAGCTGCTTGAGACGAAATGTTGTTTAATAATAAACACGTGGTAATAAACTGGAAGAAAATACAGAATACAAATTGTATAATCAGAGGAATAAATCCTAAAATACTCCACAAATATGCAAATTTGTGGCTAATGTATAACTTTAGCCATAGGTGTATGAAAAAGGGAAAGAAAGAAAAAGGGAATGAAAGGGATTCTTAGAAAGCTGATTTCCGTTCGTTAAGCGTATACATACATTCGTTTAGCTACTATATGTAACCGAGATATATTGATGTATATATCTCTCAATCTTCTCAGCTCTGCAGCTGACTGCACGCTCTCATTAAATCAGGGAGCTCCGCATCGCGCGTGTATGATAAAGGCAATCGGTTAAAAACCAAAGATTTTAGCGAAAGAAAAAGAAAATGGATAATAATGATGATAAAATTGGCGTGGGGAATGCGCATGCGTACAAAATCTAAGACGTGATAAAGAAAGTCGAACATGGCGTTCAGTCGGGAATAAAGCTGACATGATGATGGCTCGAAGATAAAAGAGACGAGGAACATGAATAAAAAATGAAGGAGAAAAGGAGAAAGGGGGATAAAGGATAAAAAAATTGTACAAGCGAAAAAGATGAGTGACATTTTCCACTCCTCTTTTTTTCTTTTTTTCGTTCAGGAAAGAGCGACCAAAAAAGTTTCAAAAAATGGCTGCTTACTTGGTACAGTGCAATGCCGGCTTAAAGATAACAGAACAGGCGTTCAGGAGTCGAACTCATAATGAGCGTGCATGCGGAAGAGGAACGCTTTGTGCTATTGACTTTTTCTCGTTTATATTTTCAAGTTCCTAAATTATTCATTTTTTCCTTTAAGGTTTTCTTTTTTCTATTCTTTTCTCTTTCTTTATTTTCTCTTCTTACGGTTTTTCTCGGACTTCTTTTCTCTTTCGTTCTATCTATTTCTTTCTTTCTTTCTTCTCTATCTTTTATTTTTGTTTTCTATTCGGTACTCTTTTCTGTTTCTCCTTTAAGTTCTTTTTCTGACAATTTTTCTCGAACTTCTTCGCTATTTCTTATCGTTCTCTCTCTCATTGTTTCTTTCTTTTTCTCTTCTTTAAGTTCTTTTTCTTCTTACAATTTTTCTTTGGATATCTTTAATATTTCCTCTTCTTCTTCTTCTTCTTCTTCTTCTTCTTCTTCTTCTTCTTCTTCTTCTTCTTCTTCTTCTTTCTATCTTTACTTTCTGGATTCTTTTCGCTTTTCTTTTCCATTTCTTTTTTTTTTGAGGTTCTATTCCTTCATGCGATTTTCTTTGATTACATTAATATTTCTTCGCTCGATACTTTAAATTGTTTCACATCAATTTTTTCTCATTTTCTTTCAAGTTGTACTTCTTTTCTTCCTTTTCCCTCTTCAAGCTTCATTTTCCTTCAGCTCCTCTTTCATTCATTGTTTCTCTATTGTACGTCTTTTGTTACTTTTCCCTCTTCAAGCTTAATTTTCCTTCAGCTTCTCTTTCAATCATAACTTCTTTATTTTACTCCTTATTTTCCTTCAGCTCCTCTTTCATTCATTGCTTCTTTATTGTACTACTTTTCTTCCTTTTCCCTCTTCAAGCTTAATTTTCCTTCAGCTCCTCTTTCATTCATTGCTTCTTTATTGTACTACTTTTCTTCCTTTTCCCTCTTCAAGCTTAATTTTCCTTCAGCTCCTCTTTCATTCATTGCTTCTTTATTGTACTACTTTTCTTCCTTTTCCCTCTTCAAGCTTAATTTTCCTTCAGCTCCTCTTTCATTCATTGCTTCTTTATTGTACTACTTTTCTTCCTTTTCCCTCTTCAAGCTTAATTTTCCTTCAGCTCCTCTTTCATTCATTGCTTCTTTATTGTACTACTTTTCTTCCTTTTCCCTCTTCAAGCTTAATTTTCCTTCAGCTCCTCTTTCATTCATTGCTTCTTTATTGTACTACTTTTCTTCCTTTTCCCTCTTCAAGCTTAATTTTCCTTCAGCTCCTCTTTCATTCATTGCTTCTTTATTGTACTACTTTTCTTCCTTTTCCCTCTTCAAGCTTAATTTTCCTTCAGCTCCTCTTTCATTCATTGCTTCTTTATTGTACTACTTTTCTTCCTTTTCCCTCTTCAAGCTTAATTTTCCTTCAGCTCCTCTTTCATTCATTGCTTCTTTATTGTACTACTTTTCTTCCTTTTCCCTCTTCAAGCTTAATTTTCCTTCAGCTCCTCTTTCATTCATTGCTTCTTTATTGTACTACTTTTCTTCCTTTTCCCTCTTCAAGCTTAATTTTCCTTCAGCTCCTCTTTCATTCATTGCTTCTTTATTGTACTACTTTTCTTCCTTTTCCCTCTTCAAGCTTAATTTTCCTTCAGCTCCTCTTTCATTCATTGCTTCTTTATTGTACTACTTTTCTTCCTTTTCCCTCTTCAAGCTTAATTTTCCTTCAGCTCCTCTTTCATTCATTGCTTCTTTATTGTACTACTTTTCTTCCTTTTCCCTCTTCAAGCTTAATTTTCCTTCAGCTCCTCTTTCATTCATTGCTTCTTTATTGTACTACTTTTCTTCCTTTTCCCTCTTCAAGCTTAATTTTCCTTCAGCTCCTCTTTCATTTACTTATTCTCTTATTGCTTTTTTCTACTTCTTTTCTGCCATCTTCTTTAATTTCAGTTTTGTTTTCACTTTCATTCTTTCCTTTTTTGTCTTCGCCTCTACTTTCTCTGGCGTTCTTTTTCACCAGCTTTCCTGTTTTTCTCCTTCATGTCTTCCTTTCTTCCTCTAATTAAATGAATGAAAAACGATATTTTTGCGGATTTTGTTTCCTATTTCTTTCTTTGATTATTTCAATCCAACCGTCTCAATTGTCAAACCGCCTTTTTGTTTGTTTCCTACTCTCTCTCTGTCTCTCTCTGTCTCTCTATTTTCATCTCTCATTTTTTCTTCCTTCTCTAATTTCTCTTGGCTTCCTACTAAAATTCACAGATATTTACAAATGATCAGCTCCATCTAGCTTTGGGGGATCGCACCAAGTGGGCCACACCCACGAACAATGGCTCGTTAACCATCTCCCTCCGGCAGATAATCTTTTGCTTTTAATTTCTCTTCTCCTTTATGTGTTCGGCTGCCCATCTGTCTATTCATTTCTTCCGTTCCTTCTCCTGCTCTTTTTTTTATGTTCTTTTTTCTAAAATTCATAGGAGGACTAGAAGTCCGACCCGGATTTATTCATACAATGTAAATAATGTAAATTGGTTAGTGTTTTAACAGACGACAGACACCGAAATTCGAAGGCCTACTGGATTAGTGAAAGATGTCTTCCAAAACTTAAAAAGAGTATTAAGTAAAGGAAATGTTAGAAGCAAACGAAAGAGTGCTGGAGTATATTATTCCCCTCCCATACGGTAGAGAATGCTGGGCAATTTCTGCACAGACGTAAAGGAGAATTGGACCAGCGGGAATGTGGTTCTACCGAAGAATTAATTCTACTAAGAACAACATGGACTGAACATGTGAGCAATGAGGACGTTTTAAGGAAAGGGGCTTTTGAAATAATGAAGAAAGAGGGTTTGGAGAATCTGGCACTCGAGGAAATACTGACAGCAAAGCGGACAGCGGGAAACAGCGAGAAACACACCCGTGAAGCTTGTGAAAATTGATGTCCCATCAGGAATTGGGAAGAATAGTAAAAAAAAAAAACGCAAACTTATTAAAAATTGCATAAAGTTACGGAGGACCGTGATAATCCACTTTGAAGAAGAAGAAGAAGAAGAAGAAGAAGAAGAAGAAGAAGAAGAAGAAGAAGAAGAAGAAGAAGAAGAAGAAGAAGAATGAGGAGGAGGAGGAGGAGGAGGAGGAGGAAGGCAGAAAAACAAGAAGAAGAAGAAGAACAAGAAAGAAAGGAGACTGAAATAAAAAAAGAAGAAGGGAGATTGGAGAAGAAGACGAAGTAGGAGGAGGAGAAGGAGAAGGAAAAGTGAAGAAGAAGAAGAAGAAGAAGAAGAAGAAGAAGAAGAAGAAGAAGAAGAAGAAGAAGATGATGATATTTATAAAGGAAAACTTCAGTTGAACTTCTGTATAGCAGATATTTTAAATAGTCTCGGACCTGAAGACAATGATAGATACCCATCCATTGTCATTAACAACGGTCTCTGAGGCAACACGGTTAAACACTTAGATACGATTTAAGCTAAACTTAGTTCAAATCAAGGACACTAAAGGGCCATTATGTGTTGTGGGAGAAATTCAGCAGCCCAAAAGTAGGCACGTTGCTAGGGTATTACCAACAGGGAGGGCATCTACTCCAGTAGTTGTGGTATCAAATCCAGATTCGGCCCAAGGGTTTTAAGCGCATTTTCCTTCATTAAAACTAGTCTGCATTATATTCACAGCTGGAGTGGGGGGCAAACATTTTTGGGAGGGGGGTCAACTTTATCTAATATGAGTTGACAAATTTATTCTATCTTTAAAAACAATAAAAGAACACAGAAACCCAGAATTTGTGAGAAAGTACATTTTTACCCCTTGGTAAAGAATACCCCCTACTGAAGAATACGTGGTGGTGGTAAGTTTTTTTTACCCTTACCAGGAGACTCTACTGACCTTAAGTATATTGACTATTATACTTGCACGGATAGTGTACAAGTATGGAAGCAACGAGGGACGCATTTATTAAAATTTGAGGAAGGTATTGGTCATGAAAATATTTCCCGCGCGCTTCAGAAAGATAGTCCGCAGGCCACAATGGGGCCTCCGGGCCTCATGTTTGAAACCTCTGGTTTAAATTGTGAAAATTATGCTCATTTGCACTGGTTGCTGGCTATAGCTCTACGGCTTCACGGCTTGTTAAGTTACAATCTGGAGGCACCAAGTGAGAATTACCATTAAATGCCTTGTGCCCTCTGTACGAGTAAGCTTTTACGGATTCTCATTATAGCATCAGCAGCGCGACATTTGAACTCGAGGTCACCAAATATGGCTTTTCTTTTTCCTTTATATCTTTTTTGTCCATTTTCTTTTCGTCGCATGAGGTTTCATTTTTTGTATGGTCTTGGATTTCTTTACTTTCACTTTTAATCTGATTTTTTAAAAAAAGATATCCACATACTCTTCTTTTTCTCTCTTTTCTTTCTTTCTTTATTTGTTTTTTCGTTTTTTTGTCTACCTATTTGTCTTTTTCGTTCGTTTTCCTTTCTTTCTTTACCTTCATCTGTTTCTTTCTTTCGTTTTTCTTTATTTATTTGATTTTTCGGTCTCTTTCCCTCTATCTATCTATCTATCTATCTATCTATCTATCTATCTATCTCTTTCTTTCTTTCTTTGCTTATTCGGTTTATTTCCTTTTCTCTACCCATTTTTTCTTTCGTTTTACTTTCTTTACCTTCGTCTCTTTCTTTCTTTCTTTCTTTCTTTCTTTGATTTTTCGGTTTCTTTCCCTTTGTCTACTTCTTTCTTTCTTTCTTTCTTTCTTTCTTTCTTAATCTTCATCCTTTCTTTCTTTCTTTGGTTTTTCTTTGTTTGTATTTTTGATTTATTCTTTTTCTCTACATATTTCTTTCTTTTTTTCGTTTTTCTTTCTTTATCTTCTGTTTCTTTCTTTCTTTATCTTCTGTTTCTTTCTTTCTTTATTGGCTTTATCAGTTTATTTCCTTTTGTCTACCTATTTTTCTTACTTTCTTTCTTTGTTTATCTTCATCTATTCCTGTTTTTCCTTCCTCTCATGATGCTTCAATCTTTCATAAGTTCTTTATTTTCTTTCTTTGCTTTTAATTCTTTCTTTCATTTTTCCACCTTTATATTTATTTATTTACGTTCTCTTCCTTTTCTTCCTTTACTTTTCAAAACTTTCTTTATTTGCTTTTTCGGGTTGTCTTTCCTTAATTTTCCTAGTTTCTTTCTTTTGAGCTTCTGTTTCGTTCGGTTTCCTTCCTTTTCTTCTATTTTACTCAACTCCCGTCTTTTACTATTTTTCTTGATCAAAAGTGACTCCCTCTGTGAAATCTTCTCTTCCCCTTTCTCTCTTTTTTGTTTCTTCCTGTTTGTCATGCTTTCATTTCTTCCATATTTCTTGGCTTACTTTTCTTTCCTTTATTTATTGCCTTTTGCTATTCATTCATTCGCCAATTTGTTCTTTCTATTTTAGCTTCCGGATGTGAGGTCGGTGCAATGAATGGCAACTCGAAATAAGAAATCGGAGAGCCGAGTTGGAATTCGAGTCGGATTCGTTATATTCACTTATACGCAAATATTTCTCCTCCTTTCAACTAGGGGCTAAATAATACAACAAAATTGTTATTATTTTCAAAATATTTTTAATGCAATATTCACTTGCAAAAAATATTCTTACAATCCAAAATATAATTCGCCTTTAAATAAGCCAGGAAGGGTTGACAAACCGTTAAAAACAAAGTAATTAACCACTCTCTTTTTTTTCCTTCTTTGCCGAAAACTTAAGTCCTATTGAGTCTTAAACTTAACTTAAACATTAAATCTTCTTATTCTTTTTTCGATTTAATATTTCTTTCATTCACTTTGCATCGTTTTCTTTCATATTTTTTTCTTATCTCATTCATTGCTTCGTTCCTTGAGTTTTGCACATTTCCTTCCTTAGCCAAAAAGGAAACACTTTCTGTTACCTTATTTGCTTCCTCGCTGTTCGCCATTTTTCTCCTCCTTTCTTAGCCTTCTTTTATTCACCTCTTCATTCTCTTTTTTTTTTATTCCTCTTCCTGTTTTCCTTCTTTCTATGTCCCAAAATAAATAATGAACCCTTTGGCGATAATAGTTATTCTTAACGCAACAACTAAACGTGGTCTATGCTGGCCGCGTGGTTCGTTTAGCGACCAACAGACCGTTTTTCTATTCGCATTCGCATTCGCATAGATCAAATAACGAGTTCCTGTTTCTTAATGTCTTTTTTCTTCTTCTTCACAACGTTCAAGTTAACAAGTGACCTCGTCACAAGTCGCCCCGCTTGAAAGCAAGTAGTTCCATTTTCGGAGCAGCATCTCTGATATGATTGCTTCTTCGAGATTCGCTTCAAATAAATCACCACTCTTGATAGGCGTAAGTTTATCAATCTTTCATTGAAGTACCTAAGACGATATAAGTATTTACAAAGGTTACGGTGGTACGACATCGTACCGCAAGTGCAAGAAAGGTGCGTTCAGGGAGGATTGATCTCAAAAGAACAGTAATTTTCCGGAAGGCTCTCTCTCTCTCTGATCATCACGCCACAGCACACACAGAGAAGGAGAGGGCAAGAGAGAGAGAGAGAGAGAGAGAGAGAGAGAGAGAGAGAGAGGGGGGAGGGAGGAGGGGGAAGAGAAAGAGAGAGGGGAGGGAGGAGGGGAAAGTAAGAGAGAGAGAGAGAGAGTGAGAGAGAGAATAGAATCAGTGCGGGTGTTTGAGATAGACGACCTCGTATACATACATAAATACATCTGAACATCAGTAAATTGGTAGTCTCATGGTTGAAATCATTTATTTCACACAATGGACCGTATTTCGCATCATATATGACTAAAAGATCACACTCCGTCTTATACACGAAGCTGAAACCTCCCGTGGGCTAATTTATCCCCAATGCTCACAAACATTTTTAATAATCTTACCACAGCCGGTTACTTTAGCCAAGCCGTATGCAACAATACTGCTATTGACGCAAATGACATTAATATTATTATTACTATGACTACTACTACTACTACTACTACTACTACTATGTGTATGTTATGTTTCCTGATTTGTATCATGTAGAGCCGGGTTCAAACTATGGTCCTTAGGCCCTATAGGAGAATTGCCATTTAATTGATGGCATTTTTCTTAGTATATATAGGATGTTCTGAGTGGGGCTATCTTCTGGGCAACTTCTATGTTACCTGGGAAAATTTTCGTAAAATTGTCCATTCCTTTTTTAACGAGGCCCAGAGCTCCGATTACTATTATTACAGTCTCAGTCTTTATTCTTTATATCCTGTTAATCTCGACCCCCAGGCCCTTGTATTTTTTTTTTCTTCTTCTATGAGTGTATTGGAACCTTTTTCAATCAATCCGAGGGCTCCAACTACAACATGAATTATGGATGTCCTTGTGGCACGTTGGTTAGATTTCCACTTCAAGAACCTTGTATTTTGATAAATTGTTTAAGATCTTCAAAGATACATTAAAGTCTGCAGAGACTGTTATGTCAATAAGGACGCACATTCTGTTTTTGTGGTCTTTAATCCCGATGTTTGAGCGATTAGCTTTGATTGTTCTGCCTGAGTGTATTGTATAGTCCCATAAAATTATTACAGATCCTATCTCCTTAACCGGGTCTGGGTGATGATATACCTATAATCTTTCATTTCTTTTCCCGTAAAAGTTGCATATTTTCACAATTCTGATACTGACCAGTTTTATATTCAGTTGATATTATTATTATTATTATTATTATTATTATTATTATTATTATTATTATTATTATTATTATTATTATTTATAATAACATCTCTAATAATTTATGTAAAGTTCCATGAGTAACATGAGCCTACTTTTTGAATTCAATTATATCTATCTATCTATCTATCTATCTATCTATCTATCTATCTATCTATCTATCTATCTATCTACCTATCTATCTATCTATCTATCTATCTATCTATCCCTGTCTGTTCATATCTATCTAACACACATACACACACACACACACACACACACACACACACACACACACACACACACACACACACATACACACACACACACACGCGCGCACACGTGCACACACACACACACACATTCTCTGATGGCGCAGGCGGTAGATCTAAAAAGCGTCAACAACACCCCCTACCCGCTCCTTGTTGAAACGGTCTGCGTACGTATGTTCACCCGAACGCATGGATGTGTATCTGCTCCTAGCCTGGTACTGTTTATATGGAACTAAAATGCGTACACCTGTATGTATGTGTGTCTATGCGTATGATAGTGTCACCTCAAACAAACACTGAATTAGATTCCCACTCCTACCACCAAACATAGTCAAAAAAACATAAACAGATCCAAACTCATATCCATATATGATATATATATATATATATATATATATATATATATATATATATATATATATATATATATATATATATATATATATTAGGTCATCCCATAAGTTCTCTCCGAATTTTAACTTTTTGTTAAAATGAACGAAATTTAAAGAGTATTTTATAATGTCTAATGGAGCGGACATTATTTTTATGTTTAGATGCATTTAAACTGATCAAATTTTATTTCAGAGAACAATAAAATAAAATTTTGTTTGATTAAAACCCTGCTAACATGGAAGTACCCAAGAATCATTTGAGGCGCATAATGCCTTATGAGTTCAAGAAAGGAAACTCAGCGGCTAGAAACATTCACTAAGTTTATGGAGAGGAATGTGTGAATGAAAGAACTTGCAGAAGATGGTTTGCAAAATTCAGAGGTGGAGATTTCACCCTTGAAGATGAAGATCGAACCGGACGTCCAGTTGAGTTTGATGAATAGCTTCTTGAAGCAGCCCTTGAAGAAAATCCTGCTTTATCAGTTGAGGAATTGGCAGTGGTTCTCAGTTCAAACCATACAACTGTTCATCGTCTTCTTCAACAACTTGGAAAAGTTCCTAAACATGGAAAATGGGTGCCTCATGAATTATCTGAAAACAACCTCAAATCCCGAATTGACATCTGCTCTTCTCTCCATTCTCGCCAGCTTGTTTCATCTTTTTTGGATAGACTTGTGACTGGCGACGAAAAATGGATCATTTATCGAAATGTTAAGCGTCGTAGACACTGGCTTGGTAAAGGGGAAGGACCTCAGCCACAGCCGAGAAGGGAACTTCATGGGCAAAAGGTTCTTCTTTCAATCTGGTGGGATTGCCAAGGAATAATCCACTTTGAATTCTTACCACCTAATGCAACAATTAATGGTCAAATATACTGTCAGCAATTAGAGCGTTTGAACCAAGCTTTGAGGAAAAAAAGACCTGCTGTAGTGAGTCAAAACGGGTGATGTTTCATCAGGACAATGCGCGACCACACACAGCAAGAATGACGTCACAAAAGATCGAAGAACTTGGTTAGGAGAAAATTCCTCATCCACCTTATTCTCCCGACCTTGCTCCTTCAAACTACCATTTGTTTCGTAGCTTACAGAATCATTTGGAAGAAACAGCTTTTGTAACACAAGAAGAGGTTAAAACTGACATTTGTTAGTTCTTCGAATCAAAGCCAAAAGAATTTTACAGTAATGGAATTAGTAAGCTTGTTAATAGATGGAAGGAAGTCATAGATAATCAGGGAAAATACACTGTTGATTGAATCTGTAATTAAATGTAACTTGTTTTCTTTATTCAAAATTCGGACAGAACTTATGGGATGGCCTGATATATATATCATATATATGTATAGATATGATATACAATTCTTTATATCAGAATAATTGTGAGAAATTGAATGGGAAAATGGGAAAAAACCTACTACGTGACATTTTTCTTTATTAAAAGGAACTTCTTGAGTCTGATAATAGATATGAACAAAATGAAGTAGATATAATGGAATGATTTCTTTTTTTTACGGCTTATCAACCCATTGTAGGTTATTTAAAATCGAAACATATTACGAATTGAAGGAGGTTGGTCACATTCCCAAGCAGTTCCCCTTAAAGCATTGACCTGGCTCGATGCTGCTTAACCTCGGTGATCGAACGGGAATCGGCGTTTATAGCGTTATTTAACCGTAGCCGATCGAAGGAGGGAAGATTAGAAAGAAACAAGGAACGTGTGATGATATCCTGGGAAGATGAGACTCAACCTGAACAGACTAAGTTAGAAACAGATTCCCATGGATTTGACTAAAAACTTTTAATATTTCGTCGTTTATTCAAATCCTCATCCACATTGTTATATTTTATATTAATATATCTCGAAGCAGAATTACCGACCGCAAATATTTCGAAAGCATATAACGCAGAGAGCCTATATAATAAAATATGGAAACATGATTTCGTATTACATATTTTTCCAGCTTCTAATAATTACAGATTGAAAGAAAAAAACGTAATTTTTGTTAATTGCAAGTTCGTGTTCAAAAGAAGAGAATTTATTATTTAAGCCGAAGATGAGGAAATTGAAAATTGAATTGAAAATGTAATTAAAACTTAATTGGAAATGTCATACCAAATTATGATATGTTTCTCAACGTGTATCGTTTGAAATGAAAATATGAAAAAATAATTGGAGGGAACAAAATTACACATTCCTATCGAAGTATCAGAATTATATATATATATATATATATATATATATATATATATATGTGTGTGTGTGTGTGTGTGTGTGTGTGTGTGTGTATGTATAAAAATCTAAGTATATATATATGTGTGTGTAAAATTTGTATGTATATAAATATAAGTATATATATATATATATGTAAAATGTGTATGTATATTAATATAAGTATATATATATATATATATATATATATATATATATATATATATATATACATATATATATATATATATATATATATATATGCAATTTTTTATATATATTATTTATATATTATATATACGAGGTACTTATTGGAAAGCGCTCAATATCATTGATAGAGCTAACATATTTAGTTCGATTGATGTGTGTTTGTGATACTGAGTTTCACGCTATTTGTGATCGTCAGACAAACTGATTCATTTTCCAATTTTGGATTTATATATGGTTGCGTATATGGGTGTTTTTATGGTAGTGGGAGGAAAAATTGTCGTTGCAACGCCACTCATACTTACGCAAACATACATACACGCACGTTCACTAACCATATATAAGTCCAAAATAAAAATTTTTTTCAGTTTGTCCGACGATCGCAAATAGCGTGAAACCCAGAGTCACAAACTTACATCAATCCAACTATATATATATATATATATATATATATATATATATATATATATATATATATATATATATGTATATATATATATATATATATATATATATATATATAATCGACTCTCCCGTCGTCGAATTCGACGTATGAGGGTCAAACAGATCCGTTACTTGAAACTGAGAGCCCGACGCCGACATATGAGATTTGATTATAATTGTGAAGGTTTCATGCAGGACCATCCACACTTTTGAAGGGACGAATACAGAGACCCGGTGCACTGAGTGCCACAAGGTCCTCAAACGTCCCCCCGCAGGTTTTGAATTCAAAGTTGTCCTTCTCCAAGACCAGTTGCGATCCAAGGCTATAGAACCCAGTCTGTCCTGCTATTTACCCATAGTTGAAGGGAGAAGAGGATTCACACCTTTCTCAAGGGTATTAGCACGTAAGTGAATGTAATGGATTCGACTGGAAATCGAACTCAGCTCTCCGATTCCTCAACGTACACCCATCAAGTTTGAATATTTTTATCTATTTCTCAGAATGTAATGCCCGTATGATGCCAGGTTTTTTTTATATGTTAATGAGGACAAAAAAAGGAAAAAAAAAGAAATATAAAACTCAATTTTCAGAAAAAATAGGTAAAATACAACAAATTTGACAGGCGAATTATGCAAAATAGGAAAAGACAAATTATTTGGTATCCCTTTAGGGCCTGTCCGATCAGAGCTCTCCACAGCTTCCTTTATAGGTCTAAGCAATGTTTATCCCATTACTATACCTCTCAGCCCCTCTCTACTGCTATCCGTTTACACAAGTTTGCTAGATATGTTATCCTTTGTTTCCCTCACCCATCATATGTCCTGGGGGCATCAGATTTTCCAAGATGTCTTTCCTCGTTATATAAACCTAAACGTCTCTTTCTGACTCCAAGCAAAAAGTTCTGTTTCGTTCCCAATAAATTTATAACGACTCAATTAAAGAACAGAGAAGTTCGTAATTCACTCGGATATTTCTAACATAGAAGTAAACCGCTTTTATGCACTGTGTCCCTTCGGGTCGTGGGCGATCATGGCTCTTCACAACTTCCTGTCCTTTGTAGCGCGAAGTAATGTTTGTTCTCTTACCATCCTATCCAGTCCCTTCACAATTCATTTAAATAACCACATTACTCACTGTTTTTGTGTCGCTCTTACCTTTAATACACCCTGTAATTGTTCATTTTTTCTCTTTCTTTATTATATGTCTTCTGCTTCCTCTTCGCCTCAGAAAACAAATCATCTTGATTGTTTGGTTTTGTTTAGCGGCATATCAACACCTCTATGGGTTATTTAATGCCGAAAATCTAAATATTTTGTACGCAATTTTACTTTTGGTGATAGTAGTGGCTTTAGTGACACATGTCTTACTAATTAACACGTATCTGGTGTGTGTGAGTAAAAACAACAAATCCAACTGGAATTAGAACTCGGCTCTCCGATTAACAATTCCTAGCCATTTTCTATTACACCACCCGCACATCCAAGCTTACAGCCATTGGTATTCTTAAGCGGTCACCTATGTAGGTACTGACCAGCTTCGACGTCGCTTAACTAATCTTGGTGCGTCTGACAACTTTTCAGCGAATTTACTTTTTCATTTTGAGCCTTCTATTAAAACTGAAATGAACAGTAAACCGAAGTTCGATTATCTTTTCGATACAGTGAGGTGTGTGAGATAAAACTTATTTCCAACCAAAGAAACATCTCAGAACTAAGAAATAATAAATTTATCCTGATGCGATTTCAGTCTTTCTCCTAACTCCGAACGCTTTTCGTCTATTACTGTATAAAATTGTGACTAGAAATTAATGGAATCGTTTGGTTCTCCGGAAAGAACTCATTATTGAGGGGGTTCCTTACATTTCCACAATATATCTAGCATCTTATTGTTTGGGTGAAAACCGGCCTTTAGTACTGTTTTTAATGGTTCATTTGATTTGTAACTACCTTGCTGTAAAGTATCCACTCTTCGTAGTTCGTCAAACCGAAAATTAGCATACAGTCTGCGAGTTACTGCTTGCTAACGATTTCTTAAGACTTGACTTTTATATTTTGAGTATGTTGGCTAACTCCCGTGTCTTGGTACGTTGGTTATTCTCAAGTAATGGTAACTGCCCGGGTCGGCCGTGGAGATACGGAAAGGTCACCGACTACGATAACACCTGGAGGAAGACGAAGTGCACAGCGATCGTTACTTTTTAATAAAACAAGGTTTTATTTATGTTACCAGAATCAACGTTATTTTTCATAAGTTATTATTATTATAGAATGGGAGAAACATGTCTAGGATGTTGGCATATAAATATATGGAGCCCCATATAAAACCATCATAACACACAGTCAAATAAGCGTGTACAAAGCACGCACATCACAGCAAAATAATAATAATAATAATAATAACTTTATAATACACACAGACAATGCAATCAAAGCTAATCAACCAGACATAGTTATCAAAGACCACAAAAAGAATGTGCTTTCTTATTGATATGACAGCTCCTGTAGCCTGAAGATCTTCAAAAAGTTTTCAAAATACAAGGATCTTGAAGTGGAAATCTAAAACAACGTGTCACGTGAGGACATCAATAATTCCAGTTGGAGCCCTCGGTTTGATTGGAAAAGGTTCTGATAGACCCATCGAAGGGATCCCTAGCCGACTATGCCTAAAAAAAACATAAAATATTGTTATCACAATTACTGCACATGCGTCACGAATGCATTATCTATGTAAAATATATGTGATCTTAGGTGGCTTTATTTTTATTTATTTATTTGTGTTTTTTTTCACAAAAATGTTCAATGGAAAGTGTCAGGATGACATTTCTGAACATAGGTCTCTGGATGTGACTCATAAGGAAATGAATATACAAAAGAATCAAAGAAAATAATAATAATAATAATAATAATAATAATAATAATAATAATAATAATAATAATAATAATACAATACACACTGACAGAACAATCAAATCCAACGGCGCAGACATTGTTATTAAAGACCACAAAAAAATAAGTGCCTCCTTATTGATATGGCAGTCCCTGCAGACTGCAATGTATCTTTGAATATATTCGAAAAACTGTCAAAATACAAGGACCTTGAAATAGAAATCTCAAAAATGTGGCACATGGGAACATCAACAATCTCTGTTGTAGTTGGAGTCCTTGGACTGGTTGAAAAAGATTCCAGTAGGCTGATTGAAGGGATCCCTGGAAGTCCATGCCTCAAAGAGATACAAAAAATTGTTCTGACAAGTACAGCCCACACTTTACGAAGGGCTTTATCTATGTAATTATTTTTTTTTTGCAGTGGAAAGTGCCATGATGCCATTTCTAACCTTAGGTCCCCGGGCGGGACCCGGAAAGAAATGTGTAAACGCCAGATATCAAAGGAAATAAAAAAAAAAAATAATAATAATGATTGACATGGCAGTCCCTGTTGACTGCAATGTACCTTTGAGGATCTTCAAAAAACTATTAAAACACAACGACCTTGAAGTCGAAATCTCAAAAAGGTGGCACATGAGGACATTAACAATTCGAGTTATAGTTGGAGCCCTCGGATTGATTGGAAAATATTCTAATAGACTCATTGAAGGAATCCCTGTTAGCCCATGCCTTAAAGAAATTTAAAAAAAATATACTCACGAATACAGCCCACACCTTATGAAGGGCTTTATCTATATAAAATATGTGCGATTTTTTTTTTCAAAATTGCTTAGTGGAAAATGTCATGATGCCATTTCTGACCTTAGGTCTCTGGTTGGGACCCGGAAAGAAATGATTATACACCAGAAACCAAAGGAAATAAAACAATAATAATAATAATAATAATAATAATAATAATAATACCATTTCGCGATTTCTAGAAAAGACACAATTAATTTAAATATTGTGTTTTTCTGAATGTGCTGCAAAATACTGGAAGCGATTCGTCAGTCTTTTTGATTATTATTATTATTATCATTATTATTATTATTATTATTATTATTATTTATTCCCTCTTCTTCTGATACATAGCCCCTACACAGTCACATGCAGAGACTCCATCTCAACAGCTTAATATCCAAGAAGATTTAATCTAATTGATAAATCAGAAAAAATAGCCGCGCGCTTAAGCTAGGAAGATTTACCTCCCTTTTCTTTTTTTACTACCATTTTAAAAATCGTCCTGTTTTATTTAAGCCGATTCATAAACGCATTTTCATTCATTTGTTGATTAACTTTTATGCTGGATTGCAAAATAAATCCGAGTAGCTTTATCGCAATTATTATTGCAGCATAAATTAGGTTCCTGAGGAGAATAAGAGAAAGGAAACGGCAATTGTGGCATTTAAATAAGTCCCTCAATAGAGAGTCAAGAGAAATGCAAAATTAGCTAATGTTGATATTTAATACGGTTACATTCTTACGGCACAAGCCTAAATGGTAGAGAAATAGGAAGAAGATATACAATGTTGACCAAACATTTCTATGTGAGGATAAACAACGTTTATCTTGAAAAAACTATTCAAAACGTTGTGTTTTTATTCGAGCCCGAACCCTTAAAAGTGACGCCATTACGTGAATACACAACGATTTCAGACAAAAAGCCCAACTCGTTCTAAAGATTGTTGTTCTAGGTACCAGAGGTCATACAGGAGTTGGGGTGGGGTCTTAATATGTATCGTTATTGCATATACAAGCAGTAAAGCGTGCCTGAGTGTCAACTGAAGCTATGTCGAAGCATTTTGCTCGTTGGGTATTAGGAAAAGCTTAAATTCTCATGTTTATGTTGTCTTCTATCGTCAATTGAAATCGGAGACCCGTGTCCGTTACATTTACTTACTCTTGGGAAAGGTATGAATTCATCAGCCCTCGCCAACTTACAAGAAGGAAGAGGCAGATATTACTTTTTTCTGAAATTGACAAGGTTTACAATTTCCCAGGAGCAGACGTTAAACTATCGTGAGCGTTATCGTTTTTTTTTTATCTTCCCTCTATTTGTTTGTTTGTTTCTTTTAATTTTAATAATAAGAAAATATGTATACTTTCCATTCCTCGCTAAAACCAAACAGCGTCTCTGTTACAGTTTTTAGTCCGTCTTCCGGCGCAATTCAGCTTTTTGCCGAATCTTCATCAAGGGCGAATCATTGCAGCTCAGGGCCAAAGCCTCGCAACCAGATCCTATCACTGTCACATAATCAAGGATGGAACTAATCCGAAATGCAGGATCTGCGGAAAATATGATGAAACTGCCGACAATATTATCTCAGGATGTCCGGAAGTGGCAAAAAATGAATATACCCAGAGATATAACAAGGTAGCGACATATGTGCACTGGAAGGTATGCAAGAAGCACAAAATCCAAACCAATGAGAGATGGTATGACCACCAACCAGACACAGTTACCCAAAATAACGCTGTAATTATCCTCTGGGAGATGCCAATTCAAGCTGACAGGGAAATAAAAGACAACAGACATAGCATTACCATCTGATATAAACACTTCCATAAAGATTATTGATAAATTGTCCGAATACAAGGACCTTGAGTTCGAGATTAACAGGATGTGGGGAATGAAGTCTGAGACTGTACCAATAGTAATCGAAGTTCTGGGCCTCGTGAGAAAAGGAATGGACAATTTTACTAACAGTGTCCCAGGTAACATCAACATAAAATTTGTCCAGAATATCGCTCTAATGTAATTTAAGTGATAGCACTTTTCTTATTATATGGTAGCACTTCTCTTATTATGTGGTATGGAACATACCACATAATAAGAGAAGTGCTGTCAATTAAATGACAATTCTCCTTTATGGCCTTAGGATCATAGTTTGAACCCGGCTCTACAGAAACATAAAGCAAGAAACATAACATACAGAAATAATAATAATAATAATAATAATAATAATAATAATAATAATAATAATAATACTAACACTTTCGTCCCAGCCCCTCAACCTCCGACGTCTTACTCTCTGGGTTGAGGTGTCTACTCGGTCTTAACCAAACTTAAGGGAGTGGCCGTAGGTCCTCTGAGCATCCGTAGATAATTCAACCGGTCTACTGGTTTAATCCTGCTTCCTGCACAGGTTGTGTTTGGTTTGATCCAGAAAGCAGAAGTGATATTCATCCATTCACGGTCGACACGGCTGGAGAGTCTGTGTTAAGAATTGTAGAATGCATAAAGAAAAATATATCTGCAGAAATATGGACAAACAACTATTCAGTGGTTGAATTGTTAATGTCTTTTATATAGCAGAAAAGAATAGTATAGAAATGAAACGGGTTACAGAAAAGAAAATAATTGACGTAAAACTCATACACTAGATTCTAGACAGAGAGAGAGTGGGTTGTGATTAGCTTGTTGTGAAATCGTCTCAGAACGATATACGACTTTTGCGATGGAGAGATAAAGATTTCTGTGCGCGGCTTAAAGTTTATAGTTGCATTCCTCCTCGGCGGTAGTAACAGTAGTAGTAATCTTCGTGGTAGCAGAAGCATCGGTACTTATATTAAGAGTACATGTTAGCGGGGGTTTTGTTCCAAATCCCTGACGTCACTTCCAGTTTCCGATATCTCTCCACCCAGCTCGACTGCACTCGACGACAGTCGAGCCCCAAAACAACCTTTTGATTATTGTAGCTTGTTCGACGTTTCCGTTTCCAGTGGTAGTAATAATAGTAGCAGTAGCAGTCTTAGATTGTTGGATCAAAAATTCAAAATATGATAGCGGTCGTTTGGTTCCAATCCCTGACGTCATTTCCAGTCTCTGACCTCTCTCTACCCATCTCGACTGCACTCGGCGGCAGACGAGCCAACCACTCTGTCAACAGATTTCTGTGCGCGTTTATATAGATAAACCTGGCTGATCATAAATCGACCCATGGCCCGCACACGTTTATCACGAGTGCTGCCTTCAACCCAAAATCATGTGCATTTCAAAGTTCAAAATTATTTCAATCATCTTCCATCGTCTTCTTAATGACCCAATTCCAAATGGGCTAGATCAGTTTCCCATCAGTAAACAAAATTGTTCTGATCTAATTTCGCTGTTCAAATCTATTTCAATTTCAATGAAGAATGTATATATGTGTGTGTGTTTGTGTGTGGTTCCCAAACTCTGTCTCTTAAATAATAATAATAATAATAATAATAACACTACCTGCCTTAGATATTCCTGCAGAGTTAGCAGGTATTGTGACTATAGTATAAATGGAAATATAATGATAATAGTGATTGATATAAATTGTCTACAGGATTACAAAGTTTCTAAAAAAATTATTTCAAAAACTGTCAAATTATATGGACCTGCAAATCGAAGTAACGAAAACATGGAAACTTAAAACTATGATTATCCCTGTTGTTGTAGAGGGAATTGTTGTTGTAGGTGTATGATAAAGTAGGGTACTGAAAATCATGTGTGTAATATTCCTGTATGCATCAACATCTCAGGGCTACAAAATATTACTTTTTGTGTAGCTGCACATCTCATCCGCAAATCACGCTCCATCTAAACGAAACATCTGAAATGTGCATAGATAACTCTCCCACAGTGACATTTTTACTCATAGAACCGGAGGGGACTTGATAATTAGACACTTAAAATTACACTCTGGCAAGATGATATCACATTTCTTTTCGTTTTATGTGCCGTGTCTTTTCGAGACAATTGTCATTTTGTAGGCGATCATGGCTCTCCACCTCTCCTTATTCCTTGCAGCTCTGAACAATTTCCGTCCCTCTGCCACCTTCCCCAGACCCCGTTCTGTCATCCACTTGCTCAATCCCGCCAGGTATGTCATGCGTTGTTTTCCCTTGTCTCTCTTTCCCTCTATTCGACTTGTGAGTATCAGATTCTCCAGGCCCTTCTTCCTCATTATGTGTCCCAGAAACTTCAGCTGCCTCTTCCTGGTTTTTTAGTATAAGCCTCCTCCTTGTTTGCATCCTCTCTAAGACTTCATCGTTGCTCACACGCTCGGTCCATGATATTCCCAGCATTGTTCGGTAGAACGAACCACGACTCTGTCGCCTCGAGACTCTCCTTCATCTTTGCGGAGACCGACTATCACTCACTGTCGTAAAGGAGGACAGATGTCACATAACAGCTCAGTACTCTTGTTACCAAAGAAATCCTCCTGTCGCGCAGTACTCTGCCCAGCGTTTGGAATGCGTCCTTCGCCATCCCAATATGTATACGGATCTAGTTTATGCTTAGTGTCGTATTCTCACTCTCCTTCGCCACCTTCAGTAGGAGAATTTGCAATTTCTTTTAATAATAATAATAATAATAATAATAATAATGATAATAATGATAATAATAATAGCAGCAGCAGCAGATTAATGACGGTTTCGTGAAAGAAAGAAAACTACAGAATAATCTATGCAGAGAAGAGCAAGTTTTAGAAACAAATTCGATTGATGAATCTATTGATAAAACTGCTGCTTCATCCTCGTGGAGGCTGTGGAGAAAGCTAATGAAACTTTGCCATATATTGTAATTGGCAGCACTCAGCTAGCAAAAAATAATTACAAACGACTTCATGACAATGTATCCCTCAGATCCCTGAATGCAAGGAGAAGTTGGAATCATGCAGGAAGTAGGGCCTTTTGTGCGCATAGTTATATTACGAACCTACCCGACAGTCAGCATCCGAGTATGAGCAAGTTAAGCTTATGTGGTATACGAACAATGTAATTGACAAGCGCTTTCATAGCAATCATCCAGACATCAAATTTCTGTAAAAAAGCAGGTATATGAATGGCTCCTGAGAGACGTTGCGGTAACTTGGCTTAAAATAAGAGATTTTTGCGTCGTAAAGACAGGATTGTGTGGCGTAAAGACATAACTGTGAGTTTTCTTCTTTTATGTGTCATGTCTCTTCAGGACGTGGACGATTATGTCTTTTCAATTTCCTGTTTTTTGTTGCTCGAAGTAACGTTTTCTCCTCTAATATCTCATTTTGTTCTGCCATCTTCAAATAAGGTAACATTAAAAGATTTGAATTATTTTATGTTCTTTTCTTATTTTCTTCTTCTTCTTCTTCTTCTTCTTCTTCTTCTTCTTCTTCTTCTTCTTCTTCTTCTTCTAATAATAATAATAATAATAATAATAATAATGATTGCAGTCGTTAACATGTGCACGCTTTGACTTGAATTAAGAAGGACCACACTAAATATCCTATCGAATTGCAGAGATTTGCCTGTTGGTTCCATGACCATAACCGGTTGTGCATGCTCCCTAGGGACTGGCGCATTTTGCATCTCTGTTCATGATCGGGAGTAGAGCGCGAGCATCACATGGCCGGATGTCAAGAGGGTTACTTTATAAAGGTTGATTAATGAGGCTGCCAAAGCGAGTCATGCTCGGGTGTTGAGAGGTGTTTTTTTAAGTTTGAAGGATTAGATAACCAAAGCGTTGTGGAAGTTTATGAACTAATTTTAGGTTTTCAAATTCCTAGAAGCAGACTCTAAACATACGTGAGCATTATCACATCTTTCTTTCTTCCTTTCTTTCTTTCTTTCTTATTATTATCATAATGATTAGAAATTAATTTTTCTCACGGAATCCAAGCAGTGTCCCTGATATAGTTTTTTTTCTCCTTGCATTGAAAATGGAATGGGCTATTATTTATCTGAGTCAATAGATGGGAGATATCAACATCGTCAGTACATTTGGTGTACTCTTTGAGAGCACTTAGCGTGCGAAAAGCGAAGAAATAAACAATCTTGAAAGTCGGCTCTATAAATTTAGATACATTTTATTACTGAGTACTTGTTTTCTTTCAAGTTGAAAGACACGAAGTACAAAGATCCACGCGAAATAAATTCCCACAAAAATATTTTGTTTTTGTTATTTACAACACACAGAATAAATTGCGCTGGTATCATAGACAATGCAGTATATATCCCCATAAGGTGAGTGTCACGTATTTACATTGTTTTATGAATGTTGATAATTTTCTAGCAGTAGTAATCAGCAGAGAAAGCTGTATTATAACTACTGCTAAAGTTTTGTTTACAAACCTCAGTTCGTATGTTTCAAGCATGCTTAATTTACTTTAAAATCGTTAGGTTTTGTAAGAAGTTACTGGAATAAAATATGTGAAAATGTTGTGTAATCAATTATACGAAAGTATAAGAATTCAGCTTGTCCACAACAGCGAACAACCAACCCTGGTGAAAACTGAAAAACTGGATACCATCTTAAACCCACAAATATTTATAGAAAATAGATAACATCGGAGAAGCTACAAAATAGGAGTTATTGGTTAATAAATATTTTTTGAAATTTGAAAATATTTATTTTAAGGAGGGAAAATATTGTAAATCATTTTCTGTAGTGATCCAACAAATTTTAATAGCAGGCAACAATCATGGTTGCTTGATTTTAAAAAGCTTCAACGCGTTTGAAATATCGTCTGTGGTTGGTTAATAAACGCGAATGTAGACATTCAAATCGGAACCTATGTGCACAAAAATGTTTCAATTTTCAGTTTTAGTGATATTACTTAAATCTACTGAATTTTTCTATATTTTCTTTATTAATCTGGGTGTTATGACGTGTCTATTGACCTTTGTATATTTGTACACCAGCGTCACCCTGTGAGGGTGCTGCTCTCTCACCAAATAGTAATAATAGTAATAATAAGTTCAAAATGGGGTTTAAAGTGGATGAAGAAATACAAGTAAAATATATTACACCGCCTGAAGCTGCAAAATATTTTTAAAAAAGGAAGCAAAAGGAAATACAACCGACCAGATACAGAAACGATGGCAAGATAAAACGCTTCATGGCCAATACTCTGGCCGTACCAGACAAGCTGACGTAGACAAAAACCGTACCCATCAGTGGCTACGAAGTGCAGGTTTAAAAGCTGAAACTGAATGTGTTATTCTTGCTGCACAGGACCAATGCTTGCTAACTAGAAATTCACAAACACATATACTGAACAGTTATTTTAGTCCAAAATACAGTTTCTGTGATAAATATCCAGACACAATTGATCATCTTGTATCAGGTTGTGTGAATATAAAACACGGCACGATAAATTGGGCCAATATCTGCACTGGAAAGTCTTCAGCATTTACGGTAATGAAACTGCAAGAAATTGGTGTGAACATCACCCAGACACGGTTACGGAGATAGACCTGTAATAATTTGACGGGACTTTGCAATAGACACAGACAGAACAATCAAAGCTAATTGTCCTGACATCGTGATTAAAGACCGCAAAGACAAAATGTGCCTCCGTATTGACATGGCCGTCCCTGCAGACTGCAAAGTATTTTGTGGATCTCCAAAAAATTATCAAAATACAAAGACCTTGAAATCGAAATCTCAAAAATATGGCACATGAGGACATTAACAATTCTAGTTTTAGTTGAAGCCTTCGGATTATTGGAAAATATTCCAATAGACTCGTTGAAGGAATCCCTCTTAGCCCATGCCTTAAAGAAATACAAAAAATTGTACTCACAAGTACAGCCCACATCTTACTTAGGGCTTTATCTATGTAAAATGTGTGATTTTATTTTCAAAACTGCTCAGTGGAAAATGTCATGAGCCATTTCTGACCTTAGGTCTCTGGTTGGAACCCGGAAAGAAATGAGTATACAACAGAAATGAAAGTAAATAAAACAACAACAACAACAACAATAATAATAATAATAATAATAATATCTAAATATTATCATAATAGTAATAATAATATTCATTGTTACTCTTCTGAAATAACAACCAATAATCTTTTTTATAAATACTTTCACGGTAATTGCTCCGAGGAGCTTCTTTCGCTGGTTCCTAGGCCTCATGAATTTAAACGTCCCACTAGGCTGGCATCCCGTTCCCACCCCTTCACCGTTGAAACTGTTAGATGTAGACGTCTCTTCTACTCCAATAGCTTCATGTCTCGCACATCTCGCCTGTGGAACTCTCTTCCTTATTCCTGTTTCACTGACAAATACAAGCTCCAACTATTTAAGTGTAACGTCAATCGACATCTCCAGCTGCCTTGATCTATCCTCTTCCCTTCTCCACATCCTTTCACCTTTCATTCCCATCTCCTCTCGCTCCAAATCTTCTGTAACCCCCTAGCCTTGATCGATCCACTATCTTTCTCCACATCCTCTCCTTTACCACTCCTATCTTCTCTTCCTCCAAACCTTCTGTAACCCCCTGTGTACTAGTGGCTTCCAGCCTTGCTTGGGGTGATATGCTTAAAAGAACCCCCCCCCCCCAAAAAAACAATAACTTGCAAATTAATGAAAAACGTCTGAAGAAATGAAGCTTTGTCTTGTATTCAAAATTTTACCTGGGCTTTAAACACGGTCATTGTTATCTGTATTAAATAGGATTTCAGTTTAAGTTTAACACAAGGCTTTTAAACTTGGAAGAGCTACCTATCTGGAAAGGCAGCATTCAATTAATTTAAACTGGAATCGAAAACCAACTTCGGGCATCAATGCTAAATTTATACCTATAATAATTGTGAGGCAAGCTACAAATGAACGCTGATTCAAATTCTTTTTTCTCTGAAAATTTTTTTTTCTGTACGGACAAATCAAATTTTCTAACCAATTCAGCGAATATTAACTTTGTTCTTGAAATTTCTATTCATAAGATTGTTTCTATCTGCTTTTTTTGCATTGTTCCTCTTTTTAGGGTGGGGGGTGTATATTAAATCATTATTAATTTTTTTCTTGTTTTTTCTTTTCTTTTCTTGAAGTTTTTTGCCACTAAAAGCTTTTCCAATTTTCTGATTCCTCCGTGCTCTGATCAGTACCTTTTTCGGTCTTAGCCACTCTTTCTTTCCACCATTACTTAAACCAAGATTAAAACCATTTCTAAGTTTATTAAATCGTTTTTCACATTTTTCGCCAACTTTTTTTTACCGGCATTCATCATTATTTTCGGCTTCCAGTTTTTCAGAGTAAGGCTGTTATTATATATTGAAATATTTGTGCTATTTCCAGTCAAAGGTTCCTATTTTGCAAAAATATTCTAAAGTAAAAGTTATTTCTCTCAATTCGGTTATGATAGGAAAAAGAAACGAAATCAGATTTCTTGAAGTTCGTGCGACGTAAAGACAAAATGGTGCGTCGTAAGGACAAAATGGTGCGACGTAAAGACAAAATGGTGTGTCGTAAAGACAAAATGGTGGATCGTAAAGATAAAATGGTGCGTCGTAAAGGCGAAATGCTGCGTCGTAAACACATAATGTTTTGACGTAAAGACAAAATGGTGCGACGTAAAGACAAAATGGTGTGTCGTAAAGACAAAATGGTGGATCGTAAAGATAAAATGGTGCGTCGTAAAGGCGAAATGCTGCGTCGTAAACACATAATGTTTTGACGTAAAGACAAAATGGTGCGTCGTAAGGACAAAATGGTTTGACGTAAAGACAAAATGGTCTAACGTAAAGAAGTAATTTTGTCTCTTCTTCTTTTATGCGCCATGCCCAATCAGGACGTGGGGGCATTACGTCTCTTCTCCTTTCCTGTCTTTTGTTGTTCGAAGTGATATTTTCTCTATTAATATCCCATTTTGCTCTGTCATCTATTGACACAAACTCGTTAAGTACGTTATCCACTGTTTTTCCTTTTTGCCTTCTTTTGCCTTTAATAAACTGTGGGAATGTCACATTCTTCAGCCTCTTTTTCCTCATTATGTGCCCAGAAATCTCAACTATTTTCTGATTGTAAGTATAAGTACACATGCAGTTCTTATTTTCCATAAATCTTCTTCCTTACGAATGCAATATGAAGGGAATGTGTCAACCCTGTGTATGCGGTATGGCGGTTCCTAGCTGTGAAGAGCTGAACTGATGACATTATAGTTCGCCTGAACATCTTTTTTTTAATCATTTCACCTCAAGCAAAGTACTAAAGCCACTGAAACTCAAAGGGTTACTGAGTGACAAAGAATATGAGAAAAAGAAAACATTATTAAAATAGAGAACAATAAAAGAACAGGAACTCAGGAGACAGACGATAACGATTTGCAATGCATTTAAATTTTTGAAGATCGAAGACTGAGTGCAAAGCAAGAAGCCAGAAAAGAGCAGTGCGAGAAAAGAAATGATTTGCATAGAACTTACGGTTACATCTAGCCATTTCAACTGTAAAATGATGAGATCTTGTCACCAATCTAGTACTGCGCTTAAATTCATTAAGTCCAGGTACGAAAGAGGAAAGGTCAACAGAACAGTTACCATGAAAAATGCAAGAGCCTAGAAACTTTTCGTCTATGGGAAAGGGGTTGTAGAGTAGAAAACAATTCATCGCCTACAGGGATGCGTAAACGCTTTGAGATCTGTCTAGGCTGGAAAGTAATTATAGAGCAGCTCAAGTGAAGATATGGCAGCAATACTCCATTGTTGATTTGATCTCTCTTGCAAAGATCGAGCATGGCGGAAGGATTTGGCATTTTGGGTATCTGCTGTAGAGCTAAGCTCAGCAACCGTGCCTCTCTCAAGTCATTGTTATTGCAGTAGTTTTGATCATCTGTTGCAGCCTCACAGACTTTCTCTCTTGTCAGACAAAACCGAGCCAGTAGTCGCCATCCATATAAACGTAAGAATTACACCGTTACTTTTTCTTATTTGTCTTGAAATTTTATGTGCAAACCTGATAACGCCTACGCTTGAATTTCAAATAAACGAGCTAGATGGAATAAAAGCAATGAAAACACTTTGTCTTAGAAATCTCGCAGCCTAAATCAAACGGTGGAAGTGATACACAGGATACTTAATAAAGGAGGTGGTTGTAATAAGGCTGTCCTAAATTGAATGAAAAAAATGTTTGACAGATCTGTTGGTGGAAGACCGTGAATGATGCTAGAATACCGGAGACGGTTTAAGAACATTATATGTAAAAAATAATCATTCTCCTTGCTGTCATTTCTCAGCCTAAGCTACAAAGAACGAAAATGTTAGACAGATCTGTTGGAGGAAGAAGACTATAAATGATGCTAGAATACCGGAGAGGGTTTAAGAACATTTCATGTAAAAAATAATAATTCTCCTTGCTGTCATTTCTCAGCCTAAGGTACAAAGAACAAAAATGTTTGACAGATCTGTTGGAGGAAAAAGACTATAAATGATGCTAGAATACCGGAGCGGGTTTAAGAACATTACATGTAAAAAATAATCATTCTCCTTTCTGTCATTTGTCAGCCTAAAGTACAAAGTACAAAAATGTTTGACAGATCTGTTGGAGGAAAAAGACTATAAATGATGCTAGAATACCGGAGCGGGTTTAAGAACATTACATGTAAAAAATAATCATTCTCCTTTCTGTCATTTGTCAGCCTAAAGTAAAAAGTACAAAAATGTTTGACAGATCTGTTGGAGGAAAAAGACTATAAATGATGCTAGAATACCGGAGAGGGTTTAAGAACATTACATGTAAAAAATAATCATTCTCCTTTCTGTCATTTGTCAGCCTAAAGTACAAAGTACAAAAATGTTTGACAGATCTGTTGGAGGAAAAAGACTATAAATGATGCTAGAATACCGGAGCGGGTTTAAGAACATTACATGTAAAAAATAATCATTCTCCTTTCTGTCATTTGTCAGCCTAAAGTACAAAGTACAAAAATGTTTGACAGATCTGTTGGAGGAAAAAGACTATAAATGATGCTAGAATACCGGAGAGGGTTTAAGAACATTACATGTAAAAAATAATCATTCTCCTTTCTGTCATTTGTCAGCCTAAAGTACAAAGTACAAAAATGTTTGACAGATCTGTTGGAGGAAAAAGACTATAAATGATGCTAGAATACCGGAGAGGGTTTAAGAACATTACATGTAAAAAATAATCATTCTCCTTTCTGTCATTTGTCAGCCTAAAGTACAAAGTACAAAAATGTTTGACAGATCTGTTGGAGGAAAAAGACTATAAATGATGCTAGAATACCGGAGAGGGTTTAAGAACATTACATGTAAAAAATAAAATTCGTTGGTAAACCCTAAGTAAAGAAAAAAAAAATATTCCAAACCTTTTCCTTACTCCTCACAAACACAAACCTTTCGCCAATTCACTGGACCATTCCCGACAAAATATTGCCCAGTGTCCTGTAATTACAGTTGAATGCGTCTGTTCTTACCCTAACCTTCTTATCAGCTTCTTCAAAACTGTGTGAACAGGTGTGGCCTGACTCTCATCCAACGACTATTCACAACAAAGACGAAATAGTAACAGGGACGTTGAATTTACATTTTAAATCATCGGCCTCTCTTGACGTGCGTCTACCAACGCACGTCTAGACACATCGGACGGCAGAAATTTACCATCTGTACATCTTCAGTTTCTTATTATAATTGGCGTTCCTGTTTATCTTCTCGACCCTCCACATACATATATGTAATTCCACCAACAATAACATTTTAGTTAGATGAAATCCTTTTGAAGGACAACACGCGTTGCATGGATTTTTTCTTCCATTTTTGTAATTCCATTACCGACCATTAGTCTGATATATAAATTATACATACTCCTTTTCAAACTTGAGTCAAGTGTAAAAAGGACTTGTCCCGGCTTGTCTATTAATACATTATTATTATGTTACTCTTAAGACATAGTCTTGATATAAAACGAAGGGTGGATATGTCGTTTAATTAAGCAGTCTGAATTTAGCAAAATAACTGGGAAATGTAAAATTATGAATAAGAACGAAGCAATTCATAACAAGTGTTGAAATTAGTGGTAATATCAAGGCATTTAGTAGTAGATTTCGCTTCGGCTATTTACAAACCAAAGATAACCGCAGTCTTTGATCGGTAACCGAGAAAAATCCAAAAGGTGGGCCCCTTATAGGCAACAGTAAGAACGCAAAGAAACTGAGAAACCAGATGTTGAATTTACACTATATTTTCCAAGAATATCGCATATAGGAGCGTGTCATTTTGTTAACGGTTGTAATCCACATTCATTCGCGCGTGGGTGTTAGAAGAATTGCAGAGTTCTTTCAGGATATAGCCACTGATGTCACACTGGACTAAACCCGAAAGATTTTCTTACCCTTAACTAGGCCCCGTTGGTGGCACTCATTTCAATTCTTGATTGGTGACTGTATTTCAGTTTTACTTCCTATCATTTGTTTGTGTTTCGTGAATCGCCGTTCCTACCATGTCCTGCCTGTTGTCTTTAGAGTCAGCTTTTAGAATTAAATTTCCAGTTATGATTATTTATATCTGATATTATTTTCAGCTTCTCGTTTCTTATATACCTAACTATATTATTAGGGTGTTCGGAAAGCCTCAAGTATGTTGTTGACTGGGCCAAAAGCTGTTTCGTAAACACTCCAAGCAAGGCAGTAATACCACTAAAACAAAAGGTATTACAGGGCGTGGAAGAATTAGGAACAGAAACAATAATGATCAGCAGAAAGAGAAGAGAGTAATCAGGTGACATTGCATTTAAATCTTTGCAGATTAAAGTTGGCTGGAAAAGCATGGAGCCGGAAGGGAGTTCCACAAGTGATAAGCGCTAGTAAAGGAACTGTTAGAATAGAATTTACAGCTTCATCTAGCCAGCTCAAACGTAAATTGATGAGATCTCGACGTTAATCTAGTGCTGAGCATTAAATTAAAAACAAACAAACCGAGTTATCATAGCGAAGACCTCTATCGAACAATTACCATGAAAGTATTTATAGAAAAGACATAGAGAGGCAACCTTACGGTGGTGGGAAAGTAACTCGAGCTGAACAACCAGATCAGGAGCAATAATATTGCTGATTCTTCTTTGGAACTTAAAGAGCTCAAAGTAAGTAGCAGGGGCACCAGACCAATATTCTAAGCATGGACGTATGGCAATCTTATAATTGTTAATTTTAACGCGCCTCAAAACAAAACTAAACATCTCTCCGTCAATCACCCCAAGAGAGTCCCCTCTCTGCTTTCCATCAGCATGGCTGATATTAACCTCCAGGAAAGTGACTCGTTGCGACTTCTCGTGCTAACGTTCTCAGCTAACATGAAGTGGAAAAACTATATTGAATTCATTGCTAGGTCAGCTGCTAAGAAAGTCGGTTCACCGTGTTGTGCGTGAGATTCTTTTCTTTCTCGAATCTATCATACTTATCTATAAGTCTCTCGTTCGCCCAGGCTTAGAATATTGCTGCCACATATGGTCTGGTGTTCCTGCTACTTACCTTGAGCTCTTTGATAAAATTCAAAGAAGAATCAGCAATTTTATTGGTCCTGATCTGGCGGTTCACCTACCCACCACTGCAAGGTTGCTTCCCAGCGTTTGTCTATAAATACTTTCATGGTAATTGTACGGATGAGAGCTAGTTTTTAAATTGTTGTTTTCATCCCCCTCCCCCCATCACAGGCAATAAATTGTACATATGAGGACTAGTTAGGATTTTCATAGAGACATGAGGTATTACGGTGAATGTATTAAGAAAGGTAGGCAAGAATGTATTGTTTTGGTGTTAGGGCTATTGTTCGTATGTTTGGATCAGTGTTTGTGGTTAGCTAAGTTTAATGTTAACACAGAGGACCATACTTTTCCCCCATTCCCCATTTAGCCTTGTGCCACATTTTATAATAAATTACGAATAAATATCGCTCTTCACTATGGTAACTAGACTTTATGAATTTAAGCGTAGTACTAGACTGGCGTCAAGATCTCATCAGTTTACAGTTGAACTGGCTAGAAGGAACCGTAAGTTCTATGCTAACAGTTCCTTCTCTCGCATTTCTCGCTTGTTGAACTCACTTCCGGCTCCATGCTTTCCAGCCAACTTTAAGCTGCAAAAATTTAAATGCAATGTCAATCGCTATCTACTATCCACCTGATAACTCTTTTCCTTTCCCGCGCATTAATAATGTCTCTCTTTCTCCACACCGAGTAACCCCTGATGTTTTAGTGGCTTTACTGCCTTGCATGGGGTAAAACCGATTAAAATTACCATTAAGGATATAAAAACAAGAATTAAGATAAATTTATTTCAATGACTTGCCGCTTTCACGTTTAAGGAAAGATGATTTTTTTTGTCTAAAAACATTTGATATACTGTTTTTAATTTTTTCTGAATATTTTGCCACTTATGAAATGTTCTATTGTATGAAACAAATGAGGATCTGTATATGGTAAATCTGGTGAGTCTGGAAGATCTTGAAGACCCTCACTCTAACCATCTTATATTTTCTTGGATTTGTTTTGTAGAGCGAGTCCTTGCACTATCCTGCTGGAGAATAACTGTTTACCAGATCAAAGCATTTTCGACGTAATGCTTCTTTTACCCGCTCAAGTTTCATACAATAAACATCTGCAGTTATGGTCCTTCCACGCTCTAGTTGATCGTAATGGACAACACATTTAATTTTCTACAAGTTACAAAGTAAATACCTCACAGTTATTATAAGAAAATAAGAAACTCACTCCTTATTTTCTTATAATCAGTTATTTGTTCTTATTTTTCGAATATCCGAAACCAATATTTTCTCACCTGTAACAATGCGATGCAAAAATGAATTCTTTATTAAAATACTCCGGTAGATGGTAGAATATCGTATTCGATTCACAAATGAAAACTCAGCAGGAGCCCAATTTTGTTTCAATTAAACTCTGGAATGCACTATAAACGGCATACCATCGTATAGGAGAACTGATAAACTAATCCTAGATGCAGCTTCCTGTCATTCGATATTCGTTCTACTTTGGTTGGTTGACTCATAATTCACTTTGGTGAAATACGTGATTACTTTCCGAATATGCTCATGTTATTCTGGTGATTTGTATAGGCAACACTTTGAGATGAAAGGCTAACATATGCCCGATCCGCGACCCATTTGAGTTTTATTCAATTATGCATTCTGACCGAGACACTTATAAAATATGATACTAGATGAAATTGGGAAAAGGAAGTGGAAGAGGAAAAAAAGTCGATCTTAAGAACGAAAGCCGGAGGGTTAGAAAACTAGAAAGGAAAGCTACTAAGTGATGCAAAGTGTGATACATGCTACCGTTTCTGCAATATATATATATATATATATATATATATATATATACTTTTTTATCGTATGAATACTACTGTTGGACCGAGGAATCAGTGGTGTCCTGCATGCTTCAGCAAGCAAGAGTCATTTATATATTTTCTACTGGATTCTGTGGTCGGAGTTCAATTCAGGACAAAATGCCATATCTGGGAAATCTAAAATTCGAACTAAATCTTTTCTCTCCCATTTTGAACCCTAATTTATACTAATGTATATCAGTCAGTTATGCACCATGCGTAATACACGCTCAGACGATCATGTATCTTTTGATACATGACTGACGAGGCAGATTTTTCCCGCAGTAGGTTGCCATTTCTTTATAGTTGCCATCCAAGGCTATAGAACCCAGTCTATCCTGCTAATTTACCCATATTTGGTGGAAGAAGAAGAGGATTCATACCTTTCCCAAGGGTATTAGCAGGTAAGTGAATGTAATGGACTCGGCTTGAATTCGAACTCGACTCTTCCATTCCGCAATCCGAGACGCTATCCATTACACTAATGTATATATTGAGTAATGTATATATTGAGTAAATATGTAGTTGTGTGTCTAATGTATCAGTTGTCGCTGTAGAAAGTGAAAACGGTGTGGCGAGTTCGAATTCTGTCCAAGTCTTTTTCCGTTAAAACATGCCCTTGAGAAATTAACTTTGGGTTAAATAATCTTTTGATTTTTGTGAAAAGAAAATCACGGCCTACGTGAAGGAAAACTCCATGGAGTCAAGGGAAAAAATAATCCTTGTATTGAGGCGAGGTTTTGCAGTTGATCCGCCACTATCAGACATAGAACTCACTTTGTTGATCGTTTCTGGAATGGATCTAGAGAGAATGGGTCCCGACATGTGCAAAGTTTTACCCCCATGAAAATTTCATCCCCCCACATGCTGTTCCTTCTGAAAGGGAATCATTATCAATTATTGAGATGGATAACTTTTTTGTTCTCTTGGTACAGATAGCAAGACATATTGTCAAGAACCACATTTATAACCTGAAATGATTTTGAAGATTGTTGAAAGTGTAGAAAAATCGGGAAACCATCTCCCTATCCTTTATTCATCAACCGCAGCGTGAATTGCATTATAAAATCTTTTTATATGACAGCGAATATCAGGAAGTTTCCTAACAGATGAAGACTAGACGCGAAGCAACAGGAATGCGTTTTTAACAACGAATGCTAGGAGTAATGTGGACAGGACATGTGAGTAACGAGGAAGTTGTATAGATGATTAGAACAATATGGAAAATTCTACTGGCAATCGGAAAGACACCGTTGAAATGTCTGGGGACATACAATAAAGAAAGATCTTCGCTCATGTACAAATTTAAATAAACAAGAGAATGAATAAAGAAAGAGATCTTAATGAATTGCAAGAAGTTAAATAAACAAAAGTTACCTACTGCAAAGATAGTGGTGTGTGTCGACAAAAAGATAACCCGTGGAGACTAATGAGAACATGAAATATGTACCTTCATATTTTTAATGTTTCACTTTATTACACTCCATTACTTCGTCAGTTACATTCGGTCAGTGCGTTTGTTGGCTGAGTGGTTGTCTTTGTTTAGCAGCATATCAACCTCTCTGGGTTATTTAATGTCGACATGTAAATATTTTGATTGGTTTTGTTGGCTGTATTTGTTTAGCAGCATATCAACCTTTCTGGGTTATTTAATGTCGACATGTAAATATTTTGATTGGTTTGGTTGGCTGTATTTGTTTAGCAGCATATCAACCTTTCTGGGTTATTTAATGTCGACATGTAAATATTTTGATTGGTTTGGTTGGCTATATTTGTTTAGCAGCATATCAACCTTTCTGGGTTATTTAATGTCGACATGTAAATATTTTGATTGGTTTGGTTGGCTATATTTGTTTAGCAGCATATCAACCTTTCTGGGTTATTTAATGTCGACATGTAAATATTTTGATTGGTTTGGTTGGCTGTATTTGTTTAGCAGCATATCAACCTTTCTGGGTTATTTAATGTCGACATGTCAATATTTTGATTGGTTTGGTTGGCTATATTTGTTTAGCAGCATATCAACCTCTCTGGGTTATTTAATGTCGACATGTAAATATTTTGATTGGTTTGGTTGGCTGTATTTGTTTAGCAGCATATCAACCTCTCTGGGTTATTTAATGTCGACATGTAAATATTTTGATTGGTTTGGTTGGCTGTATTTGTTTAGCAGCATATCAACCTCTCTGGGTTATTTAATGTCGACATGTAAATATTTTGATTGGTTTGGTTGGCTATATTTGTTTAGCAGCATATCAACCTCTCTGGGTTATTTAATGTCGACATGTAAATATTTTGATTGGTTTGGTTGGCTGTATTTGTTTAGCAGCATATCAACCTTTCTGGGTTATTTAATGTCGACATGTAAATATTTTGATTGGTTTGGTTGGCTGTATTTGTTTAGCAGCATATCAACCTCTCTGAGTTATTTAATGTCGACATCTAAATATTTTGATTGGTTTGGTTAGCTGTCTTTCTTTTAGCGGTATATCAACCTCTCTGGGTTATTTAATGTCGACATGTAAATATTTTGATTGGTTTGGTTGGCTGTATTTGTTTAGCAGCATATCAACCTCTCTGGGTTATTTAATGTCGACATGTAAATATTTTGATTGGTTTGGTTGGCTATATTTGTTTAGCAGCATATCAACCTCTCTGGGTTATTTAATGTCGACATGTAAATATTTTGATTGGTTTGGTTGGCTGTATTTGTTTAGCAGCATATCAACCTTTCTGGGTTATTTAATGTCGACATGTACATATTTTGATTGGTTTGGTTGGCTGTATTTGTTTAGCAGCATATCAACCTCTCTGGGTTATTTAATGTCGACATGTAAATATTTTGATTGGTTTGGTTGGCTGTATTTGTTTAGCAGCATATCAACCTTTCTGGGTTATTTAATGTCGACATGTAAATATTTTGATTGGTTTGGTTGGCTGTATTTGTTTAGCAGCATATCAACCTTTCTGGGTTATTTAATGTCGACATGTAAATATTTTGATTGGTTTGGTTGGCTATATTTGTTTAGCAGCATATCAACCTCTCTGGGTTATTTAATGTCGACATGTAAATATTTTGATTGGTTTGGTTGGCTGTATTTGTTTAGCAGCATATCAACCTCTCTGGGTTATTTAATGTCGACATGTAAATATTTTGATTGGTTTGGTTGGCTGTATTTGTTTAGCAGCATATCAACCTCTCTGGGTTATTTAATGTCGACATCTAAATATTTTGATTGGTTTGGTTGGCTGTATTTGTTTAGCAGCATATCAACCTCTCTGGGTTATTTAATGTCGACATCTAAATATTTTGATTGGTTTGGTTAGCTGTCTTTTTTTTAGCGGTATATCAACCTCTCTGGGTTATTTAATGTCGACATGTAAATATTTTGATTGGTTTGGTTGGCTATATTTGTTTAGCAGCATATCAACCTCTCTGGGTTATTTAATGTCGACATCTAAATATTTTGATTGGTTTGGTTGGCTGTATTTGTTTAGCAGCATATCAACCTCTCTGGGTTATTTAATGTCGACATGTAAATATTTTGATTGGCTGTATTTGTTTAGCAGCATATCAACCTCTCTGGGTTATTTAATGTCGACATGTAAATATTTTGATTGGTTTGGTTGGCTGTATTTGTTTAGCAGCATATCAACCTCTCTGGGTTATTTAATGTCGACATGTAAATATTTTGATTGGTTTGGTTGGCTGTATTTGTTTAGCAGCATATCAACCTCTCTGGGTTATTTAATGTCGACATGTAAATATTTTGATTGGTTTGGTTGGCTGTATTTGTTTAGCAGCATATCAACCTCTCTGGGTTATTTAATGTCGACATGTAAATATTTTGATTGGTTTGGTTGGCTGTATTTGTTTAGCAGCATATCAACCTTTCTGGGTTATTTAATGTCGACATGTAAATATTTTGATTGGTTTGGTTGGCTGTATTTGTTTAGCAGCATATCAACCTTTCTGGGTTATTTAATGTCGACATCTAAATATTTTGATTGGTTTGGTTGGCTGTATTTGTTTAGCAGCATATCAACCTCTCTGGGTTATTTAATGTCGACATGTAAATATTTTGATTGGTTTGGTTGGCTGTATTTGTTTAGCAGCATATCAACCTCTCTGGGTTATTTAATGTCGACATCTTAATATTTTGATTGGTTTGGTTGGTTGTATTTGTTTAGCAGCATATCAACCTCTCTGGGTTATTTAATGACGAAATCTAAATATTTCGATTGGTTTGGTTGGCTGTCTTTTTTTTAGCGGTATATCAACCTCTCTGGGTTATTTAATGTCGAAATCTAAATATTTTCTACGCAATTATATTTTATTTTTGGAAATAATACTGGTTTAGTGATACCAGTCTTACTAATTAACCCATAGCTGGGGGAGAAAAGGTGAATTCATACCTTTCCCAGGTTGATATAACGAGCCAGATTAACAATTACTAACCAGTGTCCATTACACCACCGGCAAATGCAAGCTTACAGCACTTTGTATTCCAAAGCGGTTATTCATCTAAGCATTGACAAGGTTCGACGTTGTTCAACTTCAGTTATCGGAGGTAAACAGGTGTTTAAACGTGATATGGCCGTAAGCCTTTCAGTAAAATCCAATCGAATTTTAGTCTTTTTTCAGTACGATTTGAAGCCTCAGGAGCGTGGGGCCTGCGTCAATGATCACTATAATAAATGGAATTTGATTTTTTTTTTATTTTTGTTACTGTTTCTCACAAGAGTGGAAAATGAAATTCAGTAATCATTACATAAAATAATATATATTTTTAGTTATAAAATTTTGTTGGTTCAAATCCTAGTTGGAATGAATATTTATCGCATGTTTATGTACAAATGTAGCACAAGGCCAAAATGGAGGATGGGGAAATACCTGGTAAACACTAGTCTTAACTTAAACCTAGTTTCAATTATCCATTTGATATAATAATCCATTCACTAAACAGTCCTGGTTGAGACGATAATCTACATCCGACAGCAAGGCCGTTGATCAGGAGATTTTGAGGAGCATGGAACTATCTCTTTAATTGTCGGTGTTCCCAGGTCTACCCTGACCCGGGGTGTTAGCACCTGTCAGGGTTCCAGCTATAAGCAAATAGTTAACCCCCAAAACAGGTCAAAACACTGTGAAAGTATAAAAATAGGTTTTAATACAAGCAATACTTTTTTTGAAAAAATTATTACCAACAATACATTTTTGGAAAAATATTACCAGCAATACATTTTTGAAAAAATATTACCAGCAATACATTTTTGGAAAAATATTACCAGCAATACATTTTTGGAAAAATATTACCAGCAATACATTTTTGGAAAAATATTACCAGCAATACATTTTTGGAAAAATATTACCAGCAATACATTTTTGAAAAAATATTACCAGCAATACCTTTTTGAAAAAATATTACCAACAATACATTTTTGGAAAAATATTACCAGCAATACATTTTTGGAAAAATATTACCAGCAATACATTTTTGAAAAAATATTACCAGCAATAAATTTTTGAGAAAATATTACCAGCAATACATTTTTGGAAAAATATTACCAGCAATACATTTTTGAAAAAATATTACCAACAATACATTTTTGAAAAAATATTACCAGCAATACCTTTTTGAAAAAATATTACCAACAATACATTTTTGGAAAAATATTACCAGCAATACCTTTTTGAAAATATATTACCAACAATACATTTTTGAAAAAATATTACCAGCAATACATTTTTGGAAAAATATTACCAGCAATACCTTTTTGAAAAAATATTACCAGCAATACATTTTTGAAAAAATATTACCAGCAATACCTTTTTGAAAAAATATTACCAACAATACATTTTTGAAAAAATATTACCAGCAATACATTTTTGAAAAAATATTACCAGCAATACATTTTTGGAAAAATATTACCAGCAATACCTTTTTGAAAAAATATTACCAACAATACATTTTTGAGAAAATATTACCAGCAATACATTTTTGAAAAAATATTACCAGCAATAAATTTTTGAGAAAATATTACCAGCAATACATTTTTGAAAAAATATTACCAGCAATACATTTTTGAAAAAAAATATTATCATCAAGAAAACTCTTTTCATCATAAAATATGACATTGAGTTTGGTATGCCGTAAAACAAAATAAAACAAACCATACACTAAAACATCACTTTTACGGCACGGAGGTAGATTGTTCTGATTCCACATGCCATACCTTTTCTGGATATTTCAGTTTCGGTTAATTCCCTTCAGGAACTCAAATCTCCAAGTTTTTGCTGCCTCTGTGGATATATGACGTTCAAATGAATACATAGATGAATAACGAAGATAATAAGTGATAAGTAGGAGAAAGTATCAGAAAATATAAGCAAAGCGTGCTAGAAGGGCAGGGAGAAGAGAAAATAATCTTAGTTGCTAACGCCCGTGGAATGTTAACGGTTCTACTTAATGACAACTATTGTGATTTTTATTCTAATTTCTTGAATTATTATTGCAAATATTTAAAAATAGTTAATTCTATTTTTTCCATTCGACTTCATATGTGGATGTGCGGATGGTGTAATGGATCGCGGCTAAAAATAAGAAAATCGGCGTTCGAATTTCAGTCGGGTTGGTTACATTTGTGCAGAACCCCCAGGAAGTGTATGAATTCATTTCTGACCCCCCCACTTTTTATCTGGAAAATATCATTGCAATTCTAAACAAAATTTGTTAACGCAATATTCACTCGCAAAGAAAGAGAATTATTTTTGCAGTTCAAAAATAGGTTTCGGTTTTCAATAACTTATAAAGAGTTGACAAACCGTAAAAAATCCAACAATCGACTTCATGTGCACAAATTTTTATAATTAACTCGTCCGTAAGTAACTATACACAAATTTAACGTCACTGTGGCTTAAGCAACTCAAAAAGGGAAGTAAAATGATATAAAACTAGACAAATGTGTTAGAAAATTACTTATTTTTACTGTATGCAACAACACTACCAGTTTTACTAATTCAGTTACACTGAAGAACTTTTTTTACTAGTTTACCCACATTAAACCTTTTTCTTGTCTATTTGTTAAAGCAAAGTATAAATAGAAAGTGATCATTTTATAAACTTTAGTACAACAATCACGCAACCAATGTAATAGTCAAAAACGTTACTGTATTCACCAATTCTAACAGTTCTACTAGTTTAGTTACATTGAACTATTCTTCTTGCCTATTTTTGAAACCTTATAAAAATAATTATTTTAGAAACTTGAATACCAATTCTCGTGCAAAAATCAAGCAACCAGTCAAAATCTTTACTGTATTCAATAATTCCCCCCACACCTCTACTAGTTTAGTTACTAGTTGAAATTCAAAGTCGTTTATTTAAAAACAAACGTGGATACAAAGTTTAGATTTGTACGACACATGGACACAGTTATAGGAGGATGCTGAGAGGATCGATCTCGCTTTGTCTGCGACAGTAGATTGCTTCTCATTACTCCCGGCAGGCACATTTATTCGTTTCGTGATCATTTTCTTTTCTTTCTTTCGCCAGAGAAGCGATTAAATGGAAAACAAGGATTGGCGGGAAACTTCCAACTACAGTGAGCGGCCAGATTTCCTTCTCTCATTGTTGCTTCGTCCTGTTCCATACAAGAGTGAATTATTCAGGATGGATAATGCGGTCGAGTAAGAGAAGCTCAGGGTGAGGCAAGTATTATGGGTCGTGGTGTTTGGGTGACTGGCCACAGATGGAGTTTTCTTGAATGGAGGCAAGAACTTGGCATTTTCTTTTGTGTGTCGAATTGGACAATCTTTTAGAAAAACGCCGGCGCCCTCGGGTGGAAGGCAATCCGACGTGAAGAAGGGCCACTGGGCGTCTATGAAAGCAGGGATATCGTCGGGGGTGGGAGTACGACGCGAGAATAGGATTCTTTTACAGGCTAAACGAGAATTACAATGAGGTGAGCAAAGCACAGTTGATTTGGTAGATATAACGAACTAGACACACCCCACACACGCAGAGAAAGAAAGAAGTAGAGTGAGAGGGGGAGGGAGAAAAGGAGCGAGAAAAAGTGAGAATAAGTGAGAATGTGTGTGTGAGGAGGAAAAAGAGTATACAAGAGAAAGAGTGTGATATATATATATATATATATATATATATATATATATATATATATATATATATATATATGAAGCGAGAGAGAGAAACAGTGAGATAAATAGATAGGGGTGAGAGAGAAATAGGCAATAGAAACAGGGATAGTGAGATAGATCGACTAGTGCGAGAGCGATAGAGAAAGATGGAAAGAAAAGGGGAGAGTGAGAGAAAAAGAGAGGGAATATAAGATCACAGGAAACAAGAAACAGAGAGAAATCCAGATGACGGAGAGGAAAGCAAGAAAGAAAGATAGAAAGGAACGAAATAGATGCAAGAAAAAAGGAATGAATATATATATATATATATAAATATATTGCTTTTTTCTTATATATATATTTCTTATATACATTTTTCTTTTTTCTTATATATATATATATATATATATATATATATATATATATATATAATATATATATATAGAGAGAGAGATAGATATAGGCTGCGATGGGTAAATTGTCGCCATTTTATATTTTTAATTTCGCGCAAGTGGGTTATTTGTTTTTGATTTTGTCGACAGCATAGGGTCAGTTTTGCACAGTTTGTGAGTAAGAAAAGCACCACGACGCAATTTCTTTCCGCCAGAAATTTGGAAACGACAGGCAGTACTGATTGGCATTCGCACCGCAAGCCACTACGAACATTTCAGAGCATCTGGGTGTCAGTCTTGGGAACCTGTGTTTGGCAACAGGAATTTGCACCGTGCCACACAAGCAGGAGTAACCAGTCATTTTCTGCGATCATATAACCCCTTACATTTAGCCACCTCACTACCCAAACTGCAACCCCCCCCTTGTTTATTATGTGTGAGGCACAGTTGAGAGAGAGTGAGAGAGACCAACAAAGCTCCTTGTAACACCAATGATGAACTGATTGGCAACAACTATGACAGCATCCACCAACTTGAATAAGGTGACCGTCCAGAGAAGCTGAAGCCGTGGTTGAAGCCAATGGCTATTTTATTGAATAAATTTATTTACTCGGTAGTATTATCAAATATATCCGATAAAGTGAGATGTCAGTGTTATTTTAATTTTGACGTAATTTATCTATCTCACCATATACATACATACATACTTATATATATATATATATATATATATATATATATATATATATATATATATATATATATATATATATATATATATATATATGCTCATTTTTTCCCTCCTCCTCCACATTTTCTTTTTTTTTGTACATTTTCTGTGTTTTTAATTTAAATTAAATCTCCCGTTGTAAGCCTGATGAGCGAGAGCGAAACCGAAACCGGTTGCTTCGCCCGTTTTTAATATGTCTAGTAATATCAAGCTTCATACGTTTATTGCTGTGATAAAATTTTGTACCTTCAAAAATATATATATATATATATATATATATATATATATATATATATATATATATATATATATATATATATATATATATATATATATATATATATATATATATATATATATATATATATATATATATATATATATATATATATATATAGGAAAATGATCTTTTTAATCAAATTCAAGCCATGCAAGACAGTAAAGACACTAAGACACAATTGGTTACTTAGTATGAAAGAATTAGAAAACGGAAACATTATTAAGCCGCACGAACATAGAAGACTAATCAAGAAGATAATAGATAACGAGTGGTATTGTATTTAACTTTTTGTAGATCAAAGATGACTGACAAGCATGGAACCACAAGAGTGTTCCACAAGCGAGAATTGCGAATCTGTTAGCATTGAACTTACGGTTTAATCTAGCTTTATATATATATATATATATATATATATATATATATATATATATATATATATATATATATATATATATATATATATATATATATATATATATATATATATATATATATATATATATATATATATATATATATATATATATATTATTTGCGCAGTACTTAGTGGGAAGCGCTCAATATCAGTAATACAGATAACATATTCAGTTATATGGAAAACGAAATAGAATTACAACTGCGTATGTATGTATTCCCGAACGCATGGATATGTATCTGCGCCGAGCACCGGATTTCTTATGTGGATGTGTTTGTGTGAACTAAAATGCTTACAGCTGTATAAATGTTTGTCTATGCATAAGATAGTGTCTCCCCAAACAAACACAGAAGTAGATCCCCCTACCAAACATAGTCAAACAAGAATAAATATATCCAATTATAAAAAAGAAACCCGTTTTTCTGATGATCGCAAAAGCATGAAACTCAGTGTCACAAACTCTTATCCATACAACTGAATATATATATATATATATATATATATATATATATATATATATATATATATATATATATATATATATATAAGAGGGAAAGGAAAAGAGAGAGAGAGAGTGAAGGGAGAGCGACCATTAGATATGAACAAAGATCAACTGGCAGGAACAGAGTTACATACAAACAATGCGATGACTGATACAACCAGAGCATTACATAATTTACATTAGAATTAATACCCGCATTCGTTTCGGCGGTTTAACTTTCCTGCCTTCTTCTGGTGTCTGTCGATCCGGAAAACACTCAAAGAATATATCGCTGTTCCCTTTGTTTGATCTGCGCGGATAAGATGGCTCTCGTTCCGTTATCCATTGCTTGGAATATCTCGTCTTGTTCTCTTTAATATTGCTCAGTTATTGCTCGCCCCTTTTCCACTGATTCTGAGTCTCGTCTCTACTACCCAACCCAGGAAATGGACGCTTACTTTGTCACCAAATTCACAAACTGACGCTTTAATCCAGTAGGCTAGGTTCCCGTTCGAAGTTCCTTGAAGTTTATCCGGATCGAGAGAAACCTGAAGAAGTCCGGATGGCCCAACAGCTGAAACTATAATTATAATAACATAGATGTAGACATTCGTTCAAATTTGAATAATGATAACACCTTCCCACAGAAATTCAAATAGAAACAGAATGCAATCGATACTGAGCAATATGGGAAGATACGAACAAGATAAGGTACAATGAATCGCAAAGGAAGAGATACATTAAAAATGCGTGTGAATCAAAGTGGTTGATACGAACATATATATGGAGATAGGTACAAACTCAAATGGTTATGAACGAAAAGAGATAGAGATATGGATGTGATTAAATATACCTTAATGTTAAAAAAATTATTCAATATTATTATTGTTTAGGTAATAATCATTATAATATATCACAAATAGATATATTGTGGAAAAAGGAATTTTCGACAATATACTCATTTTTAGATATTTATGGTTACTTTTTTTAAACTTTTATCAAAAACGACATTCTTGTACGTGTAGTAATGGATAATATTATAAATTACTTATTCATTTTTTAAATTAATAACTACGAGGGTCATTCAATAAATAAGGTAAATCTTTCGGTATAAGGACTTCTAATACAGATAGAAGCTTACTTTTTTTCAACGTAGTCTCCCAGCACTGTCACACACTTTTCCCATATGTGCACAAGCTTCCGTATTCCCTCAGTGTAAAAATCTTTGGACTGATGTCTCAGCCAGTCACTCACAACACTTTTGACTTCATCGTCACTTTTAAACTTCGTGCCTCTCGTGAACGCTTTCAAGGGACCAAACAGGTGAAAGTCTGAAGGAGCAAGGTCTGGGCTGTAAGGGGGATGAGGGAGCAGTTCCCAGCCCAGCTCGTTGATGGTCTACACCGTTTGGACTGCTGTGTGAGGCCTTGCGGTGTCATGATGCAAGATGACTCCTTCTGACTGGTGACCCCTGCGTTTGTCCCAACAGATAAGCTCAAAGTCCTTGCAATGTCATCCACTGTCACCCTTCTGTCAGACTGAATGAGGTCATTGACTGATTCAATCAACTCAGGAGACCTCACTTCTGTAAGCCTCCCAGGCCTGTCTTCATCCTCAACACTGCTCCGTCTTTCTTTAAACAATTTAGCCCACTTGTAGACATTTTTTTTGCTGAAACATGTGGCACCATACACAGTTGACATTCTCCTATGAATTTCAACTGGTTTGCACCCTTCAACAACCAAAAACTTGATAAGTGACCGCTGTTCAATCCTGGAGCATGCTTCTTGGTCGGCCATCTTTGTTAATCGCCAAAACACTCAAAGTTTTTTTTAATTTGCAAAAGAAATTAAATCAATGTGAAAAAGAAGTAAAACAAAATAAAAATAAAAAAGAGTAAGCTTCTATCTGTATTAGAAGCCCTTATACTGAAAAATTCACCTTATTTATTGAATGATCCTCGTATATATGGAGATAGGTACAAACTCAAATGGTTAGGTACGAAAAGAGATAGAGAGATGGAGGTGATCGACATACACAAAGTGAATATGAAAAGACTTAGAGTAATAAATACAAAGATCAAACCAGTTTTATTTTATTACCATGAAAATATCGATAGAAGAAGTTTCCCTGCTTTTATAAATATTTTCATGATAATTATTCTGACGAGATTTTACTCTTTGGTACATCGAGTCTACAAATTCAGGGTCAAGACTAGGTTGACAGTTAGGTCTCATCATTTTACAACTGGAATTACGTCATGCAACCATAAGTTCTTTACTAAAAGTTTCTTCTATCGCATTTCTCACTTCCGGCTTCTTGATTTCAATATCTGGCCTGCTCAATGTTTGCTTTCCAGTACTGACAGTGTTCAAAAGAGTTTACGCGGCCTTGTGGGCGATGAATTGTTTTCAACCATATAACTCCTTTCCCGTAGACAAAACGTTGCCATCCTCTTACGACTCTATTGCTATTTTCATGGGAATTGTTCGGTCGAGCCTTCCTATCTCCTATCTAGACTATGAATTTAAGCGGAAAAACAGTTGAAATGGCTAGACGTAACCGTAAGTTCTATGCTGACAGTTTCTTTTCTCGCACTTCTCATTTGTGGCACTCTCTTCTGGCTTTTTGCTTTGCTCTTCAAAAATTAAAATGCAATGTCAATCGTTATCTTCTGTCTCCTTAATCCCAGTTCTGTTATTGTCCTCCCTCCTTAATAAAGATTACTTCTCTGATTCTTTCATACTCAGTAACATCTTGCTTCTTAGTGGCTTGATCACCTTGCTTGAGGTGAGCTCAAACCAGGAATTTTCATTAGCGCTTATTATATAAATTATCAATACCATTATATTCCATTTATAAAGTGTCCGAGTGATGTTCCATTGAGTGGTCCTCGGAGAAAGGCTCTGTGAGATTGTCCGTGATAGCATTTTCTGATAATACTTTGCTCAGTATGCTTGCCGACACTCTCAGCGCAATGGTTTATGGTTAACTCTTCGGTAGGTTCCCTAGTGAATATGCGAGTGCCTTACGAAGAGTCCCCGGTGAATCCCATTTAGCTTTTCCGTTTCTATCTATTTTACGCAATCGTCTGCTAGCACAACGCCATCTACGTTCTGACAAATTTTATTTCTACTTACAATAACCAGATCTGCTATTTCGGTCGGGTTTGAACAATCTGCTTAAAATTTAAAACCCCAGAAAAAGTCTGCCTTTTTTCATTT
>OZ038497.1:75015756-75040756 GCA_964036315.1 Acanthosepion esculentum | reverse complement strand
TCTTTTACTTCCTCTCAGATCCTCCAAATTGTCCACGCCCCCACCCGTTTCGTCTTGTACCTTGCGTTAAATGCCAGATTTAGAACTACTGCGTTCCGGAGAGCTGCAAGCCACCTTTTCGTCATCACTCAACCACACCCTCCTCCCACTTGAAGGCTTCTTTATTTCTGGCTCAAAACTGACCGTTGCCCTTTTCTCTGAACTAAGCACGGAGGCATTTACGAGCAAGGAAATCGGCCAACTGTCTCCCGTCGGGCTTCTTTTTGTTCGGCTTATTGAGCACTTCGAGATTGAAACGAGAATATCGGGCGAAACTCACGCTCTCTTCTTGCCATTTCTGGCGGGTGTTTTTTGGTTCATTTTCTTTCTTTTTTTCTCATGGGCATAACCTTCTTATTTTCTACCATTTATCTTATTTTCATTCAATTCTTTCCTTATTTCTAATTTAATGCTTTCCCTTTCTTCTTTTATTTATGCTTCATTTAATTTTTTCTGCTTCTGGACAATAACTTTCTTTTCTTTTCTTTTTTCTTTTTATTTTTTTAAATATACTTTTTTTTATTTCATTTCCTTCATCTATTTGTATTGCTCGGTCTTTCTTTCTTAAATATCTTTTTGTTTTCTCCCATTTTCCGGATCTTTATTTGACTTCCTCTTTCTTTCTTTCTTTCTTTCTTTCTTTCTTTCTTTCTTTCGACAATATTTTTTTATGTTCTCCCATTTTTCTTATTTTCTTCAGTTTCATTGTTTTATCTAAACCTTTTGTTTCTTACTGGTTTCTTATTCTTTTTCTTTCATTTCCTTCTTTATTCATTTACCTTTTCGGATTGTCTTTCATTCTTTAATTTTTCTGTTTTCTTATTCTTCCTTTCTTTCTTTCTTTCCTTCTTTCTTTCTTTATTCGTTTATTTTCTTTATTTGCTTTGTTCGTATTGTCTTTCCTTCCTTACTTTTCCTGGCTACTTGTTCTTTCTTTCTTTCTTTCTTTCTTTCTTTCTTTCTTTCTTTCTTTCTTTCTTTCTTTCTCCACTGGGTTATTTATTTTCTCCTTCTTTGGTTCTCTTTTGTTTTTTATTTAATTTTCTCTCTCTTCCTTGTTTCCTCCCTTCACTTTCTTTCTTTTTTCTTTCTTTCTCTGCTGCTTTAATTCCTTTGTTTTTCTTGTTTATTTCATTATTATTTCCTTCCTTTTTTCCTCTTTGTTTGTTTGTTTGTTTGTTTGTTTCTTTCTTTCTTTCTTAATTGAATGTTCTTTTTCTTTTTCTTTGCCATTATTTTTACATTCACTACTCATTCCGTTGTCTTTTTCTTATTTAATTCCTACCTTCTTTCCATTTTCTCTTCATTTTCCATCTTGTTTTCTCTCTTCCTTTATTTTATTTTGTTCTTTTTATCATTGAAATTCATTCTACATTTCTGTATGTTTTATTACTTTTTTCTTTGTTTTCCTCTTATTAATTTTTTTGTTTTACGCCATCTTTCTTTCTTTCTTTCATTCCTATTGTCTTTCCTTTGTTAATTTTGAGGATTTATTATTCTTTCTTTATTTCTCTCTCTCTCTCTCTCGTTCTTTCTTCCTGCCTTTCTTTCTTTCTGCTGGACATAATCTGCCGCAAAATCTGCAGTTTACACTTTTTTCTATTCTTTTTCTTTTGTATCGGTATTATCTTTTCAACTCAGTCAATCCTTCCATTACGGTTCTTTTTACATTTTTCGTTTTCTTTCTTCTTTCGACAATCCGCCATTGTCAATGTCCTTTTTTCTCCTTTGCCTTTCATCCTTTCCTTTACTCACGATCTCTATTCATTGTCTTATCTCTGCACTAACATAATCCGTTTCAACCTTTTTCCTTCATTTCTTATCCACACTTGATTTTTTCCAGATTTATTCTTGGTATTATCTGATTTCTGCCTCCTTTATTCGTATTTTTCTCCCATCTCTCCGTTTGACTCTCTATTTGAAAACCAGTCATCCAGTTAATAATACCGATTCACTAAAATACGATTTTTCTTTTTTTATTCCAACTAAATCCAGTAATATGTCCAAAAACGATCCCTAAAACAATGATAAAAACAGTGAAAATATTGTTGACGAACTACTTTAAAACTATGCAATTTTAAGCTCGTCCGAGAGTCTCCAACTGAAAGGATTCAAAATACCTTTAATGCCGAAGTAGCTTTCATTTCAGCAAATATCCCTGAAGAATGTATTAGAATGGAAGCAACGCAAAGTTGCTTACTGAACAGGTAAAACGAGAACTTTAACAGCTGACTGATAAGCTGCTGTTGTATCATGCCTGGCAAGGCTTTGTAACCACCAACAGAACCATCAACGAAACGGAGTCTTATCCCCGTCTCTCAATATATATATATATATATATATATATATATATATATATATATATATATATATATATATATATATATATATATATATATATATATATAGGTGGAGGGAGAGAGAGAGAAATATGACAAAATGTAAAAGTTTATTTGTGACGCGTTTCATCCGGTAGGATTTCATTGGACTGGGCTTTGTTGACGTTGCCACGTCTACGCCTGCGCAGTAAGCGAGAGATGCAGGTAGTCATATATATATATATATATATATATATATATATATATATATATATATATATATATATATATAGGGTGCACCAGAAGTAACGGCCTTTTATCTCCTCAGACCAAATTTTAGAAAATAAATTTATTTTTAAGGGTTCTGTATTCATTATTATATTTGCTCTGTTCTTACATTGAGCTCTATTTTGATTCGTATCCTCATTGGAATTATCCTACTAATTATCAAGTGATATATATATATATATATATATATATATATATATATATATATATATATATATATATATATGTATATATATTTAAATTCCCAGATCAACTCTGTGGACAAGACATATAGGTATAAAATTTTATACCTATATGTCTTGTCCACAGAGTTGATCTGGGAATTTAACTATATTGTCGACATGGGAAAAAAATCTCCTACCATAAATGTAATTTACATTAACTAAAAAAAAAAAGGCTTGGACAGGAGCGTCTATGTTTTTAAATTTGGATTTTAATGTAACTATAACAACTATAACAACAGAGATATTTCGATTTCATTTTTGCCTTGAAAAAGTCGGAAGACAAAACGCGTCGGCAAGATCTAAGATTTTTCCAATTGTCATTTTATACATATATATATATATATATATATATATATATATATATATTCAAACAGTCCTTCACGATTGATTTATTGATATGTTTTTACGGTTAATCAACCTTTTGCACCTTATATAAAGCAAAAGAAATTTTTGTAGATTGTAAGAATTGAGATAATAATGATGTTTACTTGTACAAGTTTACTCCTACTGATTAACGCATAGGCGAGGAGAGAAGATTGGATTCATACCTTTCCCAAGTGTATGAGCGAGTAAGCAAATATAACAAACCCAACAGCAATTGGAACTCGGCTCTCTGATTTTCAATTCCGTGCCGTTATCCATTACACCAGCCGCACATCCAAGCTTACAGGACCTGGTATTCTGAAGCGGCCACACATTTAGTTAGGGTCCAGTTGGTTAATTGCGATGATCGTACGGAAACCAGTTTTTTCAACGCGATGTGGCCGCTTGTCATTTATTTGGGAAATTGACTTTTCGAATCCATTAACTGTTATTACTCTTTTTCTACTAGTGCGAATTTCTTTCCCAACCTTTTTCTTTAAAATAGTACGGAAAGGTAACATTCTATGCTTATTGTACCTTCTAGTTACGTTTACTTCCCATTTTAGTTGTTGCTATGGCTGGAAGTGATGTGATTGTTGTTATTTGGTAAAGTTGTATGTGATTCTATAGAGTCTCAGCATTAAATGAACCACAAGGAGTTGATATACCGTTAAACAACTAAATCAATAAACTTATAGCGTCAGATCATAGGTTCTGATGAAGGACATGAAGGATCCATTCACATGAAGCAATTTTTAATCGTTGATCAGAAAAAACGGGTATATGTAGATGATATTTTAGGTATTTCTGAAAAAGTTGGATGGTATGTATGACATCCACATGAGAGTCCTGCTCTAACATCTGATGGCAAAAAATTATCGTCTGACCATATCTGACTGGATTTAATGAAGTCAAAAATCAATTTCTGATGGCAGAGAATTACTTTTTGATAATCTCTGATCGGAATTAATAATTTGAAAATTATTAACTATATCTTATTTGATTATTGAACGATTATTGCTCTGTGAAACCCAATCATAAGATCAGTTCGATGAATAATCGCATAAATTAATTTGTTGTAATTCTTGGAATGAAGAATGGTCGATAATTAAGCCTCAGATATTCAAAAATAGTATTTATTTTTTTTAATTAAAAAAAAATCCCTTTGTTTTTTTATTTGCAGACCTGTAAAACGGCAAAAAGGATACGGCATAATTTCGCCGACTTAATTTTGATCATTTGGAGGCAATGAAAACAAAATTTGATAACTATCTTTCGACTTGAGCATTGAAAGTCACAACACATTCATATGATCAGTGTTATATGAATTATAACAAAGAAGTAGAAAAAATCCTTGAAAGTATGTATGGTCGATAATTAGAATTGAAACACAATTATCCTGAAATATATATATATATATATATATATATATATATATATATATATATATATATACTTTAAAAATCAGGACGTCAGTTGAATCCGCTACATTGTTTTAAACCTTATGGTATCCTCAGGTGATTTTTTTCAAATGAACTCTTAACGCTTTATTGAAAAAAAAAAAAACTAATGGACACTACATTATTATTTTCTAAAATAAATAAACTAATGTACGTCGTTTGGTGTAATAGAAAGGGAAGAAGGATGTGGGAGGAGAAGAAGAAGAAGAAGAAGAGGGAGAAGAGAAGAAAAGCAAGTATATTGTAAATGCTTCGGTGGGTATTAATTGAAATTTACATTACTTGTTTTTGTTCAACCTCATATGTGCTTACGAGAAATTTTCTAACATGTAAGCAAGTACTTAAAATCGCGGATTTCTGGTTTAAAACGTTCTTTGGGTCCGGAAATGTCATAATTACTATTTTTTCTGTTGTTAGAGGTTGCAAATATTGTTGTGATTGCCGAAAGGCTTTGACTTTTTTTGAAAATTTACCACCTTGCAATCGGATCCCTGTTGTCCTTTTCTTTTAAATTCATTAACCTTTCATGCATTATATATATATATATATATATATATATATATATATATATATATATATATATATATGTGTGTGTGTGTGTGTGTGTGTGTGTATGTGTGTACGTATATATATATATATATATATTAAGTGGTTGCATATATTCGTTCGTTTTTTCAGATGTTCTGCAAATGATCTCGAGCAAAAAACTTTTGTAGCATTTTTGCCTACTTAGAAACTACGGTCGTCTTGTTAAACTGTTCTCTAACGCTATTGAAATCTTATTTCAGATTAGTCACTGCTTTGAGACAAGCATAATCTCTTTTCTTTTAATTAAGGTTACAAATCTGCTCGAGACAATTTATCTGTACGGAGATGAACAAATGAACAGTCTCAAAGAGGCAATTCGGCTTTAAAAACCTGACCGATGACACAGTGTGATTATTCCATATGACCAAACATCAATTAAAAAGCTCGGTTAGGACGTTCTGCCGCACCTAACATATTCTCCTGATTTAGCCTCTTCAGATTACAACATTTTCTGTCAACAATTTGGGGGGTGTTCCTTTCAACAACGATGTCGAGCTTAAAGCGTGTATTGCTGAACTTATCGAGTCAAAACAAAGTGATTTCTATCGCCGGGACATTGAACGGTTAGTGGATCGTTGGCAGAAAGTTGTAAAAAATGAAGAGGAATACATTGTTGAATGATTCATCAGGTCTATTAATAAATAATAGATATTAAATAGATTATTAAAAAAACGAACGAATTTTGTAGCAACCTAATATATATATATATATATATATATATATATATATATATATATATAAATGCTGTGTGTGTGTGTGATTAAATAAATTACAGATATTATGTCTGCTTATTTTTTATAAAATCCGGTCATACTCACGGATAACCTTGTCCCTTGTGTGTATTGCAATTAAATGATATGAGAAATCTGCTATAACTATGGAAATCGCTTTTATTTAATGTCTGTAATTTATTAAATCAAATTTGCTGTCGAAACACCCCCACTCCCATTTATATATATATATATATATATATATATATATATATATATATGTGTGTGTGTGTGTGTGTGTGTGTGTGTGTGTGTGTGTGTGTGTGTGTGTGCGTGTGTGTGTGTATTTCTGTGTGGAGGTATGTGATTTCGACCTAATAAATGTCCTTCTGGTTAGCATAGAAAAGAATTCACTTGGAATAAAATGCATTGAAAGTGTGCTGATCTCACAATACTTTAGACTATACTTCAGACCAGGCTCATATACATTATCACCGAACATTGCAATATATCTAGACATCTGCTCGGACAGGGTTAATTTCAAATCCAGCAGACGTTAATGGTCTAAATACGAAAGAAAGAAAATGCTTTATAGTCGCAGCATCAGATAAGGATATTTATTGCCTCTTCTATAAAATGTCAGCACACTTTTCTTACACACGGATGTATCTCTATCATTCCTATATTAACCGTCCACCATAAAGAGATGAAAGTCTTTGTCATTATCGGTTGTCCATTTTGTCTCATTGTTTCCACATAGATGTTTTGTAACGTTCACATACAAACATGGGTAAATGAAAAATATCCATGCATTGCAAATACCCACGTATATAAAATAAATTAATTACACTGGCAACATTGCAAGGTTATTTCCCCTTAGATATACAGTCACAGTACGTTAGTTACGTGACACGTTAGTATTTCCTCCTACTTCAAATGTGCCTGTTTGATAAGTAGTGTAAATTACGTCTACCGGCCTGCGCCTTCAAGTGACTTGATAAATAGAATGTTCTTTTGAGTAGTAGAAATCAATAGATTCTTGAAAAATTACACGTCAGTCTGTAAGTAGTGCCGAGTTCAGTAAACATTATCTCTTTCCTCCATCCCCGCTGACCTGCACAAAAGCGATAGAGAATATTATCGATTTATTTGTTTGAATCTAGCCTCTCCACTTTGACTAACGATAGAAGAGATTGATAAATAATGACCAATATATATATATATATATATATATATATATATATATATATATATATATATATATATATATATATAGTTATCCACATATAAGCCTGTTTCACGATATCACAGTTCATCACTGTGACTAGATATCCGAATGCTTCAAACCGATTTGGCATCAGAGATTATATATATATATATAAGAAAACAAATTGGGTGTTTTTTGTGAAAGTATTTATTTATATGTTTTTATATATTTGATATTTCAGATCACCTCGATCCTTCCTCAGAAATTGATTAAATAACTGTGTTCGGAAGTTACAAGTAGCGTCCGTCGCGAGACGCGTACGTCGCGAGACGCGTACGTCGCGAGAGGCGTACGTCGCGAGACGCTTACGCCGCGTGATGTAGAATGCAACTGTGTTTGAATATTTCTAACGTAAATCTAACGATAGTATTTTAGATGTTGTTTAAAAAGATTTTTTAACTATATCTAAAGAAATTTTTTAACTATTGAAATATTTATACATATTTAAAATACCCAAGTCTTTGTTTAACCCTAGTTTATATGTGTCTAATTTTAAAATCCAGTATTTATCTTTTTTTCTTCGTGTGTATGTTGAACTAAAACCTGAATCTATCAATAAACATTTACAGTTGTCTAATGAGTGTCTTGATTGATTAAAGTGTTCAGATATGGGGGAATAAGGATTGTTTTGACGTATGGATAGTTTGTGATTATTGAAACGAAATATATATATATATATATATATATATATATATATATATATATATATATATATATATATATATAATAAAAAGCTCAAACACTAATATTCCATGGTTATAATTTATTACATTGGCATCGTAATCACGATCTCAATTCATCAGACCTACAAATTAAAAAAGAAATCGGAAAATATAACTCCGGGTATAAAAAGAAAATTTCAGTGAGAGTGTATGTGCGGGAGTGGAAAGCAAGTATGAAAGTTATATGTATGAAAGCTTTAGAGGGGGGTGTAAAGAAGAAAGAAGAACAGGAAGGACTAAAGGGGGGATTAAAATTTAACAGAGAAGTTTTGAAGAGAGGAGTTAAATAACGGTTTAAATGAGTGAGATACAGACAAATATGAATTATTTTTCGATGCATAATTTCGCTACCGAATCGCTGAATTTGTAGGTCTGATGAATTGGATCGAAAATTACGATTCCAATGTAATAAATTATAACCAGGGAATATTCGTGTTTGAGCCTTTTTATTATATTCTTACTCTGTCCTGGACATTCAGTTCTACCTGGATTCTCTCCTCTTGGAAATTCATTAATATTTTTATATATATATATATATTTATATATATATATATGTATATTGACCACTAATATTATCTATCTATCTATCTATCTATCTATCTATCTATCTATCTATCTATCTATCTATATGTGTGTATGTGTGTGTGTGTAATATATTTTCTATTTTGACGTTGTTTCTAAGGATACAACTTATTTGAATAAATGTTAGGTTTTGATCTTTACTAAACCGAAGATCCTCTGTGGTTGAATCGGTTAGCAGCACGTCAGGCCAAAAGACGGTTTCCGTATGGCATAAGGGTTCAATTCCTACCGGAGGACACATATTTTCTACGATATTTCTTGAATATTCAGGCCGGTAAATGCAATTAATAACGTTTAATTAAAATGTGGAGCATTTACGCAAATACGTTGTATCTATAAAAATAACGTATAAATAGAAATGATATGAAATATATTTGGTGGATTTAATACATTATATATATATATATATATATATATATATATATATATATATGTAAGCAAATATGTGGATATAGATCCGACAGTATGAGGAAAAATATGGAAAAACAAAAAATCCGAATATGCAAGTTTACTGTTTTTAATGTTGTTTCAATGTCGACGTCAGACGTTTCGGTCTAGTAGACCTTCTTCAGGACATCATTATTAAAACATAATTAAAATTAGACGATATTCAAGTCAACATGAAAAGTCGATAGACTAAGAATAATCAAAACAAAATGACTGAATTTTAAGATCAGCGTTCCGTTTTGAAATGCGATCACGTCGGCGTCACGTGGGCGATGTTGTGAAAATGTATTCCTAAAATAGACTTTTTTACTATTAATGAAAGAGAAGAATTTTACTAGAATCTAAAGTTTATAAGTACGTTTGTCCAGCATTAATCTTGCCGGAAAAAGGGAAATATTAAAGAATATCTAATATCTATCTCGCGCACGGTGAATACAAGACCCGGCTTCTTTAAGTGTTTTTTTTTCAAGTGTACACAGTTAAGAGGACAATTTCAAAAGGAAGAGAGAAGAAGAAAAAAGAAAACAAATTGTAAAGCAGGGGATGGGGAAAAGGAGGAAGAAGAAAGAAAGAGTTAAGCAAAGGAGAGCGAGGAAGAGTGAGTTATCATATGAGAGCATATCACGGTGACACTTGAAAAGCACATCATTATAATTTATAGTTAATACATAATGTATTAAAAATTACCAGAAAAGTAGGAATAAAATAAGGTATATTAATAATATTATTAATCCTGATTAATGCAATTGTAATTAATATACGACAATTTGGTCTATTTTCTGGTAGAAAACATGCTAGCATAGAGGTAATTTTTCCCAATATTTTCTTTAAAAAATATTTATACCTATTTTCTTTAATATATATATATATATATATATATATATATATATATATATATATATATATATATATATATATATATGTAGTGGATTCTGGAATGAAATCCGATATCAATGAATAATAAACGCCATGAATGGATAAGGAAAATAAATGTATTAACGTAATAATACAAACTGGTAATACGGGTTAGTAGATCCAGGAATGCGGGTTAGTAGCACTAATATATATACAGTCTTGTTATTGAATTATCGCGGATGACTCCTTAATTAGTCTACATGACCGCTAACTGTGACGCTTGCCCCCGTCTCTGTATGTGACTTACTCTACTACTACTGAACTCTACTTCTGTCGTCCCGTCTCGCCTCCTTCACTCTTCGGGTATTCACTGGTAGTAGTATATGTATACCTTGGGTGATTCCATTTGTGTGAAAATGGGAAACTCCTCAAATATATATATATATATATATATATATATATATATATATATATTGTACCATATTTATATATTGTACCATCTATATATATATATATATATATATATATATATATATATATATATATATATATATATATATATATATTCTACCGGAATAGTTCCATCAGGCAGTTGGTCTATATTCTGGTAGAAACCGTGATAGCATAAAGGTTGGGGTTTCCAATATTTCATATCTTAAATTGGCCTACGTTTTCAAAGAACTGAATCAAATAGCTATCAACAGTAACAAGAACTAAAATGAATGGCACATGCAGCTCGAAGAGAAAATAATGATATAATTAAGATGCTGGCATTCGACACTTCTATAAATAAAATATTAAGAAGGAAGCCCCCCCCCCTCGATACTGGAAAGAGCGATATCAGCTACTGGATTTGAGAAACCTATTTTCCTGTAAACTTGTTCTTAGAGAAAATTTTTTTATAAATTTCTGTCTATATCTCTGAGATGAGGTATTATGAGTATTTGCATCATTTATATTATACGGACTGTTATTCTCATCTGCATTGCCATATTCACAACGTTTCGGTCAAAACGTTGTGAACATGGCAATGAAGATTCGGATAACAGTCCGAATATTGTAAATAATGCAAGTTATAAATTTCATCCAAAAACAATACTGGCTGCTTGGTTATTGCCAAATGTTTCCATGCAGGGAAACGGTTAATATTACTGTTAGCATTAATATTTCAGTTGATTCCAAGCGAGGGCTGTGGCATGTGTAAATAAAATAGTGAGGTATTTGACTTAGAGAGAGAACGAGAGAGAGAGAGAGAGGGAGGGAGAGAGAATAAGAGAGAGAATCAGAGAGAGAAAGGTAGAGAGAAAAATAGATAGAGTAAGAGTAAGAGTAAGAGTAAGAGAGAAAGACCGTAAGAGAGAGATAAAGAGAGAGAAAAACAGGGAGAGAGAAAGAGAAAGAGAGATACAGTGATAGGGAGAGAGAGAAATAGAGAAAGAGAAAGAGAGGAAGAGGGGAAAAAGAAAGAGAATGAAAGAGAGACAGTGAAAGTGAGTGACTGAGAGAGAGAGAGAGAGAGAGAGACAGATAGACAGACAGAGGTTGACGAGTGTAATTATTGATTTTTTTTTTCAACTGTTATTTTTTTCTTTTCAATCATATGATTAAATTTGAAATGATATCGTCTTTTACTTTTAATTCCGGACATCGATCTTCAAAGAATTTGGAGATCTTATCCGCTTTGATTTCATTAATTGGTGAAAGTTGCTCGAATTACAGCCAAAAGAAGTCTATCCACTCCACTCGTCTCATACAAAAAAAGAAAAAAAAACACTAGTCAAAAGAGAAATGTGAATGTTCTTTAATAAAAGAACAACTCCATGATGAATATCTTCAGAAATCAACTGTAGACTTGCGCATGCGTCATACTAATTTCCTTTTCATGTAGATGCCCATCATTTTTTTTTCGCGTAAGTTGGTTCATTTTGTTTAACGGCATATCAACCTCTATGGGTTATTTAATGTCGAAATCTACATATTTTGAACGCAATTTTATGGTTTCAACTAAATATATTTTGAACGTAAATGTATGCCTTCAACAACAGATAAAATGGACTTTCCGTTTTAACCACGTGAAAACACGGAAAGTACATATAGACGTTACATAGTTTCACTGAGAAAAATTAAGACAGAAAGAGTGGAAGTTAGAAGTGTTTAACGTCTGTTTCAATGAACTGGAAAAAATGTCAATTTCAAATCTTTTCATTTGTACTTCTTTACTTCTTGCAGTAACTAACAAAAGGAGGGGTAAGCTTTAAATAGGTATTGTTGGTAATTTTGCTATAAATAGGTATTGTTGGTTGGTTGATTTTGTTTAGCGGCATATCAACCTCTATAGGTTATTTAATGGCGAAATCTAAATATTTCTACGTAATTATATGTTTCACCTATTTTGTAAATAGTTTTATACATTCAGGATAAAAGGATTTTTTAAATTTATATTTGTAGATGATAAGATGTATTGTTGGTAATTTTACTAAAATGTATTTATATATATATATATTTTTTTTCTTCATTTATTGTCATTTTTCTATAAAATGTTGCTCATTTTATTATAAAAAATGTACTGTTGATTTTTGTTTGGGGGGTTCACTATTTGCTCATATTTGAGACCCTAACTGGTGCTATCCCCACGGGTCTGAGTGGACCTGGAAACAATAGCAGGTAAGGGGTGGTTTCACGACCTTCAAAACCTCCAATCTTTCGATCAGAGGCCTTGTTGCCGGATGTAGTTTATCGTCATACCCAGGACTATTTTCGCGTAAATGTAGCGACTTAATTAGCAAATAAAATTTGGTCACTGGTAGATAATACCTAAAAAAGGAAGCATAGTTATTGTGTAAGAAGATTTATCACCAATCTACTAAGTGGAATGGTCCAGTTGATTTATAAAAAACAAACAGACTTTGACTTTTTGAAAATCAATGGTCGAATAAAGAATCACACAGTCTATTTCTAGGAATTATTTATACTAGAAATTCCTGCGAAAATTTCACGGTTTTCCTATTTTAATAAATTCTTAATTCTTACGTTAATGATTGAATAAGCTAGTGGTGAGTTCTACGACAAGAACATATGCATAGAAATTCCCCTATCGTATCGCTAAATATTTGATCTTAACAACTTAAACAAAATATTGCAATAGCAATCATAAATATGTATGCTGGGGGTCATTTTGAGAAGTAAAAAGGTACAAATGAAAAGATTTGAAAATGATTAATTTTTCCAGTTCCCTGAAACAGCCGTTAAACACTTCTGTCCTCTTTCTTTCATGTTCCCACTGAAAGCAAGTAGCGTCTTTTATATGACTTTTGTCTTCTGAACAAAACAGAATAGTCCATTATTTATGAGGTATTGGCAGGAGATATTAATCAATTCTTTCTTTCTTTCTTTCTTTTTCTCAGTGAAACCAAGTAGCGTCTATATTTAATTTCTGTGTTTTCACGCGGTTAAAACGCAATAGTCTATTATTTATGAGGTATAAGCCGGGCGTAACGGACATGCGAACTAACTAAGGAACTAACGAACGAAAGGAGGGACAAGCAGAATTAGAATAAGGATTATTATTATTATTATTATTATTATTATTATTATTATTACCTTCTACCTGAACTGACTGGTTGCCATTACTGTGTATGTAGCGTAGCAGCTATCTGTACAGTAATTGGTCAGTCGACTATCAAGCGCATCGGTTGCATTCATTTTCGCACAAATACACTTCGTAACGTATGAATCCATATCTCCCCTCCCACGACACGCCCGCTAGCGATTAAGAACAGTGTAGAATTGAGTCTCTAGCTCTTGTTGACAACCAGTCTGGCCGTAGCAAATTCTGAATCTAAAACCGTTTGGGCGTGTGGCTAGTAACTCTACCCGTAAAAAAAACGACATGACAAAAACCACAACAGCAACACCGGGCGTAGTGAGCCCTATTCTCCACTCGAAGTCTAAAGCGATAGCACATTGTCGGAGATGATACATCTTTTTCAAGTTCCGTATCATTTGCAACAAATTAACTGTCATATTGGTGCTCATATTCTTTCTGTCTAGGCTTACGGCTACATTATTTGGAAACACCAGTTCCCGTACGATCACCAAAGTTAAGCAATGTCGAGTCTCGTCAGTATCTAAGACTGGTTGCGAGTACGAGGTGCTGTAAGCTCGGATGTGCAGTTGGTGAAATGGACAGTGTCTCGGAATTGTTAATCGGAGAGCCGATTTCCAATTCCAGTTGGGTTCGTTATATTCACTTACGCGAAAAATACTTATGCGAAAAGTATGATTCCGCCTCTTCTCCCCCCCCCCCTGTAAATTAATTAGTAAGACTTGTATCACTAAACCATTATTATCTTCCAAAATAAATTCATACAATCTAAAATATTTTCTGGCTTTAAATTACCCAGAAAGGGTTGATAAGCCGTAAAAACGAATCCGTATTTATGCCTATCTATGCACTTCTTCTCATTTTTGTCTTCCCGTAGTGATCTAGTATCTTATCTCATTTTAAAACACATATACCAAGGCATATTCTCTATTTTATTTCCGCCACGCTATGTGAGACCTTTAAAGGTAAGAGTCACTATTCTACATCCACACGGTCGTCGAATCCCCTCATTTTCTTTGCCTTACATTCGTAAGAAGAATGTTCCACACAGACAAAAAGAAAGATCCAATCAGGCAGCAAGAAAGTTCCAATCAAACAAATTCGTCCTAGGAATCGTGACTTTGTAAAACAAACACCGATTTGGATGATTCCACGACTAACTACAATCAACCTCTTCAAGTTCAGTCAATCGTTATATACCCTTCTTAGTTTCATATTCTTCACTGTACTTTCTCTTTTTACATCCGCAGTCATTAATCCTCTATCTTGAGTGGCTCTTTAGCCTTATATTCGGTGAACATTAATAAAAAAAAAATATTTTGTTCACTCTGAGGACAATTCTGATTCGTGATAAGTTTTCATTCTTCCTCGCCTACGATAATGTATAGTTTTATTCAATTAATTTTCCTTATTCAAGACTATTACCTTCCTCACACAATCACACCTACGGGAATACGATTTATGATTGATTGATTTTTTACGGCTTATCAACCCTTTGTGTTTTCATATTTTGCGAGTGAATATTGAATTAATTTTTTTTATAATAACAATGATTTTTCCAGATAGAAGCCTTACTATTTAACCCAAAGATGGAGGACAGGAGGAGATAGATTGATTCCTTTCCGAACTGTATTTGCGCGTAAGTGAATATCAAGATTTATGAACCAGTTCGATAGATTCCAGTTTTATGTGTTATATTTGAACTCCAACGTGTTTAATTTATATTCATGATTGTTAATGTTTTCCTATTTTGTTATTCATTTCAGTTTATTATTTTCGTATTTAGCAATTTGACCAGATTATTCAATTTAATGATTTCAGTCGGTTTAGATTTTTGACGAATCTCGTATTTTATTTCTAATGTCTTTTTCTCGTTCTCTGTATTTACCATATAATTGTTTCTGCGACCATATTATGATTTATGAACTTTTGTTACACGGTCAGCGATTTTATCATTGTTTTTAGTTTCTTTTATTTCTTGTTGTACACTTTCTGCATTTTTTCCCATTCGTACCCTAAATTTGATTTTGACAGTCGATAAAACAAAAACAAGTGCAAAGTAAACAAATTGCTACCACAAAAATTAACATCATCACAATATACAAAAGATTGCGTCTTAAAATGTCCCTCAGGCAAGGTTTTTTTTTCTCAATCTCAGGTTAACAAGAAATATGAATTTATCTTTTTTTAGACGTTTTTTCCTAATTTCTTGCATTCTTTTCTTTTTATGAAATTGAAGGGACTTTGCTTGTTATTCTTAAAACAAAATTCACCGAATCGCAAACAATATTTCAATCTTTAATTTGGGAGTTTTTTGATAGGTTTTAATTTTTTTTATTAACTTTTTGTTTTTTTTAAGTGAAAAATGGTTTTCGCAGCCAAAAGCAAAATCATGGGAAGCAAATCAATGCTTCCAGGCGATAAAGATCGGACAAAGCTGGAATTGGGAAACGAAACGAAAAACGAAGCGGGAATGACGAACGCGAAGCCATATGCAGTCTTCATGTTAAGAATAATAAAAAAAATAGCAAAAAAAAAAAAAATGAAGAGAATTCCAGTAACTATTTAAAAAATAAAATAAAAAGAGAAATTATCGTAAAATATTACTAACCAGTAAATTGATAATATCGACAATGAAATAAAGGACAAGATTTAAAGAGAAAAAATAGCAGCAATAAAAGCAGTGATAAAAAAACAACAACAATAATAATGAACATCCGAAAATGAACTGTTTGGACCATAAATTACTAGGAATTTGTGCATCTTAATACCAGGAGTATCATGTGATTATCAAGGGAACATGAAGTGACAGCAAGTCACTTGAGGATTACATAGTGGTTTGTTTCTTTTTCTCTTCTGATATCTCAGGCTTTTAATATTTCTTTTTCCTCTTCTGATTTTTAATGTTTCTAATGGTCTCTTTACTATTTTGGTCGCTAATGTTTCTTTTCATATTCTGATGTTTAATGTTTCGAATGTTTCTTTCTTATTCTGACCTCTAATATTTCGAATGTTTCTTTTCCTATTCTGATCTCTAATGTTTAAAATGTTTCGATTCCTATTCTGATCTCTAATATTTCAAATGTTTCTTCCCCTATTCTGATCTATAATGTTTCGAATGTTTCTTTTCCTATTCTGATCTCTAATGTTTAGAATGTTTCGATTCCTATTCTGATCTCTAATATTTCAAATGTTTCTTTTCCTATTCTGATCTCTAATGTTTAGAATGTTTCTTTTCCTATTCTGACCTCTAATATTTCGAATGTTTCTTTTCCTATTCTGATCTCTAATGTTTAAAATGTTTCGATTCCTATTCTGATCTCTAATATTTCAAATGTTTCTTCCCCTATTCTGATCTATAATGTTTCGAATGTTTCTTTTCCTATTCTGATCTCTATTGTTTAGAATGTTTCGATTCCTATTCTGATCTCTAATATTTCAAATGTTTCTTTTCCTATTCTGATCTCTAATGTTTAGAATGTTTCTTTTCCTATTCTGACCTCTAATATTTCGAATGTTTCTTTTCCTATTCTGATCTCTAATGTTTAAAATGTTTCGATTCCTATTCTGATCACTAATATTTCAAATTTTTCTTTCCCTATTCTGATCTATAATGTTTCGAATGTTTCTTTTCCTATTCTGATCTCTAATATTTCGAATGTTTCCTTTCCTATTCTGATCTCTAAAGTTTCGAATGTTTCGTTTCTTATTCTGATCTCTAATGTTTCGCATGTTTCTTTTATTTTCCTATTTTGATTTCTAATGTTTCTTTTCCCATTTTCAGCTAAAACGTTTCTTTTATTGTTCTGATCTCTAATGGTTCCTGTGATGTTTTGATTCGTAATGTTTCTAATATTTTTTCCTATTCTGATTAATACATGTTTAAATGTCTCTTTTATTTTCCTATTCGATTGTCTAATGTTTCTAATATTTCTATTTTGATGTAAAATGTTTCCATTGTTTCTTTTATTGTTTTGATTTCTTTAATGATTTGATCGCTAATGTTGTTTTTTTCTGCATCTGTTTATGACCCAGTGGATAAAAGCGTTAGGTTCAGTGACTCCAAAAATTAAAAGTGTAGATAACAGAGAGAACGAAAAGTTTGAGAGTTGAATTACTAAAGGCAAATAACTAACACTGAGATATCCAGTTGTCCTGGTCATGACGATAAACTACATCCGGCAACAGGGCCTCTGATCAGGAGGTTTTGAGGAGCGTGGAACAACTTCTTAAATACTATTGTTCTCAGGTCGACCCGAGATACTAGCTGTTAGGATCCCAGCTATGGGCAAAGAGTTGACCCCCCCAAACTAGGATCAAAACACTATGAAAGTGTAAAAATAGGTTTTTATAGTAAAAGTACCAGCAACAAATTTTTGAAAAAAAATATTACCAGCAATATATTTTGATAAAACATGACCAGAAATACATCTTTGGAAAAAATATTACGAGCAATAGATCTGACTCTGGAAAAGAACTCTCTTTACAAAAATACATTAATGAAATCTGATCGATAAACTGATTTCTTAGAAAGAATGCATATCCTATTCATATGAAACTATCGTAAAAAAGAAAATGTCGTCATTGAGGTTGATATAATGTAAAACAAAATAAACCAAATCAAACTTGGATATCCAGAAAAGGCATGGCACGGGAAACTAGAACGATCTACCCCAGTGGAAGAAATAAAGGGTTCGATTCGAAATTCCTATGTATATCGCTTGAAGAAGGCTGGAGCCTACAATTGTCGGAACGACGTGAATATGACAATAAAGATGAGGACAACAGTCCAAACAATGTAAATAATTGCTTTTCCTCTTCTAACATTTCTTTTTCTGTTTTTGGTCGATGTTTCTAATGTTCGTTTTCATGTTCCCATCTTTTATTTTTCTAGTATTTCTTTTTCTATTCTAATATTTATCTTCCTCTTTTGATCCCCAACTTTTCCAATGATTCTTTTTAGATCATCGGTAGGAAATACGTAACTATGTATGTAAGTATTATTATTTAGTGTGGGGGCTGTATGCTAACCAAGTAAAACTGGGTTCCAAATATCCGAAAATAGATACATTTTATAGTATCCGAATTTAAAAGGCCTAACGGGCACATGTATAATGTAGAAACTTTGTGCACTTATCTTTTCGAAACTCAGTGTGAGGGGAGAAATGAAGGAATTCAACTGTAATCTGTAATCTTGTGACGAAAATATCTTTCATTATATTATTTCGTCTTCACAGAAAACTTACAGAAATGGGTTCCAGTCGATTCCATCTGATTGAAGGGGAATCAAAATTTGTATATGTGTTCGAAGAGAGATCTATAAACTGCTAAAATAGTTAGCCAAAGGCCGTAGCTGTAGTTTTTTTTTCCTTCGTTACCACCGTGCTCCATCTTTTGGAGCTGACTGGACGTGTTACCGAAATTGTTAATAAGAGTCCTAAATCTATTTTCTATCCTTACTTCTACAAGGTGTATTACTTGTAGGCAACATATAGTGTTTTCTGTTGCAATTTGACACAAACAATTGCCACCGCGAGATTACATCAGTAACAAGTAAGAATTCGTTGTCATTTCTTTCTTTCTTAGTTGAGTTTCGCTTTAAATACTAATAGTTGCCATTATAATTTTTCTGCTTTTCCTTTCCCCAAACAGTCGGACTTGAAATCCCGACAATAAATATACGCGATATCGCGATAGGTTTTTATAGACTGATGCATTGGCTGTCACATCTTTCAAACTTAAGAGAAAAAAATGATACTTGGCCATGTTACTCCTCAATTATTGGCGTCCATGAACAGAGATGGACAATACCCAACTGATTAAGATCAGGCAACTGACAAGCAAGATTGTATGGCTGACGGCCCGTTTCCGAGTATGCGCATTTGTGTCTCTTCTTCATCTACAGAGCTACCCTATAGTTTATACTGCAACTATATTGAGTGGACCTTATTTACAATCTCCAGGTGAGACGCATAATCTGGTTGGATAGTCATTTTGAAAAAAAGCCATTGACAGCTTCAATATAGGCTTGGGTTAACTGTTGAAATATTTTGGGGTTACTACTCAAAGGTGGTGCACGCCGGGATCGTCTTCCGGGTCCGATATTTTCAAGCCTTCACCTCCTTGACGAATCAACCATAGTTAAATAAGAACCTATGTCTCGCGGTCGAAAGGCTAACGTTCAAACCAATTGGTCACGCCCACTTGCAGCACATCTATTGTGTTTTCATTATTTTCTTGGGTATATATGATATATATTGTATACACAATTCCTTCCGGGTCCCAACCAGTGGTCTAAGTTCAGAAATGTCTTCATTACATCTACTGATCATTTTTTGTAAATAAATAAAAACTTAAATCAGATACATATTCTACATAGATAAATCTCTTTGTAATGTGTGAGCTGTGCTTGTGAGTACATTTTTTGTATTTCTTTAAGGCGTGGTCTTCCAGAAATCCCTTCAATGTGTTTATCGGAACCTTTTCCTATCGATCCAATGGGTCTAACTACAACGAATTATTGATGTCCTCATGTGCCAGATTTTTGAGATTTCCACTTCAAGATATTTGTATTTTTTATGGTTTTTTTGAAGATCTTCAACGACACATTACAATCCACAGGGACTGTTATGTCAATAAGAAAGCACATTCTGTTTTTGTGGCCTTTGGTCACGATGTGTGGGCGATTAGCTTTGATTGTTCTGTCTGTATGTATTGCAAAGTCCCATAAAATTGTTACAGGCCCTATTTCTGTAACCGGGTCGGAGTGATGTTCATAGCAGTTTCTTGCAGTTTCCTTCCCGTGATTGCATATAGTTGCATATTTTCTAGAGCAGATATTAGCTCAGTCTAATACATTGCTGTCTGCACGGACTGCCATGTCAATACGGAGTCACATTTTGTCTTTGCGGTCTGTAATCACGATGTAAGGGTGATTAGCTTTGATTGTTTTGTCAGTGTCTATTGCAAAGTACCATAAAATTATTACAGGTCTATCTCCGTAACCGTGTCTGGGTGATGTTCATACCAATTTCTTGCAGTTTCATTACCGTAAGTTTTGAAGATTTTCCAATACAGATATTGGCCCAAATCTGTCGTGCCGTGTTTTATATTCAGTGGATGCCAATACTACACAACCTGATTCAAGATGATCAATTGTTTCAGAATCGGCATTTGGAGTCAACACAGTTTTTCGGTATATGTACTGATAATTTCTAGTTAGCAAACATTAGTCCTGTGTAGCAATAATCTTCGCTATCAGATTTTAAACCTACATTATGTAATCTTTGATGGGTACTGTGTTTGTCTATAACAGCTTGTTTGGTACGGGCAGAGTATTAGCCATGAAGTGGCTTATCTTGCCATGTTACTATTAATATTCGTGTAATTATTATTATAAATTTTATTATTGATATTGTTATTATTATTAATGTTATTATTATTCGAGTTTTTACCAAGGTGGAAATACAAAGACGTTTTGTTTCACAAATTTATCAGCATTAATCAAGTCGATTTTATTATTATTTGTCTAAAAGAAAACCTGAATATATCATCAAACATTTTGGGATGGAATTTGGAATAAGAAAATAATATGATTGACATGCAGAAAGAACAAAAGGATGAACAGAAAGAATTCAATTCTTGAACAGTGGAAACGTGAAAGATGGCGACAAATATCGAGGCATGTTGGAAGTAGTTCCAGAGAATAGAATAACGTTCAAGGACAGACTATTTCAGCAAGACGATTTTCAACGCAATATTTAATCGTAAAATCTTTCTCTTTCTTTTGTGTGTCCCCTCTCTGCAAAATTCTGTCCTTTGAAGCTCCAAGCAACAAATCTTCCTACACCCCCCTCTTTGTCTTCACTCTGCCATCCACTGGCACAAACTCATTTTATAAGTTATTCCAGAATAATAATTGTCAAGTTGTGAAATTAATACAAACATGGTAAGATACTCTGGACTCTTCCTAATCTGGACTTAATAAGATTGATAATTTGATGACTCAAATATACATGTTTTGCAAAGAATATTCCACGAGGAGAAAGGGTTATCTTTACTGGAGATCGCTTTGTTTTGGTTCTTAATTGACTCTTTCCGTACACCGAATATGAAGAAATAATAACCATGATAACCAGAAATTACAAGAAAACTTTCATAAAACAATAAATTCTGAACCGCAGAAAAAATAATTTTAATCATTTTACCCTAAGCAAAGCAAGCTAGCCACTAAAACGCAGGGTTTACTGAGTGTGAAAGAATATAAGAAAAATGATTAAGGCGCGAGAACAATAAAAGAAAAGGAATTAAAAAGACAGTGATATTGCATTTAAATTATTGAAGATCAAAGTTGACTGGTTTACTTTTGTTTTTCGTCATCTCAACCTCAATGGGCTATTTTATGTCGACAAGATTTTTATTGCTCGTAAAATGTTTTTTTTACAAAAATGTACTGTTGGTAATATTTTTTCAGGGTAGCTTCGTATGAATAGGCCATGCATTCTTTATAAGAAATCAGCTTATAGATCAGGTTTCATTGATGTATATTTTTTTAAAGAGGGTTCGTTTCCAGAGTCAAATCTATTGCTCGTAATATTTTTTCCAAAAATGTATTGCTGGTAATATATTTGTTCAAAAATCTATTGCTAGTAATATTTTTTTTCAAAAAAGTACTGCTCGTAATACTTTTTCCAAAAACGTTTTGCTGGTATTAAAACATATTTCTATACTTTTATAGTGTTTTGCCCCCTTTTGTGGGGGTTAACTATTTGCCCATAGCTGGGATCCTGACAGGTTTTACCACCCCGGGTCAGGGTAAACCTGGTAACACCAGCAATTAAGAGGTGGTTCCATGCTCGTGAAAACCTCCTGATCAAAGGTCTTGCTGTTGGATGTAATTTATTGTCTTACCCAGGACGCGGTTGTAGTTTATCGCCTCACCCAGTAGCTGGGTAAGTCGATAAACTACATCCCCGTTGACCTGGAGTTTACCTGGAAGCAAGAAGCCGAAAGAGAATTCCACAAAGAAGATGTACGATTAAAGAAACTGTTAGAATAAAACTTACAGTTGCATCTAACGACTTCGACTGTAAAATGATGAGCTCTTATCGCCAATCTAGTAATGTGCTTAAATTCCTAAAGTCTCGGTACCAAAGCTTAGGACATCGGAACATTTGCCATGAAAGTGTTTGTAGAAATGATATAGGGAAGCTACATTACGGCGGTGGGAAGTGACTGAAGCTGAGATGCCAGGTATGTACCAATACCATTATAGATTCTTCTTTGTATTTTATCAAGGGTCTCTAAATATATAGCAGGAACGTCAGTCCATTTGTGGCAGCAATATTCTAAGCATGGGCGAATGGTAGACTTTGTAGATATGTAAGATGGATTCTGGCAGGAAAAATCTTTATCGCACGAGGTTGTGAACCAACCTTCCAAAGAATCAAACCTAACAATTGATTCAAATATAATCTTTCCACTTCATGTCTGTGGAAAACGTTAGCCCGTGAAGGCGAAACAAGTCACGAGATTAACATCAGCCATGCTGATGGAAGGCAAAAATGGTTCTATCAGACGAGTAATAGGGGACAGTTTTGTTTGGGTGCGTTAAAATTAACAAGCCCTTCAGAAGGGGAGTACTTCGAAGGAGATTAAATGCCGAATTAATATGTTTTGTAGTTTTTTCTTTTCTTTTTTTTTTTACAAATCCCGACACATTTTGATGAGACCTCGTATATATATATATATATATATATATATATATATATATATATATATATATATATATATATGAGAGAGACAGAGAGAGACAGAGAGAAAAGAGAGATAAGTGAGAGACAGAGTGAGTGAGTGAAAGAGAGAGAAAGATAGAAAGGAGAGATAAGTGAGAGACAGAGTGAGTGAGTGAAAGAGAGAGAGAGATAGAAAAGAGAGATAAGTGAGAGACAGAGTGAGTGAGTGAAAGAGAGAGAGATAGAAAGGAGAGATAAGTGAGAGACAGAGTGAGTGAGTGAAAGAGAGAGAAAGATAGAAAGGAGAGATAAGTGAGAGACAGAGTGAGTGAGTGAAAGAGAGAGAGATAGAAAGGAGAGATAAGTGAGAGACAGAGTGAGTGAGTGAAAGAGAGAGAGATAGAAAGGAGAGATAAGTGAAAGACAGAGTGAGTGAGTGAAAGAGAGAGAGATAGAAAGGAGAGATAAGTGAGAGACAGAGTGAGTGAGTGAAAGAGAGAGAGATAGAAAGGAGAGATAAATGAGAGACAGAGTGAGTGAGTGAAAGAGAGAGAGAGAAACAGAGACAGAGAGAGAAAATATATAATCCCCCCGAGAATTTTATTCTCTTTTCAATATTACTTTTATTCAAGATTTCTATTGATTAAATATTGTGTTTCTCCGTGTTCTGCAACATCGAACACAGATTTCTAATTAAGCGTACATTCAAATTAGATTAGTGATTTGTATTTATCACACCAAACAAATTAATATCTTCCGATATAAATAGTAATGATAAATGTTACTTTAGTATATACTATCCTTAGACACAAATATTTTGTCTATGTGCATATACCTTCAATTTCATAAAGGACATTTTCGCCTCTATAGGTCAATGCAAAGTCTGTCCGGAACGTGTCCAGATATTTTCAATATCTCAAGAACCGGTGACGCGGCCTTAGTTTACTTGGCAACCAAATAAAAGAGGCCTTTTTATGCATGCAGAAATGGATATACACCAGTGGGGTTACTGGACCATCGGATGATAATGACTGAGATTGTGTATTATGTGACCGCAGTATTCACAATAACTGACCAAGAATAGTCAGTTGCTTCCAGGCTAGGATTTATTTCGTAAAAAAAACTGATGTGCCTGCTCCACCCTGCTGGATAAAATCCAGATGTAGCTGTCATCCATGGCATGAATATTCAAGAAATGGACCAACTTTCCAAATGCAGGTTGTCCCTACAAATTTGACGTAATTTTGCAGTCTAACAGCATAGCCAATTCTCGCTATGTTGATCTCAAATGTTAAGCAAATGTGTAAAAACTAAGTAGACTGTGCTGACTTATCTCAATGAGAATCTACCAAGAAGATGGATCAGGCGTGTCAGTGATAGTGACCTTGTGCTGTTGACATGGCAACTATGATCACCTGACTTGACACATTGTGATATTTTTTAGTATGGGGCTATGTGAAAGAACGGGTCTATATGACACCTCTTCCTACAAGTCTACAGTAAGCGGAGAATCATGGAGACACTGGAGAATCTTACGCAAGGCATGCTACGGTGTTAAGCAGGAGCTGGACGGTCGATTTGGCGTGTGTCGTGTCACAGGTGGTTCGCATATTGAACATCTGTGAAGCTTTCTGAAATCGCTTATAAAATCTACATGCCTTTGAATATATTGTTTGAATTTTGCTAAATAAATCTTTTCTTGCTCAACATCAAGCCTATTTAATTTCGTTTGCCTGGGACACGTAGTTAATCAGATATTAAAATTTTAGTTAATGTTAATTTCTGTTACTCCTAAACCT
>OZ038497.1:74983256-75010756 GCA_964036315.1 Acanthosepion esculentum | reverse complement strand
TTCTAAATCTGTTGTTCATTTATTCCGTCTCACCAGCTATCACTCTTCCGCCTCACCTCCTATCCTCTTCCGCTCGCCTGCTATCCTCTTCCGCTCGCTTGCTATCGTCTTCCGCCTCACCTGCTAACCTCTTCCGTCTCGCCTGCTATCCTCTTCCGCCTCACCTACTATCCTCTTCCGCCTCACCTACTATCCTCTTCCGCCTCACCTGCTATCCTCTTCCGTTTCACCTGCAATCCTCTTCCGTCTCACCTGCTATCCTCTTCCGCCTCACCTACTATCCTCTTCCGCCTCACCTGCTATCATTTTCCGTCTGATCTGCTATCCTCTTCCGTCTCACCTGCGATCCTCTTCCGCCTCACCTATTATCCTCTTCCGCCTCACCTGCTATCCTCTTCCGCCTCACCTGCTATCCTCTTCCGCCTCACCAGCTATCCTCTTCTGCTTCACCTGCTATCCTCTTCCATCTCATCTATGAGGCGCGCCGCGCCGTTTGGGAACCACTGAGCTACTGGTTAGATAATTGGATTTCTAACTGAAAAAAAAATTCAGTGTTATAGGTACAAATTCTTCCCTTTTCTTTCTAGATAGTCTGAGCCAGACTGGAAAAGAAAGGCTCACCGAACCACATGACAACGACAATGACAAATGAACTCTATAGATAGTTGAGTTATGTAAGTGCAACGTCTGTTGTAGGCGGAGATAGTGTTCTAAGATGATGATGGTGTATTGAGTATTTGATCCGTTGCCTGAAACTAATGACCGAGTAGAAATAATGCGGGCCCGAAAATATAATCATAAAAAAAACCTTACAAATCCAAATATTAGGATAATTACGCATTTTCTTTTCTTCTTTTTTTTATGTGCCCTGTTCTTTTAGGATGTTAAGCCCGCTAGGTATGTCATGCGTTGCTTCCGCTTGTCTCTTTTCCCTCTATTCGACCTGTGAGTATCAGATTCTGAAAGCCCTCCTTTCTCATTACGTGTCCCAGAAATTTCATCTGTCTCTTACTTATATTAACTATAAGCTTCCACCTTGTATGCATCCTCTCCAAGACCTCATCGTTGCTTACATGATATAACTTAGCATCCTTCTGCAGCCTCGAGTCTCTTCGTCTTTGAGTAGACCGTTGAACATTCGCTGTCGTATAGGCGGATAGATGTCACGTAGCAGCTCAGTACTCTTTTCTTTGTCAACAAAAAGATCCTCCTGTTTCGCAATACTCTGTCCAGCTTTTGGAATTCATCCTTGTCCATACCAATCCGTCTTCGAATGTCAGCGTCGCATCTACTGTCCTCCGTCAAAACACTTCCCAGATATTTAAACTTCTACACATGCTTGATTTTAGTGTCCCCGACCTACAAATCGCATTTAGGGCTTATTCTTTTATGGATGACCATGCATTTTGTCTCGTGGTTTGTGGTTAGTCCCTTCTTCATGCTATCCCTCGCTACCTTCTGTAGGAAGTTTTGTAGTTTCTTTTCCATGTCTGCTATTTACCGCTTTGAATTATGGGAACTAAGGCTGAATAGTAAGAAACTGCGTTTAGAATTAGTTTATAATCACTTCTCTCCGACAGAGGGTCGTTTATAATGAATTTCAGAGTTTAATTTGGAAAACTTGCACAGAGAGAATTTCGGTTCTTAAAAACTTTCGGTTTAGAACCGAATACAGAGATTCAATCTATGCAACTGTGTTTTTACTAAGAAAGATAACCTTCCATTTTCGCATTTCATCGGAACAGGCGATGAAAAATGTGTTTTGCATGTGATCAGAAAACGAAAAAAGACAGCGGTTATCACCAAATGATGAACCAGTTTCAACATCAGAAGCAGGAATCCATCCATATAAGTATCTAGTGGAATATTAAAGTGACGTTCACAATGAACTGTTGGAACATGGGAGGACCATCACTGTAGACGTTTATTGCCAATAAGTTGATCGTGTAATCAGTAAAGTTGTTACTATCCAGTATGGCAAACACCAGGACACACTCTGAAAAGCAAACTGAAGAAAAAATAAGATCGTTAGGTTATTAGTTTATTCGCTATCTTCCATACTGAGCAGATTTGCCACTTACAAATTTCTGAGTGAACATTGCATAAGTGGCAGAAAATTTAGACAAAATGAAATTGTGCGATATTTACAATTCAAAATGTACAGGGTGGGTTTAGGTGTCAACTGGGCGAGTCATTGTTCTCAGAAAGAGAAAAACGAGTAACAATCTGGTAGCAGAATATAGTTGATAACAATATTAACATGCCTCTGTTAGTATCAAAAAAACAATTCTTCGGCATAAAGGAAAAATGTTAAATTGGAAAATAGTTACACTTTGGAAAGTCAAATGGCTATTGGTGTCCTCCTCACGTTGATTTGGAAAAGCTAAGGAATCAATAAGTGAGCAAGGCCCAGAAGATGTCAGCCAGGAAGACGGTTTAGAGGTAGTGCTTATAAAAACTGACTCCATCTTCGGGGAGGATGCGAACCTTTCAGCATTTGGGGGTCATTTTCTCAAACGTTCTTCGTCCGCCAAAGTTTCAGCAGACGATTTGCAACTGTAACAAAACGATACTTCTGCTGAAATTTAAGAGTCTCATCTTCATTCGTGAACTTCGGACACCGACCGCCTACTGTATTTTCAGTTTACGCTTGATAAATTTTACGACCTCTTCGAGAGGCAGTGTTGCCAAGTTTATACACATGCAAGAAAATGATGCGTAACTTTGTAATTTTCATTTCAAGTCTGGGACTATTAAACATGCAAATTATTATCTATAAAAGAAAAAAAAAAAACACCGTAAATCTAATGGACGGTAATTAATCTTACAACGTATTCAGATAGACTGGAAGTATATTGGGTAGATTTTATTTTGTGACATGATTAAATATTGCATCATAAAGTTGGTTAATATTTTATGACCAGTCTAATAACTAACCATGAAATAGTCCGTTGATGTAAGTACAGGGGAATCATTTTGTCTGTATATATTCTGCTTATTTATTGATTTCTCTGGACTTATTCTTTTGACTTACTTTGTCTTAGAAAACATATATCATATTCACAGAAGGAGATTTAATTCTACTTTGCATACTGACACCTATAGGGGGTCCAAAAATAGGCGAATAACATTTAGGACACTATTTTAGCTTTACAAAAACATCGATACTCCCACTTACAGAGAATAGTAGATAATGCAACCCTATATACCATCGTGAAAATATGAAGACATATCTCAGTTTTTGTTCTGGCGTGAGGCGAGGTAGCGTGAACGCTGACTCATAGTAAGGCATAGGGAATTATCAGAGTTCGAACGGGGTATAGTTGTTTGTACCAGACGGAGAAGCCATTCCGTTTTTTGAAATGATGAATACAATTGACGTCCCTCATTTCGACCAAGATATGCCGATAAACTAGATCCGGCAGCAAGGACTCTGATTGGGAGGTTTTGAGGAGCGTGAAACCACCTCTTAATTGCCGTTCTTCCCCGGTCCATCCTGACCTTGGGCGGTAGCACCTGTTAGGGTCCCAACTATGGATAAATAGTTAATCTCCCAACTGGGTTCAAAACAATATGAAAGTATAAAAATACATTTTTATAGTTTAAATTACAGCAATACATTTTTGTAAAGAAAATTAGTAATGCTCCGGCGAAAATTAAATTTCGGCATTAAATGACCCATAAGGAATTGATATGCCACTAAGCAAACAACAACAACAACAACAACAACAACAACAATAATAATAATAATAATAATAATAATAATAATAAAAGCATCCTCACTAGATTAGCCTGGATTAACTTCCGTTAGATTGTACCCGAGTATAATTTAAAATACAATCCGACATATGACTGAGGCTAGCGGGTATAAAATACCCCATTCTAAACAATTCCAGAGTATGCCTACTTATAACCTCATATACTGTTAGCATTATCAACTTTTTTTCTAAGCAAAGAGGTTATACGAGGTTATGTGATTTTTCCGGTTCGTAAACTGTTTGTAATGACCGATGCGTAAATCTAATCTCACTAGACAACTTCAAACGGAGATCCTTTCGCGCCACTGTAGACCCGGTTTTAATATATGGTGCCTCTTTTTGGGCATTAACTAAAACCCTTGATTCTATGCATGATGTAACCTACACTTGGATGCTTAGAACTCGACTTAACATCTCTTGGAGATAAAATCCAACTAAATCACAAGTCTATGGTTCCTGATATTTCTACTATCTTATGCAGAATGCGCTTTGAAGGACACTGCTGGTGCGTAAAACAAGAACTTGAAAAAGATCTACTGCTCTGGACACTTAAACATGGAGCAACACGGGTTGGTCGCTCAGCAATCACCTACATTGACCAAGTATCTAATGACACAAGATGCTTCCGATCTTGATGCAGGACCGTGATGGCTGGCGTGATAGACCCAAGAATTTCCGACCTAGATCGACCGAATAAAATAATGAATGATATGAAATCAGTTGTGTTTACGTATCTATTTTTCTATAAAATAACTAATCTTGTTCAGTTAAGACAGCTGTTGGATAAAATAAAGTGATCTAGAGTATACAAACATGTGCATAAGAAATTAAATTGTGGCCGCATGCACAAAGCAATAGTGGTCAATCACAAAAATGATCGCTTTTCAATCATTTTCACCGAAATCAATAGGCATCCAGGAGTTCACTTATGATAATATAGACACCCACGTAGAAAAGATCCTGATCTCAAGTCTTTTTGTTTTATAGTCAGTGGGTGGTCTCGTTTGAAGTTTTCTAAGCGGCATTGAAGAGAAAGGGAGAAGTAAAAGCATAGATGATAGGAATTTGGAGGTCAAGTTACAACAAAACCGGAAATAGGTTGTATCCAGGAGCGTGTTTGTACTAACAGTCATACTTGGGATCGTAGAATCAGTTCTATCATATCCACATTATGGCTGGGTATAAATCAGCCTAACGCCGAATATACTCTGGAATGAGGGTATACACTGGGAATACCCGATGGAAGGCTTTACCGCCTAACAAGAACAGCACAATTGATGAACACGAATCTTTTATGATCGCGACTAGATAGGTTTGACTAAAATTGTAATCGCTACCAGACAAGCAGCATTTATTCAAATCACATTCACATTCAATCCGGGTGCATATTCAACAAATCATATCAGTGTTCTTTTTCCTTTAATTGCTATTTAGCTTCTGTAGTATATGGAACAGAAGACCCACTAAGGTGGTCCTGTTAAATCTAATGCATACAGCACCTGCTAACGACTGCACACACAGCATCTCACAGATAAAAAAATCACCTTTGATAATGGCTTATGATAGCCGAAAGGAATCTGGCCTTAAAAAAATTATATTTAAATATGTACATGAAACCAGAAAAATAGTCCGAAATATAGCAAAAAATAGAGCCCGTATATTTTCGCCTATAAGGCGACCTTTAGATAAGACAAGATCAAGAAAATTAGTCATGAATTTAGACTATACCTGTAGTATAAGATGACTGCTTATTGATTATATAAAGATGATGCTATTGGAAATGTTGTTACTTACTGTATCCTTAGAAATTCAAAATAAACGAAATAAAAAACCGATTCTGTATCTTGTTTTTTCTACACACGTCTTCTAAAACGGAAACCATTTTGTTTCCGTTTCATAGCGTGATCTCTTGCGAATACTGATTCTTCTTCTTCCTCTTCTTTTCCTATATCTAAAATGTTAGAAACAGCCTGGTGTACTAATGGCCATTTACTTATACTTCATCGAGAATAATTAATTTACAATGAGAAATCAATATAATGTTATTCTAAATGTTATTACTGCCTTAATTAACACTTCCATGATGATTATTGAAAGTTTACCAAAAGATAAAGGTTGTTGTGAACGCGATCATAACGCGATGATTACATTTTCTCAGCTGAGCTTGCGTAGATACCAATTGATTTCATTGAAGTATTCTTTGAATAGACAATTTATTAAGAAGTTATGCCAGTAATATATGAGGTAGAAATGGTTTTATTTATTTTATTATGAGTTTATTTGATAATTTGAATCTTTACATGTATCGCACTGAAGCCGACACATACCAATCAATATTTTAAGTTTTAAGGGTGATTTTGGGAATTTATGGTTCGTTTTTAGGCTAAATAAGTACGGAAAAAATAACTTTCTCTGGTGTGTATGAATGAAAGATTGCTATCGAAATACAGCATATATATATATATATATATATATATATATGTATATATATATATATATATATATATATATATATATATATATATATATATATATATGCATATATATATATATATATTATAATTTTATCATATAGAAAAAAACAGTTTACTCACTACAAAGATGCGACTTCGTTTCAGTGCATTTCAACTGCACTTCGACGGGTGAGAACCGAAAATGGTTATGAACAATTCTGCTTGTACGCAAGCCATATGTGAAACGTCACTTCCCTTTTTCCATTTGTTTGAGAAAAAAAATATACATAAAATGAAAAGGTGACGGAGTGAAACAATAGTGCCTGATAGCAGTTTGGTGAGGGATGGATGGGGTGTTGAATGCTGGTTCGTCTGGGCAGATTCCTTGCCGATAACCACAGTCAAAAGTTTAGGCACATCATCTCACAAGAGTCCTAAGAGTGAGGGGTGGGAGAGAAAATGTGGGAGTAGGAGATAGTAATACGATGGAAGAGGTAGGAGGGATAAATTCTAGCGATAGTTATATTAGTAGTAGAAGATTTGATTTCAACCTTTCGGTATCTTAAGGCGATTTCGATCAATTGATTTCTAAACGCTTTATTTAAAAAAATAATGAAATTGTTATTATTTAGAATTAAATAAATAAACGCCCGATGTGAAGTGTGATAGAAGGAGGAGGAGGAGGAAGATGAGGAAAAGGCGGAGAAAAGCTAGGGCATTGGAAATGTAACGGTCGGGAGGTTAAATGAAATGTGATATATATATATATATATATATATATATATATATATATATAATATGGAGAAAACAACTGAAATGTTGCAAATTTTAAAAAAATTGAATGTTTTTTTGTGAAAGTATTTATTTATATTTATATATATATATATATTTATATATATTTGATATTTCAGATCTGCCCCGATCTTTCATCAGAAATAGCTGTATTCAGAACGTCACGTGATGTGGAATGCAACTGTGTTTGAATATTTCTAACGTAAATCTAACGATAATAATATTTTAGTTGTTGTCTAAAATTAATATATATATATATATATATATATATATATAAAAATATAAATAAATACTTTCACAAAAAAAAATATAAGTGAGACATATCATGGCATAGACACACACCTCTGCCGCTCAAATGAACCTTTGAAAATCATAGAACTGTGTAGCCTGTATAATAATAAAAAAATATTCTCGAAACTTTAGTTGCATTTTCAACCTCTTCTTCGTATATATATATATATATATATATATATATATATATATATATATATACAGGGGTTTGAACAAAATAATTGGAACAGGTGCAAATTTTACTCCTATATTTCAAAGACCTATTATATTAAGAACTTTAACTAAAACTTCGTAATTGAATGTTTTATCTATTGTAAATACGTTTATTTATCTAATTTACTGTCTTTGTCTTATTTATTTAGAATTTAGCAAAATTTAAGCTAAATGCGTGACCTCTCCAAGTTTGAAAATGGGAAAATTATTGAAGCTCGCATGGCAGGAGCCTCGATCGCTAAGGTTGCAGAACTGTTTGTTTTTCAAGAGCTACCATATCAAGAACTATGACGCAATTCGAGAAACGGCAAAACCTCTAGCAATCGTAGCAATTCGGGTCGGACTTGCAAACTTACTGACAGGGACCGATGTGCATTGAAACGCAATGTGGCAAAAATCATCAGACTACTGCGACAGAAGTGACTGCTGAGTTGAATAATAATCTGAATAGTCCAGTATCTACTAAAACTGTTCGTCGTGAGCTCCATAAGGCTGGATATCATGGAAGAGCCGCCGTAAGGAAATCTCTTCTCTCCACTCGCAACATTCAGAACAGGTTGAAGTGGTGCAGAGATCCCAATGCCTGGTCTGCAGCAAGTCATATTCTCAGACGAGTCCAGTTTTTCTCTTTTCCCAACTTCGAGTTTATGTATGGAGGCAGCCCAAAGAAGCTTACAACCCTGACTGCGTTCTTCCAACATTGAAGCATTGAGGTGGATTAGTGATAGTTTGGGCCACCAGATCATGGAAATGTCTCGGTCCAATAGTTGCCCTGCATGGTAGAATCAACAGCAAAGATTACCTGAACATTTTGGGAGATCATGTTCATCCAATGACCCAGACTTTATTCCCTGATGGTGACTGCATCTTCCAAGACAATAATGCTCCAATACATACCGCTTGAGTGGTTAAGAATTGATATAAAGAGCATGAAAGTGAGCTAAAACACATGGAGTGGCCTCCTCAATCTCCAGATATCAATATTATTGAACATTTGTGCTGAATTTTGGAGCGACATGTTATGAGCCACTATCCTCCACCGTCGTGCCTTAAAGAGCTGGAGCAGGTGTTAATGGAAGAATGGCTGAAATGTCCTCTGGATGAAGTCAGGAAGCTGTATGATTCCATTTCTCGACATATTAAAGCTGTATGTGAGGCTAAAGGAGGACCAACTCCATATTAAATAAATTTTCTATGAATTTAACAAGTGTTTCAATTATTTTGTCCAATCCCTGTATATATATATATATATATATATATATATAAAATGGCTATTTTTGTAGTGATTTTATAACATATTTATGTTATAATTTTTAAATAAATAATTATATATATATATATATATATTAGACTCTCCAGTTGTATTCGGCAGATGGGCGGCAAGCAGCTGAGGTCCTAGTAACACACAGCACCGACACATATGATTTGATTATAGTGATGAAGGCTTTGTGCAGAACCAACCACACTTTTTGAAGGGCCGAATGCAGAGACCTGGCGCACTACGTGCCACAAGGTCCCTAAATGACCCTCCGCAGATTTTGAATTCAGAGGTGTCCTCCTGGACCAGTTTCCATCCAAGCCTATAGAACCCAGCCTGTTCTGCTATTTACCCATAGATGGAACGAGAAGAGGAGGATTAATACACCAACTCGGCTCTCCGACTCCTCATTTCAAGCCGATATCCACTATTGCAACGTGACTCTCAATATATATATATATATATATATATATATATATATATATATATATATATATATATATATGCCTTGCATTCAGCAAAGGTGCTTGTATTTAGAGGATGAAAATTGCCCAGAAATAGTTTTATATATGTAAATAACAAATAAAATAAACAGAAATTTATTTTATTGATTCGCTGTATGCAAATCTAAGATTTAAGAAACATTAAAACATTTAATTTGAATTTGAACATTTTGGCCGTTTAAAATAGCGCTACATTGCCTCACATTAGTATTACATTTAATGGTCTTTGCTTAAATTAGCAATTATAGTGTTATCGTTCAATTTTCCATTTTCACAACAAATTTTGTAGCATTTTTAGAAAGTTGTCACGAATACTGTAACATGTTTAGTCATTTGTACTTTGCATGATTAGGCCATCAATTTCCCGCGTTCGTTAAGATTATTTGAAAGACTACATAAACGCAGCAGGTGCATTTATCAAATTTTCAAATTGTTCTTGCGAACAGATCGCCTTTAAGGCACTTGACGTTAGTTAAAAATTTAACACTGACAGGTTTGAAATACACACCAGGATATTTTCACTAAGAGATATAAACACAAATTTTAATGGATGTAGCCAATAATTAAAAACAAAAAAAATGCTAAAGAAAAATATGCAAATGATGCAAGTATTTTGGGACAGAAGAAGTAACCAGTTAGAAGTATTGGCAATGATCAAAAGAAAAATATGCAAATGATGTAAGTATTTTGGGACAGAAGAAGTAACCAGTTAGACGTTTACTGAATGACGTGCCTGATATGAATGAAGTGGGTGGGGTGAAGGCGTTAGCAAGTGCAGTTTATAAGGATAAGCGAGATAGATAGCATCTGACCCTTGCACGTTTTGAGATTCACAAGCTGATCATTTTTTTTATTCATTTCACCCCAACCAAGGCAGTAATATCATTAGTACGCAGGGGGGGGGGGCTACAGAGAGTGAAATTCATAGAAAAGACTGAGTATAAGGATGATTGAGGAAAGAACAAAAAATGAACAGGGTTCAAGAAAAGAGGAGATGGCAGTTGACGTTGCATTTACATTTTTGAAGAATGTAAAAGCGAGTAAACGGAAGAGAGTTCCACAGGCGAGAAGTGCGAGAAAAGAAACTCTTGGAGTAGAAGTGGCGTTTGCATTTGTCTATTTCAAGAGTAAACGGGTCGGGCCTAGATTCCAATCTAGTAGCGCGGTTATTAAAGTCGAGATGCCAAGTCAGGATTGATTAAATTGCAAATCCTTGTTTGGACTTTGTCGAGAACCTCGAGATGAATAGCAGGGGCACCAGGCCACATGTGGCAACATTATTCACTGCACAAATAGTAGATTTGTAACTTTGCAAGATGGACACTGACGAGAAATGTTTTCTGGCATGAGAGAGTGACCAAACATTCCTTGCAGTAGATGCAGCTATAGATTCGATGTAATCTTCCACTTCAAGTGAATTGAAAACGTGGAGCCAAGAAGGCTCAGTGTGTTGCTCTCTAGGAGTCTACCGCCAGCTACGCTGATAGCAGGCAGAAATGGTGGCAAATATCTTTTTGGACTATTTCATTTCCGGCACAAAGCCACATTTGTGGAACACCCTAAATGCATATGAGTACAAGAGACTACCATCGGAAATATTGTGTCAAAAGGATGGTTAAAATGTTTGGCATTATAAGACACAATTAATGAAGTCCTTGGCGACTTGGAACCACAATGCAAAATATGTGTCATAATACACATTCATCTCTTTTGGAACTTGTTTAAGACCATGTTATGATTACTAAATATCCGCATCCCTTCTTTGTAGTTAAGATAGATACATGTCTTTGTATACATATACAAAGATTAGACTCACTGAGAATTTCCGTTTTTGTTTGTTAACCTTAATTGTCTAAAAATCAAGTACAATTTCATTTTATTCATTTATATATTCATTATTTGCGATGACCTGTTGCCACTTACAAGCAGCTCTTTAATATATTGTGAAAAGGAAAAATTCCGTTAAATTCATGCGAAAACGTTTCCAACGAACTCTTGAGTCTGGTTAACATTGGAGAATTTTTAGTATCAAAGTTGTTTGCAGCGATCGATAAAAGTAATAATCTGTTGGTGCAAGAAGTTAATGTGACATGTGGGATAGAACATACAAACTGTGGTGAATGTTTTCATGTCTTACTCTTGCTGTATGCGGTCTTGCGTTTTCATAGAGAAAACATTTTGTGATCTTGACAATCGTCCTGGGCACGAGAATAAACTACATCCAGCAGCAAGGTCTCTGATCGGGAGATTGGAAGTTTTGAGGAGGGTTAGTCCACCTCATAATTGCTGTTATTCCCAGGTCCACCCTGACCCAAGGGTGTGGGGAACACCTGTTAGGACCCCAGCTATGGGCAAATAGTTAACCATCAAACTGGAGATAAACACTATAAAGTATTACAAAAAAAAAAAACATTTTTATAGTGCATTTTGACTGTAAAAATGTTTTTTAAAAACTTTCATAGTGCATTTTAACTGTAAAAATGTTTTTAAAAACTTTCATAGTGCATTTTAACTGTAAAATGTTTTTTAAAACTTTCATAGTGCATTTTCACTGTAAAAATGTTTTTTAAAACTTTCATAGTGTATTTTAACTGTAAAAATGTTTTTAAAAACTTTCGTAGTGCATTTTCACTGTAAAAATGTTTTTTAAAACTTTCATAGTGCATTTTAACTGTAAAAATGTTTTTAAAAACTTTCGTAGTGCATTTTCACTGTAAAAATGTTTTTTAAAAACTTTAATAGTGCATTTTCACTGTAAAAATGTTTTTTAAAAACTTTCATAGTGCATTTTCATGGTAAAAAAATATCCAGCAATACATAAAAAAAGAAAGAAATTGAAGAATATTATTAATGCTCCCGCTAAAATTAAATTTCGACATTAAATGATCCATAAGGAGTTGATATGCCGCTAAACAAACAAATTATTTAGAAGCCTATGGCGCTTTCCGACAAAGATTTCTGAAGCTCCTGTTGTACATTTACATGTACATTTAGTGTTTTATTGCGTTTTAAGGGTTTATTCTTAAAACGCAAAAAAGAAAAAAAAACACTAAATGAATGATACCTCGATGACCGAGTCATACGCGCAACCGTAACCTCCTTCCATAGAGTTCAGCATTTGGGGTCGGCTGAGGAGATTTTTCCTTTGTATGTATGTTATATGTAAGCCCACTTTTTCATCCCGTCTTATGATATACTTAAGGAACAGTTATCATGATGATACAATCCCCATTACAATGGGTTCCCCCAAATAGAAATTACTTATCAGCTAACTGAAGAGATACATGTCTTTCCTGATGTCTATAGTCGATGTCGAAGTTTAAGTAGAGGCCAGCATTTACAATTCTTAATTTTAAAGTAAGTATGGATAGTTAAACGGTTATCAGTTCGTGAGCTGGAAACAGCCATCCGAGTTTTAAATTCATTCAAGCCTGTTTCGGTCATTTTCGTGTCCATGTCCTTGGGAAAGACATTAAATTAGCTTTTCTCCAGGTATGGGTTAAATAGCAGTTTCGTTGGATGGTCATCAGCATCAGAGAATGACATTCAAAACCGTGGAAAAGGCAACGGGAAACAACTCCGTTTCAGATTTCCCAAAACCTCAAAGGAATTCACAGATATTAAAAAGATTAGAAATCTGTGGAGGGACATGATCGCCATCGTCTTGAAAGAACATGGTATTTAAAAATGAACTTTCTAAAAGTGACGGATGAATTTTTCATGTCAGCTAAGTAATCAATGTATCCTCAATGCCTACAAGGATTTCGTTTGATATTTTGGCTTAGATTTACGTATCTAAATCTAATGTACTTTTCTATATTATTATATTCGCATGTCAGTCCTCTCGTCTGTTTGCCTGTATGTCTGTTCGACTGATCATACACTCTTCATATCTATCTATCTATCTATCTATCTATCTATCTATCTATCTATCTATCTATCTATTCCTGTTAGTCTCTTTCTTATATATCTACTTATCTATCAAGCGTCAATTGAAACTGGTATCCAATCTGAAAGCCCTCAAGACGTGAAATTCTTCACATGTCTTGAAAATCTTCAGCCCGCATACTTGGTTTGCGATCGCCAAAGCTAAGTGAAAGAATCTCTCCGGCGGTCGACACGGATTCCCAAAGACGTTCTAATTACCTTGGCGCGAAGCTAATGAGTTTGGCACCTTGAAACGAGCGGCTATTTGTTCGCTCCCAGAGGACCTTGTACGAAGGTCGACAATTTCAAGGTTTAAAAGCGTTTGCCTTAAATCGATGCCCGAAAGAGATGAAAAGCATAGCTCTCGTTCCAACACAAATAATATAACCCTTAGGTACGCAGCTACACTTACTGATACATACATGTTGCATGAAAATAATTTAATCGCAAATACGTAGATGTGGATTATGTTATATATATATATATATATATATATATATATATATATATATATATATATATATGCATCTATATGCGTTGACCCTTCAGGAGGTTGGCGATTAAGGCTCTTCACAACTTCCTATCCTTCGTAGCGTTTAGCTATGTTTCTCTTTTTGTTATCTATACCATTCCCAATTCTGTTATCCATTTCCACCATCTGATTATCGGTGTTTCCCTCTGTCTCTTCTTGATTTCAATATGTCTTCTAAGTGTCAAATTTTCCAAACCGACTTTCCTCATTATGTGTCCTAGAAATTTTAACTGTTTCTTTTTCCTAATTACAAGTTTCATTTTTGCTTCCGTTTTCCTTAAAGATACCTCGTTACATGTTACGTCCATAGTATTCTCCGCCCCCTTCAATAGAACCACCTTTCTGTGGCTTCACGTGCTCTCTTCACCTGTGCAGAAAATTCGCTGCCATCTTGAATGATATTACATAGCAGTTAGAGACATATATCTGCATATAATGAAGTAAAATAGTTGACTTCACCTAGTCTGGCAAATGGCCGTTTTAAGAGAGACAAATTAAATGATCTTACTAAGAAAGAGATTTCGGGTTTTATAACAAAGTTTACTGCCAGCAGTTCTTCTTTAGTAGCCATGATGTCCTCAGTATCCTTCTGTAGAACCACATTTCTGTTACGTCAGGTCACTTCTCCACATTTGAGGAGACTGTCTTGAATTCACTGCCATACAGGAGGACAGGTATCACTTAACAGTTCAGCACTTTTTTTTGTTTCTAACGAAGATTTTCTGCCTATTACTATTATACTTAGCTTTTGAAATGCATCTTTGGCTATCCCAAAGCGTCTTCGGATTTCAGTGTCACTCTCTCCGTGATCTGTCAGAAAACTTCCTTGGTATTTAAAATTTTAGGCTTGTTCGATTTTGGTATCTCCTATTGGTAATTTGAATATTGGGCTCATAAGCATTTGAAAAGCATCTTTAGAGAACTAGCGTCTATTCTTCTTCAGGATCGAGCTGTGTTGCAATCAATGTTGGAAATTGATGTGTTCGCATAATAATGCGTAGAAAATTATTCAAATCAATCAGCCATCATGAACAACCTGTAATTATTATTTGTATACAAATACACACAAGCATATATATATATATAGTCTGAAAGAAACCACGGGACGGCCGCTTCATCCTTTATTTGGGACTCATCAGCAGTGCGCATCCACTACCGAGAATTGAAACCCCGACAGTGGAATTATCAAGCAAACGTCATACCAACTGTTCTCTATATATATGTTTTGGGCAATAAACATATTTATTAAATAATTAATAATAAAATTTAATAAAATCTACTGGGTGTAGAAGAATTAGAAAGTGATCGAGTAAGACACAAGAGGTTACTGGGCGTAGAAGAATTAGAAAACAGAAACATTTCTAACGAGAGAGAACAAAAAAAGAAAAGTAATCAAGAGGGCAGCCGATAATGATTGACATTGCATTTAAATTTTTTAAGATTAATTTGGCTGGAAAGAAGTGTAAGAAAAGAAACTGTTAGTACAGAACTCACGGTTACATTGATGAGATCTCGTTGTCAATCGAGAACTGCACTTGAATTCAGATTGTCTAGTGATCATAACGAAGAACACATCTGACAATTACCATAAAAAGTATTTATAGAAAAGGCACAGGGAGGCAACTTTCCGGCGTTAGGAAAGGGACTGAAGACGAGACATCAGATCAAGACCAATAATATTGCTGATTCTTCTTTGGATTTTATCAAGCAGACCTAGATATATATCAGGATTTCAGAAGATTGTATAGGAAGTTTTAACAACTTCAAGGCATTAAGTTCTTTTCTTGTCTGCATAATATTGCCAACAAAACACTAATCATACTGTAAACGTTTTTTACTAATATATTTTACGGCTATCTAAGAAGCCATCTTATCTACCTCAAGGGATATAACATGGCTTCGTTATTCTTTTCATCGTCAAATATAAAGTCGACTTGCCTTTTTAAACTGTTGTCTATATTGATCCTGCCATTACATCTTGTGGATTTATTTACCCCGATTAAAATGAGTTAGTAAAAATTATTTGCGGAATAAATATTACTCGGTTAACCTGGGTGGGACGGAATGGTCTGATATTGAATGACGATCACGACTTAACATGACTGTGCATTTTATAGAGTATCTTATTCATTTCATCCTGCAAGAGTACAGAGAGAGTTTATTCTCATTTAACCGTCACCGAAAAGCAACAAATTCTATCTGGCAAAATATTGGAAAAAGAATTATTGGAGAATGACAAGACGTAGTGGCACTTAAGTTTCTATACGACTTGACTGGTACTTGTGTAGACTACAGAAATATATAGAAATTCGCAGGATATATTATTCGTACTAACAATCCTACTGATAGGATAAATAATTGCAAATCGAATGATAAATCAGAGTCTAAAATAATAGCAAAGAAGTAAGCAAAGACAAAAATTAATTTAGTCAGTACTGTCTCGACAGTTGCTTTAACAAGTTCTTGTAAATAAAACTAATGGGCACTCACACTAACCGAAACATGTCTGTATAAGTGAATGACTACGCCTCTCCTCTCTCTCTTTCTCTGTCTCTCTCTGTCTCTCTCGGTCTGTCTGTCTGTCTCTCTCTGTCTCTCTGTCTCTCTATCTCTGTCTCTGTCTCTCTCCCTCTCTATCTCTCTCTCTCTCTATATATATATATATGTGTGTGTGTGTGTTTATTTGGCGTGGTGGCGAGGAAAACTGACAAAGTAGAAAAATACTTCGCTTTGGTTTATTTTCTTTTACGGCATATCAACACCTCAGTGGGTTATTTAATGCCGATAATATGTTTAAGATTGGTTCGTATGAATAGAATATCTATTCTTTGTAAGAAATCAGTTCTTAAATTACGTTACATTAATGTATTTTTGTAAAGAGAGTTTTTTTTATCATGAGTCAAATCTATTGCTGGTAATATTTTAATATCTGCCTATATTTCTGAGATGAGGTATTGTAATTATTTACATTATTTACATTGTTCGGACTGTTGTCCTCATCTTCATTGTCATATTCACGACGTTGTACGCTCCGGCCTTCTTCTGGTGATTGGAATTTCGAACTGAAAACCTTTATTTCGTTCACCAGGGTAGATTGTTCAAGTTTCACGTACCATCCCGTTATCTCCGTTTAACCCAACCCTCCAGGCTTTTAATTGAGGTCACGTGGCTCAGTGGATAAACGCGTTGGTTGGATTCAATCACTTGACTGTTAGGGTCGTGAGTTCAATACCTGGCTAATGCAGCAATGAACAGAGAGTTAATTTAAAGGTAGATAATTTTTTAATGTTAATTAATTTCACATTCTGAATTTTCAAGATGGATTCAGGGTGTATTGGAAAAGCATGAACCTAGCCTTTCCTGTTTCATTATTTTTTTCTAGTTTTACCACATATGTACCCAAATACAGATGTAGCGAAAGTAAAAACATGAACATTTAATTCTTTCCCTAATTATTCTTAATTCAATTAAAATAGCCATTGAAGCAACTGTCAGTTATAATAAATAAAATCCAGTATAGATTGAGAGAGGTGTGAGCAGAATCACCATAAAAAATAAAAAAAGAAAAGAATGTAAAATATATATAAATATTTAAGTTTAAACAAACTGATTGAAGAAAAATAATAAAAAAAAGGAAAAATGGACGTTCGTGCTCATCAAAATCCGGAGTTTCAAAAGGACACTTTTTCCCATGACACCGCTATTCTTTCAACTACCTTCACTACTCGGCAATATTTATTGTTTTAAATAGCGATGACTGAAATTGTAGTAAAATATAAGCATATGATATAAAGTGAATTTATACATATTTTTCAACTAAAATAGTGTACACTATATATTAGATTCTTTATTTACGAGAATAATTTTATATTTACAACATTCTAAAAGCTAACACAGTCGTATTAAAACTAATGCGATGCAATATATATCATTTACCAATTTATAAAGAAAACAATTTTTGATTGATAAATTTATAAACATTTACAAAATTGTTAAAATATGTGAACCAACTATAAGGAAATCCTTATTATTTACCATTTTATAAAGTTCGAATCGAACCCGATGTTTTACCAACCGTTCCAATAAAGAATATAATAAATAGTGTAAATAAACAATCTAATAATTAGTGTTCATTATTTATTTATAAATTAATTCTATATTCTATAAACTATTCTATGTTCAATTTCCTTATCTCAGTAACTACTGACCGATACACCAACGTCTTTAAAGTGTTTAGTATTTAATATTTCAACATCTTGAATTTTTATGATATATTCAGGGTATGCACAATCACTGCTTTCATTCCAATTCCAGATCATTGTTCCTTTTTTGGAAAGGTTTCATCTTCAGTTCTATTTCTAGCCAGATAAATTATTGGACGTCTTATCAGAGGTGTTACCAAAATGAAAGCAAAAATCAAATGTGTCTTTAAACTGTTCATCATTTTAAAAATGTCGTTATTTTTGTTTGAGATGGAAACCCAAGGTAATAGAATAAAGCATTTGTTTTTCTTTTCTTTCTTTCTCTTTACTTTCTATCACCTCTGACGATCATACATATGAGTCAAACGTTTAGAGCTAAAACAAATCATGGTTTCTTTCTTTCATCTATCACAGTAATATTTGCGAAACGTTATACGCATATCAGAAAAATGATTTATAAAGTTAATAGTCATCTAATGTCTATTATTTTAAATAAGACATTTTTACAAGGACAATAGCTGCCAAAATATAGTGACTATATATATATATATATATATATATATGTATATATATATATATATATATATATATATATATATGTGTGTGTGTGTGTGTGTGTGTGTGTGTGTGTGTGTGTGTGTGTCTGTGTGTGTGTGCACGTTTGTGTATGAGACAAAGAGTAAAATGACATATAAAACTCAGAATATATATGTAAAAGTACAATATGAATAAAGATAAGTTTTCTTTTATCTTTTTTTCACACACGTACGCGCGTGCGCACACGCACACACACATATATATGTTTTAAGCACGTTTGAATGAATAATTTTCAATCACTATGTCTATTTATTTTTATTATAATCCTTTCATATTCACGAATATTTTTCGTGTATTACAATCAAATAAGGCAAGAAATGCACAATAACAAGCAAAATAATTTTTATTATTGAATTGTTTTTTCTTTTACGTTTAAATGCTACGTCAGACAGTTATACTTTAGCGTTCATTAGAACGTGAAAAGTTATCCATTATGGGATTTTTTTATGAGTTTCATGCACAACGCAATCGTCAGTTGCTGATCGGAAAATATTACACTCGTGAGGAAAAATGTATATTTATTGTTAACATATATATATTTTAGAATTGGACATAGTCCGACAATTTATTTAAAGACATTTATATTATGTTTAACGTTCTTTTTATAGATACAAGTATTTAAGCAAATGCTCTGTTTTATAATAAACAGTATTAAATCTCATTTACCGGCCTGAATGTCCGAGAAATTTTCATAGAAAATTTTCGCTCTCCGACAGGAATCAAACCTGTATCCTATACGGAACCATCATTTCGCGTGATGTGCCTTAACCGTTCGGCCACAGATGAGCGTCTGGTTAGCAAGGTCGATTTTACTATCTTTAAACTTAAATCTTCCATGAATCTCTTCTATTCATATCTGCTCTAGCGTATCAAATGTAAACAAATGACGTCATATATTTTAGAATTGGACATAGCCCGACAATTTATTTAAAGACATTTATATTATGTTTAACGTTCTTTTTATAGATACAAGTATTTAAGCAAATGCTCTGTTTTATAATAAACAGTATTAAATAACATTTACCGGCCTGAATGTCCGAGAAATTTTTGGAGAGCGAAAATTTTCTATGAAAATTTCTCGGACATTCAGGCCGGTAAATGTTATTTAATACTGTTTATTATAAAACAGAGCATTTGCTTAAATACTTGTATCTATAAAAAGAACGTTAAACATAATATAAATGTCTTTAAATATATATATATATATATATATATATATATATATATATATATATATATATATATATATATATAACGTAGAAACTGAAGACAACACCAACAGGCTGTTTCATGTTTGAAAGAAATTTGGTGGACATCTAATGACAATCTGACGGCCTGAAGATTGTGCAGAAGCATCAAACAGACTGTCGCTTCTCCGGGTTGATCTCAGTGTCCACTTTTATATTTACATGCGCTCTATTGCTGATATCGAGCTCTTTTACACATAATTATAGCCTCTATTAAAACTATATACATATATATATATATATATATATATATAGTCTTATTAGTGGCTATCTATCTAGCTATATATATATATATATATATATATATATATATATATATATATATATATATATATATATATATATATATATATATTTATCTAACCAGGAAACAGTAGTATTAAAAAGTGTTCAATACACATGTGAAAAAAAAAATGTAGAGGTTTTAACTTTAAAAATTAGGAAATTTTTAAAGTTTTACTCGCCAGGTTATACCTATTTTGAGAATATAATTTTAAAATATATGTGTATTGTCACATCATTTGTTTCCTGTAAACATATTTATATCTGGTTGCCACAGCACCAAAGTAACAACTACGTGATGCATATATATATATATATATATATATATATATATATATATATATATATATATATATATATATATATATATATATATATATGTGTATGTATATATATATGTGTGTGTTTGTGTGTGTAAAATATCCGGATACTATCTCGTTTTCCGAACACACCCGTCTGCAAATCTCTATTGCATGCGCCTTCTCAGGCACATTTTTATTTGTTAAACGCCTACAGAGCAAACCTGTGTTTTATCCTGAAACGATGCTGAGTGGCCCTTAGATAATGTTTCTGAAAGACACCGCATAATGTCTCATTAATGATCATCTTATATACTCCTGAATATTTAAACTCTCGACTTGTGACTTTGGTGCTAACAACTATGCAATTCCATTTACCCAATATATATATATATATATATATATATATATATATATATATATATATATATACCCTTGTGCGAAATAATTGAAACGACGGCTTTAGTATTCTTTCTTTCACCATACAGTTAGTTTTAGACCCACTGGAGTGAAAGGGTGTAATCGGTTTCTATTTTTTCCTCAGATTGTCATTTGCAGTGGTATGCAGTAGTATGAATCTATTTTCGAGGTGTATGGTGAAATTTGTTTGGCCTTGAAAAATATTGCGTCATTGCATGGGATTTTTATCACGCCCTGACACTATTGACTCGACTGTTGATTAGTTGTCCTACGGACATTGTCTGCAATGGAGCTTGCTCCAAGGAAGCGTATGAAATTTATCACACTTCACGAAGACACTGGCAAGCATTACCAGTGAGCAAATCAAAGTACTATAAACTGGGGCGGAAACTCTCTTGATTTGAATCCAATCGTCAATCTGTGGTCAATCTGCAAGGAATGACTTCGTGGAATGTACATACGAAGTACTAACATGTCCACTGGATCATGTTTCATTGGAAAAGTTCGAAAAAAATGTATATATATATATATATATATATATATATATATATATATATATATATATGTGTGTGTTTGTGTGTGTGTGTGTGTGTGTGCGTGCGTGTGTGCGTGCGTGTGTATTGGAAAATGAACTGAAACTATACATATAACTCTTTAAAATCTCACCTCTTATTACATTTGTCCGTCTAGTGGTGTGCGTTTATAAATAGTCCTCACTTGAGTGACGTAAGCAGTGAGTTAAATCGAATTCAGCGTGAGTGTAACATCTTGTGAAACTGGTGTTATGGTTCAAGTAAACAGTTGTTGTTTTTGGTGCTGTGGCAACCAAATATAAATATGTTTACAGGAAACAAATGATGTCCCGTCCAGGCTGAGAACATTTCATTACAACCTTCTCCAGATATATAGCACCTGGCGAGTAAAAGAACTAAAACACGTTTATGTCTCTGTCTATGCAACAGTATATATGAGAAGTTTAATTTCTTTAATGGTTTGGAGATTTATGTGTTAATATTGTTAATTTGTTTGTGTACTGTGTTTTATTTGGCGTCCAGTAGAATTCTCCAGTAACAAGAGTCAATAAATGCTGATTGATCGCCTTGGTAATGTCAGCAGCCGCTGTAGCATTGACATCATCAGAAATCTCAAGACGATCTTTCACATTCAATTACAAAGGCAACGTATCAACAGAAATTTCAACCAAATTTGGAACAATGACAAAAAAGGCCGACTTTTTTTAACTTTTTTGTAATGTTTACAATTTAGATGTTTTCATTGTTTTTATTTTAATGTTATTTCTGGCTTTTTTCATCTTTTTCTTTCGTTTTCTTCACTGCTTTAATTTTCTTACGTTCTTTCTATCTCTGCTTCCACTCCGACTGCTATTTCTTGTTTTTCCTCTAGTCCTACCTTTCTTTCTTTCTTTCTTTCTTTCTTTCTTTCTTCTTAGTTGAAATATATTGTTAACAGGAAGGAAAAATCTCTAAGATCATATTCATTAATTCCTTCTTCCTTTCGTTCATTCTTGTTTTAATTTTTTTTTTTTCATCGTGAACTAACATCTTCTTTTGTACTATTTCTTACTTATTTAATTTCGTTCCTTGTTTGTTTGTTTGTTTCTTTCTTTCTTTTTTCTTTCATTCTCTTAGGCAGACATACATCCCGAAAATTGACCATTTCTTTATTTTTTATTGACATCTATCATTGTTTTATTTCTGACTTATTTTTCCTTCTTTCTTACTTTCTTTCTTTCTTTCTTTCTTTCTTTCTTTCTTCAGCAAATTTTCCATTTTGTTGGGGTTACTGGTCATCTTTTTGTTTTACTTTCTTTCCTTTTTCTTTCTTTCTTTCTTTCTTTCTTTCTTTCTTTCCTTCTTTCTTTCTTTCTTTCTTTCTTCTTCCAATAATTTCCCATTTCGATGATGGTTAATGGCCATTTCTTTTCTTTTTCTTCCTTTCTCTCTTTTTTTCTTCTAATAATTTTCTATTTTGTTTTGATCAATGGTCATCTCTTTTCTATTTCTTTCCTTCTTTTTTATTTTTTCTTCTTTCTTTTTCCTTCTCATAATTTTCCATTTGGTTCTTGTCAATGGTCATCTTTCATTCTTTTTTTCTGTTTTTTTTTTTTCTGATAATGGTCATTTCTTTCTTTTTTCTTTCCTTCTTCCTTTCATTTCTTCTTCTGAAATTTTCAATTTTGTTGTGCTTAATGTTCATCTTTTTCCTATTTCTTTCTTTCTAATGATAAGTTTCCATTTTATTTTGGTCAGTGGTCATCTCTTTCCTATTTCTTTCGTTTTTCTTCTGTTAATTTTTCATTTCGCTGTGGTTAATAGTCACCTCTTTTCTTTTTCATTCTTTCTTTTTCGTTCTTTTGTTCTTTCTTTCTTTGATAATTTTCCATTTTTTATGGTCAATGATGATCTTTTTTCTCTATTTCTTTCTTTTTTCTATTTCTTTCTTTCTTATGATAATTTTGCTGTGGTCAATGGTTATCTTTTATCTATTTCTTTCTTTTTTCTATCTTTCTTTCTTTCTTTCTTTCTTTTTTCTTCTGATAATTTTCTATTGTATTATGGTCAGTGGTCATCCTTTTATCTCTTTCTTTCTTTCTTTCTTTGAAGTTCTAAACGTAGGTTCTTTTCTAAATATTTTACAAATACCACTAATCTCCATTCCACGCCACATAAAACTATTTTCGGATCGATTCTGATATATTTTGATAGACGGCGATTGATCAGTCAGATTGATTTTTTGCAGTCTATGATCATAAAAAAAAGAAGACAAAATTAATAATTCTGCAAATAGTTTCTTCCGAATGAAGACACGAGGGGGCAATTGTATTATAAAGAAAAATTAATGAATTTACTTTTATGGCAGTGAATTCAAAATAACATCTTTCCTTCTCTTCTCCTTTGTATGAATCACAGTTACTTTTTTCCCCTTTTCCTAATTTCCTCGAGTTGTTAAGGAGAATATGAAATATTTCTCTTCTTTGTGTCAATAGTCAGATACACCGTTCAGAGAAAGTAGCTTTTAGACTGTTGTATAGGAATAAAGTGTCGCTACCGACACAGGAGTTTGAACAGGTCACCAGAGATCACAAACAGGCGATCCAATTTTGAATAATTAGATCACGTGATGCACAATGAGAATGGAGGGTCTGGAGAATCTGATACTCACGGGTCGACTAGAGGGAAAGGGAGTTAAGGAAAAACAACGTGTGACATACCTGGCGGACTTACGCAAGTGGATGACAGAACGTAGTCTGGGGGAGGAAGCAGAGGGAAGGAACTTGTTGAGAGCTGCAAGGGATAGAGGCAGGTGGAGAGCCATGATCGCCTACGTCCTGGAAGGACATGGCATATAAAAAGAAAGAAGATCACGTGATAGTAAAGGAAATGTATATGGGAATTAGTGTGGTGTCTAAACAATCACTATTTCTACTCTATCCTCTATTAATATACGAACTGCTATTCTCTATACTATTTCACTACACGGATTATTTCTTAAGCGAGTATCATCGAGCAAGTACTATTAGTTCGAGTGTTATTCGAAGGCGTTTGACACCCGTATTGTTCAAAGTCATTACTATAGTTGTATCTGCGATTTCAAAGTCTCTACTACAACGAGCATTACGAAAGTAACAACGAATATTCGTTGGCATCACAAATGTCTCAACAAGTGTTCGTTGACATCACAAAATAGACTAAAAGACTGCAATGCTGATGATTAGCTTTGCCAAAGATGTATTTGTTTTTTACGGCTTATCAACCTTTTGCGGGCTATTTAAAGCCAGAGAGTATTTTTAGATTGGAAAAATTTGTTTGAAGTTAATAATTCTACTAATTAACCCATAGCTGAGAGGAGAGAGTAATTTGCACGTAAGTAAATATAAGGTACCCGAGTGGAATTGGAACCCCACTCTCTGCTTTCGAATTCCGAACCGTTAGCAAATACACCACGTGTATATTAAAAGCTTACGGCACCTGGAATTCCCAAACGGTCATTCATCATGGTATTGACAATGAACAACGTTGCTTAACTTCAGTGATCGTGCAAGGACTGGTATTTCAATGTGATATGGCTTTAAGCCTGCCAACAAAGACAATAAAATGATATAAAATAAAGAATATATATATTCTACTACATTTCATTCAGTATAAGACCCAAAAGCCATTCAAGGTAGAAGGTCACTTAATGTGGAATATTAATACGTAGGAATATGGGAGGAAGATTACAAGGTTATGGCGAACAGATTGCGATCCACCCCAGGTATGAATACGTTAAGATTGTAGTGTACTGGGAAGCATCCACGCAGAAGCCTGTTCCACAAAGGAGCAGTTTGGGGGCAGAAGCTTTTGAAAGAAACGCCCTTCTTACAAATGTGATATGTAATGAATTAGACTACGTAAAATAAGACGGGTCTTAGCCGAATTGGTGGAACTGAATAATTGCGCCCGTTTGCAAATTTGCCATGGAATTAGCTATAGAACAGGTATATAGAGTAGAGAGGTGTTATGTCTGCGTGAGTTCTGAGGACCGAGCAATGCATTTGTTGATTGGAAATAATTACCAAGAACGTTTTTAGGTTTACAGCATTTTATTAATTACTAGATAAACTGAGTTAATACTACTCTACAAAAGAATTAGTGAAATATGGAGAGACGTTTTCCACACGTGTGCCGGTGTAGTCCGCCATCTTGGATCTCTCCCTGTGTATTGCCACACGTGACGTCTGACGTCACGATGTCCAAAGCAAGTGGGATAACTCTTACAATACTTTGGAGTTATCTCCCTTTATGTTTCCTTCCAACAAGAGGCTTGCAACTTTGTATCCGTGGAGCGATTTATTACGCCTTCTCGGTCTAAACTTTTCCGCTGGCATGAATTGGAAAGATTATATCGAATCAATCGGTCGGTCTGCTGCTCGGAAAGTCAGGTCACTATGTTGTGCTAGACAGTTTTTTCTCTCGCCAGAATCTATCTTACATATTTATAAGTCTACCATTCATAATTGACTTGAATATTGCGGCAACATCTGGTATGGTTCTCGTGCTATATATTCAAAGATTCGTGATAAAATACAAAGAAAAATCTGCAATAGTATTGGTTCTGACCTCGGCTTCAGTCACATTTTTTTTCACCGCCGTAACGTAGCTTGTTTCTGTCATTTTCTATAACTACTTTGATGGTAACTGTTCTTTTCTCTATGGTAAATATATATTAAAATACATAGTAAATGCACATTAGGGTTAAATTTTTGAAAACTTTTGCTTTTATTTCTCCCCCACCAGACAAAAATTGTGCATATGGGAAATAGTTAGGACTTTTATGGAGATTTTGTGGTATTATAGTGGATTTAGTAAGAATAGTAGTAAGGAATATTGTGGTGTGTGGTTCAGTAATTGTAGCTAGCTACGTTTAATTATAAGACAGAAGAAGACCAGCCTTCCCCATCCCCGCTTGACCTTGGGCCACATTTTTCTATCTTTACAGAATAAATATTACTTTCCTCTACGGTACGTAGACTTTATGAATTTAAGCGCAGTACGAAATTGGTGGCAGCTCTCATCATTTTATATTTAAAATAAATAGATGTAACCGTAAGTTCTATGCTAACAGTTTCTTCTATTGCACTTCTCGCTTGTGGAACTTTGTTCAAGCTTTTAGATTCTCCGTCAAGTTTGGGCTTCAAAAATTTAAATGCAATGTCAATGGTTATCTACTATTCTTTTTCTTTTAATATTCTCTCTCCTTAGAACTGAATTTTTTCTCATTCTGTAACAGTCAGTAACCTCTTGTGTCTTAGTGGATTTATTGCCTTGCTTGAGGTGAAATGATTAAAAATGAATAGGCACTACAGTGTGGAAAATAACTCAATCACCCCCATAACATCGAATGGGTAATTTTGAACTCTGTCAAGTATTTTCATGTTCAACTAGCAGCCATACCCAGCTGGTCGATAAGAAAAAACATTCAATTAAGATGGAGCAAAAACAGCATCATGTTTAGATGTAACAGAGTATATCTTCTTCAATTACTTTAAAGTACTTTCTTTAAAAACATTTTGAATTAATGCAGTCACTGATATAACAGAAGTAGTCTGTATTTATTCAATCGAAGTTAGCCAAGGACACGAAGGTGTAAAACGGGTAACCTTATGACCCACTTCAGACCACAATTATTTTGGAGTTTTTGAAATTCAATTTGCCAGTGTGCTACCAGGGATGTATGTAAAAGAGGATAAATTTATAAAGCAGTTGTTAAATTTGATGAAAATTGGGTGAAAGATCAACGAAAAATAAAAAATAAACCAGTAAAAATCGCCATTTTTCGCTATTTACGCGGGTTTTTACTATATGGGTGGACTCAATTATCAAGTTAAATGACTGTTAAACAATCAACATATTGTTGGCTACAATTGAGTGAAGTTTGTATTCGCTAAACGCAGTGGCGTAGAAATAAAAATGAGGTATCGTTGAGCTCGTCATGGTGTAAGTAACCTACATGCCGAGTTTGAACGAAATTAGAGGAAAAATGTTGGCTTTATCGATTTTAATCGCCTTTATCGATTATTGTTTGTTTTTTTAAATTATCAGATTTTTACGCTAAGAACCTATGTCTTACATTGTAATATGTATGTGCCAAGTTTGGTCAAAATCGGTTGGATGGATCTCGAGTGAAAAGGTATAACACAGACGGACAAACACAGGCACAGAGACA